>JAGQAX010000002.1:17127264-17727264 GCA_019142605.1 Cephalopholis sonnerati
TGCAAACAATGCTGACAAGCCACTTAGTGAAGTGTGAGTGCAACACAGAGGGACTGAGCCTGCTGAAGGAAGATAACACCAACATTTAAAATGCCTTTAGAAATGTGCACTGAGTGCTCAAACATCTTATATTGTGGTCCATTTGTATAAAACATGCACACTGTGGGTTTATTTTAACTGGTTACATTCTCGTGCATGTGTCATCATTTATCGACGTGTCTATTTTTATGTTTACAGGGTAAAGAACTTCTAAGGAGGTTAGTTTGCACGCTGATCCGACAGTGAATATTCCTGGTATTTAAAAACACATTAAAACACTTCTCTTTTTGCTTTCATTTCATGTTGAGATTTCCACGTATTGCTTCATGCCCGCAGTCTGCGCTGGGCAAATTTGAGCAAGATATCAACAGCTCTGTAAAGTACAGGATGGCATTTGAATGGGCCCCCTGTAGCTCCTGTGTGCCTCCTGTGAGACTGAAAAGGCCTCTTTTCTTTTTTTAGAGATCATGATATGATGGGAGTCAAATGTATTCTCACAGGTTTTGGATTCGGTACGAGCAGTAGCTGCAGGTATTCTCCACTGGAGGTGCAGATGGGTGGAGTTTGTTGCAACAGATCAGTGACTCCCAACCAGGGGTTACGTGGAAAAACTGTGGAGCAGCTGAGGAAAAATCTCAGAAAAACTTTAAATACTCACATATTTAAAGGGACAGTTCACATCAAATTCAAATTATTTTTCCTCTTACCTGTCATGCTGTTTATCAGTCTGCATTGTTTTTGTGTGAGTTACTAAATATTGGAGATATCAGCCGTAGAGACGTCTGCCTTCAATATAACAGAACTAGATGGCACTCAGCTGGTGGTGCTCAAAGCACCAAAAGATACGTTTAAAACTCAACAGCAATGTCTCTTTCCAGAAATCATGACCCGTTACTCAAGATAATCCACAGATGTTGTTGTGAGCAGTTTCATTTGAGAACTATTTTCTTTCTACCAAACTACACCTACCAACCGTATCACTGGGCAGAAGGGAGCATGCATCTACCCGTGGACGAGAGGCTTATCACAGCATGCAATCCAACTGCCAAAAAAAATGTTGGCATTGTACAATCTACAAGCCATGACTATGTTACATTTGCAAATTATTATGTTGCGCATACATTGAACTCAATTATCAACAATGCTCTGGTTAATGTGGGATTATGTTAAGGCACAAAAACCACTTGCTTATGGTTAGGAAAAGATTGAATTCCTGGCTTTTGAGGGCACGCTCCCGTCTGGAAAAGCAGCAACTCTCTGTAAAAAACAACTGCTTTTCGAGCCATGATCACTGCCAGAAAAACAGCAATAGGACGCTACAAAACATCCACGTTTGGTGCCGAAAAAGCTGCTGCAAACACAGCAATGACTCGCTGAATCAAAAACAGTTTTGTTGGCTTCGAACAGTGGTCTGCAGCTTGTCAGGGGTCTCGTCTAGGGGGCACAACATCACCTTCCCCTGCACCTCCCTATGAAAGTGAGCTCATATACTGCGTCACTTTAGAAATGTTGACATGATGCATACGAAAAGTGCACGTGACACATTTGTGGTTTGCAGAAACGTAGAATGCCAGCATTTTCTTCTGGTGACTGGGCTGCAGTGCGAGATGTAAACACTAAAGACGTCCTCCTCGGCTGAGCTGTAACGTTCGTGGTGAGCTAGCAGTGGATGAACACTTCTTTCTGCTCAGTGACATGGTTGGCTGATGTAGCTCTGTAGAAAGAAAATAGTTCCCACATGAAACTGCTCACAACAAGGTCTGAGGATTATCTTGAGTAACCAGGTCGTGATTTCTGGAAAGAGACAGTCACCTAGTTCCTTTATGCTGGAGAGAAGGCAGACATCTTAATGGCTGATATCCCCAACACTGAGCAACTCAAAACAATCTAGACTGATAAATAGCACTACAGGTAGGAGGAAGAATGTGTTTTTGATTTGGGAGTAAGGTATCCCTTTAAGTCTTGGAGGAAAATAAACACACCAACAGGATAGCCTGAGCATCACCTGCTTAGACTGAGACTGAAAGCCATCTGAGAAGCAGAGACAGTAGATTAAAGCGATGGATAAATACTTGGAACATGCAGCAACTTGATCAAACCAACTGAAAAAAAGAGACCAACAACTCCAGGATGGCCTTTTTTGTATAATAGTAACCTTATCCATTTAGAACGTTAAATAATACCAGGTATGTCAAACACTGGGAACCACTGCAGTATATATTACAGTAAGAGCCAGAGGAATGTGTCTTATTGAAGGCTCTTTAACTCTGATCCCTGACATTGTTTGAACGTCCCAGTACAGTAAGCTCCATCCTTTTAACACATTAAGTCGACTAAATCACTGACAAATAACATTTGGAAGGAGATAGGCACTATAAATTACCCAGGAGCCTCAAGAGGAACTTACTGTATTTACATGTATCTGAGGACTGCTGATGCACAAAGAACTGTATTGTACGTTTCAGGTCTCATAACCAATCAAATTGATGTTATTGTTACTCAGAATCCACAGAAGCCTCAGCTACAGTGTGTTTAATTCAAAGCTCAAGAAAGAAAAACGTCCTTTGTAAAAACTGTTTACTGTAACTACAGTAATTAGTGTTATGCAAACAGTTACGGTCAATGCTGCTCTGTTTTCTCAGGGCCTGCTGGTATCAGAGATTTGCCCGTAATTAGAAAGTTACACAGTGAAAAGTCATGTGATAAATGGTCTGTCCCGCTGTAGCTGCAGAGACAGGTTTGGTGAAAGTGTATCTTTGTGTCTGGTGACGTGCTCTGTACTTCAAAGGCAAGTGTTTGTGCAGTGCCAGTGTGGATCTGAAGGAAGTATTCAAGTTGATGTGCAGCACCTCAGAGTTCTCAGGGTTGAGACTCTTCTGTATTTGATACATTTCAAGAACTTTTCAAGAACTGATCGTTATGTCAGCATTACTTTTGGACTTAATGGGTCTGATTCTGTCAGTTTGAAACGTTGACAGTCACGTGTGGACACCACAACAGGCGAGCAGAGCTAACAGCTCCTCCTGAAAAGCCATGTTTAATGTGTGTTTTGAATCAACTAAACTTAACAGCGCTTCACAGAAAACTCCGCCGTCAACTCGTGTTTTGGAGGTGTAACTGCAGAGTGACACAGACACACCACTGCACAAGTATAAATGCTCACAACGGAGTAAGTCTGTAGGCTACAGTGTAGAGTCTGCCACAAGAGTATAACTCACACTTAAGGCTGAGCCCAGTCATCCCATTGTCTTCTTTCAAAATACACTTCTGTTTTCACAGGAAATTTACAGTTTACATACAGTCTCTTTCAAAATAAACACACTACGTCAGTACAACATTTCAAATTGATGTTTTTCTGACTTCAACAACAAACACACATGGTTGGGTTTAGGCAACAAAAGCACGTGAATGGGTTAAGGAGAAAAAAACAGGGTTTGGCTTTAGAATCTTACGGGATGCAAACACCGCTCTCTCGGGTGAAAGTTGGTGTTTGCTGGACCCATCCACCACACCTTCTGCCCACTTTCGCTGCTTTAACTTTTGTCCTTGTCAAGCCGCATTTCCCCCTGACACTGCTGGGCGCCATTTAACTATATACATATACATTTTCTGAAAACAATAAAACAGGCTGCAGTGAGAGTCTGTCTCCATGGGATATTTAAAAATAGCAGGTTTGTGCATTTAGTCCTTCTCAGGCAAGCTCAGGAGTTTAGTGTTGCTGTAGCCCACAGGAATGATGCTCCACGCCATATTTTTTTTTCTCTGAGTGAGGATTAGAATATATGCAGGTCACGTAACCTGGTCGACATTAATACATATATAAATGCCTAAAGATCCACTCATTACTAAAAGTGTATGTCTCATAAAAACTAAAGTGATGGTCAATGTTGTCACAGTGACATTTAAGGTGTGTTGATGGATTCACGTCATCAGCTTGTGCATTGAGAAATATTTCAAGTGAATGCTCCACCTTAATAGCACGCAGTCGGCCCAGTGAATTAAATTATTTTTCTTTTAACCGACTCCAGCTGCTGTGAGAGGCAGCAAAACATCCTTTCATTTTATAGTTTACTAGTAAAACTCTCCACAGTATGAACAGTGGTTACATGAGCCTCAAAACCAGCCAAAACTCAGCCCTGAGCAGAGTGACCGTCCTCTACTGACCAATCAGACTGCAGTGTTCACAGCTCCACCTTTTAGTACCAGATCTGTGTGCTAGGTACCCCAACAGAGGGGGGACCAAACATGGGGACGGTACGAAACGGTTCCACAACTTTTCACAGTGGAAACAGAAAAAAAGTGTACCAAACTGAACTGTACTGCACTGCTTGGTGGATTCGGGGCTTTACAGACCTTAGTGCAGGCACCTCGGTCCTGTCATGATACAAATGACATTACAGCACACCCACTCGTGTAATATTATTTTATTGATAATGTGTCAAAAGCAGATCAATAAATCACTGACCATTCGCAGGCAACAGCACTGGTACATTTTCATTTATAAAGCAATACTGGGCAAACTTCCAGCCCACCTTTGTAACCTTCTCTGTATCAGCTCTGGTAGTTACCAGCTACGCTCCTCCAAGTGGTTACTTTTCAACATACGCCAAGTTTTAACTGATTTGGGGAAAACTGCATTTTCCTACTATGCCCCATGGGCTTGGAATAATCTGCAGAAAGATCTTAGATTAGAGACACTCATATCAATTAATAAATTTAAGGGCATCATAAAGAATGTGGTGACAAAGACATGTGCTTGTTTTTCTTGAGAAGTCCACTATGTTTTAATAGTTGTTCTTGTTGTTTTATTGTGGAATTTTCCATGGTTTTTTTTTGTTTTTTTTTTTAATTTAATTTAATTTTTTTTCTTCTGTTTAATATGTTGTATTTGTTGCATCTTAATATGTTGTGATTGACTGCTACCTTGGCCAGGTCTCTCTTGTAAAAGAGATTTTGAATCTCAAAGGGACTTTCTGGTTAAATTAAGGTTAAATTAAAAAATAATAATAATAAATCACAATTCATGTGTTTCCAGTGGGAGGAGTCAGTTCTGCATGAGATTTAAATCTAATCAACATGCAGAATGTTAGAATGTTCGATGACCTCACAAAAGAATCTCTATGGAACCAACAGTTACCTCATCAAAGGCAGCAAGAGATCATTTTTGAGGGAACAGCACTGGAGGCAGCACTCAGAAACACTTCATCGAGGATTTCGACGGGTTAGTCGATTGCACCAGAGAAACAAGAGGTAAGTTAACAGCAGACACTGCAGAGATAAATAAACTGTTTGCAAATTTAAAGGAATACCTCACCAACAAAATGAACATTTGTAAATAACTAGTCACACTGTGTTACTTTGAATTCGTGAAGAAAACTGAATTTTTGGGAACGCCTCTATGTAAAAATGTCAATGTACTGATTGATTGGGGACCAGGTTGAACAACAACAAAACTATATCAAACTATTCACTAAATAAACAAGAGTTCTGACACTCTTATTTCTCAGACCTCCACTTTACCTGAGCTGTACTTTGGTTTTGTCACTGATATATAAATCAGCATGGTGATGTTCAGATTTTTAGGCACAAAAACAACAGCATGTTTTAGACTTTTAAACAGCCTTTTGGGTTTCTTTGTGTACACGACCCAGTTGGATCCATTTAGGTACTTGTGAAATTAAAGTGAAGCTATTAATGGTAAATGTGGCTCAGTTTAATTCAATTTTATTAAATAGAACTTAATTTATCCTGAATCAATGTTCACAAACCAGTAACAACCAGCAGTTTCACCTGGTCACCGTCACACACTGGGCCTAGTTTTTAAAACAATAGAGTACATGTGCTGGCAATCACATTTACGCACTGCCATTAATTACATTTTCTATTGTTCATAGTGACAGTATACACCATCTGTGGTAAGGAGTGTGTGGCTGTGTCTATGTGTGTTACTGATGATTTACCCCTCTGTCTTTTTACCTTTTTTCCAGTCATGTTGCGGAGAAGCCTACGCCTGCAGGAGATGGGGTACTATACGGAGGAGGGAACCCCAGTGGTCTCCTACAAGGAGAAATTGTGGAGGTGGAGGACAGTGTGTCGACGTGGTCTCCAGCATGAAACAATGACACACACTGACGAGCCAGTGACAGAAACCGATGAGCAAATGAGCTACATCTACGACGGCGTTACAGAAATTGAGAACCGCCCAAACTCCAGAACCAATTGGAGTTTTGGGAAAATCTTCGCTTTCATCCTGCTGCTCCTTCTGGCTGGTGGTGAGTGACCTCAGGCTTCCTAAATCTTGTACACAAGAAGAGAGGTTCATTGTCATAAAAATCAGATTTTTAACTTTGTGCTTTGTATCCCTCAGGAATGACACACTACATACACATGTGTATGAAGCTGACAGAGGTCCAGCAGGAGGTCGAGTCACTGAGACGCCATGTAAACATGTTTGCTCCTCCGGTAAACATGATGGCAAACTTTGCCTTGGAGTCAAACGGTAAGTGATCTTCACCTGTCTCATACATGTGTTTATCTGTGGAACTTGTTTGGAGGTTGATATCTGACTTTGTATGTGTCATTGATTTGTGTGCATGCAGGAGCCAGAGTTTTACATGAGCTGTCTTCAGAGACATATTTGCCCCAAGAAGGTGGAATGTTTTGGGACCGAATATTCCACTGGCAGTGTTCAAGGAAAACCCAGCGAAGAGTGATTCAGGTAGGAATTACACACCAACTATTGTCAGTACAAAAATAACATGGAGCAACATTTTATGAATTGTGGAGACTAAAATGTTTAATTTTCTCCCCTCAGGGACAAACCTCACCACAGTCTGGCCAGTGCTGGCCCTTTGCAGGGGACCAAGGACATTTAGTCATCGCCCTGTCCCACCCTGTGCCGGTCACTCACGTGACACTGGGCCACATTCGTAAAAGTCAGTCCCCCACTGGAAGCATCGCCAGTGCACCGAGGGTGTTTTCAGTCTACGTAAGTCAGACATGTTCTGTCATTATCGCAGATATTTCCTGCATTCTTATCAGTGTTATTCACACAGTGCACAATAAAGGCTTTAGCTAACCTCTGTCTCCTTTTTACTTTCCAGGGAATGACGACTGCAGAGGAGGAAGGCGTATTTTTGGGTACCATGAAGTATGATGAAGATGGTGCCCAGTATCAGACGTTTCAGCTGCATGTGAGTATAATACAAGTGAAATTTTTAAATAGGTCACATTCAAAAACATTGTGAGGGTTACCAGATCACTGCACAATATATGGCTTTTTATAGCCGCAGTAGAAGTAGAGATTAGCTTTAACTGTTTAGTGTTCTTTTGAGAATAAAGCCTCCTCCTGTCATAATGGCTGCAAACTGCTGTAGTTTAACTAACTCCATTATAGACAGAGATGGGGCTGATATTGTAACTAGATACAGAACATTCAAATACCTTGTGGTCAAAACTATCCTTTCATTTTAGTCTCTGTCACAACGCCTGACTCTCTTTATTCATTTCTCTCTGTTGTTTCTTACCAGAACCCAGACAATGGAGTCTTCAGGCATGTGAGGCTCCAAGTTGAGAGCAACTGGGGCAACGTGGACTACACCTGCCTGTATAATTTCAGGGTTCATGCACAGGTGAGTTAAGGTAAGTAAAAGGTAAATCAATCTCAAAACATCTCAATAAGGCTAAAATTGCTGTGTGTAATAAAATTTGCAGTCACTAAAATATTATGACATTTATTAATTTACCAGCACTTTAAGTTCAAAGGATTGAATTTTAATGAAGGTTGTTTCCAATGTGTTGTCCATCTCCATTTATCTGAATGGAGGTGGACAATATCTGAAAAACTTTGAACTCTATTTTAGTGACTGCAAATTCATGAACACATCTATTTGACACATTCCCAGATGTTTTGAGGTTGATTTACCTTTGCATTAATGCCAGGTTCACACTACACGATATCAGCCCGATTATGGCCCGACGCAAAATCGTAGTGTTGGCTGGGATCGTGAACGACAGTGAGTGTCGTACACGATAATCCATCGTTTCCATCGATAGAACTTGAATACACTGGTGATACTTGGACACATCTTCAGTGATGAACCCGGGGTCACAGAGTGTTTTAGGTCTTAAACCATCAGACACCCTCGCCTGGGTGACCCAGCCGGGGGTGATCAGTCCCTGACTCGTATCCAAGTGGTGCGTTGCTCCATGGATCCCCCCTACGGATCCACAGCCACCGTGAGGCCTTTTCAGCAGCCTCTGCCCCTCACTAATGAAGGTGGCTGATTGTTTGGGGTTTGATATTTATAATGATGGCGTGAAACAGCAGAGGCACTTTAGCAACCCAGTGAGCACTGCCATTAGCATCAGGCTAGCAGAGAATGTCGTGTAGCGTGAACCTGGCATTGGGGCAGACAATGTCTGCCGTGGGTTTTCTCCGGGTGCTCCGGTTTCCTCCCACAACCCACACATGCCAGGTGAACTGGTGTGTTTGGTTTTAATTGGCATATTACATTTGAATTTGGCTTAACATAAATAAATAAATACAAACACATGCCAGGTGAACTGGTGTGTTTGGTTTTAATTGGCATATTACATTTGAATTTGGCTTGACATAAATAAATAAATACATACATAAATAGTAACTTTTTTTGTCTGTGTGTTTTACTGGATATTAACTGCACTCATCATTAATCCATCTTGCAAGAGCCAACATGTTCTCATCCCAAGTCGTCACATATTGTCGCTTTATCTGTGGACTATTGCGTCTACATATTGTGTGCTAGGTATCCTCCTGCATCTACCATTGACATTCCATGATGCTGCTACCAACAACTGAACATTAACTTAAGCACATAGTTAGGTTTAGGCAACAAAAGCAGGTGGTTTGGCTCTATATTCATGCGGGAAGCAAACAGAGGCCTCCCAGGTAAAAGTCCGGGGTTTGTTGGACCCATCGACCACCCCTCCCACTGACCCCATTGGGAATTTCCGGCTCTGTATCATTACCGGCAGTGTTTCAAACTGACCCTATCCTGTGGCGTATCATACCGCTGCAAAAGGTGCCATCTGGCTGTGTTATAAACTGACGCTGCCCACCCAGGTATCATACTGCCGCAACAGGTGCCACCCGGCTGACTGGTGGCATATCATATCAGCATGAAAAGTGGCTTTTGGTGACACTGAAATCACTGACAAAGCAGTGATATTTGACAACTGTCAGAATGAGAACGGGCTAGGAAAAGCACATCATGTGACGAATCCAATTACCAGGCTTACATAAAATAGGTCTTACTACCTCAACTCAGTGTTATTACAACGTTAGAGGGGAAAAACACTGCACAATTGAAGTGATTATTGACCTTTTTTTTTCAGAGTCAAACTATCATTGGCTAAAGCAGATTCCAGCAGGCTAAATCTAAGCACTTTTAAGGACATCTTTTAAATCCAAGCACCTCCAAGTACTTTCCAGACCCATGGTCACCCCGAGTTCTAGCTCACCTGCAAAATGTCACTGACAGAGACACAAAATACGCAAAACATTGTAACTGTTTTGCATGTCTTTGGGGTTTTTTGTCTCATGAGTGCACTGATGCTGCAAGGAAATATCCTGCCCACACTTGATATTATATACAGTAAGAAAAGAAGCACATAAAAATCAAACCAGAGCAAACCTTACATACGTTATACATAGATGTCACTAAACCCACAAGGGTGTCTTGCAGAACTAGTGTGCATGTGTGCGTGTGTGTGAGTTTTGGCAGTCAGAGTGATGAGCGAAAGGGAAAGCAGGAGGACCCCCTGCCAGGCCTCCTCATGCATTATCAGCCCACAGCTCCCCAGCAGGCATCAACCAGCACATACCAGGGTGTCGAGCTTTTATACCGCCGGGGGCACGTTGGGTTTTTTTAATATGGGACAACTTTCAACTCTGCCTGTTCCTCTACACGACTGCAAACTCCCCCGACACATGCAGAGAAATGAACACACGCACACACAGATAAAAGGAATAAAATAAAAGGTTTTCACCATTTAATTAAAATTCGATTGTCAGGAGAATAATACACAAAATCTGTGCTTGGTGTGCTTAGCTGAAGTGATGCAAATATCACATATATGTACATATGACAAATACAATATTGAAATGTGAGTCCGCATGTCAAGTAACTTCTGGGAGATATTTTCACGCCAAGGCAGATCAAAATCAGATCCTGCCTTGAATTCAGATATTTACGATGAAGTGAGCCACTTCACGATCACACAGTGTCTGATGTTTGTTACAACGAGGTGCTGCAGCATTATTGCCTTCAAACAAGTGCATTATTTTTTATTTTAGGGATGGATTACAATATGTACTTGAACATGCCAGTTAATTGCAGTCTATCCGTGGTCAGCTGCAGTGATAAAATGTGATGCTTTGATCTGAGACAGAATATTTAACCTGAAATATGCAGTGTTAATTTTGACACCAAGCACCTTGGTAAAGATTTGAGAGCTCATTTAAAAAGCACACGTCACAGTAGAATACTGCCACCTTGTGGAGGAACACGACCAAATCTCTTTGCAGCTTCTCCCACTGGTCAAACATTTTCCCTGATGCCGCCTCTACAGCTTCACAAGTGACAATGATTCATGTCTTAATCTCAGTGACTTTACTGGCAGTAATGGAAAAAACAGCAGATACTTGCTAATCTATGGCGTGAGACTGCTGGGAAACAAAAGTGGATGTGTCTGATGTATTTCAACAGGAACTAGAAGCAAATCTGAGTGAGTGGTGCTTTTATCACGTCGGCCTCAAGGCACATTAAAAACACTTTATGTGAAAAGTGTTACTGCTGAAAGCTGAAATTATTCCTGCAGCTCTTTCTCTCTCTAACACACACGCCAGCCGACGAATTCGCCCATATGGGTGCGCAGTGTCGCATGTTGGCAGCATGTCAGTGACTGATGCAAAATTAATGAATCAATGATTTTCATTGATTTCTCTACAAGCTGAAGATCTCATCTGTCATAACAGTCTGTTAAAGTTTACCAGCCAGTGACGACGTCACATGAAAACATACTCTGGATGCTGAATGAGATCAATAGGCAGTAATGATGACGGCAAACTAAGTGATTGTACAGGATAGTGGACAGAGACCTGCGAGAAAAGCATCTGTGTTGATAAAAACCAGCACTAAAATCAACAATGTCTTAAAATAAAATGTAAAACCTCCCTGCCAATGATCGCCTTTAAAACTCGCCTCTATTTTACAATCAGCTTTTTGCAATCAGTCGTTCACTTAGTGGCAGTATACGACCATCATCCTTACATTCAGAGCTAATCCGTTTCTGGTTGCTCGACTTCGGTGTTCTGTCCTGCTCAAATGCGAGCTCAGTCGCACTCATGAGGGCGTCAGCGCTTTAGTTTGGTGGCCAGTAGCCGGTACCTCGTATTTAAAGACTACGCTGAACAGCTTTCCTCCCAGCCGGTCAGCCAGCCACGAGTTCTTGATGACGGCCATCTTGAGGCTCTCGCAGCTGAGCATGGCGTAGTAGTTGGTGTGAATGGCTCGGCCCATTCCCTCGATGATCACCAGGTCGGTCTTTCTCTCCCGCACCACCATCGCCAGCACTTTGTCCAGACGGCTAGGGGAAGGCAGAGGCAAAGAATTTAACATGTCTGTCGCACTAAATGACTGTAATAGAGTACATTTGATAAACTCTTCACCTGCTGTTTCAATTTCTGTCTTTTCAAAGTGAAAATGTGAAGCACAAACTGAACCGTGCTGGTAAAATGGAGGGTTCATTTACACGCTACCCACATTGTTATGATATGAAGCTGGCTAAAATCATTTCCTTTTTCCTTTTAACTGTCACAAGAGTGAACGATGCTCACGCTCACATTCATTAGCTGTAAAAAAGGATTTGTCTTTTCATACAGTTCACCAATCACATGAACATGCTCTTTTACCCTACTTATTCACAACCCCGTCTCTAGCTAAATCAAAGGCTGAGTAGTTCATCCTTTTAAAAGGTCAAATGTAAAATTGCCGAACAACCAACCTCAGATCCAGACAGGGTGAACTGGAACCGCTCTGAACCAGCGTCAGTCTGTCCTCCCTCAGACCAGCCCTGCACAACAAACACACCACGGGTCACTGGAGATCTTCTACTGATTTAAAAAGCTTTTTAGGTGTAAAATCATGAGATCAGACAGAGAAAATTACATCCTACAAGCAACTCGGGAAAGATAATAAGATGTTATGTAAAAATCCGTTGACTCTACATCGCTGTCAGTGTGATGATAGATTATTAGCTGTGGTTTTAATTTATCTCGTCTCATCTGTTTTTAAAAACACTCATGAACACTCACTGAATCACTGGATCCATAGCAGCGATGCTTTCGGTCAATATCTGCAGTTCACCGTTGGTTACATCATTCAGAGCCGGACCAGAGTTGCTGGCCAACACAACCTGAGGAAGATGAAAAGAAGAGCTGAATAACATTTCATCAAATAAAGCATTTTTAAAAAAGTGTTGTTAGAGTTGTGTACCTCTGTTCCTCGAGAGAGAAGCTCTCTGACAAAAGGCATCACGCCTAGAATGATGTCTACTCCACTATTATCTACGAAAAACAAGGCACACTTATGAGGAGGACCCTGCAAGAGAAAACCAGGATGGAGTGTATTCAAGCACTAATCATGGAGAACACAGAAACACTATCACAAGTATAGAAAATATTGCTAATGAGCACTAAAAGCTGTTATCTGTGTTTTCTCTTTGTGTTTAATCAAAACATGGCTGTGCCTGGTGCTGACAGTGCCGCGGTTATGTGTTTGTTTCCGTGCTAAGCAGCGTGTGGTGCCCATTAAACCTTTAATGCACAAAATATTTTGGACAATATTCCTACTAAGTTGTTTACACGTTTACTTGCAGCTGTGCATACTCCGGTTAATGTGCCCCAACACGTCATTCATCATGTCAAAATATAGATAAGAGGAACAGCTGGATCCTCCCTCTTTCATTCCTTTAACCTTCTTCTTGTAAAGTTCAGTATTGCGATATTTCTGCATATTAACCCTCCTGTTGTCCTTGGGTCAGCTTTAATCTGTTTTCAGACTCTTTTATATCATAAATATGGTTATCTGGATGGTTCTGTACTGTGCTCTTTGCATATAAAATTACTTTCACTGATTTTGGGGTATTCAATTCATAATTTCTCCTCTTTTTACTCAAAATAATTTCATGTAAAGAGGTTTGCTGACTATAAATTCCACAAAGAAATTTAAAACTTGTAGTAATGAGTTGGAAGGAAGTTGGCTAAGAAGGTGTTACACAGAATTGGGTGATAATTTTAACTTTGTGCTTTATAAACAATTAAATCAGAGGACAAAAGTCGCACAGTCAGAAGACAACAGTAAGGTTAAAAAAAAAAAACTGTTTATAATGTTTCATAGTGGTTGTGTTTCTTCTTCCGACCAGAGATGTGAGGTGTTTTGGAGGGGCGTTAATCTTTACCGCAGAACCTTACGAACTGTTGGCTAGTTGGTTTGTGTACAACGCATCCATGACAACCAACAGTGCCAACCGTAAACAGGCAAGAGGCCGTGTGTTGCAAACTGTGGTAAAAACCCAAGCTGAGACGCATATTCCAAATGTGCTGTATGAATGTAAAAAAAAAAAAATGCTCCTTAAACCCAAATAATATCAGTATATCCTAGATTTTTAAATGAGAAAATGCTGCATTCAGAAAAAGGCCTAATTTGGAATATCCAACAGAATATGCTACTTACATGACCCGTATCAAATTTGAAATATTGTCATATTCAGAATAATGGTGGAATATCAGTATGCGTGTAAACAGTCAATAAATAACTTGGCTTTAAAAATTAAAAAGCAGATTAAGAGCCTGACCTTTAGTCTCTCGAACCACTGGTCGTAGGAATCAACAAGCCACGGCCGCTCTGAGGAGAAAAAAGAAATCAAACAAATCAATCTCAGAAACTGCCTCTGAGTCATTTTAAAAGTCCCTCAATTTGACAACCTTCTCTTAACTCAAATTGTTCAACAACAAAAAAGAAGAAAAAGAGAAGAGAAATACTTGGATACCTTCCAGCTGTCGTTTTGCATGCTCAAACCCAAACTCAGGATCAGATTCAAGGACACTGCATGAGATGAAATAATATATATGCAATAGTTAGATGAGAGTTTGGGTCACAGTGTAAAAACATCAGTTAGGTCTTATTTTTCTCTTTGTTTTGATTTTTTAATTTCATTCCAGTTTAGTTTTAGTCTTCGTAACGTATCATTGGGATGCAGTTGCATTCCTTTTTGGATGCTCTGTAAGCAGCCCTGAGATACTTTCATAGATTTTTTTATTCTGTTTTTGTTCAATCAATGCCGCCGACTGTGTGCACTCTGGCTAACCCAGGGTGGCTAACTTATCAAAACAATGAGCCACTGCCAAACACACGACCACAGCGGTGAAAAACTCCCCATTCAAAGCTGCAGAAGCACGAAACTACAAGATAAGAGCCTCTCCCGCTACCAACACTCTGCCAGCAAGCAATCAACCAGCCTGCTCGCAGGATATAAAAGCCATTAACTCCACTCACTCTGACACAGCCTTGGCTCCCCAGTCGAAGACATTCCCAGCCAGGACGCCCCTGACCAGGGCGAACTGTCTCTCCTCCCAGCTCAACTCCTCCAGGGACTTCACCGCTTTCTGGTAGTACTTGAGAGCCATGTCATTCTCCCTCTGTTTAATCTACAAGAGAGCAAAGAGGTGATGCAGCTAGTTTGAACAGAATAAAAGACTGGTAATCAGAAGAATTCAGAGACGTGAGAAAATGTGATTTTCAGCCTAATGCATTGCCTTAACTCTAGGCTTAACTTCAGGGGTGGAGATAAACTGTCCGTGTTACACAACTATGGAAACTATGAAACATAAATGAGTATGAAACACACAAATAAGTGAGGGCCAAGGCAGCTGTGTAGCACACAAGAAAACAACAAAGGTTGATAGATTTCAGTCAGACCTTAGAGTAGGGATCAGGAAAGTTGAACTCGTTTAAACAGTGTTCCCTCGTGTCTAACAGACTTCTGACAGTGAGGGATCCATAAGCACTAGGTGAGAAGAGAAGCACTCTACATTAGCCAGAGAGAAAAACATACACACATCGAGGGCTGGGGAGGTTTCACTGATATTTTTACTTCAAAAAAACTTTGTCAAACTGACTTTTTGAAAACTCTGTTTTGAAATGTGCAGCCGGTTTCTGAAAGTCTGGCTTTTTTCATCAGATTTCATGTTTCATTCATGTTCATCAGTCTAGATTGATACAACTGACTGACACATGCTTATTCAGTACACCCGTCACCTAAAAACTGAAAATAAACAGATTTAAAGGAATACTTCAACCCCCATATGATCATTTGTACATCAAATTCTTACCCTGTGTTACACTGAAGTCATGAAGTCATGTTTCTCCCTGCATGTCTCCACGGTGAAGGAAGAATCCAAAAACAGAGAAAATTCTTAATAGACCTAAGTCAGAGGGGTCCATGTTTAACTACAGCAAAACTATTTCAAAACATTTGTTGACAAACTCTCACACAACTCATGCGTTATAATCCAAGTCTAATTTGTCCAGCTCTATGCTCAGTACTTCCCACACAGACAGACTGCTCTCTTTCAAGCCAGACTCCATTGATAAAAACAGCAATTTTACCTTGCTGAACACAGGAGCTGCTGATGTAGTGCTGCCTCGATTGGTAGGTTGTTTGGGCTATTCTTTGACTTTGTTAAACCTAAATTAACTCTTTAAAGCACCTAAAGTCACACAATAACACAAGCTAACTAAATGATCAAGGCAGCAGTAGACCAGCAACTCCTGTGTTAATCAAGGTAAAAATACCGTTTTTGCCAATGGAGTCTGGCTTTGAAGAGAGCTTAGATAAGTTTCACTTTTAGTACAGTTCCCTGTTGGACTGTCTGTCTGGGAAACACTTCATCCGACTGGATAAAGTAGACTTGGATTATACTGCATGGGCTACGAGAGAGTTTGTAAACAGATGTTTTGATATAGTTTTGCTGTTGTTTAACACCGCTCCCTCTGTTTTTGGATTCTCCGTTCACCATGGAGGCGTGTGAAAATTAACAAAGTTTTCTTTGGTTGAGGAGTTGATATACAAATGGTCATTTGGGGGTTGAAGTATTCCTTCAACATCAAGTTTTCCCTTTTTCATTTACAGAGTATGTGGGCAGTTACAGCAGGTATGAAGACATGAAACTAATGCAGACGTTGAAGAAAAGACTTGAGGTCTAGTCTACTAAAAGCAACCTCCGGGTCAAACAGATGGGGCTTGCATGCAAAAACAAAAACAGTCCTTACAAAGGCTGGTGGCGGAGGGTCTGTAGCTTGTGTCTGTATTTCTGACGGAACTTCTCTGCTCGCTCGGCTGCCTCTGGCATGTCAGGCTGGCTCGCCACAGCTCTCTTAACCACCTGCTCAACAACAACAACAACAACAACAACAAAAAAAGAGTGTTAATCAGCCACGTTCACAACATCTGAATCCAGCAAGCACCACGTTGGGAAAAAAGAAAAACAAAATCAAACCAATTCATCTCACATGAGACATTGACCTGCAAACACCAAATGTACCGTCAAATTCTGGGCTTATTTGATCTTAATCCTGTCACAGATAACAGGCTAAACATAGATGATCCCACATGATATCAAACTGACTTTTTTCCGGTGCAAATACAATGCACTGTGACAGCAAAAAGTCTTTACTGCAAGTTGTCTAAAATGTTCATCATAAATGTGGCATTTTGGTGGGAGACTAAAAGAGTTTCTTTCTTAATTCACCATTTTCTTTTATCTGTTATAAAGTATTACAGACACAAATCTACGAGAAGAGGCAGAGATTAAGTTTCATCTACACTAGAATCAATTTAAAACTTCCTCATGAAGCTAATCTTTCGAATATCAAATGACGTTTACAACTGCCATTTTGCCGTCCACTTTGTACTTGCTGCATTTTACATACTTTTATACCTATTTATTAATTGCATTTTTATCTCTTACTGAATGACCTGTGTCTTTTGTTTTATGTTCCTTGTTTGAATGCATGACTTGAGGATTTCTAGTTCTAGTTTTTTTTCCACCATCGTGTACATCTTGTTTTACTTGATTTTTCCCAAGCAGCAACCTCTCGGGCTGAAGAATGGAGCCAACACTGATTGCCAAAAATTGGCTCCAAGAGTGAGTCAAACCCCACAGACCCCCATATTAAAATGCCAAACTTTGCAACAGAAATAAACATGTTTACAGACTGATGAAAACGGTTTAAGTCTCTGTAGCTAATTTCCCCATTTATGACAACTGTGTGGGGGGTTAACTTTTTTTTATAATTCACCCATTGTTAATGTTACTGAGGCTTTACGTCATGTATTACCAAGGATATGTAGTCCCTTTAAGTGACAGGTGGGTGCCATCCAATAATAAGTCACTATCACTTGAGTAACGTAACCATGGTAACTCAAAATTTACGAAGCATAGGTGTCGTTATTTCAGTTTTCAGTTCATGAAAGTAAACTGTAACATTTTTTGGTCACCTTAAAAACTCTTGTTCAGCGTTTGGTTGTACTAAAACACCCTTTAAGGAGTAAGATGGTCAGTTTTGCCGTGCTAGAGAAAATTAGCAATACCATTATCACAGTTAACCACAGACTGTAAATGCAATGTGCTAACCAAGCCAGGAGCTAGTGTTAGGGTTATTTCCACCCTCTCATCCAAATATGGTCAGCTCTGTCTCCAAATATCCAAGATGGTGACTGTTAAAATGCCAAACTCTAGGCTTCAAACAGGACTCCACAAGTCAATGGCTGATGTCCCTGTGGATACCACTTTTATATTTATATAGTCTATGATTTTTTCCTTTAAGATAAAATTTAAAAACTTTGTCTGTATAGCGCATCTTAATTTTAGAGTCTGCTACTGTATTCCAAATTATCAACCACCATCCTACCCCGTCCAGGGCCTCTTCGAAGCAGTAGAGCCAGTATTCGCGGGCCAGAGCGTCCTCTGTGAGGTCCACAGTGTCGGGGATGTAAGACGAAGCGTCCTGCAGCAGAGGCAGATTCACCAGCTTCCTCTCCAGACGGTCCATCTCCAACATGTCAAACTGGACACAACAAAGAGACAGAGACGATGCATGCTGTCTGTCTTGTCCACAAACTGAGACTGCACAGAGATTCAACTCCTCAAACATCAAAGTCTATTCCAGCTGTCAGTCTTTTATTCTGGGACATATCTCACAATATTTCCCTTTTCTTAGCAACACTGTGGAAGGTTTCACACTTGTTAGTATTTTTTCTTTATCGATGCAACAAACAAGCAGAGAGGAAGGTGCGGTAAGGAAGAGAAAGGGAAGGAGGGAAGGTTCTAGAAAGATTTATTCCTAAAAGACAGTGGGAGCCAGCAGATTCATTAATAGTGGGACACAATCAATAGTCTATTAAGGAACAAACTACATCGATAGAAGGTTTCTTGTGTGGTAAGTCGCCAAAGATGAGCTAATATTTCATTTGCAGTCCTGCATCACACTGTGCCAGTTCGCACTAATGAAAACTAAGCTGTAAAAAAAGCAGGAGTCTCAGTGGTGAGAGCGGACTCTAATGTTAACAGAGGTTAGCAGCTCCAGCTCTACGGAGGCCTGCATGCTCAAAGTATCACTCTGAAGAATCAAAGAGCAAAGCGGCTGTCGAAAGCATCAAACACTCTCATTTCCCATCTTCATAGAGTGTAATTTAACCAAAAAACGACAAAAGAGAAGCAAGATCTTCAGCACAATCAAAACTAAGCTCTCAGATCTCTCTCTTCCTCGAGCAAGTGAACAAAGTGAATGCCTGACATCTCTAAATACTGAGCGTCTACAATTAGAGAACAAAGCGCAGTGAGCAGGAGCCACATGTCATCAAACCAGAGCACACAGGTGACGCAGACGGAGGTACTTACGGAAAACTGAAGGAGAGGGTTAGGTAGACAGAGGAGTGTGTGGAGAGGAAATGAAAAGAAAAGATTAATGAATGTCTTCGTTAGGCCTGTCACGATAACTACTCTGGCTGCACAATATATAGTCCCAGAAATAACTGTGATAAATTACATTATTGCCATCAAGACCATTTTATGCCAGTGATATAATGATGATTAAATAATGCTTTAAAATATTCAGACATTGGATTTGGAATGTGAAAAAAATTTAATATTCTAGAAAGATCAAACATTAATAAAATAAAACCACACAATAAATAAAATGGACTCTTGGGCTCTGTTTACAAAAACTGTGCTTAAATAAATATTAAACATGTGCCACAGGAGTATAAACAGTCCTTCCTTAACCCTGCTGTTTACTCTGGCATCATGTTGACTAAATGTTGGTGTCATTTTCACGTAAAAAACACATGTAAACACAAATGAGGACATTATACGATATATGGACTTGACCTTGATAATTTTGGTTGACCTCCCTAAGTCAATAAGGTAATTATCGTGACAGGCCTAGTCTCTGTATGATTGTGGATTCAGTGAGGACATCAGTGATGATGTTTTCATACAGGAGATCATAAATAAAAATGTTCAGGTGTAAAAAAAAAAAAAAAAATACAGATGGAAGAGGGTAGGTGGAATAAAAACATATGAACCAGCGGCAGAGTGAAAATAGGTCATGAGGTTTAGGTGGGCGCCTCGTGGCACACGACCCAGCTTCAGGTCTCCATATCTGATCACTCTCTGCTTCCTCTGCAGACTCACCGTTCCGCTGCGTGCACGTTGCATGGGATTCATATCCGGAGAAACGCTCATCAGGCCGGAGCTTCCCGCGTAATTCTCACCCCAGCTGTACTGGTTTGGATCTGGAGGGGTACAAGATGCAATCGTGATATATTTAGGGTACAACAGTTAAAATATAGTGAATGTTTTTCTTATTTAAATATTCTGTATGCTACAGTCAGAGCATTAACATAGCAGCACACCATTATCATGTACTCGCTGGTGAGTGGGTCAGCACCCACTTTACTTGCTAAACATCAAATAAAACTGAAAAATATAAAGGTATGCTACGCAGGATTTACCTAAAAAAACAATGTACAGACTCATGCAGAAGTAATCCCTCTAAATCATCACTTATAACCCACTTGAAGGGAGTGATGGTATATTTATCTGCAGAGAGTCTGCCCTCTGTCTGTAATTTCTTATTTTCTTCTAATTTTGTTATGTTCGGGACGTTTCTGGGCACAGCGTGCAAGGTGAGGTTGGGATAAAAAAAGTTGTGACCAAGTGCTAGACAGTAAGCAGCAAGCATCCAGACATACTGACACTAAAACAGGAGGTTCAGTAGTTTCACAGTCGAAGGGATTTTATCCAGACCTGATGTCAGTGAGAACATGCCTGCTTTAATACTACAAATGTTCAGATGTGATGTGTGATGGAGGACTTGCATGATGTGCGTAGTTGCAGGCACAAAGTATCTGCACAAGTTAAGCAACATTGTTTTCAAAAGGATAAACTGCCGGGCCTATACGGCTGCAAAAAATAAAAGTTGGCATTGTGTTGGAGTCCTCCACTCTTTATGTGTTTATTTTCAGGTTGTTAGTATGAAACTTTCAGTGGCCAGACTGCATGGTGCAACAGAGAAGACTTATCTTTCTGCCTATTATTTATCACCATATACAGTAACCCCGTTCACATCAAACTATGGACAATAATGTGCATTTGTAGGTTTTTCCTTACTGTCCTCCTCTGCTCCTTTAAGAAATGCTCCAATGGCTCCGAGATAGCCTTCATGTCTCAGGAACAAGGCCTGAACTTCACCCTACAACAAAAAATACAAGACAAAACAAGGTATTTGTGTTGTAGGTGAAACACTGTCAAGTTCAGCTGATAACAAACCAAGTTCAGGACTAAACGGAGATATATCACTGACAACCAAGAAGAGACAAACAATCAGGAACTCTTGTAAAGCACAAAGACTCTTTGTCTTAACTATGTAATGGAGTTTGTTTTAGGTGAGCAGAGGAGGAGGAGGCCTTGCCTTGGTGAAGAAGTTGATGCTGTAGGTGATTGTGTGCATGGTGACAGGGTGTCCTCTGATGAAGAAGCCTCCAAAGTAAACTCTGGACAGGTTGTGGAGTTTGGCATACAGACAGGCCAGCTGCCCGATGTCGTTGCTGATCATGTGGAGTAAGCTCTTGGCCATGTCTTCTTTAGAAAACTCTACAATACAGACCAGAGCTGAATAAACATACAGGCAAAATATCCACATCACAAACAGAAAGCTGCTTCATGAGGTCTAAAACTGACCTCTTATTATTAAAGTACTGTTTACTTCTTCAGGATTCAAATTAAGAAGCTGAATCATACAAGTACTGGGACAAGGATTAGGTATCTATATCAAAATCGTGATCCATGTTTTCAGACTTAAACTGCAGAGATGGACAACAACAGGATTTGCTTTGACACTCAAGCAAAAGATGTGACTTTCTGTTGAGTGCTGTCGTCCAGTTACAGATCCAGCACATGGAGACAACACAGCTGTATCAGAACTGGGTGAGAGGTCATCAGTTCACTTTCACACAGGTTTTGCAATAAAGTCGGAAAGTATTAAAGGTACACTACGCAGAAAATAATTCTAAAAAAAAAAAAAAAAACGTACAGACTCATGCAGAAGTAATCTCCCTCAATTATCACATATGACCCACATGAGGTGTGTGGGGATGTGTGTGTCTGCAGAGACTCTGCCCTCTATCCGTATTTTCTTATTTTCTTCTTCTCTTTTTGTTATGTTCGGGATGTGTCTGGGCACAGCGTGCACTTTTTAAAAAAGCTGTGACCAAGTGCTAGACAGTAAGCAGCAGGCATCCAAGAGGAAGCCACAAATATTGCTGACACATCGCAGAAAAACGCAAAGAAGCAAATAAAGCCAGAAGAAATGCCAGTCTGGGGGTTTAACTCTCTCTTGCATAGTATACCTTTAAGCCTGCCTTGCCAAGATGACATTGCAAAGACAACAGAAATATGCACTGAACTTTTTAACTATTTTTTGACACTTAAAGCTGAACTCCACCCTTTTATTTTAATGTTTGTGACCTGCAGTGACTGAGTCAGTGTAGATCCACAGAGGTTATGACGAGCTCCTATAGTGAAGAGTGAGGACTGAAACTGAAGTAGTGTATTTTGCCATTTATTTACTGCAGTGACTGTGTTGAGCTTTTGGACGGACAGCAGAGAAGTGGATTACTCATGCAGGAGTGGTTTGAGTTTCGGTGGAAATGTTGATACTTCACTGTAAAACTGGGTCACCACTGAAATATATTTTACAAACCATGAATCAAAGCTGAATCAGCTGCTGCCCTTCAAAGCTACTTTTCCCTCAACAGCCACCTTTAAAGTCCACACAGGGTGAGTGCTTGATTCTCAAAAGAAGAGTGGGGTACTGCTTTAATAACAACTACAATATATAAAGTGTGTCTGTGAGTCTTTCATGACAATGACCTGGACATATACATAAATAACGCCACAGGGCAGCCACATAAAATCTATGTGCCCATCATGTGTCACCTTTGTCAGCAGTAGCAGACTTTCCAAAACTGCTCGCAATAAGATCTCCAGTCAAGCCCAAAGACCCATAAGATCCTCCGTAGATGTCTTTGACGAGCATATCCACACTGGTGTGCTGCCCTTTTGACGCCAACTGTAGCAACTCATCAAATCTCTGCAGGAGAGAAAAGGATTAAGTTCACAGGACTTAAGGGAATAAAATATTGACAGACTGTATAAAAGAAGTGGACACAGTGTCATGACACACTGTCCTGTTTGGCTGTCAGGCTCAGTGGGTTGGGCTTACCTAGGCGTAGAGCCTGTGTTTGAAAGGGGGCGTGCTGAAGTAATTAAGAGAGACGATTCAGACCAGGTGGGGACTACAGCTGATGAGAGATGTTTCTGAGTGCCATGAGGAAGATGGACGGTGGAGATTCCTCCCTTTCCCATGAAGTTTTGTTTGTAAGTTATTGTCTGCGTGTTTAATGTCTACAAATGAACTGTCAATGTAGTGCCTACACTAAGCGCTGTTGGACCACGGAGACCAAGTGGCCTGAGTGACAGCCATCAGATCAGGGCCAGGACAGCAAGCCAACAGGTAGGCCCACCTACCTTACCCTTAGCCTGGCAGCCAAACGCTCACTCTCCTGAAATATATGTACAGGCAGTCAAGCCCTGGAAGCCCTAGGTGAGTGTTTGCCCTCACTAATAGTATCAAGTGCCACGGATTGTGTTTGCTGTGACAATAGCCTCCAGATTCGAGAAGTTAAGCCAATGTGACAGTGCCTTTCCGTTGGCCAGCAGGGGCGACTCCACTAGTTGCAAAAGAAGTCTGTTTGTATAGAGGTCTATGAGAAAATGACTCTGCATCTCATTTGATTTATTACCTTAGTGAACATTTTCCTAATGAGATTATGGTCTCAATCACTAGTTTCAATACAGCACGATGTTTATGTTTTAAATTATGGTCCCATGAAGAGTAAAATAGATGATACCTTGCAACTGACAATTCATTACCACGGTGATCTGTCAGTCAGGATAGAGGCGTAGCAATGTGTATCCCCTGCAGCTCCACCCTCTCATTTAAATATGTTCACTTCTGGTTCCAAAAAATGAAGATGGTGACGACCAAAATTCTTAACTCGAGGCTTTGAGGCGTCCACAAACAATGGGTGGCATTGCGGTGGCTACGTCCACTTCTTTTATACAGTCTATGAAAATATTGCACTGAGAAGCCAGTCTTCAGTGGCTGAATTCAAAGTGACAGCTATTACAGCACGACATTAAAAGCAGACAGTTATTTAAGTTACCTTTGTTTTGGTAAGCAAGGCTCCGAGGCCCCAGAACGTCCCTCCACCTATTGAGCTTCCTCCTATTCGCTCAAATTTGTCCTCAGATTCCACCTGTTGAAGAGGGAGAGACCCAGGTTAGTGGAAATGTTACTCACCTGGTACAGCTTCAACAATAACACAAGATATATTTTTACTAAGTCAGCTATTTTTAAACACAGTAAAGGGCACAACTTGCAGTCATTAAACCATTTCATTTAATGAGTTTATGCCTAAACCCACCAGCTACATAACGAGGACAAACTGTCTGAGCTGCCAAACTGATGCAGGATTTTTTGAAACACTTCAATACAGCAGTTAGGGTTTAAAAAAACAGTATTCTATAATGTTGGTTATCAAAGAACTGCAACAAAGATGTACAAGAAGCAGGGATTTACAGTTAAACAAGAAACATATTCTTTAAAGCTTCATGTGATTGACTGCTGTAATAAGCTGTCCTGCAAACAAGATAGAAGTATGTAAACAATGAAGTGGGAATGACTTAAGCTTTATTCTGCTATATGGTCTGTGTTCAAGACATTTCTTCTACATGGTGGATAATATTTAAGAAAAAAATATCACAGTAGTATCAGATATCAGATACTATCCAGTTATTTCTTGTTGGAACAAACTCAAGTTTCAAGACACTCACATTTATTTATATTTCTATTGGCCTAGAAGACAGGAATTAACTTAAGCTTTAGGCTATGGCTGCAACTAACAATTATTTTAACTATCAGTTAATCTTACATTTTTTGTTTCGATTAACAGTTTGGTTTTCAGACAAACTACATTCAGGGTGCCCCAGACGCATTTTTGGACTGTCGGCCTGTATCATGGACTTTTACACTGCGTGAGCTGACCAGTCGTTGTTCTTTGTGTTAATGTGACTATCTGCCCAACTACTACCAACGACTATTTTTTTTTTTTTTTTTTTACAATTAACTAAACAGTGCCTTAACCCAGTGCAGAACTCCCTATTTTTTCTTCAACAACCGCATGGTCTCTAGAATTAGAAAGGATAATGAAAAATGCTCGACGTCTTCAGATGTCTTGTTTGATCAAAAAAGAACATATTCAGTTTGCTGTGATGCAAAACTGAAAGAAGCAGCAAATCATCATGTTGGAAAAACCAAAACTAGAAACTGGTTAGTGATTTTGCTTCATAACTAACTTAAACAATTACTGAATTATCAAAATAACAACTGAATATTTTTTTGTTGCTGAACTTATCACATAAAGGTACACTAATGGATTAATTGAGGTAACTGTTTGTAAATAATTTCGCCTGCAAAAGCCAATTCCAGATGCACTTGTTTGCTATATTTGCTTTTTTTTCGGCCCTGTTTCCACAGTTTTCATAGCTTGCTCTTGAAAGCATGCTGCTCACGTTCTAGCACCTGGTACCTACGTTTTTATAACACCCAACCTCACCTGTGCCAGGAACGTACTGAACATAGCAAGAAAATATACCGCCACACATTGACAGCTGGTCATAGGGTGATGATTAAGAGAGATTATTTCTGTTTGCAGTTTATATGTTGTTTTTAGGAGAATCCTGTGCATAGTGGATCTTTACATTGTAAAACAGGGAAAGCCTACTTTTCTAAACCACTCACAAAACTTTGATTAGTCAGTTACTACCTTGACTATGGACACCCCAGAGCCGATGTTTACGAGCAGGTATGGGAAGATGTCAGGTTGAGTCGTCTGAAAGCGGAACTCTGAGTCGGCGTGCTTGGCGTAAACGAAAGCCTCGTGGGGTATGTTCCTCAGCACAAAGTTACAGCCCTTGATGAGGCAGGTCATCTCATCCTCTTTGTCCACTCTGCCACAACACAGCACACACACAGCCCATCAGATTTTTTTTACAATATTACTAGATATTTACATTTTTCTAGACACAGCAGCTGTCTGCAGGTGTGCATGTTGAGAGCCACTTTCTCTGAGTTGAACTCCTAGAGCAACATTTGACTTGAACACTGAAAAAACTGACATGTATATGGCTCTCTAATGCTGCACTGATGCCAGAAGGATGCAACAATAGCAAGTTAAGATTCATGTAGATGTTGTCACACGATGTTTGGTTAGCAAGCAAAGTGGTTGCCTCAGTTTACAAGGCAGTAAACAGTGGATATTCTCCAGAATAGTCTTCGTGAGGTCCCCTAAACAGTCTGGTTTGTCCTCTTATTCACAGGAAGCGGACAGGATATTGCTTTGAGTCTAAATAAGTCACAGGCACGAACACAAGGCCATTGTTCATTCCAACTTAGTCATCCAGAATATGCCAGATATTTGCCTTCCTGTTCTGTTTCTGTAGCAGTGTCAACAGTACAGCAGCAACAGTTTCTTAGCTACATTCACAGCGGGTTTGTCTGTCTACTCACTTGAGTCCGAGTTTCCTCTCGATGAGCTCTTTAAACTTGTGCGCACCTCCACCTGTGGCTTTGATAACTTTGGTGTCCGTGTTGACCAGGTGGTCTTTGATGAAGTCCAGGCATGTTTCGATGTAAGCATTTTCAAACTTGATAAAGTGCAGGCGTGCAGTGACCTCTTCCTGCACGGATATTTCATAGAGCTTGTCACTGGAAGCCTCCTGAGGACACAGATGAGACGGAAACACGGAGGAGGAAGGGTGAACACTTCATTACATCCTGCTATTGACACTGCCCCCCGCTAGAGTGGAGTGTAGATAGCTCTGCTGAGTCCTGCCGTCCAGTTGCAAATGTGGCAAAGGCAACTGGGTGAGAGGTCATCAGTTCACTTCAACTCAGGTTTTGCAATAAAACTGGAAAAGATTAAGCCTGCCTTGCCAAGATGACATCACAAAGACAACAGCTATACATATTGGACTTTGTGACGCTGCTTTTAATTTTATTCACACTTCAAACTTTGACTGAATTGTTGGTTTACTCTGTGTGTGGTCTTCTCCACATGGCTGGCGAAGCCTATGCATTCAACAAATGTAGTTAGTCATGTGTAATGCACTACAATGTTTCTTTATATCAACTAATTTACTTTTCGAAGACATACGGCGCCAGTGTGCATCTTTGGCCCACGTACTGATATCTCTGACATATTACTACTGCTGACTGCTGTGTGCTGACCACTGCTTGTTTCTGCCTTTAAGTTTGTGTATGGTCTGGGTACACTGTAAAATTGAACTGCCCCTCTGGGATATAAAAGGTTGTCTGAACTGAAATGTTAAGTATGCAGCCTGCAGTGACTGAGTCAGTGTGCACACACAGAGGTGACAATGGGTTCAAATAGTTAAGTGTGAGGACTGAACTTTAAGTAGTGTGTTTTGCCATTTATTGCGGAAACTAAGGGTGCATTCTGTATTGCATACTTCTTTTTACTGTTAGTAGGTAATGCCGCTGCCCTTAAAGAGTAAGTACTATTGCATGCAGTATGCACACAGTCCGATACTACTGTCTCGTAACGTCCTGAACTTTGACCCCCTTCCTTTTACATCCCTTACCTTGGAGATAAAACAAACGCCACTCACCGAGTTCACCAGAGCTCTGCTGTTGTTACTTTGCAATGTATGTAGTTAAACTTCAAAAGTTATGACTGCATATACGGTAGATTCTAATAATATATTTGCGACAGTAAAATTACACCTGCAATTCTCTGTCATTGTCATAGTTAGTAGTTAGCTATGTCCTTTTGTTGTTTGTAATATTTATGACTATTTTGGCCACTTATACAATCAATACTATTATTATTACTATTCGACTGGTCATCAGTCACTTGAATGGTGCTGTCATCCGTCATTGCGACGTCCAACACCTGTCAATCAGCTTGTGTTTGTGGCTAAGTTGATGTGACATATCGTCCGGTGTGCAGAGGATTTTGGGTTAGAATAGCCAGAAAAGCATGTTGGCTTGCATACTGCAAAATTGGACCAGCTGTAATAGGACATCCTGGTATTTTTGGCATACTGCATTTAACATGGGGTGCGTTCAAAATCACATACTCTCTTTTTACCTTTAGTAGGTACTGCAGCTGCCCTTAAAAAGTATTGCATGCAATATGCACTGAATTGTGACATACTACTCTCTAATGACATTAGGCTCTGAACTTTGACCCTCTTGCTTTTATGTCCGTTCCCTTGGAGATAAAACAAAACACTGTTCACCGAGCTCACTGGAGTTGGACGTAGGTATCATTCACTGTTCAGAGGACTGTGGGTCAGAATAGCCACAAAAGCATGCTGGCTGCAAAACTGAATCAGATGTAACAGGACATACTGTTATTTTTGGCATACTATATTTGACATACTTTGTGTTGGGACTTTTCTGACATGCTATATAGTATGGTGGTATGGGTATTGGAATGCAAAGTAAGTATGAGTGATTGCAGTATTCTAGGTACGTGTGCAGAGAAGTGTATAGTACCTGTAGGACTGGTTTGAGCCTCACTGTGATTTCCTTTACTGTGAAAATGGGTCAGCTAACATATGTTAGGTTATCTGATGGAGGTTTCTGACATACTGAAATGCAGGCTACCATGCAGATATGGCTCTGTGGGAAGCAGGAACACTTGGCACAATCCCCAGGACACCACAGCTTTTACATGAACTGATTTACAACAGATAATTACCTTTGTAGAGTGGTCGAAAGATCGCACTTTGGCCACCTTGTGTTGGACAGTAGAGTAGTAGGCAAGCTTTGTGAGAGATCCCCCTGTTAAAACAGAAGCATGGACAACGCCCGATAGAAAACCCATTAGACAGCTGACACGCGGGAATAAGATCAGAATTAAAACTTGGTGGACTGTAACGTTACCGTCAACGGTATAAACACAGGTGACAAAACCTGAACACAGGCTAGCTAGCAGCTAACGTCAACGCTGCTTCACTTGGAAAAGTTGGGCAGGTTTGTTTGACACAATCCGTATTATCAGGTAAAGATAATCCTGGAATATCATTACACTTCTGTATTCAAGCCAAACACACTCTCTGTCAGATAATCTCAACCTAGACGCGATTTACAGCGGCTAACATTAGCTGTGTGTTGTTTACTTTCTCTTAAAGTCATGTGTTGTTATAGTATCAGGCTGCAGCATAACTGGTGATAACGGACATTAGCTACGCTCGCGCTAAAGTAGAAGAAGAAACAAGGAAAACTAGTATACTTCCGGGTACCTATGTCTATCGCGAACCGCTTTGCGTTCTCCAAATTGCGGAATATTTCGTCTGGCGGAAGAGTAATGCTTTTATCCATGGTATGACCACTTGTGTTGCTTCCCAGCCGAACACATTCCGCCATGGTCTGCGACCATTTGACGCTGCGTGCGCGATGTGCGTACGTGCGTGCCCCCGCGTCAGCCAATCAGCGGCCACGCACACTGTGAGGCGTCTGTAAACAACTAAGTGTCATCAGGAAGTGGAACACCACTGACATACAGAGAGTGCACAGTACAGGACATATCGGAGTTACTCTGCAATATGATGAGTAAAAGTTACTCTCACCCGAGGGCCTGATATGCCTACCTGAGCTGATAAAAAGACGAGGCCGGACCAAACTTTTACTGCGGTCACGTCAGCCGTCTCGTTTTCGCGTGGTCAAGTCAGCCGCTCCAACATTTTAAGTGCGCTCTTATTACAGACTTTATGGCAAACGCACAGAGACAAGTGGGAAAGTCAGCGCTAATTTACAAGAGCAAAATGGGGTGTTAAATGTATTAAGATTTTATTTTTTAAAAATATGAGAACTACATTAAAAATATAATGCTCATATTTACAGCATAAAACACATTAAAAATTCATTAAAAAATAATATTAAATGTGTTCAAATGCAATAAAAGAGGTGTGTGTCATAGAGCAGGCTTAGATCTACTGTCCTACACTGATTCTGAGCCAATAGGTCACAGGACCTGGGAGTTATTGAGCTATAATGCTCATATTTACATTATGACAGGTATTAAAAATTCATAAAAAAAATATTAATTGTGTTCAAATGCAATAAAAAGAGGTGTGTGTCATAGAGCAGGCTTAGATCTACTGTCCTACACTGATTTGGGGCCAAAAGGTCACATGAGCAGGGAGTTATTGAGCTATAATGCTCATATTTGAAAATTCATAAAAAATATTACTTGTGTTCAAATGCAATAAAAAGAGGTGTGTGCCATAGAACAACCATCATGTGTTGATTTTGAACCAATAGGTCACAAGACCTAAGCTTGTTCTATGACACACATCTCTTTTTATTGCTTTTGAACACAGTTAATATTTTTTATGAATTTTTAATGCATTTTATACTGTAAATATGAGCATTATAGCTCAATAACTCCCTGGTCAAGTGACCTTTTGGCTCAAAATCAGTGTAGGACAGTCGATCTAAGCTTGCTCTATGACACACACACCTCTTTTTATTGCATTTGGACACAATTAGTATTTTTTTAATGGATTTTTAATACCTGTCATAATGTAAATATGAGCATTATAGCTCAATAACTCCCTGGTCAAGTGACCTTTTGGCTCAGAATCAGTGTAGGACAGTAGATCTAAGCTTGCTCTATGACACACACCTCTTTTTATTGCATTTGGACACAATATTTTTTATGAATTTTTTATGTATTTTATAGTGTAAATATGAGCATTATAGCTCAATAACTCCCTGGTCAAGTGACCTATTGGCTCAAAATCAGTGTAGGACAGTAGATCGAAGCCTGCTCTATGACACACACCTCTTTTTATTGCATTCGAACACATTTAATAATTTTTATGAATGTAGTCATAATGTAAATATGAGCATTATAGCTCAATAGCTCCCAGGTCATGTGACCTATTGGCTCAAAATCAACACATGATGGTAGAGCTAAGGTTGTTCTATGGCACACACCTCATTTTATTGCATTTGGACACAATTAGTATGTTAGTATGCTAAACCACAGATTATTGTCTTCTGAAGCAAAACTTAGAGGTGGAGCAACAACTACTGTAGCCACTTATCTCAGCTAGTGGATTACTGTTGTAGCTGTTTGGGTGAGTGGTTTTAAATAATTAAACACTGTAAACAAAGAGCAGCTCAAAAACATATGCTGTGCGGCTACACTTTATTTCTAAATTACTGTGTAGTTTCCAAAACATACCAGGCTGAATTTTGATATATGTAGAAAGATGCACAAGAGGTGAAACATATTTGATGGAACTGTGCATCCAAAAATATGAAGTCTTGGGTTTCAATGTTTCACTTTGTGAACACACCAACACATCATGAAGTGTCAGTGGAAACTTGGAACAAGCTGATGCAGATGTTTTTACCAACCTTAAAGGTACTAAAGAGGAAACACAAGAGGAAGCCTGTATGTGAAGGGCTCCACTGTGTTTTACAACCACGAGTGCATAATACTGTTTCTTTGCATTTCATTGCACATACATCAACTAACCACTAGATGGCAGTGCTCAGCCATAATGGAAATATAAAGCAACCTTCAAACTTCAGACAATAATATCAACAGCCATACAAACTAATGCAACCCAGTGCAATTAGAGTCATAAATAATGTAATCCCTGCACTGTCGTTGCATTCAGGTAAGGTTGTTCTCTGTTCATGTTGTCAGTGTAAAGGATGAAACGACACAGCTCAAGATTCAGTTGATGTTTTTTATTCAAAAATATTGAATGGTCCACATCATAGAGGCACTAATGGTGATGATGCATCACACTGAAAACTTGTAGTCCAAGACAATGGACTCAAAGTAGAGTAAACAGCTTCAGTATTTTTTTTTTTTTTTTTACAAAACACTGGGAATCATTTAGTACAAACTAAACAAAGTAAACTGTCTCTCATTGAGAGGATATAACTTTCAGATATGCATTTGTACTGTTGACACAAAAGAACATATTGATGACAAAAGAGGAACTTCAAGACCCAACATGGGTGGATAATTTTTTACAAAGTAAAAAGTCAAACAGGTACATCAAGAATGTGTAAGAGCTACCAGAAAGTAGCAGAGATGACCGACTCCTGTCACTGGATCAATCTGATACAGAAGACTTACAGAAGTTACGGACAGGTGTGATAATGCTGACCAATATTGGTCAATTTTGATCATACTGACAAATCAATAAGAGAATATATGGTATTCATAGAATACATTGTTGCGCTGCATAATAATTTCACAGAAAAAGATTTCTTTATCTTTGAAAAGTATTCCAAAAAATAAATGGAAATGTCAGTCCAGTATGAACTTGTGATGAATTAAAAGACTTTGCACAGACATATCTATTACATATCAGAATAACAACTCTGATAATCTTTGACCAACATGGTCATCTGAGTTTGTCTGGTAGTAACTCCAGTCTGTAGGTGTCTACCACGGCCTCCAGAGGGCGCTGTTGACTGGACTGTGTTCTTTGGTGATGCTGGTCTGGACTGTGGAGCTGAGAGGAGAGAAGTCAGCCTCTCTCAGGTTCTTCTCAGAGGAAGACTGCAGCTTGTTGAAGTGGTTCAGCAGTCTACTCTGGGACTGTGTCTTCACCTGCTCCTTCGACAGGAAGTGCATCACCTCTTGGACACACCTGGAGTAGCCCTGACCGACAGCTGCTGAGTCCACAGCTTGATGCTGCTGCTGCAGCTGTGTGAGGAAACACACTGTCATCTCCAGGATGTCTGCTTTCTCCAGCTTGGAGTCTGGCTGCTGTTTGAGGAACTCTGGACCCAGGAGAGACTTGAGCTGCTCAATGCTGCTGTTGATTCGCTCTCTGCGTAACTTCTCCACCAGAGGCTTTCTGAGCTGCAGGAAGAAGAACAAAGTCATTAATACACTTATTCTGGAGTAAATGTTAGCATGAACAAAGACAGGCTTTCAGTAACAATATGTAAGTGTTGTTGAATGTTGAGTTTACCTTGTGGGTCAGAGTCAGATGCTCCTGAGAATTGGTCATTGCTGCAGTGATTGTAGGTGCCATGTCTGGATGTGTGTGCTGTAGAGGTCTCTGTAGAGAGAATCTGATCTCTGCTGGCTTCATCCCTCCTATTTATAGTCCCACATCTCCATATCAATGTGTGGGTCCTGGTTTGACTGGACTTTCTCACAGTCTCAGCCAATCAGAGAGCTCGGTGAGACAATAAGGCATGTGGAGCGGCAACATGCTGAATGCTGTTGTATTGCCCCGGGGGACAATTGTTAGATCTCAGGGGAACAGGTGGAGGACTGGGGGGGTGATGGAGAGAGACTCACAGAGCTCTGTGTGAATCTGGGAAAGTGTTGACCCTGTAGAGAGAGCAGATCTGCTGCCTGATGCTGGGATCAATGACTTTGACTGAGCACACGCTCATCATCACATCACACACGTGGGAGAGTGACTGGGAGATTGTACTCAGCATTACAAACACTTTAAACCTTTTAAACATTGTTGCATTTGTGCTATTAAATCAAGTATCAGCTCTTTGTAAGTTCACTGTGTTAAAAATCATATTTACCTTTTTTAAACCAACTTACTTAATTGTTACAACCAGGTAACAGATCTTGCGAGAAATCAAAACTGATTTGTTCGTGCATGTTTTGCTCAAATATTGTGATGAGCTGATTGTGTAGTAAAACAGTAAAGTCAGACTCATTCAGCTGAAAGTCGTCCAGATGAGACAGATGTGCCTTCTGTCTTGTGACAAGTTGTTCCAGTGAGTAAAGACTCAGTCAGGGTTTCCCACACTGTCATCAGTGCAGCACAAAAGCAGTTTGAATGCCTCACTGGCCTTGTGTCGAGCAAAGGGCAGATCTTGGCGGCAATAACCATCTGGAGGAATGCAACGACAGTCGCTAAGTTTTAGTGTTGAGAAAGTGAAGGGGGATTTGAATGGAGAGTTGGTTACAGGTGATAGAGAGTTAAAGTGCCTCATTTGTGATCTTGTTTTAATTTAATGTACATGCTTTTAACTGTCAATCTACACCTTAGCTTGTTTATCACCCTGTATTTCTACTTTTTGAGCTCAGTTATTGTTGTTGTTTTGACTGATTAAATTTCTGTTTTAATGGATATGCACGATGGTTCTTTGTTTGCTTATTGATTGTTTTAATGTCTCTGTTCATGCTCGGCATCGTTGAAAATGAGGGTCTCCCTCAATTGATTTCCTGAGTCTTAAATAAAGGTTTGAATGAATGAATGAAAGTACAGCTGGATAATACACCAGGTACACTCAACTTGCTTTTCCCAGGGGCCACTTTTGAATAGTGACAGGAAGGCTAGGGGCCAGACACAGCAGCCTCACACAGATCAGGTGTACACAGAGGTGTTTTAAGGATTTGAGGACATTCAGGACTTAGCTCGGACCGCTCTCAGGAGGGCTGTAGGATCCTCCCCTAACATTTCTTTCTTGCCTTTTTATATCCTCTTACACCTTATTTACATTGAATGTGCAAATAAATTCCAGCCGTGAATCATTTTATTTTTATTGTGAATTACAAAATAGTTTGGGGGCCACGTGGCACCTTAGCTGTAAGTTGAGTATCAAAGTTACACATGCAGAATAATGTAATTATTGAGACTTCGCTCAGACTTCACATGGGCTATCTGACAAAAATAATGTAATAAAGACATTAACATTGTTTTGCTGGAGTATGGAAACACCACCTGCACAAACCACACACAGAACTGCAGTAAACTGTAATGCTAAGGGTAATATTAATGCCAATATTTTTGTTTATGATTATGATTACTGATTACTATTTGCTGATGATTATTTCAGACAAGAGTGCATGGTTACCTGTTGTAAAATAGCATTTTTTTTTATTTATATTTTTTCTCTTATTATATTACGGGGCACATTTTGAGGATATGTGCATACATGCTGCAGATAGTTACTGCCTTTTAAAGGAGCCAAGGCACGAGACAAGTTCATTTATATAGCACTTTTTAGCAACAAAGTAATTCAAATTGCTCTTCACAAAATATCAAAAGTATCAAGACAAGGTGCAAAAGAAACATGTTATAAAAGGACATTTAAAGACCTAGAGGGTAGAAAATATAAAGTTAAAATACACTAAGACAAGCAAAAAATACAGGAATTCCAGTTTCAGCACAGTTTAAATCAAGTATCTGAATCATAAAAATTATAATGTAGTGTAAGAAATGAATAAATGTTTGATTTAATAAAAGGCAGCAGCAAAAATATAAGTCTAAGAAGTGAAAGTTGGTGCAGACCTGCAGTTTTCTTGGGGGTTGTTCCAGATATGTGGTGCATACAAACTAAATGCTTCTTCTCCATGTGTAGTCTTGACTCTGGGGACACAAAGTGGACCTGTCCCAGATGATGTGAGGGGTCTGGATGGTTCGTACTGTAGCAGAAGGTCAGTAATGTATTTGGGCCCTAAACCATTAAGCGCTTTGCAGTAGAAAGGAGTAGAAGGAGTACCAAATTTACTTTTCATTTCTTCAAAACAAAAATGTTTCCCCCCTCTTTTGTCTTTCAGTTAACACCAGTCAGTCCATGTAAAGGTTTCCTGAAACACATGGAATTTATACAAAGGTACATGTGTGTCCAAACATGAAGCCGGTCTTTACAGCCCTTGTTGTGAGGGTGACACTGCACTGGCAGTTTGGCATCCATCAACAGAATAAATAGAAAGGCTTACATAGAAATAATGACCTGATAAACAGAGTGGAAATTAAGTTGGCAAAAGTTAGAGAGTTGGGAGCAGAAAGAGACAGTCAGTGAAAGAAATAAAAAGAAAAAGAAGAAGGAGAATAAGGAGGGAAAAGTGTGCCAACTCCCCTCTGAGAATAGTCAGGTGCTGGTGGGGTTGAGGATGCTAATCACACTGAACTGTGACTGTGCTCTCGCGGCTTTCCCACACTCTGCCCATTGACACAGCTCCCACCCGACAATAGACATGTGCCTTGTTAAATGCTAATTCATCCCCACACAAGCAGCTCTCAGCTCTCCCCTGAGGGTAACGTTTGTTGTTTAGACACTCTCTTCAATTAGGGGGACGAGAGCAGGAGGAATAATAAACACAAATATTTTGACTGGGGATGCAAGCTAACTACCAGTCAATTAAGAATACTTAATTAATTCATAATTACATAGAGATTTAAAGGATAAATTTTTAATAAGCAAGACGTGAACATTTAATAGATTGTTTATAACCCACAATAATATAGTTATAATCGAATAAAGGAACATTTTGAGTGTTTAGTAATGTTTAGAAGATTATGAGTCCTTAAACTCAAATGAGTTAGCATTTTAGCACTCCTAGTTCCCGTGACTCAAAATCTGTGGGGTTTTTTGAATGGTTTAGATGCCTGAAATGAGGTCTGTGGTTACCACCAGCTTCACAGACTTTCACATTTTGTTGTACAACATAAAATAATGTCAGTAAATACAAGCCATGCGACCGTGGTGCAGTTCATTTATAGTGTTAGCTTTTTACTTCTGGTGATTGCATTTATGCTTCAAAAATCGTAAATCTGGTGTTAATTTGTGAAGATTATCTTGCTGATCAAAACAAGTGTCATGAACTGTTTTTTGACAGAGCTTATTTTTTGCTTTTTGATGAAGGGGCCAGAGCGACACTAACTTCTGTGTCGAACTACAGAAAAACGTTATCCCTGCAGCAATTCATGGTCAGTGATTATAGCTTCTTCCATGGGCGTAGGTTTTGTGTCAACACTGGGGGGCACATATGAAATGGAGGGTTCTCTGTTTTAAGTATCAAATTCATTTTCTTACCGTATGTTGGGGCTTATGTGGTTCTGTATGGTGTGTTTTCCTTAATGTGCTTTGGTTTTATGGTGATGTCACTTCCTTGCTAATTGTGCTTGTGTGCTGTTGTCCTTGCTTTGTGCTTCTGTTTGTTTGTGGCTATGTGTGTTTTATGTTGTACTTTTGTATAGTACGTTCTTGGTGTCTTTGGTTGTATGGTTATGTCATTGTTTTATTAATAGTGTTTATGTTTTGTTTTTGCTCATGTGCCTTGCCATGTGCTTCTATCTATGGTTGTATGCTTGCTCTGTGCTTATGTGCCCTTCTATGGATGTGCCATCAATCCGCTTTTATCTGTGCTAATGTGCTTTTGTATGTTAGTTTAATGTGTTTTTCTTATATACACATATACCATCAACCTGCCAGGGACTGCAGATGGAAAATAGCCTGTATGGCTAAACTGGCACATTTACGTGACTGAAGTGATCATGTTAATTAATGTGCATTTCCAGCATTGTGGTGAAATTTTATGAACCAGTTTATGCCTTTTTGCATCAGTTTATGGAAGAAATGTCTTAATTTTCATCAAAAATAAAAGTCTACTTCCTTGTTTTGTTTTGTTTTTGGAGGGGGACAAATGCACATGTTCTAAATTTTGAGCAGGACATGTCCCCTGCATCCTCCCCAAAAACTACATTACACATTACACATTTACAACTATGATTTACTATATTATATCATATCATGTATCGTACACCAGCCTCCATTTATGGGTGCCCACAGCAAGAATTACAGTTGTTGACTCCTCCGTGGTGATAATCATGTGGGAGATGAGTGTCATATTTTGGTTACATGTCTGAATATTACTTTAATAACTTACAGAGAAAGGTATTCACCAAAGTATAATTTAAACCGTCCATCTCTGCTGAAATTAATTTCGTAAGTACGATCAGCCAAAAGTAATTTGTAAACTAGTTGCTTTTTTAAAGGATGTCCTTACCGTGGTTAAGTAACATTGGTTGGTTGTACTTTAGCCACACTGTGTGCCATTGTTTTGTTATTGTATGTAATGTTTATACTCCGTACCGTGTGATGTGGTCGTGAAATGAAACCAGCACATTAATAGCTACTTATATCTGCTATATCTGTCATGTATTTAAAAAAAATCTATACTGTATTTTCTTTATTTAAAAGATTAAGATGGTAAGTTTTTGGTCTGCAACGTGATTTACAATTAAACTATGACACATTCTAAGAGTTGTAATGTAAAGATTTGATACTTGCACCATTGTACTTTAATCCAAATGTATTTGGATAGTCAGCCTACAGATGGTTTGTAGAGTATTTGTAACATTTCAGCAGCTTATTAGTTGATGTTCAACCATGCAACTGTTACATTTTATTCTGTAGCTGTTTGTATAAAAAGTATTTGTGACTACTCACTACATATTCTCAGAATAATGTAGCTGAATGTGAACTACTGACTCAACCTATTCTGCATAGGTTGCAGACTATCCAAATAAAGTGTTAATTAAATTTCATTCAACAAACAACGTCTCTTAAGAATTTCTTTTAGTTTTCAGAATATCTAAACATCATTAGATATAATCTAAATACACATGCTATCAGGTTTAGTGAGTAAAACATGTAAACATTTAAAATTCAGTAGTAAAGGATCCCCCCTCCCTGCTCTCTCAGACGTCTTTGTCTGGTCCGCCTCTATTGTCCCACTGCGGCTCTGTGAGTGAGTTTTCTCTGCTTTCCCACACTCGCTCCATTCACTGCTTTGCAGAACAAAAGAAGTGTGTCTGGTTGCACATCACATTAATTATGGAGTCAGTTTACGCGTTTTTGTCTCGCTGCCTCTGAATGGAAATTCCTGTCATCAAGACTCGTCATTACCAGGCCTTTGTAAAATGTCTATCAGGAATGCAGACATGCTAAGGATTAATGAACATTCAAAAGCTCTTTTTGCTCCCCCTCCTTTAGATTCAGATTGTTCCTCTGCATTCCTGGCTGTTTATTCTGACGGGAAGGATAAATGGGTGTCTATTCCTGAATTGATCAGGTGCCTATATGGTGCACGGAGACTGTGGATTTGAAGTTAAATCTTAAGCTACAATCAGACTTTATTTAAAACAAGATCATCTTCATCTAACTATTGATAAAAAGACATTTGTTTGAACACTTTAAAAGAGCTTTCGCTGCATCTAAAATAGTATTACTTTCTTAAGGTTTAGTCTGAGCATCAGCCCAGCTGCAGATTCTGCAACATTACCATCTAGTTTAAAAAGAAATCAAGCAAGATTAATGCTTTTCATACTTTAAATATTAGGTTTGCTTTATAGAAAACAGTAATACATTTATATTTAGTGTTAGAAAATTAAAATATAACATGATTTCATTATCACTCTCCCACATGTGTGATGTGATGATGAGCGTGTGCTCAGTCAAAGTCATTGATCCCAGCATCAGGCAGCAGATCTGCTCTCTCTACAGGGTCAACACTTTCCCAGATTCACACAGAGCTCTGTGAGTCTCTCTCCATCACCCCCCCAGTCCTCCACCTGTTCCCCTGAGATCTAACCATTGTCCCCCGGGGCAATAAAACCATTCAGTGAGTTGCATCCCTTATTGTCTCACCGACCTCTCTGATTGGCTGAGACTGTGAGAAACTCCATCTAGACCCAGACCCACACATTGATATGGAGATGTGGGACTATAAATAGGAGGGATGAAGCCAGCAGAGATCAGATTCTCTCTACAGAGACCTCTACAGCACACACATCCAGACATGGCACCTACAATCACTGCAGCAATGACCAATTCTCAGGAGCATCTGACTCTGACCCACAAGGTAAACTCAACATTCAACAACATTTACATATTGTTACTGAAAGCCTGTCTTTGTTCGTGCTAACATTTACTCCAGAATAAGTTTATTAATGACTTTGTTCTTCTTCCTGCAGCTCAGAAAGCCTCTGGTGGAGAAGTTACGCAGAGAGCGAATCAACAGCAGCATTGAGCAGCTCAAGTCTCTCCTGGGTCCAGAGTTCCTCAAACAGCAGCCAGACTCCAAGCTGGAGAAAGCAGACATCCTGGAGATGACAGTGTGTTTCCTGAGAAGACTGCAGCAGCAGCATCAAGCTGTGGACTCAGCAGCTGTCGGTCAGGGCTACTCCAGGTGTGTCCAAGAGGTGACGCACTTCCTGTCCAAGGAGCAGGTGAAGACACAGTCCCAGAGACTGCTGAACCACTTCAACAAGCTGCAGTCTTCCTCTGATAAGAACCTGAGAGAGGCTGACTTCTCTCCTCTCAGCTCCACAGTCCAGACCAGCATCACCAAAGAACACAGTCCAGCCGACAGCGCCCTCTGGAGGCCGTGGTAGACACCCAAGAACTGTACAAAAGTGAAGCTCTGATGTTGAAAGAGCAGTTGTATAGTACTTTTTGTACTCTTGGACTTTTAACCTTGTCCTTTCTCTTGCGGTTGTCTCATTTGAGAAGTCATTGCATGTGTCACTGCAATGTTTTCATTACATTTTATAAAGGTCAGATTTGGTGTTTCTGTGATATCTGCAGACTTAAGGTGGGCTATTTTGTATCTTAAAGGTAGTCACATGTTGCTGATGTTACTCTGTGAGGTAAACATCATTATAATCCCAATGGGAATGTCTTTATATTATCAGTCACATTGACAAAGATGTATTTACTTTTTCTCCATTTAGGAGACACAGTTAATCATGTTAAACATGTTGCAGGTTTATATGTGATATTCACATACTTTCCGATGTATCTTTAAACAACTCTGCATTTTTAGCAGATGTATTTTGTGTACTCATTCAGACCAATGTGCTGCTTTATAACTCTGTGAGTGACAGCACTCATCCCTTCAGTGAAGGGCTTGTTGTTTGGAAAATGTCTCAAAATGAATGTATCTCTTCAAGCCAAGTGATGCGCAATAAAACAATCAGAAAAACAAAAAATGCTTCTGTTGTCTCATTTTTCAGCTACTCATGTAAATGACTGAACATAAACATGCTGAGAATACCCTCAGGGAGTTAACTTAGCCTTGAAAATTCCAGAAGAGCAGAGGAGTCATAACTTAGTGAGTAAGAAAATTCTCAGGGAAGCTCTGATGTTGACCCTGCTGCCAGGTGTGATGCAGTCTTTTAAAAGGTATGCTTGGTTGTCACAGACAGGCCCTTTTGTGAGCAGACCTTCTGCTTTGGCTGTAACTCACTGCTGAGACACAGAAAACACAGCTTTAAAACATTATCACAACTTTTGGATCACTTTTTTAGAGGCATGTGTTTGGTTATATGGTATTAGGGTTTAGTATGTGTTTGATTTGCAGAGTTAATTCAACGTTATTATGTCGAGTAAAATGAACATTTAATACTTTTCAATGTAAGACAGGATTTTTGTCCAACATGTGTCTTTGATTTTTGTTGCCAGTTAAAATGATAAATGCCCAACTTTAAAGCAGAGAAAAACATGTTTACAGCCCGGTACAAAAATTGTTTTGGTCTCTATAGGTAATTTCAACATTCCTGACAAATGTGGGGGGCTGAATTTATAACTCATTGACAATCTAATAAGGCTTAAGTTATGCATATTTAAGAGCAGAGCCGCTTGAGTGACAGGCTGTCTGTGAGGCGTCGCCACAGTCAGACCCCTGCCTTGTGATGGTTTGACTGGTGATAGTGATAGTGGAACGTTAATGAAGTGGGCTGAGATCTGGTAAATGCAATTCATATTATTTTCAGTGAAATGTCTTTTCCCCTTATGCAGGAATCTGAATTTATTATGTTCATCTACACTTTTCTCAGGTTTGTCCTTTGATTTGTCACACAGCTGTACATGTGTGGTGGTGCTGCCAACAATTGGTCTGTTATGGAGCCTGTGGTGGAGGAAGTATCAGTGAAATTTAAGTAAAAGTGCTAATACCACATTGTAAAAATACTCTTTGACAAGTAAGTCCTGCACTGAAAATGTTACTAAAGTAAAAGTATGTAATGTTAATCAAGAAAATGTACTTAAAAAACTCTTAAACACTAAAATAAACCTAAAGCCTCACATTTTTGACCAATAGTTACCAATTAATGTTCTGTTAATCTAAAAATGTAGTGTAGAGTGCAAGTAGAAAGTGCCATGAGGGAGAAAATATTCAAGTAAAGTACCTCAATTGCACTTCAGTACAGTACTACAGTAAATGTATTTGGTTATATTCCAGCAGTGCAAGCAGTGCTGCAGCTCATGTTTATGAAACATTTTCCACTTAAGAACTTAAATTGTGATAGACAAAAGTCCCCGAAAAATCTAGTTATCTTTACAGAACATGACTAACCTCTGAACATGAAGAGTTTTAATGTCTCCTGAAGTATTTAACTGTAAATAAGATGACACGCAAAGGTTTGAATACATTTAAAAACATTTATTTTCTTGACGTCTGCAAAAACCAACAAAACAAATTTCAATCCACTTTGGATAAGTAAAAATAAAAATGGCGAATAAAACAATATATGCATACATGGCATACACAAAACAATAAGAAATCCCTTTTCAGAAGAAAAGCTGGTGTTTAAGAACATGATACCTTGAAACAAGGCAGTAAGACACTGTATGCAAACTATAATCACACAATATTAGCCTATATTTTTTAACAGGAGGAACAGGTTAATATTGCTCTGTTTGGCTTAAAATTACAAGCAGATTTTACTGCAGCTAATGAAAATACATTTAAAAAATTAAATTAAATCCTTTAAATTTTGGTCCTAACCAGTTCCTGCATAGTTAAAAGACCCTATTTATTTCCTGTGGTTTTGTTTAAACAAAAACCAGGAGAATCATAAATCCCACAAATAGCAGCACAACATGTTTTAACAAGTCAGCTACGGAGTCGTCTTCTCAGTCAGTGACCTCTTCACCTTTGGCCCTGAGTCCAATTTTCTTTCTTTCTTTCTTCCGTTGAAGCCAAAATAAAACCCTAAAATACAAAAGTCCTGCTCATCATAATGCGAACAATGCATTTCTCTACGATCAACAGATCACCACACAGAGACGCGGCTGGCATCTCTAAATTCTGCAGTGTTTTGGTGATGAACCAAAGTCCATTCTTCATTGTCTTTAGAAGCACAGTGGCGCCAAGTCTTCCTCATGATCGGGAAACAGGCGTAAGATGTCCCTTGAATATTTGGAGTAGCCGTTGTGTGTCAGCAGGGCTTTCCTCAGCGTGAGCAGAGACTTTGTTTTCTCCAGGAGGTCTGAAACAGGGATCCCGTTCTGCAGGTGTTCTCCAATGAGAGCCTTCAGCTTCTCCAAAGCGCTGCCGCATTTCTTCTCCAGCATGTGGAGTTTACACCTGAGAGAAACAGAGTCAGTTTAGTAAAAGGAACTTAATGAAATGAGGAGGTTTAACAGAAATAAAACAATGCACAAGAGTTATACGGAATGTGGCCTTGTCTTACCTGAAGAGCTGCTCCTTCACGGTGTCTTGAAGAGCGAGGTCTGCGTAGAGAGCCATTTTCAGGTTTGCTTCTTGTGGTGGGAAGTTGCTCGAGAAGGTTCGGAGGAAGTCTGTGTTGACATCTGCGTCTGCTGCACTGCATTTATTGCGTTCGTCCTGCGCTCTCTCTGCTCTTTCAGCCAATCAGGAGGCTCGGAGCTCAGGACAATAGAGTGAATTTAATGCCTGTCACAGAGAACAGGTGGGATGCTTTATCTTTATGCCATACATCAGGGAGGTCAGTGGGAAAATGTTTTTCCTGAGGTGGACACGGGAACATTTAGTTTTTGGGACGCTCAGGCCTGGACACTGATTATAATTTGACATGGTAAAGATCCTTTAATAACACTAAACAAGGAATCTGAAATAAAAATAAACAAAATATTTTACTTTTCCAGATAAACTGAACAATATTGTGGCGCCATGATGGCATCAGATATACTCTCAGGCAACAAAAATAAAAGACACATGATGGACGAAAAATCTTGTCTTGTATTAAATGTTTATTTTACTCAACATAAAAACTTTAAATAAACTCTGTAAATCAAACATTCATTAAGCCCCAAAACCAGAAAACTAAACATATTATTTCTAAAGTGATGTAATGTTTTAAGGAGATATTTTCTGTGTCTCAGCAGTGAGTTACAGCTAAAGCAGATGGTCTGTCTGTGAAGTGGCTTTCTGCCTGAGAACAGTCCCGAGGCTTTGTGAGAGCAGACACACTTCTATTGTGTGTGCAGCTGAGCAGCCTGCATTCACAAGTGTGGGAAGCCGTGTGTCACCGTGGCTCCAAGCTCCGCAGAGAGAGGAGGGCGTGTGACTGGGGCACGCTCGGCCTTGTGCAGGGAGCTGTGGGAGCTCAGAGGAGGGGAGCTGGGAAACCTGAGCCCACTACACAGACAGCAGATACACACGAAGACAGATGGAGAGATAAGCAGGAAGGTAAACCCACCTGAACGTGATTACAGCTTGCAGTTGTTTAGTGTGCTTGCAGGAAATAAAAACAGCATTAATAACATATTTACTACAGACAAGAAAACAAAATATACACCCCTCTGTATGTCCTGTCTGGATTAAAGGATTAAAGGTCCAGTCTGTGGGATTTAGAGGGATATGTTCGCAGATATGGAATATTATATAATAAGTGTGTTTTCTTTATAATCACCTGAAAATATGGATCATTGTGGTTTTTTTTTCATTTCTACACAGGGAGCAGGGTCCTCATTTATGGAGATTGCCATGTTCACCACCATGCGTGTACAATAGCCCAGAATGGACAAACTAAATATTGACTCTGGATAGGGCCATTCATGTTTTTGCGTCAGCCACCGTAGTTAGCAGCTCCTCTGCAATGAGCTTTTTACAGGAAAAGGCTTTGTTCATCGTTTTTACCTGTTGAAATCACCTGATCCGTTTGTTCTAGAGAGGAAGAGACCTCTGCGAATAATTCTGATCTCGCTATAAAACCTCTTAAGTATCTGAAACCAGTTTCATGAAACACCTTAAGTTAAGATTTTCCTTGAAGTGCATGTTAAGGCTTTCTTCAAATAAAATCAGTCTTCTCCTTTAGGTTTCCTTAAAATGTTCACTTAAGTATTTAATGTTCTTAAATTATCTTGAGGACTTATAAGGAATCCCTTACAGTTAGTTAAACCAATGCACAAAAGACTTAAGGTATCACTAGCTTGAGTGCAAGCAAAAAAAAATGCTTATCATGGAAACCATGGTATTTTACCACTGTAAAATCTTTCAATGCAGTAAACTTAACTAAGGAAACCTTCTAAGGGACTTTGTGCAACACCCTTAAGTAAATCCCTCAGCTTAGGAAAAAGTCTTAAGTGCCATTCTTAAGGTGTTTTGGGAAACTGGCCCCTGTATCTTAAAGAGAAAAAATCGGAGCACACGTTAGCAGGCGCTGGGCTTGTCTGTGATGAGCTAAACAGTGTCGGAGAAACACTGGTTGGTAAAGCAAAACTGCGTCATTCTGTGTTTTTAAGTTTAAGTCACCTTGTTTTAGAGAACTTCCAGGGATAATTGGGCTCACAGTAAAAACCTCCTAAACAAAGAACACTAAAGTTCATACTCAGAGAAGTTCAGTTGCAGTCTGCAATCTTGACCACCAGATGCAACTAGATCTGACACACTGCTCTTTTAGGTTAAGGTAAAAAGAGAAAAGATGCCAGATGATTATTTAGCAAACATGCTTATCATTCTGCTCGGGAAAAACATAAATTGTACAAATAACTTTGATAATTCATAATCTGAGGTGAAGAGATGTCTGGCAGGAATTGCAAAGACACCACCAGCCTCTCACAGTTCATCACGACTCAACGAGACGTCACTTTATTAGAGTTTGCTGAGGTTTTCCCCGTATTTATGGTTCTGTCAGTTAATCAAATTCCCTTTTCTGTAAGTAAACTTATTTAAGATGACTGCCTAAACATACCATCAACGTTGAGTGGGTGTATTTTGCTGGAAGTCTACAAGCACGATCCAACATCATGGTTATTATAGTTCTCTGTAACATTTAAAGTTAACAAAAAAACCCCCAAACCAAAATCGAACCAAACCAAAAAACTAGACATTCAAAAGGGGAAAAAAACGAAAACTAACTGCAGCCATATTGAAATGTCTTTAGTTTTAGTCAATTGGGTCAAATTTGTCAACACAACAAGCCCGATCAGTTACTGGTGCATATGTTAACTGACACAGGGATGTCTACATGACTGAGTTGACTGCCTTTACAGTGTTGTGTGTTGTGTAATACCTATTCCAAACCATACACTACTATACTACTCCCCATATCAAATAAAAAACTACAACTAAAACTAGACTTAAATAATAAAAAGATGAATTTCAAGAGGGTCTTCATCTGCCTGCGGTCAGTGCTCGGGCCCTAAATAAACATTTTAGATAATGTAACGTAACTGAATAAAGCAAACCCACCCTGGAAACTAAATTAAATTGAAAACAAAATAAAAACAAATGATAAAAAATTCAAAATTATAATAACTCTGCCCACAATTACGCTACAGTGTAAGTCTTGCTTATTTGCCTTGAGAAAATTGTGTGTGTATGTGTACGTGCGCATGCATGTGCATGTGGGTGACTCTTTCATTGACCTCCCTCCGTCTTTCTTTAGCGAAGAAGAATTAAAAATAAACATGGATGAAACTCCATCAGCTTTGGGTTAATACATCAATCCTCTGGTTAATACTAATTCTCATTTAGATGATTTATTGTAATTACAAACAATGTAAATAACACAGAACGGTTTAAATGATGTCTTTCTTGTTGTATCTTTTTGACCGAACCAGATGTTGTGAGGGTAGAGGATGGGTGGGGAGGGCTTATCAGGAAGGAATGTATTGTGATGGGACTGATGTGTAATTGTAGCTACAGTGAGATGCATGCCATGTTGAGTGAAACTGAACTCTGACTTCTATTTTTAAATCACCAAATGGGAGCAGAGCTGAGAAAGATTGTTGCAAGACTATAAGACAAAAGAACAAGAGAACACAAAACGTGTAAGTGGCATATTTGTTTATTTGAAATGGCACAATGAGCCATGTCATGAATGCAAAGCTCTGATTATAGATGATGATACATCACAACAACAACTGTACTCTGAGAGAGAGGAAGGGAACAGCTGTCTTTATAAAAGACAAACAAATGTGAGAAGAGGCTTTAAAAAAAAAACAATCATCTGCTCTTACTAAAGAAAAGCAAAGTAGTAAATACTGACCTTAAAACAGATCAGAATGTTTTTATCACAGTGTGATTAAAGCAGGTTTATAACTGCCAAATACCCAAATGTTCATCAAAGAAACATGACAGTCACTGTGAAACTGTGACAGTGTGACATTAAACAAGCCTTTTAGAATAAAAGGATAAACATCTGGATCTAACAACAGATCAGTTTTGAGGAATCACAGATTAAAGTCACATGACAATATGTCCATAAAAAGGGCAGTTAAAATTTATAATCAACATGATTATTAACAATCAAGAGATAACAAATGTTACCATAGCACTATATACTAACAATACATGAAGTACAGTGAGATATGATAATAATAATTGCTGATGCAATCAGATTTGGTTCATGCAACATGCATGATAAGAAGTTCTCTTTCTTAACTTGAAAGATATTGTTGCTGTCATTTCCTCAGGAAAACACACAAAATAAAACCTTCTGTATAAACAGAAGAACAAGTTCATAGAATTCATAAGAATGAATTTCCAGTGATCTTTGACCAACATGGTCATCTGAGTTTGTCTGGTAGTAACTCCAGTCTGTAGGTGTCTACCACGGCCTCCAGAGGGCGCTGTTGACTGGACTGTGTTCTTTGGTGATGCTGGTCTGGACTGTGGAGCTGAGAGGAGAGAAGTCAGCCTCTCTCAGGTTCTTATCAGAGGAAGACTGCAGCTTGTTGAAGTGGTTCAGCAGTCTTCTCTGCTGTTGATGCTGCTGCTGCAGCTGTGTGAGGAAACACACTGTCATCTCCAGGATGTCTGCTTTCTCCAGCTTGGAGTCTGGCTGCTGTTTGAGGAACTCTGGACCCAGGAGAGACTTGAGCTGCTCAATGCTGCTGTTGATTCGCTCTCTGCGTAACTTCTCCACCAGAGGCTTTCTGAGCTGCAGGAAGAAGAACAAAGTCATTAATAAACTTATTCTGGAGTAAATGTTAGCATGAACAAAGACAGGCTTTCAGTAACAATATGTAAATGTTGTTGAATGTTGAGTTTACCTTGTGGGTCAGAGTCAGATGCTCCTGAGAATTGGTCATAGCTGCAGTGATTGTAGGTGCCATGTCTGGATGTGTGTGCTGTAGAGGTCTCTGTAGAGAGAATCTGATCTCTGCTGGCTTCATCCCTCCTATTTATAGTCCCACATCTCCATATCAATGTGTGGGTCTGGGTCTGGTTGGAGTTTCTCACAGTCTCAACCAATCAGAGAGCTTGGTGAGACAATAAGGGGTGCAGCACACTTAATGCTGTTATTGCCTCGGGGGACAATTGTTAGATCTCAGGGGAACAGGTGGAGGACTGGGGGGGTGATGGAGAGAGACTCACAGAGCTGTGTGTGAATCTGGGAAAGTGCTGACCCTGTAGAGAGAGCAGATCTGCTGCCTGATGCTGGGATCAATGACTTTGACTGAGCACACGCTCATCATCACATCACACACGTAAGGGGGTAACATGTATGATGGAAAATAAATATACAATCTAGGTGATTTTTTTGGTTTTCTTTTTTTTCTCATTATTTTCTACTTAGCTACAACCTAAAATGTAGCAGGTGGATTTTCTCTGCAGTATCTTGACTTGTTAATTTAACTAGATATTTCATTTTAGTTTTAATTTAATTAATTTTCTTCAATTTTGTTTTTAAAAAAATGCATTATTTTGTAAAACAATAGCCTAGAAAAGTGCTGCAGTGTGCTGCCCAGTCCTGTCACTTGAATCAAACTCAACACAATAATGATGCTGCTGTCCAGATGTAGCCGAGTCTTTTGACACGTGCCTTGTAGTCGGTGTGAGGAACGAGCTGAGCTCAGTTTCCCACACTGACTCCCTGTATGGTGTAATCAATGAACCACAAAGGGACGTCTGTGACAGATGCTGCCTGTGTGTTGTTATAGAAACAGAGTCTGACATCATCAGCCATCTGGAGGGAAAGGACACCATTGGCTGGCTCTGACTCAGTGGAAAAAATTTAATTTTGGTGGGAAAATCTATCATAAAGTATCACTAAAACGAAACTAATAAATAAATAAATAAATAAATAAAATAATAATAAATAATTAATAAATAAAACACTAATACGAAATTTCACTGTATGTATTGCAGTGACAATAAAGCTTCTTCTTCTTCTTCTTCTAAAAGGACTTATCTTCTAATATTTTCAGTTTCCAGTCATTGTCATACATTGTTAACCTCCAGTAATAATCCTGCCTCATAACCGACCATTAACTGGATCAAAATTTGAGCTCTACACATGAGGGCGGGAGGTTTCCTGGGTGGCAGCTGTTTCCCAAAGTGTGCCAAATCCCTTTGGGGAATGACTTGGCTGCTGGTGGGATGGATGTCAGTCACACTGAACTCTTCCCTCCAGAGCTTTCCCACACTCCGTCCATTAGCAGAAAAAACAGGCATGTGCCTCTCTACAAATGGACCTTTTGAGGATCCTTTACAGAGGCAGTGTGTGCCACCAATGGTAGAGAGTGGGGCCTCCAAAAACAATAACCAGTAAAGTGAAAAACTGGTACTTAGACAATATGTGTAAATTAAAAATAATTACGTTACTTTTAACAAACATATTTAATTAATATTGTAAAATGTAAAAATGTCATGTTTTTGTAGGAGGCTACTGGTTTAGATCATCAAGGTGGAACGTCCGATTTGTCATTTTGTTCACTCTGGTCATAACTAATGTGACAGGAAGTGGATACATGATATCAGGTGTACACTGCTCAATGCAATGTTACACATGAATACATTTAAATGCTTTATGGATACAGATTCATTAATATTTGTATGTTCTTCATTGAAGATAACAGTGACAAATAAATTATGCATCAAAGAAAAAGAAGAAGAAGTGGACTCTTTGTTTCACCTGATGAGCAGCAGTCGGCTGGATCAGGCGAGTGTGTCAATATGTAAGTAGCCTGTCTATATAGCCCCTCAATGGCTCTATGATTAGGCTTAGCTGCTATAATATTGTTTTTTTTTAAATCATTTATCTTTGACTATAGGTATATTTCCATGGTGGCAATCTGAATCACTTGCAAAGGCCTGCTCTCTATGGGCCCTTTCAGCCCAGGGGCCCCAGTGCAATCATACTTTGCGGAGTAAAGTTCGTTACCACGTCCCTTAAAGCAGGCTAAATAACAGTTAACTTAATTAACGGTTCATAACAGCTGTAACGCGGAGTGATACATGTAGAGTTAAAAGTCCCATGGGGCTGAAAAAGGACACCGTCACATGACAAAATAGCTCAGTGCTGATAGGTTGTCGTGTGTGCTTTCTCAGTGCTGATTGGCTGACAGATAGAACCTGACGGAACAAGTGTAGAGTTGATTTGAGAGACAGAACCTTTTTGTTTTATAAATTAAAAACTCCAAAAACTGCGTATAACTTAAAATGAAAAACACTGACAGTGTTAATGACTTGTCACAGAATAATAATGTATGAAAACTCAATTTTGACAAACATGTCAAATGAACCTTATAATAGCTGGGTTTCAGTCACGTGATTATGATGACGCGCGAAGGCGGGGCGATTTCAAATGGAGGGCAGGAAGTAAACATCGGTAGCCTAAACATGAAGGAAACCATAGTAGAGAGTCCGTACTGTACGACTTTAGAGCCTGTTTATGACCCGTCTCCTGGGTCGTTTTAAGCGGCCTTTGTGCTCGTGATAACCCGTCCATCGAGCACTCCCGGTCGGCTTTTTTCCCCACGGTCTTCGCCTCTATGTTACCCGCCCACCGAGCACTCCCGGTCGGCTTTTTACCGCGGCTTTCCCCCCCTATGTTACCCGACCACCGAGCACTCCCGGTCGGCTTTTTCCCACGGTCTTCGCCTCTGATACCCGGCCGCCGCCCGCAGCCCTCAGCCCGGCCCGCGGCCACTCTCCCATTGCTCTAACCCTCCTCCAGAACCCTCACCACCGGCCGGTCCTGTGCACCCACACTCACACACCCCTCCCCGGATCACACACCCTAGGCCGCCCCAGCTGGATGCTCGCGCCCCAGGTACACCAACTGAAGCCTGTGACTTTGCTCCTTCCGACCGCAGATGTAGGTTTCACATCCACTTTTTATGGCGTTGTTCGGTTAGCTTTTTACATTTCTCATCTTTATGGACTACAACCTTCGGTATTCTAAAAAATCTTTCCCTTCTCTCTGTTTGAACGATTGGCGCAGACGTAAACTGCACTAAACACAGGCATTTTCTCAGACGGCAGATGCAGCAAATTCACTTCCTGCCCTCCATCTGAATTTCGCGCTCTCGCGATTCAGCAATGTGACGTCACGTGAAACCCTCCTATTCCAAAGTGATGTAATGACAATGTAGCCAAGAGGGGGCGGGGTTTCGCGACGTCACAAAGACTCTCTTTACAATGCACAGCCCACAATCCATCACTTTGATCTGTGATGTCATGAGGGCACAGCACATCAAAGGTTCAAAACTTAGTAAGTATAACCCAGTCTCCAAAATATTTCTCATCTAGCCGTGTGTTAGTGCAAAGATTCCTCTTCATATTAGAGCGAAATTTCTTCGCATCTGCTTCGCTGATTCAAATCTCCGACCTAGCAATCAAAATGAATGGGGAAAAAAACACAGATCCTAATGCAATTATGATTGCACAACTGAAGAAGAAACTTGATGCCTCCAGAAAAAAGGAGAAAACTTTAACAGAACAGAATAAGCTGTTTCAGGACAGGATTTCAGTTCTTGGGGAAGTGGAGAAGAAGCTGTCAGCCGAAAAGACCCTCAGAGAACAGAAGGAGAAAGAGCTGAGGAAGTTTCGTAAGACTGAGACAGACAACAAGAAACTTACCGCAGAAGTGCAGGCACTGCAGGGCGAGGTAGCAACGCTGACTGGGCAAAATGTGTCTGCCTCCAAAAGACTCCAAAAGCAGGAACAACTGCTAAAGAACAAGAATGCAGAACAGGAGAAGATGAAGGAGGAGTTGAAAAATCTGCAAAGACACTTGGGTAATTGTGAAAAAGACGCAAAAGAACTGTCCAGGTATAGAGATTCTCAGGTCAAGGAGAAACAACAATTGGCAGAACTGACCGAGGAAACTGAAAAACTAAGAAAACAAAATCAAGTTCGCCTGGAAATTATAACTTACCTGGAAAGGCAAATAAAAAACCTACAAAACAAAAATACAGAGCTTAAATCGTTACAAATAAAAACGAGCGGCCAGATGGATCAATTGCAAAAAAATATAGATGTGAAAAAAATAGAAATTGAGTCGCACAAAGGAGAAACTTTTAAACAGGTTAATTTAGTATCAAAGCTTCTTAGTCATGCGTTCATCGACGAGAAAGTCAAACGAAAACTTGAAAAGAATGCCGATGAAACAATGCAACGCATCAAGGACCAGGACCAGAAAATAACTGATCTCAGAACTGAGATTGGAAAGAAGAACAATGAGGAGGCACAGATGAAAACCCAGATTGCTGTTCTCCAGAGTGAGAGAGACCTCACCCTTCGAAACCTGTCCAAGGCGCAGAGAGAGATTGGTCTGCTGAATACAACAATTGAAAATCAGCAGCAGGAGATCCAATCCAGAACTTTGGATCAGAATAAAATGAGCACAGAGCTGGAAGAGGCCAAGAAAAATTATGACTCTGTGAGCAACCAGCTGAGAGAGGCCCGTAGGAAACTAAGGTACACAAAGTTGTTGCAGGATAGGTACAAAGATAATGTGCAACAAGACCTACAGCTGGAGGAGAAGAAATACAGGGTGATCCTGACAGAGAAGGAGGAGTTAGAAAGAGAGCTGCAGCTCTGTCAGCATCAGGCATCACAGCAGCAACATACAATTACTGCCCAGGAGGCTGCAAAAGACTCCTTAGAGCAGACAGTAAAAACACTCAGGGAGGAAATCAAGTCCCTCACGCTGCAGAACAAGGAGTTAAGCACTACGAAGGGCAGACAGATAGAGGAATACAAGACAGATAGAAGAAAACTTGCATCATTTAAAGACGGCATTAAGTGTGGAAAGCAGTATTATAATTCCACCTATGATCTGTATAAACACAGACAGGAGGTCCTGCGAGAGCGTCGTGTGCAGAGGCAAGCAGCACTCGTAGAGAAACAGCGCAAAGAGATCGAGGAGCTAAAGCGTGCATTGGCACTGCGTCCAGATGGCGTAGCGCAAAAGCTAGTAAAGTGTCAGTGGAAAAACAGAGAGCTCAACAGACAGATCCTGGCATTAAAGGGGGCAAAATTTATGTTCGAGGAGAGATATGAGCTTGTGAGGGAGGAAAAGGAAAAGCTGACAAAAGCCCTCAGTGAAATGAAGGTGAAGGCTTGGAACATGCGCAAAGCCAACCAAGCGCAAAGCGCAAACCAGGGTGAGCCTCCGCAAGCATCGAGGCACACTCGCTTTGCACTCTCTGCTGCCAGGACCCCGTCTCAGACTGAAGACAGCTCTAGTCGTGTACCCGTCCTCCCCCCCATCACCAACACGACACAGCTTTGTGTGGGAAAATTCATGTCGCTCCCACCTCAGTCTGAAGACAGCTCTAAGCGTGTCCATATCTTCCCCTCCCTCACCAAAACGACCAAGCTTTGTGTGGCAAAATTCATGCCGCGCCCAGCTCCACCCTCACAGCATTCACCTGACTCCAGGTTGCCCAAGACTGAGATTGGAAGAACAAAACCTGTCCCTAAGTAAATGTTTCCGGCGTATACAGACAGACATCTACGACAACACAGTGACCCCTACAGGACACATTTTACAGCATGGATGGCTCCTATAGTGGTAACTCATTGACCCTTCGCTAAGTCCCGCCCCCGGACGTGTAGACACATGCTGCTTTTGCTTTTTAATGATGATAACAGTGACAAAAAGACCGACCCTGCTGTACAGGAACCCGTGACGGGAAGCAGGGAAACTTTGCTGGTATTCAGCCAGCTGTGCGTCATCGCAGTGTGCGCAGATGAACGTTGTTTGGCTTCCCCCGGTGATCCCCGGCTGTCCAGCAGCGGGGCGAAGCCATCTGGACACACTACGATGCCACACAGCTGGTTCAATATGCTTACTCCAACAGCTTGTCAGATCATCATGAAGGGGTGTGGTTTAGCGAAAGGTCAATTCTCGGCTTTTCCACTCAGGTTTTTCTCTGTGCATTTTCAATGCGTGCATAAAAAAACCTGAGTGCAAACGCACTTACAGAAAGAGTCCTGGGCTCAAACCCATCTGGCCGTGGCCTTTCTGTGTGGAGTTTGCATGTTCTCCACTTGTTAGGTCGGGTTTTCTCCGGGATGCTCCGGTTCTCCCGATACTCACAGACATAAAGGTTAGGTAATGGAGCAGCTGGGCTCAGCAGGTTAAGCAGGGCATCTACTGATCCCTGGCTTCTCCTGGCACTGAACCCCCAGCTGTTCCCAGCCATAACTTTATTAATAATAAAATAATTACAATTGGAATTACTGCTTTATGGTTGTATGTCTCCATGCTAAGTTGACCAGATATCTCAAATGCAATCTGGGGACATTTTCAGTGTTAAGGTTAAAAAACATATACATTATAATGATGAAATAAAGAAATGGGGACAATTTTTATTTCATTTGTTTTCTCCAAATATATCAAAAAGACAGGCTGATTGTATTACAAATAACTAGTGGAACCTCACTTGTTGATTTTTTTATACTGAAATGAAAACTCAATTTTCTTTCTTAATCTCCAAAGAGCTCCTGGTTAACAAATAACTTACTATTCAGTTCAGTTCAGTTAATTTTACAAATCAATTAAAATACAAATACAATTTACATTCAATCAAAATGAAATCAAAACCTGGACTAACAGACACTGAGAACTGTCTGATGTTCCCTGGTGGTCACAGTGGTGCTGAAGTGTGTCCTGGATGTGGTCCTGATAGCCTGGAATTGATAGAATAAGAGTAGAAGAGAACATGAGTGCAAAACTGAGAATAGTTATTTGAAATGTAGCCATGCAACAGTAACGGAAATACTAAACAACAACCATAGCTACTGCATTAATATTTAAATAAAATATAGACTACATTTAGCAATCATAATGAGCTCGCTAATGGGGAACAATCACTGAATCAGGGCTGAAATACTTCCCATTGAATGTAACAATCGCCCATTAATCATCGCGCATTTCCCTGATGGTCTAGTGGCTAGGATTCGGCGCTCTCATCGCCGCGGCCCGGGTTCGATTCCCGGTCAGGGAACACTGAGGAGACATTTGAGTCCTGTGCTTTATAAACAATTTCCCCTGGGGATCAATAAAGTATTTCTGATTCTGATTAACGTGGTAATATGCATACATTGACCTTATAAAGGGGTCTTCAGTTATAACGTAACGTTACACACAGCAACACAGACGTTAGCAAGCTAGCAATATTAGGCTGGCTAATCTACTTAGCCAGTGAGTGATCACTAGCTAAAGTAAATGATCAGTGCTCTTTACAAACACCACGAAGCGTTGTCAGTTAGCTCAAAATCAGCTGATTATTCTGTATTTGGAAATACAATGTGTCATGAACATTCTGGTGCTTACTTACATCAAGATTCACAGCTAACGTTACTCTTACCACTCATTTATTCAGCAGGTGATGGCAGCATGGAATTACGTTAGCAAAAGACCGGCGTTCTTGAATGAATGGCGGGCGGCTGATGCGCTTGGAGGACCCCATGGTTTGGACCCCTAGCGGCGGCTGTAACTATACCTGATGGAAATTAGTTTCGGTGGCAATGATACAAGCCAAGGTGAAAAAAATAGGCATGGCAAGGGCACCGCACTGCTCGCTCGGGCATCCTGTGCTCAACGAGACGTACCCATTGATATGTAAGGAGTACCATTCATGAAATACTTGAAACGGGGACAACGATCTTTTTTGGCCTGTGGTGGCACTGGCACTGTGGTGGTTGCCGAAAATGTGCGAATGGCCGCCAAAACGGCTCTCCCGATGTTTTCGGCTCACGCCAATTCGGCATACCTGTCAAGTTTTGGATTTGAAAATAAGGGAAATTTTCCGGCGCTCGCTGCGAGCCGTCCCACCACCCGAACCAAGCTCCAGTATCCCTTACATTTTAAGACAGGTTTACAAGATATCTAGAAACAACTTGTCAACCGCTTACTAACTACAATTAGGTGATCAGAATCTGATAGGCCAACCTTTGTTGACATTGAAATGCTGTGAACATCCCTACGTTATAATACAGCCTAAATGAAAACACAAAGGGTGTATGAAGCACATTTATTTATGGTTTATAAAACGGGTGCTTCCCATCCTTAAATGTGATTGGCTGAGCCGCGTTCCATGCCGTTGTAAAATCAAATCAAATCAAATCAAGTTTATTTATATAGCACATTTAAAAACAACTGCAGTTGACCAAAGTGCTGTACAGAGTAAAAGAGAGACACACAAATATATAGCAAAAAAAAACTGTGAAAACAGTTAAAAACATGAAAATATGATAAAATACTAAAACCACTACAAACAACCAAAGGCCTTTGAAAACAAGTACGTTTTAAGATTGGTCTTAAAAGAGTCAATGGTGGGGGAGCATTTGATTCTAAGTGGAAGGCTATTCCAGAGCTTTGGAGCAGCGACTGTAAAGGCACGATCTCCCTTACCAACCAGCCTCGAACGTGGAACAGTTAAAAGACAATGTTCAGAGGATCTGAGAGGTCGGGAACTAGAGTAGGGGCAGAGGAGATCAGCAATATATTGGGATGCCAGCCCATGTATTGCTTTAAAAACAAATAAAAGAATAAAGAATAAAATCAGTGTAACCCACTGGTAGACCGCAGCGTCTGTGTTGCTTGGCAACCATTCTGTCCACTCGATCTTGCTTGGTGGAAGAATGAATAGTTCTCAGTTTTATTGTTGCATTATTACCAATAAATTGTTGATTCTTTTTCGTGTGTGTTTATTTTATGGGCTATATGTAGGGTAACCGTTTTTATAAAGCAATAAGCCCTGAGAAGCCGCGAGTTACAGTGATTTTACAACAGCTGAGGGGCTTTGAACGCCCCTCAGCCGTTTTCAGCCATTTTCAGTTCATAATGTGCCCCATCCAGCTCCTCTTTAGTAAATTAAATTCGCTGTCCCATTTTATGTTTACAAGACGTCTTTGTTTGTTTTTTTGTTGGCAGGAATGCCTTCTCCTTCGTCATATCCATCCATCGCTCTCTTTTGTTGTTCCGGGTTTGTTCCCGTTGCCGGCACTAACCTCGCGAGAACTGCCACCCAGGCTACTGCAGGTGGCAGCTCTCGCGAGACTAGTGACAGTTCAGTTTGGAGAGGCAGAGGAATGTTTATTTATTATAATACGGGACATTTACAGGAGAATACTAATACGGGAGGACGGTGGGAAAGAGGGGTAAAATACGGTAGTTTCCCGGCCAAAACGGGAGACTTGACAGCTATGCGATGCGGCCATGCCAGCAGGGCATGTATGACCAACAGCAGACTGTACAGGGTGGAGGCAGGCGGGGGTAGAGCAGTCAAAGTGCGCCCCCTTGTGACTGACTGTAGTGGCTACAGGTTATAAGCCCCGCAAAAAAGTGACACTAAAAACTCAAGGTACTCGTAAAATATAGTTTCTCCAAACGGATTTGTTATTTGGGGTAGTTATTATCACTTTAATCTATGTCCAAGAGTCAGTATCTCCAGAAAAGATCGTTGTTTATTCGTTATTTGACACTATAAACAAACTTTGACCTCCTCGAGCTTTTATTTTGGGACTTCCGGTTGCATTTAGCTAAATATTTAGTTTCACCCAAAACATTTAGATTTAACTTTTAGATTTAGATTTAATTATTTAATAAATTTTCACTTAACAAATATTGTGTTAAGTGTGCTAAAAAGTGACTTTCAAAAATTCACACCAGTTTTTAAAACATGATTTTTAGCTAAATGTGACAAAATGTTGCTGTTATTTTCAGCATGACCAACTTTACAAACGGCACCCCATACACATGAAGCCAGGATAAATCACACACAAGACTTACAATGCTATTTCTGTGGAGGCTTTATTGTCTTCACAATTTATTGTTTCTTATCTGTGAAATTATATAAAAGCTTTGTTTCCACTGAGTGATTATGAACGCTCCTTTTTCTTCACATTAGGGGTGTTGTGTCTATGGTCATACTGTATATCAGCACTGATGGAATGCCTCTCGTCCAATCAGATTGCTTGGCCGGAACTAACTTGTATAAAAAGTCTAAACCGTTAACGTTAATGACGTAACAAAACTAAGATGGACAATTAGGGTAAAAAATAATAATAATAACGCCAAAAAATGGTCCTTTAAACATTTACGGCCAAAGGTTCACACAAGTTGTAGGACGGACAGATAGTGCAGCAACTGAGGAATGATCAGAAAACGAGGTAAATGTAAAAAGTAAAGTAATTTAGCTTAGCCGCAGGGAAGCTAACATCTCCAAACCTCAACAGTTAACGGCTAACGTTGGTCCTGTGTACTCTGTCATCGCGGCTCCTCCATCCCCAAAATGGACCTGCTGCTTTCTGCCGGGACTCCTGCCACTATGCGGATGATTTTTAGACCTAACAAACTAAAGCAAGTGCGTCTAAAGCTTTACTTTTTATTTTATACGAAAGGCAGAAGAGCAGAGATCGGTTGAAGCTCAAAACCGTTTCGACCGTTAATGGTTTTAACTAACAGTTTCAGTGGACGTTGATGGACCTAACTGAAGACCCGTTAAGTGCTTAGTGACATTCAGCACGTCTTTTAACAGGAACCAAACCTAAGGGTACAACACTGACTGAGAGGATATTATCCTCAGGACTGTTCACCACAGACCCTCCTCCCTTCAAGTCTCAGGTGAGTTCCTGTAAGCTAATGCTAAAGCTTTATTGTTTACATTTTGCATAGCTTTATTGTCCTCCTACAGTGTTGCTGTCATTGAATAATGGATGTAGCTACTTAGCAGGCCCATACGGATTTTCCACAGATTTTAAGAATGTAGATGCTGCTTGTAAAACTCACAATGTTGTCACCATCTCCACCTCCTTGTGCATGTATGTAACTATCCTGTGTTGTTTTCAGTTAGCTTTAAAATCAAAGTTAATGATGTAGTGAGAAGAAATGAAAAATATATCTACTGTTGATAGACTGGCAAACTAATTTTGTTCTCTCTCCCCCATATCGAACCTTCAGTTTTAATGCCCCGCATTTTGTTGATAGACTTTTCCAACAAACGTTGAATTTTTTTCCGGAAGTATCCATGATTAAATCAAAATCTGTGTCTACTAAAATCTACTAAGTAATTCTTTCAGCCTGCTTTATGTAATTTTAGGTTTTAATGTATTGTGTGAGGTAATTTTTGCTCTAAAACAATTGTTATGATAAATGAATGGTTTGATAAAAAACAATGGTTTTGAGGGCGTAAAATAACACGGCATATATATGGCCTCCAAGCAGTCACTCACTTGGCTCAATGTGTGTTTAGATTGAAATCTTAGTGCAGGGGCCAACTAAATCATGTTGCACTTTTAAGGGGTGAGAGGGGATAAAGAGAGCTTCTGTCTTTCAGCCATTTATTCAACCAATTTCAATTTATTTATGGCACTAATAACTGATAAATAAAAAAATGCAAACAAAATTAAACTTTTCATGCCAGGCTTATTGAGGGCCCCCCTCCCATAGGGGTCCTAGGTAATCAGTCCCACTCCCCCACTACAACACCCTTGGTTGTAATTCCTAGAAAACCAATTTATGGTGAAATTAACCCAATTCTTGATCTAATTGAATGTAGCATTGTATAATTGGGAGAAACCTTTTCAAACACCCAACTACAAATTTGGGCTTTCACTGGATGGATTTACATTATTCTAAAAATGTGTTGAAGCTGATTGATATCAGGAACAGTGACAAATATTCCAAGCAAGCTCTAGTTTTAGGAGCCAGGGTCTCTTTTATCCCTGTCTCTTCAGGGCAAAGGTCTTTATCTATTGTCCCTCAGGGCTCTGTGAGTGAGTTTGCTCTGGTTTCCCACACTCTGTCCTTTCACTGGAGGAACAATAGAAGTGTGCCTCATTATGCATCTCATTAGATACTATGTCTGACCTGTTAAAAGTGAGAAATGGTTAACTTAAAAATTTCACATTAAAATACCTGAACCAGACAATGATACAAAATAATGATATAGCAACACTGTCTTTGAAATGCAGATTATTTTTTTCATTTGGTTTGTGGATTTCACTTACCCCCTATAAATAGAGTGACGTAACACTGATTTCTTAATTGAACCACATTCCTGTGCTTGGTTTAACTCTGAACAGCCATATTAAAGGTAAACAGTAAGAGTGTGTGCTCAATTTTATCTTATTTGTCAAGGTAGAAACAATGATGGAGCCCTCTATAAATCAATTTAAGATAAAATAAAGGATGAAAGTCTCATTTTCATCATTATAATAAGACACAGCAACGTGAGAAATATTTTCACCAGGCAGTGTTTTTTTATTCAGCAAGGCACAATGAGCCACATAAAGCATAAAAGCTGCAACTAGAGGTGATGATACATCACAACAACAACTTGTAGGATTCTACAAGACACACTGTACTCAGGGAGAGTAAAGGAACAAATGTCTTTATAAAATACAAATGATTTACGATATTTAAGGATACAGTCGTCACTGTACTTTTGAGAATTTTACCTCAAATGGATAAAAACATTAACATTTAGTCAACAAAAGACAACATAGTAAAATCTGACCTTACAACAGGTCACATTGTTCTTAATAGCCACTAAATAAGTTTCATTTTCAACAACAAAATTACATGGTCACTGGAAAACTGTGACATTGAGACATTAAAAAAATGTTTATAGTAGAAGGATAAACATGTTGATCTTAAAACAGATCCTTTTTCAGTAATCACATAAAGTGAAGGAATGTTTGTTATAATTCAGATAATCAATACCTATCAAGAGGTAGTACATTTCTCCATGCACTATATTATACCAATACATGATGTGCAGTGAGACATGAAAGTATCACAGAAAAATTGTGTCACTAATCAGATCTTTTAGCGTAAAAGAGAAAGAACTGGATCTAACAACAGATCAGTTTTGATTAATCAGAAAAATTAAAGTCTGCCATGACAATACGTCAGAAAAAGACAGTTTAAGATTTTTGATCACTATGATCAATAACAAATGTTAACATAGCATAATAAACAACCAATACATGAAGTACAGTGAGATATGATAATAATAATTGCTGATGCAATCAGATTTGGTTCATGCAACATGCATGATAAGAAGTTCTCTTTCTTAACTTGAAAGATATTGTTGCTGTCATTTCCTCAGGAAAACACACAAAATAAAACCTTCTGTATAAACAGAAGAACAAGTTCATAGAATTCATAAGAATGAATTTCCAGTAATCTTTGACCAACATGGTCATCTGAGTTTGTCTGGTAGTAACTCCAGTCTGTAGGTGTCTACCACGGCCTCCAGAGGGCGCTGTTGACTGGACTGTGTTCTTTGGTGATGCTGGTCTGGACTGTGGAGCTGAGAGGAGAGAAGTCAGCCTCTCTCAGGTTCTTATCAGAGGAAGACTGCAGCTTGTTGAAGTGGTTCAGCAGTCTACTCTGCTGTTGATGCTGCTGCTGCAGCTGTGTGAGGAAACACACTGTCATCTCCAGGATGTCTGCTTTCTCCAGCTTGGAGTCTGGCTGCTGTTTGAGGAACTCTGGACCCAGGAGAGACTTGAGCTGCTCAATGCTGCTGTTGATTCGCTCTCTGCGTAACTTCTCCACCAGAGGCTTTCTGAGCTGCAGGAAGAAGAACAAAGTAATTAATAAACTTATTCTGGAGTAAATGTTAGCATGAACAAAGACAGGCTTTCAGTAACAATATGTAAATGTTGTTGAATGTTGAGTTTACCTTGTGGGTCAGAGTGAGATGCTCCTGAGAATTGGTCATTGCTGCAGTGATTGTAGGTGCCATGTCTGGATGTGTGTGCTGTAGAGGTCTCTGTAGAGAGAATCTGATCTCTGCTGGCTTCATCCCTCCTATTTATAGTCCCACATCTCCATATCAATGTGTGGGTCTGGGTCTAGATGGAGTTTCTCACAGTGTCAGCCAATCAGAGAGCTCGGTGAGACAATAAGGGGTGCAGCACACTTAATGCTGTTATTGCCTCGGGGGACAATGTTTAGATCTCAGGGGAACAGGTGGAGGACTGGGGGGGTGATGGAGAGAGACTCACAGAGCTCTGTGTGAATCTGGGAAAGTGTTGACCCTGTAGAGAGAGCAGATCTGCTGCCTGATGCTGGGATCAATGACTTTGACTGAGCACACGCTCATCATCACATCACACATGTAAGGGGGTAACATGTATGATGGAAAATAAATATACAATCTAGGTGATTTTTTTGGTTTTCTTTTTTTTTCTCATTATTTTCTATTTAACTAAAACCTAAAATGTAGCAGGTGGATTTTCTCTGCAGTATCTTGACTTGTTAATTTAACTAGATATTTCATTTGAGTTTTAATTTGATTAATTTTCTTCAATATTGTTCATTAAAAAATGCATTATTTTGTAAAACAATAGCCTAGAAAAGTGCTGCAGTGTGCTGCCCAGTCATGTCACTTGAATCAAACTCAACACAATAATGATGCTGCTGTCCAGATGTAGCCGAGTCTTTTGACACGTGCCTTGTAGTCGGTGTGAGGAACAAGCTGAGCTCAGTTTCCCACACTGACTCCCTGTATGGTGTAATCAATGAACCACAAAGGGACGTCTGTGACAGATGCTGCCTGTGTGTTGTTATAGAAACAGAGTCTGACATCATCAGCCATCTGGAGGGAAAGGACATCATTGGCTGGCTCTGACTCAGTGGAAAAAATTGAATTTTGGTGGGAAAATCTATCATAAAGTATCACTAAAAGGATTTATCATCTAATATTTTCAGTTTCCAGTCATTGTCGTACATTGTTAACCTCCAGTAATAATCCTGCCTCATAACCGACCATTAACTGGATCAGAATTTGAGCTCTACACATGAGGGCGGGAGGTTTCCTGGGGGGTAGCTGTTTCCTGAAGTGTGCCAAATCCCTTTGGGGAATGACTTGGCTGCTGGTGGGATGGATGTCAGTCACACTGAACTCTTCCCTCCAGAGCTTTCCCACACTCCATCCATTAGCAGAAAAAACAGGCATGTGCCTCTCTACAAATGGAACTTTTGAGGATCCTTTACAGAGGCAGTGTGTGCCACCAATGGTAGAGAGTGGGGCCTCCAAAAACAATAACCAGTAAAGTGAAAAACTGGTACTTAGACAATATGTGTAAATTAAAAATAATTACGTTACTTTTAACAAACATATTTAATTAATATTGTAAAATGTAAAAATGTCATGTTTTTGTAGGAGGCTACTGGTTTAGATCATCAAGGTGGAACGTCCGATTTGTCATTTTGTTCACTCTGGTCATAACTAATGTGACAGGAAGTGGATACATGATATCAGGTGTACACTGCTCAATGCAATGTTACACATGAATACATTTAAATGCTTTATGGATACAGATTCATTAATATTTGTATGTTCTTCATTGAAGATAACAGTGACAAATAAATTATGCATCAAAGAAAAAGAAGAAGAAGTGGACTCTTTGTTTCACCTGATGAGCAGCAGTCGGCTGGATCAGGCGAGTGTGTCAATATGTAAGTAGCCTGTCTATATAGCCCCTCAATGGCTCTATGATTAGGCTTAGCTGCTATAATATTGTTTTTTTTTAAATCATTTATCTTTGACTATAGGTATATTTCCATGGTGGCAATCTGAATCACTTGCAAAGGCCTGTTCTCTATGGGCCCTTTCAGCCCAGGGGCCCCAGTGCAATCATACTGCCTGCAGGGTTGGCCCGTTGCTGTGATATTTCAGTGTGTCCGCCATATTGGATGTGGCAGATCTGCCCCGTAAACTAATGCAAGGAAATGGACCAAACTTCATAAAGCGCCTTTCGACAAAGTCATTTAAGTTAATGCTTTTTATTCACCCATTCACACACACACTAGTGTATTAGGGAAACAAATAGGCATCAAAAACAACGTATGCAGCTTTTAATGTGATGATTATAAATGTTTACTCATTATATGTTTAGGACATAGGTAAGCACCAAACCAACGTATGTATTTTTCTAATGTTTTTATGAGTTTTTACAGCTACCAATGTATGTAACACTGTTATTGTGATGATAAATATTAAAATATTAATATTACAACAATATTACATTAACACCTGTGTTTATAATAACCAGATCCTGAAACGTAGATGTGACAGGTGGGTTTTCTGAATAAAGAGCACGAACGTTTACATTTAACTGATTTTGATTAATCATTTTGATATTCAGTGATTGATGAACATATATACATACATATATCTGTACGGGGGGGGCATTGATGGACATATATACATTGGGCACAGGCAGGGATTCGGTTTCTTGGACAAGCTGGGAACAGTCCAGTGACAGGGTCTCCTGTGCCTTCTTTGAGGTCTGAGACGTCCTGGTAGCCACAGGCTAAAGTGAAGGATGAAATATAGAAAATATGTCACAGTGTAAAACAAAATACATCCCTGATTCCTTCACATTCAGAAAGGGAAAAAACATTTTCAGCATAGTGTGGCATTGAATTATCTAATCCCTACAGCCTATACACCTACCCTGTGGAGATGAGCTGGGAAACTGAATACTGAATGAACAGCTCCATCTCTGATCCTGACTGTCTGACCTGTCCTGTCAAAGTCCTCCAGTCTGAAGTGCTCACTGCAGAGCATGGATGACGGACTAGCAGAAAACCCCTCCCGTCTGACAGCTGTTTCCCACTTCTTTCTCAGCTCTTTATCTTTTGGAAACCTACATAATATGTGAAAAGTTAGCTAAGCAGCTAACAGCAATCAGAGTAGTTACTTCGGGCCAATTTAGCTAAATAGGAAAGACTTCTTGGTTGTTTGGAGGCTGGTTTCATTATGCGTGAGACTTCATAGTATTAGCCTCAGAGTCAGCAAATTCTGCTCGTAAAAGTATGTTATAATGGCCAAATACAACCAAAAGTATTTTTTCAGTCTTACCCAAGAAAAGTAATCCCATGAGATCTGGTTTGGACTGTACACCGGTTGGTACAATTCCGTGCAGCACATGAATGAGACATCTTCTCCGTTCGCTCTTGCCACATCCAATATGGCGGCGACGTCGACGTATGATTCAGTGCTCAATGCGGCGTCTACGTATGTCTATGGGGCTGAAAAGGACACCGTCACATGACAAAATAGCTCAGTGCTGATAGGTTGTCGTGTGTGCTTTCTCAGTGCTGATTGGCTCACCGATAGAACCTGACGGAACAAGTGTAGAGTTGATTTGAGAGACAGAACCTTTTTGTTTTATAAATAAAAACTAAAAAAAAAATGCGTATAACTTAAAAAAAAAAACACTAACAGTGTTAATGAGTTGTCACAGAATAATAATGTATGGCAACTCAATTTTGACAAACATGTCAAATGAACCTTATAATTCCAAAGTGATGTAATGACAATGTAGCCAAGAGGGGGCGGGGTTTCGTGACGTCACAAAGACTCTCTTTACAATGCACAGATCCATTGCACAATCCAATGCACAATCCATCACTTTGATCTGTGATGTCATGAAGGCACAGCACATCAAAGTTTCAAAACTTAGTAAGTATAACCCAGTCTCGACAATATTTTCTCATCTAGCCGTGTGTTAGTGCAAAGATTCCTCTTCATATTAGAGCGAAATTTCTACGCATCTGCTTCGCTGATTCAAATCTCCGACCTAGCAATCAAAATGAATGGGGAAAAAAACACAGATCCTAATGCAATTATGATTGCACAACTGAAGAAGAAACTTGATGCCTCCAGAAAAAAGGAGAAAACTTTAATAGAACAGAATAAGCTGTTTCAGGACAGGATTTCAGTTCTTGGGGAAGTGGAGAAGAAGCTGTCAGCTGAAAAGACCCTCAGAGAGCAGAAGGAGAAAGAGCTGAGGAAGTTTCGTAAGACTGACACAGACAACAAGAAACTGACCGCAGAAGTGCAGGCACTGCAGGGCAAGGTAGCAACGCTGACTGGGCAAAATGTGTCTAGCTCCAAAAGACTCCAAAAGCAGGAACAACTGCTAAAGAACAAGGATGCAGAACAGGAGAAGATGAAGGAGGAGTTGAAAAATCTGCAAAGACACTTGGGTAATTGTGAAAAAGACGTAAAAGAACTGTCCAGGTATAGAGATTCTCAGGTCAAGGAGAAACAACAATTGGCAGAACTGACCGAGGAAACTGAAAAACTAAGAAAACAAAATCAAGGTCGCCTGGAAATTATAACTCACCTGAAAAGGCAAATAAAAAACCTACAAAACAAAAATACAGAGCTTAAATCGTTACGAATAAAAACGAGCGGCCAGATGGATCAATTGCAAAAAAATATAGATGTGAAAAAAATAGAAATTGAATCGCACAAAGGAGAAACTTTAAAACAGGTTAATTTAGTATCAAAGATTTGTGGTCATGCGTTCATCGATGAGAACCTCAAACAAAAACTTGAAAAGAATGACGATGAAACAATGCAACGCATCAAGGACCAGGACCAGAAAATAACTGATCTCAGAACTGAGATTGGAAAGAAAAACAATGAGGAGGCACAGATGAAAACCCAGATTGCTGTTCTCCAGAGTGAGAGAGACCTCACCCTTCGAAACCTGTCCAAGGCGCAGAGAGAGATTGGTCTGCTGAGTACAACAATTGAAAATCAGCAGCAGGAGATCCAATCCAGAACTTTGGATCAGAATAAAATGAGCACAGAGCTGGAAGAGGCCAAGAAAAATTATGACTCTGTGAGCAACCAGCTGAGAGAGGCCCGTAGGAAACTAAGGTACACAAAGTTGTTGCAGGATAGGTACAAAGATAATGTGCAACAAGACCTACAGCTGGAGGAGAAGAAATACAGGGTGATCCTGACAGAGAAGGAGGAGTTAGAAAGAGAGCTGCAGCTCTGTCAGCATCAGACATCACAGCAGCAACATACAATTACTGCCCAGGAGGCTGCAAAAGACTCCTTAGAGCAGACAGTAAAAACACTCAGGGAGGAAATCAAGTCCCTCACGCTGCAGAACAAGGAGTTAAGCACTAAGAATAGCAGACAGATAGAGGAATACAAGACAGATAGAAGAAAACTTGCATCATTTAAAGACGGCATTAAGTGTGCAAAGCAGTATTATAATTCCACCTATGATCTGTATAAACACAGACAGGAGGTCCTGCGAGAGCGTCGTGTGCAGAGGCAAGCAGCACTCGTAGAGAAACAGCGCGAAGAGATTAAGGAGCTAAAGCACGCGTTGGCACTGCGTCCAGATAGCGTAGCGCAAAAGCTAGTAAAGTGTCAGTGGAAAAACAGAGAGCTCAACAGACAGATCCTGGCATTAAAGGGGGCAAAATTTATGTTCGAGGAGAGATATGAGCTTGTGAGGGAGGAAAAGGAAAAGCTGACAAAAGCCCTCAGTGAAATGAAGGTGAAGGCTTGGAACATGCGCAAAGCCAACCAAGCGCAAAGCGCAAACCAGGGTGAGCCTCCGCAAGCATCGAGGCACACTCGCTTTGCACTCTCTGCTGCCAGGACCCCGTCTCAGACTGAAGACAGCTCTAGTCGTGTACCCGTCCTCCCCCCCATCACCAACACGACACAGCTTTGTGTGGGAAAATTCATGCCGCTCCCACCTCAGTCTGAAGACAGCTCTAAGCGTGTCCATTTCCTCCCCCCCCTCCCCACCACGACCAAGCTTTGTGTGGCAAAATTCATGCCGCACCCAGCTCCACCCTCACAGTATTCACCTCACTCCAGGTTGCCCAAGACTGAGATTGGAAGAACAAAACCTGTCCCTAAGTAAATGTTTCCGGCGTATACAGACAGACATCTACGACAACACAGTGACCCCTACAGGACACATTTTACAGCATGGATGGCTCCTATAGTGGTAACTCATTGACCCTTCGCTAAGTCCCGCCCCCGGACGTGTAGACACATGCTGCTTTTGCTTTTTAATGATGATAACAGTGACAAAAAGACCGACCCTGCTGTACAGGAACCCGTGACGGGAAGCAGGGAAACTTTGCTGGTATTCAGCCAGCTGTGCGTCATCGCAGTGTGCGCAGATGAACGTTGTTTGACTTCCCCCGGTGATCCCCGGCTGTCCAGCAGTGGGGCGAAGCCATCTGGACACACTACGATGCCACACAGCTGGTTCAATATGCTTACTCCAACAGCTTGTCAGATCATCATGAAGGGGTGTGGCTTAGCGAAAGGTCAATTCTCGGCTTTTCCACTCAGGTTTTTCTCTGTGCATTTTCAATGCGTGCATAAAAAAACCTGAGTGCAAACGCACTTACAGAAAGAGTCCTGGGCTCAAACCCATCTGGCCGTGGCCTTTCTGTGTGGAGTTTGCATGTTCTCCACTTGTTAGGTCGGGTTTTCTCCGGGATGCTCCGGTTCTCCCGATACTCACAGACATAAAGGTTAGGTAATGGAGCAGCTGGGCTCAGCAGGTTAAGCAGGGCATCTACTGATCCCTGGCTTCTCCTGGCACTGAACCCCCAGCTGTTCCCAGCCATAACTTTATTAATAATAAAATAATTACAATTGGAATTACTGCTTTATGGTTGTATGTCTCCATGCTAAGTTGACCAGATATCTCAAATGCAATCTGGGGACATTTTCAGTGTTAAGGTTAAAAAACATATACATTATAATGATGAAATAAAGAAATGGGGACAATTTTTATTTCATTTATTTTCTCCAAATATATCAAAAAGACAGGTTGATTGTATTACAAATAACTAGTGGAACCTCACTTGTTGATTTTTTTATACTGAAATGAAAACTCAATTTTCTTTCTTAATTTCCAAAGAGCTCCTGGTTAACAAATAACTTACTATTCAGTTCAGTTCAGTTAATTTACAAATCAATTAAAATACAAATACAATTTACATTCAATCAAAATGAAATCAAAACCTGGATTAACAGACACTGAGAACTGTCTGATGTTCCCTGGTGGTCACAGTGGTGCTGAAGTGTGTCCTGGATGTGGTCCTGATAGCCTGGAATTGATAGAATAAGAGTAGAAGAGAACATGAGTGCAAAACTGAGAATAGTTATTTGAAATGTAGCCATGCAACAGTAACGGAAATACTAAACAACAACCATAGCTACTGCATTAATATTTAAATAAAATATAGACTACATTTAGCAATCATAATGAGCTCGCTAATGGGGAACAATCACTGAATCAGGGCTGAAATACTTCCCATTGAATGTAACGATCGCCCATTAATCATCGCGCATTTCCCTGATGGTCTAGTGGCTAGGATTCGGCGCTCTCACCGCCGCGGCCCGGGTTCGATTCCCGGTCAGGGAACACTGAGGAGACACTTGAGTCCTGTGCTTTATAAACAATTTCCCCTGGGGATCAATAAAGTATTTCTGATTCTGATTAACGTGGTAATATGCATACATTGACCTTATAAAGGGGTCTTCAGTTCTAACGTAACGTTACACACAGCAACACAGATGTTAGCAAGCTAGCAATATTAGGCTGGCTAATCTACTTAGCCAGTGAGTGATCACTAGCTGGAATTACGTTAGCAAAAGACCGGCGTTCTTGAATGAATGGCGGGCGGCTGATGCGCTTGGAGGACCCCATGGTTTGGACCCCTAGCGGCGGCTGTAACTATACCTGATGGAAATTGGTTTCGGTGGCAATGATACAAGCCAAGGTGAAAAAAATAGGCATGGCAAGGGCACCGCACTGCTCGCTCGGGCCTCCTGTGCTCAACGAGACGTACCCATTGATATGTAAGGAGTACCATTCATGAAATACTTGAAACGGGGACAACGATCTTTTTTGGCCTGTGGTGGCACTGGCACTGTGGTGGTTGCCAAAAATGTGCGAATGGCCGCCAAAACGGCTCTCCCGATGTTTTCGGCTAACGCCGATTCGGCATACCTGTCAAGTTTTGGATTTGAAAATAAGGGAAATTTTCCGGCGCTCGCTGCGAGCCGTCCCACCACCCCAACCAAGCTCCAGTATCCCTTACATTTTAAGACAGGTTTACAAGATATCTAGAAACAACTTGTCAACCGCTTACTAACTACAATTAGGTGATCAGAATCTGATAGGCCAACCTTTGTTGACATTGAAATGCTGTGAACATTCCTACGTTATAATACAGCCTAAATGAAAACACAAAGGGTATATGAAGCACATTTATTTATGGTTTATAAAACGGGTGCTTCCCATCCTTAAATGTGATTGGCTGAGCCGCGTTCCATGCCGTTGTAAAATCAAATCAAATCAAATCAAATCAAATCAAATCAAGTTTATTTATATAGCACATTTAAAAACAACTGCAGTTGACCAAAGTGCTGTACAGAGTAAAAGAGAGACACACAAATATATAGCAAAAAAAACTGTGAAAACAGTTAAAAACATGAAAATATGATAAAATACTAAAACCACTACAAACAACCAAAGGCCTTTGAAAACAAGTACGTTTTAAGATTGGTCTTAAAAGAGTCAATGGTGGGGGAGCATTTGATTCTAAGTGGAAGGCTATTCCAGAGCTTTGGAGCAGCGACTGTAAAGGCACGATCTCCCTTACCAACCAGCCTCGAACGTGGAACAGTTAAAAGACAATGTTCAGAGGATCTGAGAGGTCGGGAACTAGAGTAGGGGCAGAGGAGATCAGCAATATACTGGGATGCCAGCCCATGTATTGCTTTAAAAACAAATAAAAGAATAAAGAATAAAATAAGTGTAACCCACTGGTAGACCGCAGCGTCTGTGTTGCTTGGCAACCATTCTGTCCACTCGATCTTGCTTGGTGGAAGAATGAATAGTTCTCAGTTTTATTGTTGCATTATTACCAATAAATTGTTGATTCTTTTTCGTGTGTGTTTATTTTATGGGCTATATGTAGGGTAACCGTTTTTATAAAGCAATAAGCCCTGAGAAGCCGCGAGTTACAGTGATTTTACAACGGCTGAGGGGCTTTGAACGCCCCTCAGCCGTTTTCAGCCATTTTCAGTTCATAATGTGCCCCATCCAGCTCCTCTTTAGTAAATTAAATTCGCTGTCCCATTTTATGTTTACAAGACGTCTTTGTTTGTTTTTTTGTTAGCAGGAATGCCTTCTCCTTCGTCATATCCATCCATCGCTCTCTTTTGTTGTTCCGGGTTTGTTCCCGTTGTCGCACTAACCTCGCGAGAACTGCCACCCAGGCTACTGCAGGTGGCAGCTCTCGCGAGACTAGTGACAGAGTTCAGTTTGGAGAGGCAGAGGAATGTTTATTTATTATAATACGGGACATTTACAGGAGAATACTAATACGGGAGGACGGTGGGAAAGAGGGGTAAAATACGGTAGTTTCCCGGCCAAAACGGGAGACTTGACAGCTATGCGATGCGGCCATGCCAGCAGGGCATGTATGACCAACAGCAGACTGTACAGGGTGGAGGCAGGCGGGGGTAGAGCAGTCAAAGTGCGCCCCCTTGTGACTGACTGTAGTGGCTACAGGTTATAAGCCCCGCAAAAAAGTGACACTAAAAACTCAAGGTACTCGTAAAATTTAGTTTCTCCAAACGGATTTGTTATTTTGGGTAGTTATTATCACTGTAATCTATGTCCAAGAGTCAGTATCTCCAGAAAAGATCGTTGTTTATTCGTTATTTGACACTATAAACAAACTTTGACCTCCTCGAGCTTTTATTTTGGGACTTCCGGTTGCATTTAGCTAAATATTTAGTTTCACCCAAAACATTTAGATTTAACTTTCAGATTTAGATTTAACTTTTAGATTTAGATTTAATTATTTAATAAATTTTCAGTTAACAAATATTGTGTTAAGTGTGCTAAAAAGTGACTTTCAAAAATTCACACCAGTTTTTAAAACATGATTTTTAGCTAAATGTGACAAAATGTTGCTGTTATTTTCAGCATGACCAACTTTACAAACGGCACCCCATACACATGAAGCCAGGATAAATCACACACAAGACTTACAATGCTATTTCTGTGGAGGCTTTATTGTCTTCACAATTTATTGTTTCTTATCTGTGAAATTATATAAAAGCTTTGTTTCCACTGAGTGATTATGAACGCTCCTTTTTCTTCACATTAGGGGTGTTGTGTCTATGGTCATACTGTATATCAGCACTGATGGAATGCCTCTCGTCCAATCAGATTGCTTGGCCGGAACTAACTTGTATAAAAAGTCTAAACCGTTAACGTTAATGACGTAACAAAACTAAGATGGACAATTAGGGTAAAAAATAATAATAATAACGCCAAAAAATGGTCCTTTAAACATTTACGGCCAAAGGTTCACACAAGTTGTAGGACGGACAGATAGTGCAGCAACTGAGGAATGATCAGAAAACGAGGTAAATGTAAAAAGTAAAGTAATTTAGCTTAGCCGCAGGGAAGCTAACATCTCCAAACCTCAACAGTTAACGGCTAACGTTGGTCCTGTGTACTCTGTCATCGCGGCTCCTCCATCCCCAAAATGGACCTGCTGCTTTCTGCCGGGACTCCTGCCACTATGCGGATGATTTTTAGACCTAACAAACTAAAGCAAGTGCGTCTAAAGCTTTACTTTTTATTTTATACGAAAGGCAGAAGAGCAGAGATCGGTTGAAGCTCAAAACCGTTTCGACCGTTAATGGTTTTAACTAACAGTTTCAGTGGACGTTGATGGACCTAACTGAAGACCCGTTAAGTGCTTAGTGACATTCAGCACGTCTTTTAACAGGAACCAAACCTAAGGGTACAACACTGACTGAGAGGATATTATCCTCAGGACTGTTCACCACAGACCCTCCTCCCTTCAAGTCTCAGGTGAGTTCCTGTAAGCTAATGCTAAAGCTTTATTGTTTACATTTTGCATAGCTTTATTGTCCTCCTACAGTGTTGCTGTCATTGAATAATGGATGTAGCTACTTAGCAGGCCCATACGGATTTTCCACAGATTTTAAGAATGTAGATGCTGCTTGTAAAACTCACAATGGTGTCACCATCTCCACCTCCTTGTGCATGTATGTAACTATCCTGTGTTGTTTTCAGTTAGCTTTAAAATCAAAGTTAATGATGTAGTGGGGTCAATGACATGACATGCATATTTTTGTGTCCGAGTCCATTATTTAAAAAAAAAAATTTAATCTATTCATGACATCTATGACTTTATTCTATAAAACCTATTTATTTTCATACATTTTTCAGTAAATTCAAATAATTGTATTCTTTTATGTTTTGGCCTGTCAAACCCCTAAGATGTCAGGTGGTGCAACAAGTGAGCAGACTAAGAAAACTATTAAAAATGTTATTTTGATAATGATAAAGTCAAAATAAAACACTCTGGCATTATTTCATGTTTGAAGTCTTTTGGATAATGTCTTTTTTTCTAATATCAATAGTTTCAAAGTTAAAATAACTGCAAAACTTTTGTCCAGCAGTTTACATTTCCTAAATGTCAGGGTGGCGCAACCATAAACATTGGACTTTTATTTTGAAGTGAAGAGACAATAGCTGTAAACAGGATGTTGCATCAGCCAGAGGACCCCAAGTGACCTTTGGGACTCAGCTAAAATGTTTGTAGATCTCTGTCAAATACTGATAAAAATAACTACTTTCAACTCATATGTAGGCTGGTACACTTTCCATGTCAGGTGGTACAACCAATGTAAAATTAGAAAAATGTTATTTTATCATAAACATCTTTGTTTTTTTAAAAAGTGGTCTGTTTAAACTTCATGACAAGGGTAGAAGCTAATGTTAGCATCCAAACAGAAGCCTGTTTAATTTAAGATTAGTTGCAATAGTCAGGTGGTGCAACCAGTTAGTCAGATGGCACAACTGCAAGGAATGTCACTATATGATGATATTCAAAGCTCTAAGATTATCCATGAAAGTTCTAAAATGTTTACTAGTTTTAAATTTAAAGATAGTACACACTCATTCTTATATGTGCGCTCCCGCGTAGTCACTTTGCTTCTGTGCGAGGCCGCGAAGAGTTCGTGTACGGTCATGTGACTGCCTGGCTCTGTTTGATTGGTGAAATGGAGTTTTGTTAAATGATACTTAATTGTTGCCATTTAGAAAAGTGTTATGGTGTTGTATCGAATGTAATCTTATGTGAAGTGTTTTTGATGGGTTAGGGTTAGGTTTAAGTCTCTATTTAAGAAAACTTAAATAGACTGATGACTAAAACACATTACTATTTGAAATGAAAATGCTTTTTTTCCCAGCATATTTCATGTCTTAACTAATGTTGTCAGGTGGTACAACCAATATTCGTCAGGTGGTGCAACCAATTTAAACCAATAAATGATAGGTTAAAGTGACCAAATGGTTTCTAAATGTAATGTGTGTAGTTATTATACTAAATATATGAATTTGTGTATTTGTGTAATTATTTTCCTGTCTTTAAATGTAAAATTGGATGTTAACGATACTTAAAACCTGACTTACAGAATGCAAAAATCTTAAATTATTGGAAAAAACCCCACAATGTTAAAATAATAATTTGTTACCTAGTGTAGACACCCTAAGGGATAGTTGCCAAAGAATTAATCTTAAAATAAAGATTAGGAATGTATATATATTTTTACAAATATTTGGTTGCGCCACCTGACATTTTTTTGTCGTGAAGTTAAAAATACTGTTAAAAAATGAGTTAAAACAGCTAGAAAAGCTATTCAATAAATGAGACTTGTTCAAACACATTGTTCTGGACTCAAAAATATGCATTACATCTATATTGAAAATACTTTTTAAAAATACCTTTTTGGAAGCTTTATTTGTCATTGACCCAGTGAGAAGAAATGAAAAATATATCTACTGTTGATAGACTGGCAAACTAATTTTGTTCTCTCTCCCCCATATCGAACCTTCAGTTTTAATGCCCCGCATTTTGTTGATAGACTTTTCCAACAAATGTTGAATTTTTTTCCGGAATTATCCATGATTAAATCAAAATCTGTGTCTACTAAAATCTACTAAGTAATTCTTTCAGCCTGCTTTATGTAATTTTAGGTTTTAATGTATTGTGTGAGGTAATTTTTGCTCTAAAACAATTGTTATGATAAATGAATGTTGCCTATAACGAGGGGGAAAAAAATCCTCAGATTCCTTTTGGGCCTGCTAATAAGACGGTGATGTGTTGTGAAAGTGGGCAGGGATTGCCCTGTTTTCTGAAGTGTTGGTACTTGATTTAATTGTGTAAATTCTTGGTTCTCTATGTCATGTGTGGCCTAATTAAGTAGTCTTGACATTTATCTGTGTAAAACAGCCTTATCAAATGAAATTTGTGGAGTAATTTCTGTTTCAGCTGTTTACTATTCAAAGCTGGAGTGTTGTAATCAGGGGCGTGGTTGCACCAAAGTCTCGGCCCTATGCATGAGCAGTTCCTGTGGGCCCCCCGCCCTTCCTGTCTTTACCCATGTTACTGTAACGCACCTTTTGAATTTTGTTTTGTGGGACCCTGATTTCCTTTTCTTGGGGAAAGACTTGACAGTCTCCATTGGTGTTCCAGCAGCCTAGGACACATGCTGCGTCTTTAACCACCTGGAAAACTTGAGGTCACGTGCTGGGTGCTACTCTTGTGCCTTTTCTGTGTCAACTTTCAAGAGCTTGGGGTCAAGATGCATCTGAGGTTACTAAGAAACCTTAACAAGCATCGTATATCCTATTTACCTGAAATCCAGAGCGCAGAGCTGATTTTCTTCCATGTGCTGTTAATAAGTGTGTAGGCCTTTCCTTCATGGGACAGATGAAAAGCTCTGGTAACCCGGCACCAAAATGATCAACTTTTCCGTATTTAACACAGACTGATATAAACGTAAAAAGGGAAAGATACCTGTAGGCTGTAATTGGTTGTTCCTCATCACAACGACATGCCTGTACATGCCTGTCTGAGGGTGCAGCCCTTGCACCCTGAAAAATTGAGAGTATGTTCGGGCCGCAGCGGTGTCAGTCTGGCGTTTTAGCACATCTGCTGGCCATCTGCATTGAAAACAATGGTTTTGAGGGCGTAAAATAACACGGCATATATATGGCCTCCAAGCAGTCACTCACTTGGCTCAATGTGTGTTTCGATTGAAATCTTAGTGCAGGGGCCAACTAAATCATGTTGCACTTTTAAGGGGTGAGAGGGGATAAAGAGAGCTTCTGTCTTTCAGCCATTTATTCAACCAATTTCAATTTATTTATGGCACTAATAACTGATAAATAAAAAAATGTAAACAAAATTAAACTTTTCATGCCAGGCTTATTGAGGGCCCCCCTCCCATTGGGGCCCTAGGTAATCAGTCCCACTCCCCCACTACAACACCCTTGGTTGTAATTCCTAGAAACCCAGTTTATGGTGAAATTAACCCAATTCTTGATCTAATTGAATGTAGCATTGTATAATTGGGAGAAACCTTGTCAAACACCCAACTACAAATTTGGGCTTTCACTGGATGGAATTACATTATTCTAAAAATGTGTTGAAGCTGATTTATATCAGGAACAGTGACAAACAACAGCAAATATTCCAAGCAAGCTCTAGTTTTAGGAGCCAGGGTCTCTTTTATCCCTGTCTCTTCAGGGCAAAGGTCTTTGTCTATTGTCCCTCAGGGCTCTGTGAGTGAGTTTGCTCTGGTTTCCCACACTCTGTCCTTTCACTGGAGGAACAATAGAAGTGTGCCTCATTATGCATCTCATTAGATACTATGTCTGACCTGTTAAAAGTGAGAAATGGTTAACTTAAAAATTTCACATTAAAATACCTGAACCAGACAATGATACAAAATAATGATATAGCAACACTGTCTTTGAAATGCAGATTATTTTTTTTCATTTGGTTTGAGGATTTCACTTACCCCCTATAAATAGAGTGACGTAACACTGATTTCTTAATTGAACCACATTCCTGTGCTTGGTTTAACTCTGAACAGCCATATTATAGGTAAACAGTAAGAGTGTGTGCTCAATTTTATCTTATTTGTCAAGGTAGAAACAATGATGGAGCCCTCTATAAATCAATTTAAGATAAAATAAAGGATGAAAGTCTCATTTTCATCATTATAATAAGACACAGCAACGTGAGAAATATTTTCACCAGGCAGTGTTTTTTATTCAGCAAGGCACAATGAGCCACATAAAGCATAAAAGCTGCAACTAGAGGTGATGATACATCACAACAACTTGTAGAATTCTACAAGACACACTGTACTCAGGGAGAGTAAAGGAACAAATGTCTTTATAAAAGACAAACGATTTACGAAATTTAAGGATACAGTCGTCACTGTACTTTTGAGAATTTTACCTCAAATGGATAAAAACATTAACATTTAGTCAACAAAAGACAACATAGTAAAATCTGACCTTACAACAGGTAACATTGTTCTTAATAGCCACTAAATAAGTTTCATTTTCAACAACAAAATTACATGGTCACTGGAAAACTGTGACATTGAGACATTAAAAAAATGTTTATAGTAGAAGGATAAACATGTTGATCTTAAAACAGATCCTTTTTCAGTAATCACATAAAGTGAAGGAATGTTTGTTATAATTCAGATAATCAATACCTATCAAGAAGTAGTACATTTCTCCATGCACTATATTATACCAATACATGATGTGCAGTGAGACATGAAAGTATCACAGAAAAATTGTGACACTAATCAGATCTTTTAGCGTAAAAGAGAAAGAACTGGATCTAACAACAGATCAGTTTTGATTAATCAGAAAAATTAAAGTCTGCCATGACAATACGTCAGAAAAAGACAGTTTAAGATTTTTGATCACTATGATCAATAACAAATGTTAACATAGCATAATAAACAACCAATACATGAAGTACAGTGAGATATGATAATAATAATTGCTGATGCAATCAGATTTGGTTCATGCAACATGCATGATAAGAAGTTCTCTTTCTTAACTTGAAAGATATTGTTGCTGTCATTTCCTCAGGAAAACACACAAAATAAAACCTTCTGTATAAACAGAAGAACAAGTTCATAGAATTCATAAGAATGAATTTCCAGTAATCTTTGACCAACATGGTCATCTGAGTTTGTCTGGTAGTAACTCCAGTCTGTAGGTGTCTACCACGGCCTCCAGAGGGCGCTGTCGGCTGGACTGTGTTCTTTGGTGATGCTGGTCTGGACTGTGGAGCTGAGAGGAGAGAAGTCAGCCTCTCTCAGGTTCTTATCAGAGGAAGACTGCAGCTTGTTGAAGTGGTTCAGCAGTCTACTCTGCTGTTGATGCTGCTGCTGCAGCTGTGTGAGGAAACACACTGTCATCTCCAGGATGTCTGCTTTCTCCAGCTTGGAGTCTGGCTGCTGTTTGAGGAACTCTGGACCCAGGAGAGACTTGAGCTGCTCAATGCTGCTGTTGATTCGCTCTCTGCGTAACTTCTCCACCAGAGGCTTTCTGAGCTGCAGGAAGAAGAACAAAGTCATTAATAAACTTATTCTGGAGTAAATGTTAGCATGAACAAAGACAGGCTTTCAGTAACAGTATGTAAATGTTGTTGAATGATGAGTTTACCTTGTGGGTCAGAGTCAGATGCTCCTGAGAATTGGTCATTGCTGCAGTGATTGTAGGTGCCATGTCTGGATGTGTGTGCTGTAGAGGTCTCTGTAGAGAGAATCTGATCTCTGCTGGCTTCATCCCTCCTATTTATAGTCCCACATCTCCATATCAATGTGTGGGTCCTGGTTTGACTGGACTTTCTCACAGTCTCAGCCAATCAGAGAGCTCAGTGAGACAATAAGGGGTGCAGCACACTTAATGCTGTTATTGCCTCGGGGGACAATGGTTAGATCTCAGGGGAACAGGTGGAGGACTGGGGGGGTGATGGAGAGAGACTCACAGAGCTGTGTGTGAATCTGGGAAAGTGTTGACCCTGTAGAGAGAGCAGATCTGCTGCCTGATGCTGGGATCAATGACTTTGACTGAGCACACGCTCATCATCACATCACACACATAAGGGGGTAACATGTATGATGGAAAATAAATATACAATCTAGGTGATTTTTTTGGTTTTCTTTTTTTTTTCTCATTATTTTCTATTTAACTAAAACCTAAAATGTAGCAGGTGGATTTTCTCTGCAGTATCTTGACTTGTTAATTTAACTAGATATTTCATTTTAGTTTTAATTTGATTAATTTTCTTCAATATTGTTCATTAAAAAATGCATTATTTTGTAAAACAATAGCCTAGAAAAGTGCTGCAGTGTGCTGCCCAGTCCTGTCACTTGAATCAAACTCAACACAATAATGATGCTGCTGTCCAGATGTAGCCGAGTCTTTTGACACGTGCCTTGTAGTCGGTGTGAGGAACAAGCTGAGCTCAGTTTCCCACACTGACTCCCTGTATGGTGTAATCAATGAACCACAAAGGGACGTCTGTGACAGATGCTGCCTGTGTGTTGTTATAGAAACAGAGTCTGACATCATCAGCCATCTGGAGGGAAAGGACATCATTGGCTGGCTCTGACTCAGTGGAAAAAATTGAATTTTGGTGGGAAAATCTATCATAAAGTATCACTAAAAGGATTTATCATGTAATATTTTCAGTTTCCAGTCATTGTCTTACATTGTTAACCTCCAGTAATAATCCTGCCTCATAACCGACCATTAACTGGATCAAAATTTGAGCTCTACACATGAGGGCGGGAGGTTTCCTGGGTGGCAGCTGTTTCCTGAAGTGTGCCAAATCCCTTTGGGCAACGACTTGGCTGCTGGTGGGATTGATGTCAGTCACACTGAACTCTTCCCTCCAGAACTTTCCCACACTCCATCCATTAGCAGAAAAAACAGGCATGTGCCTCTCTACAAATGGAACTTTTGAGGATCCTTTACAGAGGCAGTGTGTGCCACCAATGGTAGAGAGTGGGGCCTCCAAAAACAATAACCAGTAAAGTGAAAAACTGGTACTTAGACAATATGTGTAAATTAAAAATAATTACGTTACTTTTAACAAACATATTTAATTAATATTGTAAAATGTAAAAATGTCATGTTTTTGTAGGAGGCTACTGGTTTAGATCATCAAGGTGGAACGTCTGATTTGTCATTTTGTTCACTCTGGTCATAACTAATGTGACAGGAAGTGGATACATGATATCAGGTGTACACTGCTCAATGCAATGTTACACATGAATACATTTAAATGCTTTATGGATACAGATTCATTAATATTTGTATGTTCTTCATTGAAGATAACAGTGACAAATAAATTATTCATCAAAGAAAAAGAAGAAGAAGTGGACTCTTTGTTTCACCTGATGAGCAGCAGTCGGCTGGATCAGGCGAGTGTGTCAATATGTAAGTAGCCTGTCTATATAGCCCCTCAATGGCTCTATGATTAGGCTTAGCTGCTATAATATTGTTTTTTAAAATAATTTATCTTTGACTATAGGTATATTTCCATGGTGGCAATCTGAATCACTTGCAAAGGCCTGCTCTCTATGGGCCCTTTCAGCCCAGGGGCCCCAGTGCAATCATACTGCCTGCAGGGTTGGCCCGTTGCTGCGATACGTCAGTGTGTCCGCCATATTGGATGTGGCAGATCTGCCCCGTAAACTAATGCAAGGAAATGGACCAAACTTCATAAAGCGCCTTTCGACAAAGTCATTTAAGTTAATGCTTTTTATTCACCCATTCACACACACACAAGTGTATTAGGGAAACAAATAGGCATCAAAAACAACGTATGTAACTTTTAATGTGATGATTATAAATGTTTACTCCTTATATGTTTAGGACATAGGTAAGCACCAAACCAACGTATGTATTTTTCTAATGTTTTTATGAGTTTTTACAGCTACCAATGTATGTAACACTGTTATTGTGATGATAAATATTAAAATATTAATATTACAACAATATTACATTAACACCTGTGTTTATAATAACCAGATCCTGAAACGTAGATGTGACAGGTGGGTTTTCTGAATAAAGAGCACGAACGTTTACATTTAACTGATTTTGATTAATCATTTTGATATTCAGTGATTGATGAACATATATACATACATATATCTGTACGGGGGGGGGCATTGATGGACATATATACATTGGGCACAGGCAGGGATTCGGTTTCTTGGACAAGCTGGGAACAGTCCAGTGACAGGATCTCCTGTGCCTTCTTTGAGGTCTGAGACGTCCTGGTAGCCACAGGCTAAAGTGAAGGATGAAATATAGAAAATATGTCACAGTGTAAAACAAAATACATCCCTGATTCCTTCACATTCAGAAAGGGAAAAAACATTTTCAGCATAGTGTGGCATTGAATTATCTAATCCCTACAGCCTATACACCTACCCTGTGGAGATGAGCTGGCAAACTGAATACTGAATGAACAGCTCCATCTCTGATCCTGACTGTCTGACCTGTCCTGTCAAAGTCCTCCAGTCTGAAGTGCTCACTGCAGAGCATGGATGACGGACTGACAGAAAACCCCTCCCGTCTGACAGCTGTTTCCCACTGCTTTCTCAGATCTTTATCTTTTGGAAACCTACATAATATGTGAAAAGTTAGCTAAGCAGCTAACAGCAATCAGAGTAGTTACTTCGGGCCAATTTAGTTAAGTAGGAAAGACTTCTTGGTTGTTTGGAGGCTGGTTTCATTATGCGTGAGACTTCATAGTATTAGCCTCAGAGTCAGCAAATTCTGCTCGTAAAAGTATGTTATAATGGCCAAATACAACCAAAAGTATTTTTTCAGTCTTACCCAAGAAAAGTAATCCCATGAGATCTGGTTTGGACTGTACACCGGTTGGTACAATTCCGTGCAGCACATGAATGAGACATCTCTCCGTTCGCTCTTGCCACATCCAATATGGCGGCGACGTCGACGTATGATTCAGTGCTCAATGCGGCGTCTACGTATGTCTATGGGGCTGAAAAGGACACCGTCACATGACAAAATAGCTCAGTGCTGATAGGTTGTCGTGTGTGCTTTCTCAGTGCTGATTGGCTCACAGATAGAACCTGACGGAACAAGTGTAGAGTTGATTTGAGAGACAGAACCTTTTTGTTTTATAAATAAAAACTAAAAAAAATGCGTATAACTTAAAAAAAAAGCACTAACAGTGTTAATGAGTTGTCACAGAATAATAATGTATGGAAACTCAATTTTGACAAACATGTCAAATGAACCTTATAATTCCAAAGTGATGTAATGACAATGTAGCCAAGAGGGGGCGGGGTTTCGTGACGTCACAAAGACTCTCTTTACAATGCACAGATCCATTGCACAATCCAATGCACAATCCATCACTTTGATCTGTGATGTCATGAAGGCACAGCACATCAAAGTTTCAAAACTTAGTAAGTATCACCCAGTCTTGACAATATTTTCTCATCTAGCCGTGTGTTAGTGCAAAGATTCCTCTTCATATTAGAGCGAAATTTCTTCGCATCTGCTTCGCTGATTTAAATCTCCGACCTAGCAATCAAAATGAATGGGGAAAAAAACACAGATCCTAATGCAATTATGATTGCACAACTGAAGAAGAAACTTGATGCCTCCAGAAAAAAGGAGAAAACTTTAATAGAACAGAATAAGCTGTTTCAGGACAGGATTTCAGTTCTTGGGGAAGTGGAGAAGAAGCTGTCAGCTGAAAAGACCCTCAGAGAACAGAAGGAGAAAGAGCTGAGGAAGTTTCGTAAGACTGACACAGACAACAAGAAACTGACCGCAGAAGTGCAGGCACTGCAGGGCAAGGTAGCAACGCTGACTGGGCAAAATGTGTCTAGCTCCAAAAGACTCCAAAAGCAGGAACAACTGCTAAAGAACAAGGATGCAGAACAGGAGAAGATGAAGGAGGAGTTGAAAAATCTGCAAAGACACTTGGGTAATTGTGAAAAAGACGTAAAAGAACTGTCCAGGTATAGAGATTCTCAGGTCAAGGAGAAACAACAATTGGCAGAACTGACCGAGGAAACTGAAAAACTAAGAAAACAAAATCAAGGTCGCCTGGAAATTATAACTCACCTGAAAAGGCAAATAAAAAACCTACAAAACAAAAATACAGAGCTTAAATCGTTACGAATAAAAACGAGCGGCCAGATGGATCAATTGCAAAAAAATATAGATGTGAAAAAAATAGAAATTGAATCGCACAAAGGAGAAACTTTAAAACAGGTTAATTTAGTATCAAAGATTTGTGGTCATGCGTTCATCGATGAGAACCTCAAACAAAAACTTGAAAAGAATGCCAATGAAACAATGCAACGCATCAAGGACCAGGACCAGAAAATAACTGATCTCAGAACTGAGATAGGAAAGAAAAACAATGAGGAGGCACAGATGAAAACCCAGATTGCTGTTCTCCAGAGTGAGAGAGACCTCACCCTTCGAAACCTGTCCAAGGCGCAGAGAGAGATTGGTCTGCTGAATACAACAATTGAAAATCAGCAGCAGGAGATCCAATCCAGAACTTTGGATCAGAATAAAATGAGCACAGAGCTGGAAGAGGCCAAGAAAAATTATGACTCTGTGAGCAACCAGCTGAGAGAGGCCCGTAGGAAACTAAGGTACACAAAGTTGTTGCAGGATAGGTACAAAGATAATGTGCAACAAGACCTACAGCTGGAGGAGAAGAAATACAGGGTGATCCTGACAGAGAAGGAGGAGTTAGAAAGAGAGCTGCAGCTCTGTCAGCATCAGACATCACAGCAGCAACATACAATTACTGCCCAGGAGGCTGCAAAAGACTCCTTAGAGCAGACAGTAAAAACACTCAGGGAGGAAATCAAGTCCCTCACGCTGCAGAACAAGGAGTTAAGCACTAAGAATAGCAGACAGATAGAGGAATACAAGACAGATAGAAGAAAACTTGCATCATTTAAAGACGGCATTAAGTGTGGAAAGCAGTATTATAATTCCACCTATGATCTGTATAAACACAGACAGGAGGTCCTGCGAGAGCGTCGTGTGCAGAGGCAAGCAGCACTCGTAGAGAAACAGCGCGAAGAGATTAAGGAGCTAAAGCACGCGTTGGCACTGCGTCCAGATAGCGTAGCGCAAAAGCTAGTAAAGTGTCAGTGGAAAAACAGAGAGCTCAACAGACAGATCCTGGCATTAAAGGGGGCAAAATTTATGTTCGAGGAGAGATATGAGCTTGTGAGGGAGGAAAAGGAAAAGCTGACAAAAGCCCTCAGTGAAATGAAGGTGAAGGCTTGGAACATGCGCAAAGCCAACCAAGCGCAAAGCGCAAACCAGGGTGAGCCTCCGCAAGCATCGAGGCACACTCGCTTTGCACTCTCTGCTGCCAGGACCCCGTCTCAGACTGAAGACAGCTCTAGTCGTGTACCCGTCCTCCCCCCCATCACCAACACGACACAGCTTTGTGTGGGAAAATTCATGCCGCTCCCACCTCAGTCTGAAGACAGCTCTAAGCGTGTCCATTTCCTCCCCCCCCTCCCCACCACGACCAAGCTTTGTGTGGCAAAATTCATGCCGCACCCAGCTCCACCCTCACAGTATTCACCTGACTCCAGGTTGCCCAAGACTGAGATTGGAAGAACAAAACCTGTCCCTAAGTAAATGTTTCCGGCGTATACAGACAGACATCTACGACAACACAGTGACCCCTACAGGACACATTTTACAGCATGGATGGCTCCTATAGTGGTCACTCATTGACCCTTCGCTAAGTCCCGCCCCCGGACGTGTACACACATGCTGCTTTTGCTTTTTAATGATGATAACAGTGACAAAAAGACCGGCCCTGCTGTACAGGAACCCGTGACGGGAAGCAGGGAAATTTTGCTGGTATTCAGCCAGCTGTGCGTCATCGCAGTGTGCGCAGATGAACGTTGTTTGGCTTCCCCCGGTGATCCCCGGCTGTCTAGCAGCGGGGCGAAGCCATCTGGACACACTACGATGCCACACAGCTGGTTCAATATGCTTACTCCAACAGCTTGTCAGATCATCATGAAGGGGTGTGGTTTAGCGAAAGGTCAATTCTCGGCTTTTCCACTCAGGTTTTTCTCTGTGCATTTTCAATGCGTGCATAAAAAAACCTGAGTGCAAACGCACTTACAGAAAGAGTCCTGGGCTCAAACCCATCTGGCCGTGGCCTTTCTGTGTGGAGTTTGCATGTTCTCCACTTGTTAGGTCGGGTTTTCTCCGGGATGCTCCGGTTCTCCCGATACTCACAGACATGCAGGTTAGGTAATGGAGCAGCTGGGCTCAGCAGGTTAAGCAGGGCATCTACTGATCCCTGGCTTCTCCTGGCACTGAACCCCCAGCTGTTCCCAGCCATAACTTTATTAATAATAAAATAATTACAATTGGAATTACTGCTTTATGGTTGTATGTCTCCATGCACAGTTTACATCCATGTCTGTGCAAGTATCAGACTAAATGTCTCCCTTCTGTTCCTTAGATATGACACTGAATAATAGCCAGAAAAGTTTTATGCTGTGCATTATGATGTCACAGTGAAGCTGACCTTTGATCTTTTGGATAGAAAATGTCATCACGTCATTATTTTATCCACCTAATTGTGCGTCAGCTCTATGCTGAGCCTACGCACGTGGCCTACACCAGTGTGAGCATTTATAGTTGTGCGGTGGTGTGTCTGTGTCACTCTGCAGTTACACCTCCAAAACACTGGTTGGCGGTGAGGTTTCTGTGAAGTGCTGTAAAGTTCAGTTCATTCAAAACACACATTAAACACACATTAAACATGGCTTAATGGAGACAATTTCAAACACAAGTAGACAAATCAGCTTCACTACAACTCGCAGCATTCACAGACAAAGCACTTGTCTTCATCTGGACACATTTTCCCCACAAATACAACATGCTATCATTATTAGCACAAGCCTATGGCATACATTGTATAAATTAGCCTAGCAACTAGCAGAGATTTCCTCTGCTCACATGTATGGGGTGCCGTTTGTAAAGTTGGTCATGCTGAAAATAACAGCAACATTTTGTCACATTTAGCTAAAAATTATGTTTTAAAAACTGGTGTGAATTTTTGAAAGTCACTTTTTAGCACACTTAACACAATATTTGTTAACTGAAAATTTATTAAATAATTAAATCTAAATCTAAATGTCAAAAGTTAAATCTAAATCTAAAACTAAATATTAAATCTAAATGTTTAGGGTGAAACTAAATATTTAGCTAATATGCAAATTCAAGATGCCGGCAACCGGAAGTCCCAAAATAAAAGCTCGAGGAGGTCAAAGTTTGTTTATAGTGTCAAATAACGAATAAACAACGATCTTTTCTGGAGATACTGACTCTTGGACATAGATTACAGTGATAATAACTACCCAAAATAACAAATCCGTTTGGAGAAACTATATTTTACGAGTACCTTGAGTTTTTAGTGTCACTTTTTTGCGGGGCTTATAACCTGTAGCCACTACAGTCAGTCACAAGGGGGCGCACTTTGACTGCTCTACCCCCGCCTGCCTCCACCCTGTACAGTCTGCTGTTGGTCATACATGCCCTGCCGGCATGGCCGCATCGCATAGCTGTCAAGTCTCCCGTTTTGGCCGGGAAACTACCGTATTTTACCCCTCTTTCCCACCGTCCTCCCGTATTAGTATTCTCCTGTAAATGTCCCGTATTATAATAAATAAACATTCCTCTGCCTCTCCAAACTGAACTCTGTCACTAGCCTCGCGAGAGCTGCCACCTGCAGTAGCCTGGGTGGCAGTTGTCGCGAGGTTAGTGCCGACAACGGGAACAAACCCAGAACAACAAAAGAGAGAGATGGCTGGAGGTAACGAAGGAGAAGGCATTCCTGCCAACAAAAAACAAAAAACAAAGACGTCCAGTGAACATAAAATGGGACAGCGAATTTAATTTACTAAAGAGGAGCTGGATGGGGCACATTATGAACTGAAAATATGTTTAAGAAATAAGGAGGGGAGGGGCACTGACCGCCCCTCAGCCGTTGTAAAATCACTGTAACTCACGGCTTCTCAGGGCTTATTGCTTTTATATAACGGTTACCCTACATAGCGATCTTTTTTGGACTGTGGTGGCACTGGCACTGTGGTGGTTGCCGAAAATGTGCGAATGGCCGCCAAAACGGCTCTCCCGATGTTTTCGGCTAACACCGATTCGGCATACCTGTCAAGTTTTGGATTTGAAAATAAGGGAAATTTTCCGGCGCTTGCTGCGAGCCGTCCCACCACCCCAACCAAGCTCCAGTATCCCTTACATTTTAAGACAGGTTTACAAGATATCTAGAAACAACTTGTCAACCGCTCACTAACTACAATTAGGTGATCAGAATCTGATAGGCCAACCTTTGTTGACATTGAAATGCTGTGAACATTCCTACGATATAATACAGCCTAAATGAAAACACAAAGGGTATATGAAGCACATTTATTTATGGTTTATAAAACGGGTGCTTCCCATCCTTAAATGTGATTGGCTGAGCCGCGTTCCATGCCGTTGTAAAATCAGTGTAACCCACTGGTAGACCGCAGCGTCTGTGTTGCTTGGCAACCATTCTGTCCACTCGATCTTGCTTGGTGGAAGAATGAATAGTTCTCAGTTTTATTGTTGCATTATTACCAATAAATTGATGATTTTTGTTCGTGTGTGTTTATTTTATGGGCTATATGTAGGGTAACCGTTTTATAAAAGCAATAAGCCCTGAGAAGCCGTGAGTTACAGTGACTTTCCAGCTCCTCTGTAGTAAAGTAAATTCGCTGTCCCATTTTATGTTTACAGGACGTCTTTGTTTTTTGTTTTTTTGGCAGGAATGCCTTCTCCTTCGTCACATCCATCCATCTCTCTCTTTTGTTGTTCCGGGTTTGTTCCCGTTGTTGGCACTAACCTCGCGACAACTGCCACCCAGGCTACTGCAGGTGGCAGTTCTCGCGAGACTAGTGACAGAGTTCAGTTTGGAGAGGCAGAGGAATGTTTTTTTATTATAATACGGGAGATTTACGGGAGAATATTAATACAGGAGGACAGTGGGAAAGAGGGGTAAAATACGGTAGTTTCCCGGCCAAAACGGGAGACTTGACAGCTATGCAATGCGGCCATGCCAGCAGGGCATGTATGACCAACAGCAGACTGTACCAAAGTCCTTCTAAGACAAGTCATAACACTCCGACGCCATCTTTGAAACGCGCCAGGGCAGCTATTTGAACTTAACTCCCTTCGCCCATTCAAAATGAATGGGTGAGGGTCTGGTTCTCTACTTCCAGAGCTCGCTGGGACATAAAAACTATATGAATGGCATCAGCAAAAAAGACTGATCCAAATCGATGAGAAGATTTGCCAGTTATGTTCCTTAATAAGGTTTAAAACCGCTTTTTTCTTCCTCGGGTTATTCAACTGCGCACGCGCGAAGCTTCACAACACCATTTCAATATACGGCTCCAGCAACGTAAGACGTCACCGGAGCGTGAGCTTTGTTTTGAGGGGTGGGGAACCCTGGAGCGCAGCGTATTTAATAATCATGAGGAAACAAGCGAGTGCACACCCAGATACCTGTGGCGATATGTTTTGACCAATGGTAAATCATTATTTTTGAAGACTTGGCTAGACAAAGGTATTTGGGCAGTATCGCATCTTATGGATAATCAGGGCAATTTACTAACCCACGAGAACCTTTGTGCTAAATATAACCTGCAATGCAGTATCAAAGAATATGAGAAAATAATGAAAGCCATTCCAATTTCTTTTAAAATGATGACTCAACAATTGGTGATACATTCGAATGTTTCAGAAATGAGATCACTCTGTGTGGAAGGAATTAGTTTAGGCAGTAAACTTTTCTCTAACAAGTTCATTAGAAATGTTTTAACTTCACATTACTACCCCTGTCAACTAAAAAGAAAATATGTTTTAAGTGATTATTCTGTGGTGGAGGCAAAGAAGATAAGGAAACGATATATGTCTTATCCAATCCCTCATAAAGCAAAAGAGGTTGTATTTAAAATTCTAAATGATATCTATCCTTCTTACCATTTCTTGTACATAAGATTTAATTGGGAAATTCTGTGAAAGAGACATTGAAACTGTGGAACATATTTTCTTTGAGTGTGAACATGTTGTAGAATTTTGGTTAGCTTTCCGAAGCTGGATGTTAACCAAACAAATCACTTTGCAACAGCTGAACTGGATGTCTATTAAAGTCGGAGTACAGCTAAAGGAGAAAAACTTGGACTTCTTGGTGAACAATTTAATTATACTCGGTAAACATTACATTCACAGATGCAAATTCCTCAAGGTCAAACCCCACATCAACGGATGGAAGAATGAACTGAAAATATACAAGAAATCCTTATTTTTCATGTCTAATAAAAATGCCCTGAGACTTTATTCTCTACTTGAACTATACTTACTCCTTGAGTAAGACCCCCACTGTTTATTTATTTATTTATTTATTGACTGTTTGTTTCAATTGTTTTTTATTTTCATAGCTGTTTCAACATCTTTTATAGTATTTTCTCAAATATGCCTGACATGTTTGTACTGATGACGTTTATTCAATAAAAAAAAAAAAAGATCCCTGTGGCTTCTACAGGTGGTGCAAAGGAACTTTGCAGCGGAGCGGTCGAGATGACATGTAAACAGAGGAAAACAACTTTTATAAAACGGGTGCTTCCCATCCTTAAATGTGATTGACTGAGCTGTTCCATGCCGTTGTAAAATCAGTGTAACCCACGGCTTCTCGGGGCTTATTGCTTAAATATTTCCAACTGTGTCTGTTTGTAATTTCATCCCGACTATAACCAAGAACGTTTGTTGCCTGGAATAAATAAAGTCGATGGATTAAGTCTCTTCTCTTATTATCTCTGGTCGCAGACTGAGAGGCATGCAAATTCACAGGCAGAGCGAGGCGTAGCTTTCCAAACACAATTTCCCCGTGACCCTCCCTACTACTGTCAATGGTCCCTCCTTCCGGAGTCCTCTATGCAGCAACATGACCAAACTGTTGTAAAGGTGGTTAGGTAGGCTTACGTCACTACAACATTATTGACAAAAAAAATCACCAAACAATTGGCTTTGTGAGTGACGGAAGAGGCGGGACATGTGCATACGACCGCCATACTGCCGTTACAAACTATCCTCATTCATTTATATGGGAGTGTTCAGTCTCCTCATAATAAAGTCTCTGACTGTACAGGGTGGAGGCAGGCGGGGGTAGAGCAGTCAAAGTGCGCCCCCTTGTGACTGACTGTAGTGGCTACAGGTTATAAGCCCCGCAAAAAAGTGACACTTAAAACTCAAGGTACTCGTAAAATATAGTTTCTCCAAAAAGGATTTGTTATTTTGGGTAGTTATTATCACTGTAATCTATGTCCAAGAGTCAGCATCTCCAGAAAAGATCGTTGTTTATTCGTTATTTGACACTATAAACAAACTTTGACCTCCTCGAGCTTTTATTTTGGGACTTCCGGTTGCCGGCATCTTGAATTTGCATATTAGCTAAATATTTAGTTTCACCCTAAACATTTAGATTTAATATTTAGATTTAGATTTAACTTTTGGATTTAGATTTAACTTTTAGATTCATATTTACCTTTTAGATTTAAATTTAACCTTTAGATTTAGATTTAACTTTTAATTTTTAGATTTAGATTTAATTATTTAACAAATTTTCAAAGTTAACAAATATTGTGTTGAATGTGCTAAAAAAAACATGATTTTTAGCTAAATGTGACAAAATGTTGCTGTTATTTTCAGCATGACCAACTTTACAAACGGCACCCCATACACATGAAGCCAGGATAAATCACACACAAGACTTACAATGCTATTTCTGTGGAGGCTTTATTGTCTTCACAATTTATTGTTTCTTATCTGTGAAATTAAATAAAAGCTTTGTTTCCACTGAGGGAAATGGTTTCAGCTTACAGAAACAGACAGGAGGTCTGTGTCGCCACAACGTGTAGTTACATTTCTGGGGAGGTGCACAGAGACATAAAAATGCTGAAAAACATAACAGTAGTGATTATGAACGCTCCTTTTTCTTCACATTAGGGGTGTTGTGTCTATGGTCATACTGTATATCAGCACTGATGGAATGCCTCTCGTCCAATCAGATTGCTTGGCCGGAACTAACTTGTATAAAAAGTCTAAACCGTTAACGTTAATGACGTAACAAAACTAAGATGGACAATTAGGGTAAAAAATAATAATAATAATAACGGCAAAAAATGGTCCTTTAAACATTTACGGCCAAAGGTTCACACAAGTTGTAGGACGGACAGATAGTGCAGCAACTGAGGAATGATCAGAAAACGAGGTAAATGTAAAAAGTAAAGTAATTTAGCTTAGCCGCAGGGAAGCTAACATCTCCAAACCTCAACAGTTAACGGCTAACGTTGGTCCTGTGTACTCTGTCATCGCGGCTCCTCCATCCCCAAAATGGACCTGCTGCTTTCTGCCGGGACTCCTGCCACTATGAGGATGATTTTTAGACCTAACAAACTAAAGCAAGTGCGTCTAAAGCTTTACTTTTTATGTTCATACGAAAGGCAGAAGAGCAGAGATCGGTTCAAGCTCAAAACCGTTTCAACCGTTAATGAATTTAACGAACAGTTTCAGTGGACGTTGGTGGACCTAACTGAAGACCCGTTAAGTGCTTATAGTTATAGCTTATATATTAGTGACATTCAGCACGTCTTTTAACAGGAACCAAACCTAAGGGTACAACACTGACTGAGAGGATATTATCCTCAGGACTGTTCACCACAGACCCTCCTCCCTTCAAGTCTCAGGTGAGTTCCTGTAAGCTAATGCTAAAGCTTTATAGTTTACATTTTGCATAGCTTTATTGTCCTCCTACAGTGTTGCTGTCATTGAATAATGGATGTAGCTACTTAGCAGGCCCATACGGATTTTCCACAGATTTTAAGAATGTAGATGCTGCTTGTAAAACTCATAATGGTGTCACCATCTCCACCTCCTTGTGCATGTATGTAACTATCCTGTGTTGTTTTCAGTTAGCTTTAAAATCAAAGTTATTGATGTAGTGAGAAGAAATGAAAAATATATCTACTGTTGATAGACTGGCAAACTAATTTTGTTCTCTCTCCCCCATATCGAACCTTCAGTTTTAATGCCCCGCATTTTGTTGATAGACTTTTCCAACAAATGTTGAATTTTTTTCCGGAAGTATCCATGATTAAATCAAAATCTGTGTCTACTAAAATCTACTAAGTAATTCTTTCAGCCTGCTTTATGTAATTTTAGGTTTTAATGTATTGTGTGAGGTCATTTTTGCTCTAAAACAATTGTTATGATAAATGAATGGTTTGATAAAAAAACAATGGTTTTGAGGGCGTAAAATAACACGGCATATATATGGCCTCCAAGCAGTCACTCACTTGGCTCAATGTGTGTTTAGATTGAAATCTTAGTGCAGGGGCCAACTAAATCATGTTGCACTTTTAAGGGGTGAGAGGGGATAAAGAGAGCTTCTGTCTTTCAGCCATTTATTCAACCAATTTCAATTTATTTATGGCACTAATAACTGATAAATAAAAAAATGCAAACAAAATTAAACTTTTCATGCCAGGCTTATTGAGGGCCCCCCTCCCATAGGGGTCCTAGGTAATCAGTCCCACTCCCCCACTACAACACCCTTGGTTGTAATTCCTAGAAAACCAATTTATGGTGAAATTAACCCAATTCTTGATCTAATTGAATGTAGCATTGTATAATTGGGAGAAACCTTGTCAAACACCCAACTACAAATTTGGGCTTTCACTGGATGGAATTACATTATTCTAAAAATGTGTTGAAGCTGATTTATATCAGGAACAGTGACAAAAAACAGCAAATATTCCAAGCAAGCTCTAGTTTTAGGAGCCAGGGTCTCTTTTATCCCTGTCTCTTCAGGGCAAAGGTCTTTATCTATTGTCCCTCAGGGCTCTGTGAGTGAGTTTGCTCTGGTTTCCCACACTCTGTCCTTTCACTGGAGGAACAATAGAAGTGTGCCTCATTATGCATCTCATTAGATACTATGTCTGACCTGTTAAAAGTGAGAAATGGTTAACTTAAAAATTTCACATTAAAATACCTGAACCAGACAATGATACAAAATAATGATATAGCAACACTGTCTTTGAAATGCAGATTATTTTTTTCATTTGGTTTGAGGATTTCACTTACCCCCTATAAATAGAGTGACGTAACACTGATTTCTTAATTGAACCACATTCCTGTGCTTGGTTTAACTCTGAACAGCCATATTATAGGTAAACAGTAAGAGTGTGTGCTCAATTTTATCTTATTTGTCAAGGTAGAAACAATGATGGAGCCCTCTATAAATCAATTTAAGATAAAATAAAGGATGAAAGTCTCATTTTCATCATTATAATAAGACACAACAACGTGAGAAATACTTTCACTAGGCAGTGTTTTTTTTATTCAGCAAGGCACAATGAGCCACATAAAGCATAAAAGCTGCAACTAGAGGTGATGATACATCACAACAACAACTTGTAGATTTCTACAAGACACACTGTACTCAGGGAGAGTAAAGGAACAAATGTCTTTATAAAAGACAAATGATTTACGATATTTAAGGATACAGTCGTCACTGTACTTTTGAGAATTTTACCTCAAATGGATAAAAACATTAACATTTAGTCAACAAAAGACAACATAGTAAAATCTGACCTTACAACAGGTCACATTGTTCTTAATAGCCACTAAATAAGTTTCATTTTCAACAACAAAATTACATGGTCACTGGAAAACTGTGACATTGAGACACTAAAAAAAGTTTATAGTAGAAGGATAAACATGTTGATCTTAAAACAGATCCTTTTTCAGTAATCACATAAAGTGAAGGAATGTTTGTTATAATTCAGATAATCAATACCTATCAAGAGGTAGTACATTTCTCCATGCACTATATTATACCAATACATGATGTGCAGTGAGACATGAAAGTATCACAGAAAAATTGTGACACTAATCAGATCTTTTAGCGTAAAAGAGAAAGAACTGGATCTAACAACAGATCAGTTTTGATTAATCAGAAAAATTAAAGTCTGCCATGACAATACGTCAGAAAAAGACAGTTTAAGATTTTTGATCACTATGATCAATAACAAATGTTAACATAGCATAATAAACAACCAATACATAAAACACAGTGAGATATGATAATAATTGCTGATGCAATTAGATTTGGTTCATGCAACATGCATGATAAGAAGTTCTCTTTCTTAACTTGAAAGATATTGTTGCTGTCATTTCCTCAGGAAAACACACAAAATAAAACCTTCTGTATAAACAGAAGAACAAGTTCATAGAATTCATAAGAATGAATTTCCAGTAATCTTTGACCAACATGGTCATCTGAGTTTGTCTGGTAGTAACTCCAGTCTGTAGGTGTCTACCACGGCCTCCAGAGGGCGCTGTCGGCTGGACTGTGTTCTTTGGTGATGCTGGTCTGGACTGTGGAGCTGAGAGGAGAGAAGTCAGCCTCTCTCAGGTTCTTCTCAGAGGAAGACTGCAGCTTGTTGAAGTGGTTCAGCAGTCTACTCTGCTGTTGATGCTGCTGCTGCAGCTGTGTGAGGAAACACACTGTCATCTCCAGGATGTCTGCTTTCTCCAGCTTGGAGTCTGGCTGCTGTTTGAGGAACTCTGGACCCAGGAGAGACTTGAGCTGCTCAATGCTGCTGTTGATTCGCTCTCTGCGTAACTTCTCCACCAGAGGCTTTCTGAGCTGCAGGAAGAAGAACAAAGTCATTAATACACTTATTCTGGAGTAAATGTTAGCATGAACAAAGACAGGCTTTCAGTAACAATATGTAAATGTTGTTGAATGTTGAGTTTACCTTGTGGGTCAGAGTGAGATGCTCCTGAGAATTGGTCATTGCTGCAGTGATTGTAGGTGCCATGTCTGGATGTGTGTGCTGTAGAGGTCTCTGTAGAGAGAATCTGATCTCTGCTGGCTTCATCCCTCCTATTTATAGTCCCACATCTCCATATCAATGTGTGGGTCTGGGTCTAGATGGAGTTTCTCACAGTGTCAGCCAATCAGAGAGCTCGGTGAGACAATAAGGGGTGCAGCACACTTAATGCTGTTATTGCCTCGGGGGACAATGGTTAGATCTCAGGGGAACAGGTGGAGGACTGGGGGGGTGATGGAGAGAGACTCACAGAGCTGTGTGTGAATCTGGGAAAGTGTTGACCCTGTAGAGAGAGCAGATCTGCTGCCTGATGCTGGGATAAATGACTTTGACTGAGCACACGCTCATCATCACATCACACACTTGGGAGAGTGACAATTAATTCCATCCTGTATAAAAAGTACTGTCTCACTTACATGTGACTAAATCAAATAATCAGTGGAAGTAGATATTTGTGTCTAAATGCTGTTGTTGTGTCAACACCTGAAATCTAGCAAGTTCCATCAATTTTTTTCTCAGAAATTTTGACCTTTTATTATTTAAAAAGAAATACATAAAGAAATAAAAGAAATCGTTTTTTTTTTACATTCAGGTCTCTCATGCATTACTAGTTATGTAATGCTCATGATGTATTGAAAAACTTGAGAACAACAGTCGTCCTGCTGTCCAGATGTTTCACAGTCTTCTGACTTGTGTCTTGTCGTCAGTGTGGGTAGAAAGTTGGTTTCAGTTTCCCACACTGGCTCCTTGAATGCTGTTGTCAATGAACAACAAAAGGGCCTGAGTGGAGCCTTTGTGACTGAAACTGGACGTGTGTTGTAGTAGAGACACAGCCTGACGTCAGCAACCATCTGGAGGGAAAGAACACCATTGGCTGACTGGGACAGTTTGTGAAGTTTGAAATTCTGACAAAATTATTATATTAATGGGACAGCTAAATGTATTTGGTAAATCATTAAGTCAACTTTCAATAATTATGACACGTTGTCCATTCAGTCAAAATTGTGTATGTTCATTTCTTTTAATCAGGACCTGGATCAAGATCTCAGCTGTATAGATGAGGGTGGGAGGTTGAGGCAGCTGTTTCCTGAAGTGTGCCAAATCCCTTTAGAGAATAATCTGCTGCTGCTGGAGGGCTTTAGGATGATAATCATGCTGAGGTCTGATCAGAGTTTTCCCACACTCGGTCCAGTAAAAGAAATTATCATGTGTGTTTAAATACAAATGGATCCTTTTATTATTTTCTTAAAGACATGGTGGCCATTAAATAGCTCCTTTCAGTTTTTTTCTTTAACCATCACTGTCTCTCTATATTTTTTTTTTATATTTTACAACTTATCAAAATGTCCTTCTAAACTGCATTTGCAGTCCATATTGATTGTGTTGGAAACCAGCTCAGAAATCACATAAATCCTGTATGTTAATGTAACTAAAATACACCGAGCAGGCTGCGGTCGTATTCTGTCAGCAAAATTTTGGCCTGTATGGTTTAGATACTAAACAATGTTTTATTTCTCAGTATCTTGATTTCAGTCTTAAAAAATATATGACTGTAGTCCTTAAACAAGGCTAATATTTCACATTTTAAATTGTGATTAAAAATTTGGCTGTACTATTAACCTCACTGACAGGAAATTATCGAACATTTTTGGCAGGCAATTTTTTTTCATGGTCAGAAAATGTTAGAAAAAAAAGAATTGAAACAGATGAGGAATTTTTCATTTTAAGGAGCCAGGGTCTCTTTAATCTCTGTCTCCTCAGGGCAAAGGTCTTTATCTATTGTCCCTCAGGGCTCTGTGAGTGAGCTTGCTCTGGTTTCCCACACTCTGTCCTTTCACTGGAGGAACAATAGAAGTGTGCCTCATTATGCATCTCATTAGATACTATGTCTGACCTCTTTAAAGTGAGAAAATAATTTTCCAAAATTTTTACATTAAAACACCCACAACAAACACTTATACCAAAATATTTTGCCTCCAAAAATTATCTGGAAATATTTAATTTTTATTTGATGACTCGACTAATAAGCGACCTAATTTAATGGTTATGAGAATGACATCATGTAAAAAAAATGATTTACATAAATGTACAGTAAACAGGTTTGTTCAGTGGTGACAAAGTGTTGAAGTGGTTAGCATTGTGACCTCACAGAAGGAAGGTTCTGGGTTTGAACCTGTTGGAGCTTCTGTGTGCTGCTGCATGTTTTCTTCTGGTGCCCTGGCTTCTTCACTCAGTGCAAAGACATGCACGTCAAGTAAATTGGTGACTGTAAATTACTTGTATTTGATAATTGTTGTCTGTCTTAGTGTGGGCGGCATGGTGGTGTGGTGGTTAGCACTGTCGCCTCACAGCAAGAGGGTTCCTGGTTCGATCCCGGGTGCTGGAGCCCTTCTGTGCGTTTGCATGTTCTCCCTATGTCAGTGTGGGTTCTCTCCGGGTGGGCTTCCTCCCACAGTCCAAAGACATGCAGGTTAATTGGTGTGAATGGCGTAGGTGTGAATGTGTCTCGCCCAATGTCAGGCTCTGGAATCAGCTCCAGCCCCCCATGACCCTCTAAAGGATAAGCAGTTACAGCAGATGGATGGCTGTTATTTTACGGATAGAAAAATGTTATGCTAAAAATCTATTTGACCTACCCTGCACTTTTTCATCATCATAACTAGGTCAGGCATTAGGAAAAAAAAACTCAAGAGAACAATTTTCAGCTGGCAGTGTTTGTTTATTCAACACAATGAGCCACATAAAGTATGACAGCTCCAACTAGAGGTGATGATACATCACAACAACAACTTGTAGATTTCTACAAGACACACTGTACTCAGAGAGAGTAAAGGAACAACCGTCTTTATAAAAGACTAAAACAATACAATATTCAAGGACACAGTCCACATTGTACTTTTGAGATTTTTACCGCAAATGGATAAACACATTAACATTTAATGAACAAAAGACAAAATAGTAAAAGCTGACCTTACAACAGGTCACATTGTTCTCAATAACCACTAAAGTCATTTGATGCTCAAAATGTAAAAGTTACATGGTCACTGTAAAACTGTGACATTTAAGAAACCTTTTACAATAAAAGGATAAAGATATTGATCTTAAAGCAGATCATTTTTCAATAATCACACAAGTGAGGGAAAGTCCATGATAACAAAATGTCCATAAAAAGGACAGTTAAGATTTTTGATTAATTCAAAACTTTCAGTACCTATCAAGAGGTAATAAATATCTCAACACACAGTATTGTAACAACACATGATGTGCAGTGAGACATAAAAGTATCACAGGAAAATTGTGACATAAAGTAAAACTCTTAAAAAAGGAAAGGAATAAACATGTGGACCTGACAACAGATCAGCTTTGAGTAATCAGAGAGATATTCTTGAAAAAGAAAAGTTTCTGACCAAATGATCAATAACAACTTAAAGATAACAAATGTAACCAAACTGTATTTCACCAATACATGAAGTACAGTGAGATATAATAATAATAATTACTGATTCAATCAGATTTGGTTCATGCAACATGCATGATAAGAAGTTCTCTTTCTTAACTTGAAAGATATTGTTGCTGTCATTTCCTCAGGAAAACACACAAAATAAAACCTTCTGTATAAACAGAAGAACAAGTTCATAGAATTCATAAGAATGAATTTCCAGTAATCTTTGACCAACATGGTCATCTGAGTTTGTCTGGTAGTAACTCCAGTCTGTAGGTGTCTACCACGGCCTCCAGAGGGCGCTGTTGACTGGACTGTGTTCTTTGGTGATGCTGGTCTGGACTGTGGAGCTGAGAGGAGAGAAGTCAGCCTCTCTCAGGTTCTTATCAGAGGAAGACTGCAGCTTGTTGAAGTGGTTCAGCAGTCTACTCTGGGACTGTGTCTTCACCTGCTCCTTCGACAGGAAGTGCATCACCTCTTGGACACACCTGGAGTAGCCCTGACCAACAGCTGCTGAGTCCTCAGCTTGATGCTGCTGCTGCAGTCTTCTCAGGAAACACACTGTCATCTCCAGGATGTCTGCTTTCTCCAGCTTGGAGTCTGGCTGCTGTTTGAGGAACTCTGGACCCAGGAGAGACTTGAGCTGCTCAATGCTGCTGTTGATTCGCTCTCTGCGTAACTTCTCCACCAGAGGCTTTCTGAGCTGCAGGAAGAAGAACAAAGTCATTAATAAACTTATTCTGGAGTAAATGTTAGCATGAACAAAGACAGGCTTTCAGTAACAATATGTAAATGTTGTTGAATGTTGAGTTTACCTTGTGGGTCAGAGTGAGATGCTCCTGAGAATTGGTCATTGCTGCAGTGATTGTAGGTGCCATGTCTGGATGTGTGTGCTGTAGAGGTCTCTGTAGAGAGAATCTGATCTCTGCTGGCTTCATCCCTCCTATTTATAGTCCCACATCTCCATATCAATGTGTGGGTCTGGGTCTGGTTGGACTTTCTCACAGTCTCAACCATTCAGAGAGCTCAGTGAGACAATAAGGGGTGCAGCACACTTAATGCTGTTATTGCCTCGGGGGACAATGGTTAGATCTCAGGGGAACAGGTGGAGGACTGGGGGGGTGATGGAGAGAGACTCACAGAGCTGTGTGTGAATCTGGGAAAGTGTTGACCCTGTAGAGAGAGCAGATCTGCTGCCTGATGCTGGGATCAATGACTTTGACTGAGCACACGCTCATCATCACATCACACACGTGGGAGACAGACAATTAAATCCATCTTGGTTAAAAAGTACTGTAACCTTACATGTAACTAACAGAAATTATTCGTGGAAATAGATGTTTGTGTTTAAATACTTCTTTTGTGCCAAACCCTAAAATCCAGCAGGTTGCATTCATGTCATTTATTCTTTTTGTCCTTTGATTAATCTCTGACAATTTTACTCTAGTACGATTCGACTTTTTTGTTAAATATTCAAAGACTTATCACACTTTTTTTGACTTTCAATTCCTTTATGTATTAGTAGGACAGTTGCAAAATGTCTTGAATGTAAATGCTTGTGTTGTGACACAACCTTAAGTATACTTAATGGCATTTATCATTTAGTAAGATTTGACTTGTCTCTGGAAATAATTGGATCACTTTATTTTAGAAAGTTAATTTATAATGCAGCAATAAGACTGTGATGCTCATGATGTTTTTAAAATCTTGAGAACAACAGTCGTCCTGCTGTCCAGATGTTTCACAGTCTTCTGACTTGTGTCTTGTCGTCAGTGTGGGTAGAAAGTTGGTCTCAGTTTCCCACACTGGCTCCTTGAATGCTGTGGTCAATGAACGACAAAAGGACTTTGAATGGAGCCTTTGTGACTGAAACGGGACGTGTGTTGTAGTAGAGACACAGCCTGATGTCAGCAACCATCTGGAGGGAAAGAACACCATTGGCTGACTGGGACAGTTTGTAAAGTTTGAAATTCTGATAAAGAATTTATATTAATGGGGCAGCTAAATTTATTTGGTAAATCATTAGGTGAATTTAATAGTTATGACACGTTGTCCATTCAGTCAAAACTGTGTACATATTTTTTTCTTTTAATCAGGACCTGGATCAAGATCTCAGCTGTATAGATGAGGGTGGGAGGTTGAGGCAGCTGTTTCCTGAAGTGTGCCAAATCCCTTTAGAGAATAATCTGCTGCTGGTGGAGGCCTTTAGGATGACAATCATGCTGAGGTCTGATCAGAGTTTTCCCACACTCGGTCCAGTAAAAGAAATTAACACGTGTGTCTAAATCCAAATGAACCTTTTATTATTCTCCTAAAGACATGGTGGCCATTAAATTGCTCCTTCCAGTTTTCCTCTTTCCCCATCTTCTCTTTTTAAAAAAAAAAAAAAAAAAAAGCACATTTTACAACTCATCAACATTTCCTTTCAAACTATATGTAAAGTCAATATTGGTTGTGTTGGAAACCAGCTCAGAAATCACATAAAAACCTACATGTTAATGTAACTCATATACACTGAGGTCAACATGTGATATTTGGCTATGGTCATTTTCTGTCAGCAAAATTTTGACCTGTGTGGTTTAGATACTAAACAATGTTTTATTTCTCAGTATCTTGATTACAGTCTCAAAATATTGTACGATTATAATACTTAAACAAAGCAAATATTTTATATTTTAAATTGTGAATAACAGTTTAGTTTTACAATCAACCTCACTGACAGAAACTTATGAAATATCTTTGGCAGATAATTCTTTTTTTTTTTTTTTTAGGAGCCAGGGTCTCTTTTATCCCTGTCTTTTCAGGGCAAAGGTCTTTATCTATTGTCCCTCAGGGCTCTGTGAGTGAGTTTCCTCTGGTTTCCCACACTCTGTCCTTTCACTGGAGGAACAATAGAAGTGTGCCTCATTATGCATCTCATTAGATACTATGACATCTTTAAAGTGAGAAAATCATTATTCTAAATGTTTACAATAAAATGCCCACACCAAGCACTTATACCAAATATTCTGGCTCCAAAAATTATCTTGAATTTTTTTTTCTTTTATTTAATGACTTGACTAATAAGTGACCTAATTTTATGAATTATCAAAAGGACATCATGTTAACACTGACTAACATACATTTACAGTAAACAGGTATGTTCAGGGGCGACACAGTGTTGAAGTGGTTAGCATTGTGGCCTCACAGCAGGAAGGTTCTGGGTTTGAACATGTTGGAGCTTCTGTGTGCTGTTTGCATGTTTTCCTCTGGTGCCCTGGCTTCCTTCCTTAGTTTAGAGACCTGCATGTTAAGTAAATTGGTGACTGTAAATTACTTGTACGTGGTGTATGGTATTTAGACAGACACATTTTGTGTCATTCAAAGGTGGGATGGCTAAAATTCTTTCAAGTAAGTGGAAAAAACACCTTTTTAACTTCATAATGAGGGCAGATGTAAAGGAAAAAAAACTGAAGAGAGCAATTTTCAGCTGGCAGTGTTTGTTTATTCAACACAATGAGCCACATAAAGTATGACAGCTCCAACTAGAGGTGATGATACATCACAACAACAGCTTGTAGATTTCTACAAGATACACTGTACTCAGAGAGAGTAAAGGAACAACCGTCTTTATAAAAGACAAACGATTTACAGTATTTGAGGGCACAGTACTCAATGTATTTTTGAAATGTTTTAACTTCAAATAGATTAAAACATTAACATTTAGTCACACGGGACAAATGAGTAAAAACTGACCTTACAACAGGTCACATTGTTCTTACACCTTTAAATCACCTTGATTCTCAAAATGTAAAAGTTACATGGTCACTGTAAAACTGTGACATTTAACAAGCCTTTTACAATAAAAGGATAAAGATATTGATCTTAAAACAGATCATTTTTCAATAATGACACAAGTGAGGGAAAGTCCATGATAATAAAATGTCCATAAAAAGGACAGTTAAGATTTTTGATTATTTCAAAATTATCCGTACCCATCAAGAGGTAATAAATATCTCAACACACAGTATTGTAACAACACATGATGTGCAGTGAGACATAAAAGTATCACAGGAAAATTGTGACATAAAGTAAAACTCTTAAAAGAAATAAAACATAAACATTTGGACCTGACAACAGATCAGCTTTGAGTAATCAGAGAGATATTCTTGAAAAAGAAAAGTTTCTGACTAAATGATCAATAACAACTTAAAGATAACAAATGTAACCAAACTGTATTTCACCAATACATGAAGTACAGTGAGATATAATAATAATAATAATTGCTGATACAATCAGATTTGGTTCATGCAACATGCATGATAAGAAGTTCTCTTTCTTAACTTGAAAGATATTGTTGCTGTCATTTCCTCAGGAAAACACACAAAATAAAACCTTCTGTATAAACAGAAGAACAAGTTCATAGAATTCATAAGAATGAATTTCCAGTAATCTTTGACCAACATGGTCATCTGAGTTTGTCTGGTAGTAACTCCAGTCTGTAGGTGTCTACCACAGCCTCCAGAGGGCGCTGTTGACTGGACTGTGTTCTTTGGTGATGCTGGTCTGGACTGTGGAGCTGAGAGGAGAGAAGTCAGCCTCTCTCAGGTTCTTATCAGAGGAAGACTGCAGCTTGTTGAAGTGGTTCAGCAGTCTACTCTGCTGTTGATGCTGCTGCTGCAGCTGTGTGAGGAAACACACTGTCATCTCCAGGATGTCTGCTTTCTCCAGCTTGGAGTCTGACTGCTGTTTGAGGAACTCTGGACCCAGGAGAGACTTGAGCTGCTCAATGCTGCTGTTGATTCGCTCTCTGCGTAACTTCTCCACCAGAGGCTTTCTGAGCTGCAGGAAGAAGAACAAAGTCATTAATAAACTTATTCTGGAGTAAATGTTAGCATGAACAAAGACAGGCTTTCAGTAACAATATGTAAATGTTGTTGAATGTTGAGTTTACCTTGTGGGTCAGAGTCAGATGCTCCTGAGAATTGGTCATAGCTGCAGTGATTGTAGGTGCCATGTCTGGATGTGTGTGCTGTAGAGGTCTCTGTAGAGAGAATCTGATCTCTGCTGGCTTCATCCCTCCTATTTATAGTCCCACATCTCCATATCAATGTGTGGGTCTGGGTCTGGTTGGACTTTCTCACAGTCTCAACCAATCAGAGAGCTCGGTGAGACAATAAGGGCTGCCACATGCCAAGTGGTTTTATCGATGCGGGGGCAATTGTTAGATCTCAGGGGAACAGGTGGAGGACTGGGGGGGTGATGGAGAGAGACTCACAGAGCTGTGTGTGAATCTGGGAAAGTGTTGACCCTGTAGAGAGAGCAGATCTTCTGCCTGATGCTGGGATCAATGACTTTGACTGAGCACACGCTCATCATCACATCACACACGTGGGAGACAGACAATTAAATCCATCTTGGTTAAAAAGTACTGTAACCTTACATGTAATTAACAGAAATTATTCGTGGAAATAGATGTTTGTGTTTCCAGTTTTTTTGTGCCAAACCCTAAAATCCAGCAGGTGCCATTCATATAATTTATTCTTTTTTTTTCTAGATTAATCTCTGACAATTTTCATCTGATATGATTTGACTTTTTGTTAAATATTAAAAAGACTTATAGTATGTTTTTTGACATTCAGTTCTTTTATGTATTAATAGGACAGTTGAAATAGGTCTTTGTATCTAAAAGCTTTTGTTTTGCCCCAACCTAACATATATAACATGGCATATATCCACATTTTTTACCTGAATAAATTCAATGACAATTTTCAGTTAATAAGATTTGACTTCTATCTGGAAATATTTAGATTATTGTAGAAAGTCAGTTTTTTTAGTAGCACTGATTTAATGCAGTAATAAGACTGTGATGCTCATGATGTGTTTAAAACCTTGAGAACAGCAGTCACTCTGCTGTCCAGATGTTTCACAGTCTTCTGACTTGTGTCTTGTCGTCAGTGTGGGTAGAAAGTTGGTTTCAGTTTCCCACACTGACTCCTTGAATGCTGTGGTCAATGAACGACAAAAGGACTTTGAATGGAGCCTTTGTGACTGAAACTGGACGTGTGTTGTAGTAGAGACACAGCCTGACGTCAGCAACCATCTGGAGGGAAAGAACACCATTGGCTGACTGGGACAGTTTGTAAAGTTTGAAATTCTGATAAAAAATATTATATTAATGGGACAGCTAAATTTATTGGGCAAATCATTAGTCAACTTTGAATAATTTTGACACATTGTCCATCCAGTCAAATTTGTGTATATTCTTTTTTATTTTATTTTTCTTTTAATCAGGCCATGGATCAAGATCTCAGCTGTATAGATGAGGGTGGGAGGTTGAGGCAGCTGTTTCCTGAAGTGTGCCAAATCCCTTTAGAGAATAATCTGCTGCTGGAGGGCTTTAGGATGACAATAATGCTCAACTCTGATCTCCAGAGTTTTCCCACACTCTGTCCATTAAAGGAAGTTAAGCTGTTTGTCTTGATCCAAATGAACCTTTTGATTATTGCTTTGTGGTGGCCATTAAGTAGATCCTCCTAGTTGTCTTTCCTTTTTTCTTCACATCATACAACTCAAGAACATTAGATTTAAAAATAAATATTAAGTCAATACTGACTGTATTGGGATCCTGCACAGAAACAACATACCTGGTATGCCATTTGAAAACCATTATGTTAATTTAACCAACATACACTGACGTCAACATGTGATATTTGGCAGTGGTTGTATTCTGTCCACAAAATTCTGACCTGTGTGGTTTAGATACTGAACAATGTTCTCTTTTCCAGACTGTCTTGTGTTAAGTGGCAGAACATGATAAAACTGTATTAAGGGATGCACGATATTGGATTTTTCACAGACATCCGATATGCTGATATATAACAACTTATTTGGCTGATAGTGATAATCGATACAGATATCAATATATCCACTTTTTCTCTGCCTAATTTTAGTGATCATCAAGTCTCTTCTGTAGTGGAATTAACATCATATTATGCGTGCATGAGGGCCCACTACCAGATTGAGACATGAAATACAATACTTTTTCAATGTATGTAATATTCATTCATTGTGCAAAATTGGAAGAAGCATGCCCATTCAGCCCATTCTGATGATGTGCCGATACTATCATGAATCCCTAACTGTAATCCTGAGACAAAACAAAGAACAATGTAGTCTTACTATTAACCTCACGAACAGAAACTTGTAAAACGACTTTGCCCAGCAGTTTTTAAAATTTTTTTATTGTGGTACAAAACATTGAAAATTCAGTCTATAATCTGAAACAGATTAGGAATTTACTTTTAGGAGCCAGGGTCTCTTTAATCTCTGTCTCTTCAGGGCAGAGGTCTGGATCTATTGTCCCTCAGGGCTCTGTGAGTGAGTTTCCTCTGGTTTCCCACACTCTGTCCTTTCACTGGAGGAACAATAGAAGTGTGCCTCATTATGCATCACATTAGACACTATGTCTGACCTGTTTAGAGTGAGAAACAGTTAATTTTAACTTTTTACTTAAAATGCCTGCACCTAGCCTAACACTTAAACCAAAATTGTTTTGCCTTAAAGTTATACTTTGAAATGCATCTTTTATCATTTGATTTGATGACTTGACTAACTGGAAATAAGTGATCTAATTCATGAAAAATCTGAATGAAACCACATAAAAAATGTTCCACACATAAATGTACAGTAAACAGGTATGTTCAGGGGCGACACAGTGTTGAAGTGGTTAGCATTGTGACCTCACAGCAGGAAAGTTCTGGGTTTGAGCCTGTTGGGACTTCTGTGTGCTTTTTGCATGTTTTCTTCTGGTGTCCTGGCTTCTTCACTCAGTGCAAAGACATGCATGTTAAGTAAATTGGTGACTTTAACTGTATGTGATAGTTGTTGTCTGTCTTTATATTTAAGCCCTGTGACTGATCGCTAACCTGTCCAGGGTGTACCTGCCTAGTGCAGTGTCAGATGGGATCAACTCCGGCCCCCCGCGACGCTCTTAAGGATAAGCAGTTATAGCAGATGGATGGATGGCATCAAAATAAACAAATGCTGTGTCATACAAAGGTGGGATGGAAGAGAATCCTTCAAATAAGTGTAAAAAACACCTTTTTAGCATCATAATGAGGGCAGATGTAAAGAAAAATAACTCAAGAGAATAATTTTCAGCTGGCAGTGTTTGTTTATTCAACACAATGAGCCACATAAAGTATGACAGCTCCAACTAGAGGTGATGATACATCACAACAACAGCTTGTAGATTTCTACAAGATACACTGTACTCAGAGAGAGTAAAGGAAAAACCGTCTTTATAAAAGACAAATGATTTACAGTATTTAAGGATACAGTACTCATTGTACTTTAAAAATACTTTTCCAAATGGATAAAAACATTAACATTTAAGCAAAAGAAAAAAAATATTAAAAACTGACCTTACAACAGGTCACATTGTTCATAATAACCGATGTAACTGGAAAACTGTGACATTTAATAAACTTTTTCCAGTAAAAGATTAAACATGCTGATCCAATAACAGATCATTCTCAGTCATCACATAAAGTAAGGGAAAGTACATTATCATAAAATGTCCATAATATGGACAGTTGAGATTATTGATAAATTCATAATCGTCATTACCAACCCATTTGCACACACAATATTTTAGCAATACATGATGTACAATGAGGCATAAAAATATTACAGGAAAATTGTTACATAAAACAAAACTTTTAGAAAAAAAAGTATAAACATTTGGATCTCACAACAGATCCATTTTGAGTAATCAGAGAGATATTCTTGAAAAAGAAAAGTTTCTGACCAAATGATCAATAACAACTTAAAGATAACAAATGTAACCAAACTGTATTTCACCAATACATGAAGTACAGTGAGATATAATAATAATAATTGCTGATGCAATCAGATTTGGTTCATGCAACATGCATGATAAGAAGTTCTCTTTCTTAACTTGAAAGATATTGTTGCTGTCATTTCCTCAGGAAAACACACAAAATAAAACCTTCTGTATAAACAGAAGAACAAGTTCATAGAATTCATAAGAATGAATTTCCAGTAATCTTTGACCAACATGGTCATCTGAGTTTGTCTGGTAGTAACTCCAGTCTGTAGGTGTCTACCACGGCCTCCAGAGGGCGCTGTTGACTGGACTGTGTTCTTTGGTGATGCTGGTCTGGACTGTGGAGCTGAGAGGAGAGAAGTCAGCCTCTCTCAGGTTCTTATCAGAGGAAGACTGCAGCTTGTTGAAGTGGTTCAGCAGTCTACTCTGCTGTTGATGCTGCTGCTGCAGCTGTGTGAGGAAACACACTGTCATCTCCAGGATGTCTGCTTTCTCCAGCTTGGAGTCTGGCTGCTGTTTGAGGAACTCTGGACCCAGGAGAGACTTGAGCTGCTCAATGCTGCTGTTGATTCGCTCTCTGCGTAACTTCTCCACCAGAGGCTTTCTGAGCTGCAGGAAGAAGAACAAAGTCATTAATAAACTTATTCTGGAGTAAATGTTAGCATGAACAAAGACAGGCTTTCAGTAACAATATGTAAATGTTGTTGAATGTTGAGTTTACCTTGTGGGTCAGAGTGAGATGCTCCTGAGAATTGGTCATTGCTGCAGTGATTGTAGGTGCCATGTCTGGATGTGTGTGCTGTAGAGGTCTCTGTAGAGAGAATCTGATCTCTGCTGGCTTCATCCCTCCTATTTATAGTCCCACATCTCCATATCAATGTGTGGGTCTGGGTCTGGTTGGAGTTTCTCACAGTCTCAACCAATCAGAGAGCTTGGTGAGACAATAAGGGGTGCAGCACACTTAATGCTGTTGTTTGGCCTCGGGGGACAATGGTTAGATCTCAGGGGAACAGGTGGAGGACTGGGGGGGTGATGGAGAGAGACTCACAGAGCTGTGTGTGAATCTGGGAAAGTGTTGACCCTGTAGAGAGAGCAGATCTGCTGCCTGATGCTGGGATCAATGACTTTGACTGAGCACACGCTCATCATCACATCACACATTTTGTGTAATGTACAACTGAATTACATGTATGACAATAACTAAATGGAATTTTCTTTTTATCACTTTTATTGGGCAAACACTTAAAAAACACCAAGTTAAATCACTTTATTTTTAAAAGGATGATGTAGTTAGACATGTCATTTTGTTTTTAACTTGTTTGTTTTTTTTTCATTAATTTGGCTTCATCAAATGCACTATTTTGCAAAAAGCACTATAACATGTTAGAAAACAGTGTGCTGCCCTTTCATGGTACTTGGAAAAAAAACTCAGCACAATAATGATGCTGCTGTCCAGATGTAGCCGAGTCTTTTGACACGTGCCTTGTAGTCGGTGTGAGGAACAAGCTGAGCTCAGTTTCCCACACTGACTCCCTGTATGGTGTAATCAATGAACCACAAAGGGACGTCTGTGACAGATGCTGCCTGTGTGTTGTTATAGAAACAGAGTCTGACATCATCAGTCGTCTGGAGGGAAAGGATACCATTGGCTGGCTCAGACAGTTTGTAAAACTCAAAATTTTGTTGGAAAAATCTATCATAAAGTATCACTAAAAGGATTTATCATGTCATATATTCAGTTCCAGTCATTTTCATACATTGTGAACCTCCAGTAATAATCCTGCCTCATAACTGACCATTAACTGGATCAAAATTTGAGCTCTACACATGAGGGCGGGAGGTTTCCTGGGTGGCAGCTGTTTCCTGAAGTGTGCCAGATCCCTTTGGGGAATGACTTGGCTGCTGGTGGGATGGATGTCATTCACACTGAACTCTTCCCTCCAGAGCTTTCCCACACTCCATCCATTAGCAGAAGGCATGTGTGCCACTACAAAAAGACCCTTTGATGATTTTGTACAGAAGCAGTGTGCGCCACCAAGTGTAGAGGGTGAGACCCCCTCACAGGATAATTTACCGTTAAAGAGAGTAGTTGGTACATAAGTTAATCTACAGGCGGATGTTTCTGATTCAGCTGTGGTGTGAATGCTGGATATATAAACACTTAAACAGCATTTTGCCTGAAATGTATGGAAGATATGAAAAAGTTAAAGCAATGTGAGAACTTCCGACATGTCCTGACCAGTTTACAGTTTACGATAACCATCTAGGAGAATATTATGGTTTCACATTATTACAGAATTATTATCAGTCAGACTAATCCTTAAAGGAAGGGTTGTTTAAAGTTGAACACACCTTTTATTACTATAACTGAAACTCCAAATAGAAGTACGTGTGAAAGGGTCTCTCCTCTGACAATTACTAAAATAAAGGTGAGATTCTCTGTCTAATTGTTTTATTTTGCAATATCATAGATAAGGAAATGACCATGGTTTTCACATCATGATATTCCTTGAAACCGCTATATCGCTGCAAACCTAAGTTTTACAAAAGTTTCTTCGTGAATGTATGAATATTTTGGGCATGGTTAAAGATAAGTGGGTTTAGACTTTTTTTCCATTTGCTTTCAGTGTAACTAACCTTTAAAATAAGTAAAATGTTTAAAAAAAAAAGCCTTTCTGGGATTTAAAAGTTGAATAATACTCTGAATGTATGAAAGATGTGACACAATTTCAAGTTTGAATGAAGTTTCAAGCTGAAAGTATGGATGAGGACACAGAGTTTCAAATCCATGAAGATATGTAAATTTTGAAAGTTCCATTCATTTATTGAAAGGGGGAAAATTTCCTGAAAATGTAGAATATTTTGGAAAGCATTAAAAATAGCAACACTTAGTAGCACACATTAGGTTCTGTGTTGAAAAATATGGAAACAATTAAGTTGCAAAAATACCAGTTGAAGAATGATAAAGAGTGACAAACATAGGCTGTGAACACTTCCAGCAGTCACACAAACTAACCCACTTCTTAGGTTAACTTACAGAGAATAAATGACAGACACTGCCAACAAAGTATTGGCTCCCATTGATGAAATGAACATTTTTAAAAAAGTATGCAAAGTACTTTGTAACAAAGGTTCAGTAACAAACCACATGTGTTAAAGCATGTTCTAGTTTTAGGAGCCAGAGTCTCTTTTATCCCTGTCTCTTCAGGGCAAAGGTCTTTATCTATTGTCCCTCAGGGCTCTGTGAGTGAGTTTGCTCTGGTTTCCCACACTCTGTCCTTTCACTGGAGGAACAATAGAAGTGTGCCTCATTATGCATCACATTAGACACTATGTCTGACCTCTTCAAAGTGAGAAATGGTTAACTTTAATCGTCTTACATTAAACCTATCTGAACCTGACAATTATATATAAACAGTGGAGCATGAAATGTGTTTTTGAAATGGACTTTTTTTTTTTATCTTGGCTTGATATGACTTTATACAAATAGAGTGACATATTAATAATGATGCCTCTTTGTCAAAAATTTTGGTTGAACAATTTTCAGGCATAGTTTTATAATAAACAGATATGTTATGAATAAATAGTGTGTTCTCAATCTTATTTCTCAATTAATGATGGAGACCTAAGTAACTTAAGTTTAGGTAAAAACAAATGTAGAAAGTATATTTCATCATTGTAAAGAGGATAACCATGATGCACAATGACATGAGAGCACAACAGTTTCAGCTGGCAATGTTTGTTTATTAAACAAAGCACATTGAGCCACATAAAGTATGACAGCTCCAACTAGAGGTGATGATACATCACAACAACAACTTGTAGATTTCTACAAGACACACTGTACTCAGGGAGAGTAAAGGAACAACCGTCTTTATAAAAGACAAATGATTTACAGTATTTGAGGGCACAGTACTCACTGTATTTTAAGATTTTTTTTCCATATGGATCAAAACATTTACATGTCGTGAGCAAAAGGAAATAAAATCTGACCTTACAACAGGTCACACTGTTCTTAAAAACCACTAAATTGGTTTGGTTCGTAAAATGTTAAAATGACATTGTCACTGTAAAACTGTGACAGTGTGACATCAAACAAGCCTTTTACAGTAAAAGATTAAACATGTTGATCTTTGAACAGGTCATTTTTCAATAATCACATAAAGTCAGGGAAAGTCTATTATGACAAAATGTCCACAAAAGGACAGTTAAGATTTTTCACAATAAAAATCATCAGAACCTCATCAAGAGGTAATAAAAATATCTCCATGCACAATATTATACCAATACATGATGTGCAGTGAGACATAAAAGTATCACAGGAAAATTGTGACATCATTCAAACTTTTTAAAAAAAAAAAGCATAAACAGTTGGATCTAACAATAGATCAGTTTTGAGTAATCAAAACGACTAAAGTCAATCATGACAGTATGTCCATAACATAGAAGAACATGAAGTACAGTGAGATATGATAATAATTGCTGATGCAATCAGATTTGGTTCATGCAACATGCATGATAAGAAGTTCTCTTTCTTAACTTGAAAGATATTGTGGCTGTCATTTCCTCAGGAAAACACACAAAATAAAACCTTCTGTAAAAACAGAAGAACAAGTTCATAGAATTCATAAGAATGAATTTCCAGTAATCTTTGACCAACATGGTCATCTGAGTTTGTCTGGTAGTAACTCCAGTCTGTAGGTGTCTACCACGGCCTCCAGAGGGCGCTGTTGACTGGACTGTGTTCTTTGGTGATGCTGGTCTGGACTGTGGAGCTGAGAGGAGAGAAGTCAGCCTCTCTCAGGTTCTTATCAGAGGAAGACTGCAGCTTGTTGAAGTGGTTCAGCAGTCTTCTCTGGGACTGTGTCTTCACCTGCTCCTTGGACAGGAAGTGCGTCACCTCTTGGACACACCTGGAGTAGCCCTGACCGACAGCTGCTGAGTCCACAGCTTGATGCTGCTGCTGCAGCTGTGTGAGGAAACACACTGTCATCTCCAGGATGTCTGCTTTCTCCAGCTTGGAGTCTGGCTGCTGTTTGAGGAACTCTGGACCCAGGAGAGACTTGAGCTGCTCAATGCTGCTGTTGATTCGCTCTCTGCGTAACTTCTCCACCAGAGGCTTTCTGAGCTGCAGGAAGAAGAACAAAGTCATTAATAAACTTATTCTGGAGTAAATGTTAGCATGAACAAAGACAGGCTTTCAGTAACAATATGTAAATGTTGTTGAATGTTGAGTTTACCTTGTGGGTCAGAGTGAGATGCTCCTGAGAATTGGTCATTGCTGCAGTGATTGTAGGTGCCATGTCTGGATGTGTGTGCTGTAGAGGTCTCTGTAGAGAGAATCTGATCTCTGCTGGCTTCATCCCTCCTATTTATAGTCCCACATCTCCATATCAATGTGTGGGTCTGGGTCTAGATGGAGTTTCTCACAGTCTCAGCCAATCAGAGAGCTCGGTGACACAATAAGACATGTGGAGCGGCAACACGCTGAATTTTGTGATTGCCTTGGGGGACAATTGTTAGATCTCAGGGGAACAGGTGGAGGACTGGGGGGGTGATGGAGAGAGACTCACAGAGCTGTGTGTGAATCTGGGAAAGTGTTGACCCTGTAGAGAGAGCAGATCTGCTGCCTGATGCTGGGATCAATGACTTTGACTGAGCACACGCTCATCATCACATCACACACGTGGGAGACAGACAATTAAATCCATCCTGTATAAAAAGTACTGTCTCACTTACATGTGACTAAATTTAATTAGTGGAAATAGATATTTGTGTCTAAATGCTGTTGTTGTGTCAACACCTGAAATGTATAAAGTTCCATCAATTTTTATCTCAGAAATTTTGACCTTTTATTATTAAAAAAAAAAACGTAAAGAAATAAAAGAAATTGTTTTTTTTACATTCAGGTCTGTCATGCATTACTAGTTATGTAATGCTCATGATGTATTGAAAATCTTGAGAACAACAGTCGTCCTGCTGTCCAGATGTTTCACAGTCTTCTGATTTGTGTCTTGTCGTCAGTGTGGGTAGAAAGTTGGTTTCAGTTTCCCACACTGGCTCCTTGAATGCTGTGGTCAATGAACGACAAAAGGACTTTGAATGGAGCCTTTGTGACTGAAACTGGACGTGTGTTGTAGTAGAGACACAGCCTGACGTCAGCAACCATCTGGAGGGAAAGAACACCATTGGCTGACTGGGACAGTTTGTAAAGTTTGAAATTCTAATAAAGAATTTCATTATTTATTCATTTTTTAAGTTATTTTTGCCATCCTCTTATCAGTGTAAAACCTTTTGACCATCCAATGATAATTGTGCTGTGGTATCGGCAACTGGATCAAGATCTCAGCTGTATAGATGAGGGTGGGAGGTTGAGGCAGCTGTTTCCTGAAGTGTGCCAAATCCCTTTAGAGAATAATCTGCTGCTGGAGGGCTTTAGGATGATAATCATGCTCAACTCTGATCTCCAGAGGTTTCCCACACTTTATCAATTAAAAGAAATTAATCTTTGTGCCTAAATACAAATTGATGATTTTTTTTTTAACTTATGGCTGTTTCGACCATGTTTTTACATTTTACAATTCAACAACATTTTATTTCAGACTATATCTGTGTTAAAGACCAATACAGAAATCACATGTACCATTTAAATATTTGAATGGTATGACAATGGTATTGTTAATATAACCAGTATACACTGAGATCAACATGTAATACTTAGCTGTGGTTATAATATTCCATAATCCTGAAATAAAGGAAATCTTTCTTTTCTTTTTATTTTGAAATCATTTATATGTATTTTTTTCATAATTTCTGATAACATTTACATTTTGCGATTAACCTAACTGAAATAAACTTGTAACAAAGTAAGCAGGCTTTTTTATGTTTTAATTTTTTATGGTGGTACAAAAACATCTGAAACAGGTCAGGAATTTACTTTCAGGAGCCAGCATCTCTTTAATCCCTGTCTCTTCAGGGCAGAGGTCTGGATCTATTGTCCCTCAGGGCTCTGTGAGTGAGTTTCCTCTGGTTTCCCACACTCTGTCCTTTCACTGGAGGAACAATAGAAGTGTGCCTCATTATGCATCACATTAGATACTATGACCTCTTTAAAGTGAGAAACTACTCATCTGTACTCAGTCATTACAAACGTATTCCAAAATTATTTTGCCTCAAAAAATACCACCCATACATTAACCATTTGATTGGATGACTTAATGCAAATAAGTGACTTAATTTCATGAACTAGAAAAGTTCACTCAGTAGAGTGCAGATCTCTGCCAGGCACCTGCTTGAGCTGTTTGTGGCCACTCTAGAAATGTCTTTTAACGTCAGAAGATACGCAGCAACACATTTGAGAAGCCAATAAAGATACTCGGTCTATAGCCCCTTTTATACTGCCTGTTCAAGGCAAGAATATCACATTGTTATGGCACCTCGCCGTTCTGTATAAAAGGTACGATCGCAGAATATGGGGACAGAGCTCGGGTTCAGAATACCAGACTTCTCTAAGGATGTCAGTTTTGAGCCACGACGAAGGCCAAAATACGACCTGCAGCAGACCGTAAGGCTTGTTGTTTTAACTGAGCAAATATCTGGAAAACTTGCAGTGCCTACCAGCTGGTCAGGAGAGAGGAGTTAGCAGTCGATGATGGTACACAACAGCCAGTAAAACAGGTTTTTCAACAATTATGAATCACCACGACCAAGAGAGATCCTTGAGCATACAGTCAGAGATATGCAGTAAAACAGCGTGACTCCCTCCAGGCTCAGGCCTGGTGAGGATAATAATCAGAGTGAAACCATGTAAAAGATGTACCACCCATAGGTTTGCTGTAAACTAGGGTGTCACAGTGATGCAGTGGTTACCACAGTAGCCTCACAGAGGGGGTCGGATTTAAACCTGTGAAGGTTTTTGTATTTGATAGGGCTAGTTTTTGTCTATCTCTATCTGCCTTGTTATTGATTGGTGACCTATGGATGGTGCACATGCCTACTGTAATGTCAGCTGGAAGTGTCTCCAGGACACTTTGACCCAAGAAGTTATAGCTAATGGATGGACGGTATTTAAAGGTAGAGAGGTACTACATCATACAAAGATGGGATGGCAGTAGAAAACTCTATCACTTATATGAGAGGAAAAAGAAATGACTTTTTCATCAGCACAACAAGGACGTATATAAGGGAAAAATAACTCATGACAACAATTTTCAGCTGGCAATGTTTGTTTATTCAACACAATGAGCCACATAAAGTATGACAGCTCCAACTAGAGGTGATGATACATCACAACAACAACTTGTAGATTTCTACAAGACACACTGTACTCAGAGAGAGTAAAGGAACAACTGTCTTTATAAAAGACAAATGATTTACAGTATTTGAGGGCACAGTACACTTTGTACTTTGAGATATTTTTTCCCAAATGGATAAAAACATTTGCATGTAGTGAACAAAAGGAAAAAAATCTGACCTTACAACAGGTCACAATGTTCTTAATAACCACAAAATTGGTTTGATCATTTAAATGTAAAAGTTACATCGTCACTGTAAAACTGTGACAGTGTGACATCAAACAAACCTTTTAAAGGTAAAAGATTAAACATGTTGATCTTTGAACAGGTCATTTTTCAATAATCACATAATGTGACAGAAGGTTCAGTATGACTAAAAGTCCACAAAAGGACAGTTAAGATTTTTTTTATCAATTTAAATTTATCAATACCTATCAAAAGGTCATCCATATCTCCATGCACAGTATTGTACCAACTCATGACGTGCATTGTATCACAGGAAAATTATGACATTAAGCAAAACTTTTAGAAAACAAAAAGTAAAAACAATTTGATCTTAAAACAGGTCAGTTTTGAATAATCAGAGACATTAAAGTCAGGTTACAATTGACAAATTATCCATAAAAGGACGATTTCAATTTTTGCTTGCTAATGATCACTTATACATAAAACACAGTGAGATATGATAATAATAATTGCTGATGCAATCAGATTTGGTTCATGCAACATGCATGACAAGAAGTTCTCTTTCTTAACTTGAAAGATATTGTTGCTGTCATTTCCTCAGGAAAACACACAAAATAAAACCTTCTGTACAAACAGAAGAACAAGTTCATAGAATTCATAAGAATGAATTTCCTGTAATCTTTGACCAACATGGTCGTCTGAGTTTGTCTGGTAGTAACTCCAGTCTGTAGGTGTCTACCACGGCCTCCAGAGGGCGCTGTTGACTGGACTGTGTTCTTTGGTGATGCTGGTCTGGACTGTGGAGCTGAGAGGAGAGAAGTCAGCCTCTCTCAGGTTCTTATCAGAGGAAGACTGCAGCTTGTTGAAGTGGTTCAGCAGTCTTCTCTGCTGTTGATGCTGCTGCTGCAGCTGTGTGAGGAAACACACTGTCATCTCCAGGATGTCTGCTTTCTCCAGCTTGGAGTCTGGCAGCTGTTTGAGGAACTCTGGACCCAGGAGAGACTTGAGCTGCTCAATGCTGCTGTTGATTCGCTCTCTGCGTAACTTCTCCACCAGAGGCTTTCTGAGCTGCAGGAAGAAGAACAAAGTCATTAATAAACTTATTCTGGAGTAAATGTTAGCATGAACAAAGACAGGCTTTCAGTAACAGTATGTAAATGTTGTTGAATGTTGAGTTTACCTTGTGGGTCAGAGTCAGATGCTCCTGAGAATTGGTCATTGCTGCAGTGATTGTAGGTGCCATGTCTGGATGTGTGTGCTGTAGAGGTCTCTGTAGAGAGAATCTGATCTCTGCTGGCTTCATCCCTCCTATTTATAGTCCCACATCTCCATATCAATGTGTGGGTCTGGGTCTAGATGGAGTTTCTCACAGTCTCAGCCAATCAGAGAGCTCAGTGAGACAATAAGGGGTGCAGCACACTTAATGCTGTTATTGCCTCGGGGGACAATTGTTAGATCTCAGGGGAACAGGTGGAGGACTGGGGGGGTGATGGAGAGAGACTCACAGAGCTGTGTGTGAATCTGGGAAAGTGTTGACCCTGTAGAGAGAGCAGATCTGCTGCCTGATGCTGGGATCAATGACTTTGACTGAGCACACGCTCATCATCACATCACACATGTAAGGGGGTAACATGTATGATGGAAAATAAATATACAATCTAGGTGATTTTTTTGGTTTTCTTTTTTTTTCTCATTATTTTCTATTTAACTAAAACCTAAAATGTAGCAGGTGGATTTTCTCTGCAGTATCTTGACTTGTTAATTTAACTAGATATTTCATTTGAGTTTTAATTTAATTAATTTTCTTCAATATTGTTCATTAAAAAATGCATTATTTTGTAAAACAATAGCCTAGAAAAGTGCTGCAGTGTGCTGCCCAGTCCTGTTACTTGAATCAAACTCAGCACAATAATGATGCTGCTGTCCAGATGTAGCCGAGTCTTTTGACACGTGCCTTGTAGTCGGTGTGAGGAACAAGCTGAGCTCAGTTTCCCACACTGACTCCCTGTATGGTGTAATCAATGAACCACAAAGGGACGTCTGTGACAGATGCTGCCTGTGTGTTGTTATAGAAACAGAGTCTGACATCATCAGCCATCTGGAGGGAAAGGACATCATTGGCTGGCTCTGACTCAGTGGAAAAAATTGAAATTTGGTGGGAAAATCTATCATAAAGTATCACTAAAAGGATTTATCATCTAATATTTTCAGTTTCCAGTCATTGTCGTACATTGTGAACCTCCAGTAATAATCCTGCCTCATAACCGACCATTAACTGGATCAGAATTTGAGCTCTACACATGAGGGCGGGAGGTTTCCTGGCGGGTAGCTGTTTCCTGAAGTGTGCCAAATCCCTTTGGGGAATGACTTGGCTGCTGGTGGGATGGATGTCAGTCACACTGAACTCTTTCCTCCAGAGCTTTCCCACACTCCATCCATTAGCAGACGGCATGTGTGCCACTACAAAAAGACCTTTTGATGATTTTGTACAGAAGCAGTGTGCGCCACCAAGCGTAAAGATAATTAACCATTAAGTTGAATAGTTTGTAAACAACATGAGTGAAACTTTAGAGGGCAATTTCTGATCAAATTGTCGTGTGAAGACTGGATATTGATAAACTTAAACAGCAACTGGCTTGAAATGTGTGATAGATACGATAAGAGCATTAAGTTTGGGGTTGTTTTTTTTGTTAGAAAGTCCCACTTATCGTCACCAATGCGGTGTAAAGTTTCTATTTGAATGTATGAATAAGTTGGAAAAGGCTTAAGATGAGTGGGTTTGTTTTTCTCATTGATTCCAGTATTGCTACCCCTCAAACAAGTTGAATATTTTTAAAAAGAATTACTTTATTTTATTTTTTATTTAACCTTTATTTAACCAGGTAAAAGCTTATTGAGATATAGAATCCTTTTTTTCATTACCAGGATGTAAATGTTAAATGATGCCCAGAATGAGCACAGAGAGTTTCAAAATACATGTGTCATTTCTAAAAATTCCATCCATTCATTTGAAGAGGAGAAAAATTACCTGATAACGCAGAGCATTTTGGAAAGTACTAAAGTCCCCAAAGTTAAAAGTAGTAGCACTCATGAAGTTTCTGTGTTGAAAAATGTGGAAGTGATTAAGGTGTAAAAACAGCAGTTGGAGAATATTAATGAAGATGGAGACGAGCATAGGTTTTGAACACCTTCAGCATTTAAACAAACTAACCAACTTCTTAGGTTAACGTGGATAGAGTAACTAACTGACCTACACGCTTCAAACACCATGCTAAAACACTGTCTGCCTCCCAGTAGATGAAATAACCATATTATAAAAAGAAGTGATTTTGATTTATAACAGAGGAACAGTTACAACCAAAAGCATTATTTCAAACAAGCTCCAGTTTTAGGAGCCAGAGTCTCTTTAATCTCAGCCTCTGCAGGGCAAAGGTCTTTATCTATTGTCCCTCAGGGCTCTGTGAGTGAGTTTCTCTTGGTTTCCCACACTCTTTCTTTCACTGCTTTCATTGGAGGAACAATAGAAGTGTGCCTTATTATGCATCTCATTAGATACAATGCCTGGCCTCTTCAAAGAGGGGAATGGGTAATGTTAATTTTTTTTACATTTAAACATCTGAACTGACATATAATTGATCCCTGTTCATCAAACTGAACCACATTCCTCTTCCTGTATGTTAAACAAAAAGTGTGTGTGCTGAATTTCTCTTGATCGCTCAATCAGAGATAGAAACAATGATGGAGACCTCTATTAGTTAAATAAAAATGAAAAATAAATGTAGAAACTTTTACCATTATAAAGAGGATAACCATGAAACACCACGAGAACACAACATTTTTAGCTGGCAATGTTTGTTTATTCAACAAGGCTCAATGAGCAACAAAGCTCCAACTAGAGGTGATGATACATCACAACAACAACTTGTAGATTTCTACAAGACACACCATACTCAGAGAGAGTAAAGGAACAACTGTCTTTATAAAAGACAAACGATTTACAGTGTTTAAGGATACAGTACTCACTGTATTTTAAAAATTATTTTTCCTAATGCATTTAAACATTTGGATTTACTGAACAACAGAACAAATAGTAAAAACTGACCTTACAACAGGTCACATTGTTCTTAATTACTAAATTAGTTTGACTCTCAGAGTGTTAAAATGACATTGTCACTGTAAAACTGTGACAGTGTGACATTAAACAAACCTTTTACAGTAAAAGATTAAACATATTGATCTTAAAGCAGATCATTTTTCAATAATCACACAAGTGAGGGAAAGTCCATGATAATAAAATGTCCACAAAAGGACAGTTAAGATTTCTGATACATTCAAAATCATCAATATCTATCAAGAGGTAATAAATATCTCCATGCATGATATTGTAACAACACATGATGTGCAGTGAGACATAAAAGTATCACAGGAAAATTGTGACATTGATCAAAACTTTTAGAAAAAAAGTATAAACATTTGGATCTAACAATAGATCAGTTTTGAGTAATCAGAGAGATTAAAGTTCATTATAACAATATGTCCATAAAACCAGACATTTCAATTTTCTTTTCACAGTGATCAATAACAATCAAAAGATAACAAATGTAACCAAACTGTATTTCACCAATAAATGAAGTACAGTGAGATATGATAATAATAATTGCTGATGCAATCAGATTTGGTTCATGCAACATGCATGATAAGAAGTTCTCTTTCTTAACTTGAAAGATATTGTTGCTGTCATTTCCTCAGGAAGACACACAAAATAAAACCTTCTGTATAAACAGAAGAACAAGTTCATAGAATTCATAAGAATGAATTTCCAGTAATCTTTGACCAACATGGTCATCTGAGTTTGTCTGGTAGTAACTCCAGTCTGTAGGTGTCTACCACGGCCTCCAGAGGGCGCTGTTGACTGGACTGTGTTCTTTGGTGATGCTGGTCTGGACTGTGGAGCTGAGAGGAGAGAAGTCAGCCTCTCTCAGGTTCTTATCAGAGGAAGACTGCAGCTTGTTGAAGTGGTTCAGCAGTCTTCTCTGGGACTGTGTCTTCACCTGCTCCTTGGACAGGAAGTGCGTCACCTCTTGGACACACCTGGAGTAGCCCTGACCGACAGCTGCTGAGTCCACAGCTTGATGCTGCTGCTGCAGTCTTCTCAGGAAACACACTGTCATCTCCAGGATGTCTGCTTTCTCCAGCTTGGAGTCTGGCTGCTGTTTGAGGAACTCTGGACCCAGGAGAGACTTGAGCTGCTCAATGCTGCTGTTGATTCGCTCTCTGCGTAACTTCTCCACCAGAGGCTTTCTGAGCTGCAGGAAGAAGAACAAAGTCATTAATAAACTTATTCTGGAGTAAATGTTAGCATGAACAAAGACAGGCTTTCAGTAACAATATGTAAATGTTGTTGAATGTTGAGTTTACCTTGTGGGTCAGAGTCAGATGCTCCTGAGAATTGGTCATTGCTGCAGTGATTGTAGGTGCCATGTCTGGATGTGTGTGCTGTAGAGGTCTCTGTAGAGAGAATCTGATCTCTGCTGGCTTCATCCCTCCTATTTATAGTCCCACATCTCCATATCAATGTGTGGGTCTGGGTCTAGATGGAGTTTCTCACAGTCTCAGCCAATCAGAGAGCTCGGTGAGACAATAAGGGGTGCAGCACACTTAATGCTGTTATTGCCTCGGGGGACAATTGTTAGATCTCAGGGGAACAGGTGGAGGACTGGGGGGGTGATGGAGAGAGACTCACAGAGCTGTGTGTGAATCTGGGAAAGTGTTGACCCTGTAGAGAGAGCAGATCTGCTGCCTGATGCTGGGATCAATGACTTTGACTGAGCACACGCTCATCATCACATCACACATGTAAGGGGGTAACAGTTTATAGTGTAACATATAAATAACATGTAGGATAAATTTAACAATTAAGTGCTTCTTTAATTTTCAGCTGCTTTCATTGAACTGAAACCTTACATGTGGCAGGTGCAATCCTTCTGTTCTGATTGATGATCAATTGCATATTTAATGTTATTACTAAATTTGATTTTTTTTTTTTCGAAATTGTTTTAGAAAAATCCACCATTTTGCAAACTGTACTATAGAATGTTAGTAAAAGGTTTGCAGTCTTTTCATGTCACTTGAATTAAACTCAACACAATAATGATGCTGCTGTCCAGATGTAGCCGAGTCTTTTGACACGTGCCTTGTAGTCGGTGTGAGGAACAAGCTGAGCTCAGTTTCCCACACTGACTCCCTGTATGGTGTAATCAATGAACCACAAAGGGACGTCTGTGACAGATGCTGCCTGTGTGTTGTTATAGAAACAGTGTCTGACATCATCAGCCATCTGGAGGGAAAGGACACCATTGGCTGGCTCTGACTCCTTCAAACATTTGAAATTGTGGTGGAAAAATCTGTCATAAAATATTACCAAAATGATTTGTATAATCACTCATTCTTCAGTTTTCATTCATATTCACTCAATGTAAATCTCAAATCATAATCTTGCCTCATACCTGACCATCATCAGGATCAAACTTTCAGCTCTACACATGAGGGCGGGAGGTTTCCTGGGTGGCAGCTGTTTCCTGAAGTGTGCCAAATCCCTTTGGGGAATGACTTGGCTGCTGGTGGGATGGATGTCAGTCACACTGAACTCTTCCCTCCAGAGCTTTCCCACACTCCGTCCATTAGCAGAAAACAGTCAAGTGCCTCTCTACAAATGGACCTTTTGAGAATCCTGTCTAAAAACAGTGTGCACCAGATAGGGTAGAGGTTGGGACCTCCTTTAAAAATAATAACCCATTAAAGCTCATATTCGGTACACAACGTTAAGTGAAACTAGACAATCCATTTTTTTTTTACAAAATAGTGGTGTGAATGTTGGGTGTTGAAAAACATAAACAGTGTTTTGCCTAATAATATGACAGATATTAAAGGGTTAAATCAATGTTAGAAAGTCTCACATGTCTCAACAGTTTGAACAAGGAAGTACAGTCGCACACATGAAATTTCTACATTGAAAAGTGTGGAGCTAGTTACGTTGCAACAGTGAGAATAATAATAAAGAGTAAGAAGAACATAGATTTTTAACACTTCCAGTATCCATACTGATTCACTTAATTCTTAAAATAACCTATATTGAGTTACTGACAGAAACCTTTTCAGACAACATGCTGAAAATGTCTCTTCACTAGATGACGTGATTATTCTGAAAACGGTGTTGATGCTGATTCATATCAGAAGAACAGTCACAACCACAGACGTGGTTTTCAAACAAGCTCCAGTTTTAGGAGTCTCTTTTATCCCTGTCTTTTCAGGGCAAAGGTCTTTATCTATTGTCCCTCAGGGCTCTGTGAGTGAGTTTGCTCTGGTTTCCCACACTCTGTCCTTTCACTGGAGGAACAATAGAAGTGTGCCTCATTATGCATCACATTAGATACTATGACCTCTTTAAAGTGAGAAATGGTTAACTATAAACATTCAAAAAACAGCTAAACTTGTCAATTACCAAAATATTTATGGAGCTAAAGTGTCTTAGAAATGGTCTTTTTTTCATTTAGTTTGATGACTTTACTTACTCCATGTAAAACGAGTGACATAATACTGATTTTCCCTCCTCATCAAAAATCTAAATTGAATCACATTCCTATGCTCAGTCAGTGTAACACTAAACAGGTATGTTATGGATAAACAATTACGGTGTGCTGATTTGATCTTGTTTATCAACCAAAGGTGGAAACACTGGTGGAGACCTCTATTAATTAAGTTAAAATTAAATATAAATATAGGTGAGCATGATACACAGTGATATGAGAACACAGAATTTTCAGTTGACAGTGTTTGTTTATTCAACAAGGCTCAATGAGCAACAAAGCTCCAACTAGAGGTGATGATACATCACAACAACGACTTGTAGATTTCTACAAGACACACTGTACTCAGAGAGAGTAAAGGAACAACCGTCTTTATAAAAGACAAATGATTTACAGTGTTTAAGGATACAGTACTCACTGTACTTTAAACATATTTTTTCAAATGCATTTGCATTTACTGAACAACAGAACAAATAGTAAAAACTGACCTTACAACAGGTCACATTGTTCTTAATTACTAAATTAGTTTGATTCTCAAAATGTAAAAATGACATTGTCACTGTAAAACTGTGACAGTGTGACATTAAACAAACCTTTTACAGTAAAAGGATAAAGATATTGATCTTAAAGCAGATCATTTTTCAATAATCACACAAGTGAGGGAAAGTCCATGATAACAAAACATCCACAAAAGGACAGTTAAGATTTCTGATCATTTAAAATCATTAATACCTATCAAGAGGTAATAAATATCTCCATGCACAGTATTGTAACAACACATGATGTGCAGTGAGACATAAAAGTATCACAGGAAAATTGTGACGTTGATCAAAACTTTTAGAAAATAAAGTATAAACATTTGGATCTAACAACAGATCAGTTTTGAGTAATCAGAGAGATTAAAGTTCTTTATAACAATATGTCCATAAAATCAGACATTTCAATTTTCTTTTCACAGTGATCAATAACAATCAAAAGATAACAAATGTAACCAAACTGTATTTCACCAATAAATGAAGTACAGTGAGATATGATAATAATAATTGCTGATGCAATCAGATTTGGTTCATGCAACATGCATGATAAGAAGTTCTCTTTCTTAACTTGAAAGATATTGTTGCTGTCATTTCCTCAGGAAAACACACAAAATAAAACCTTCTGTATAAACAGAAGAACAAGTTCATAGAATTCATAAGAATGAATTTCCAGTAATCTTTGACCAACATGGTCATCTGAGTTTGTCTGGTAGTAACTCCAGTCTGTAGGTGTCTACCACGGCCTCCAGAGGGCGCTGTTGGCTGGACTGTGTTCTTTGGTGATGCTGGTCTGGACTGAGGAGCTGAGAGGAGAGAAGTCAGCCTCTCTCAGGTTCTTATCAGAGGAAGACTGCAGCTTGTTGAAGTGGTTCAGCAGTCTTCTCTGGGACTGTGTCTTCACCTGCTCCTTGGACAGGAAGTGCGTCACCTCTTGGACACACCTGGAGTAGCCCTGACCGACAGCTGCTGAGTCCTCAGCTTGATGCTGCTGCTGCAGTCTTCTCAGGAAACACACTGTCATCTCCAGGATGTCTGCTTTCTCCAGCTTGGAGTCTGACTGCTGTTTGAGGAACTCTGGACCCAGGAGAGACTTGAGCTGCTCAATGCTGCTGTTGATTCGCTCTCTGCGTAACTTCTCCACCAGAGGCTTTCTGAGCTGCAGGAAGAAGAACAAAGTCATTAATAAACTTATTCTGGAGTAAATGTTAGCATGAACAAAGACAGGCTTTCAGTAACAATATGTAAATGTTGTTGAATGTTGAGTTTACCTTGTGGGTCAGAGTCAGATGCTCCTGAGAATTGGTCATTGCTGCAGTGATTGTAGGTGCCATGTCTGGATGTGTGTGCTGTAGAGGTCTCTGTAGAGAGAATCTGATCTCTGCTGGCTTCATCCCTCCTATTTATAGTCCCACATCTCCATATCAATGTGTGGGTCCTGGTTTGACTGGACTTTCTCACACTTTCCGCCAATCAGAGAGCTGCTTTATGTGACAATAAGGGGTGCCACGCTTCAAATGGCTTTATTGCTGTGAGGGCAATTGTTAGATTTCAGGGGAACAGGTGGAGGACTGGGGGGGTGATGGAGAGAGACTCACAGAGCTGTGTGTGAATCTGGGAAAGTGTTGACCCTGTAGAGAGAGCAGATCTGCTGCCTGATGCTGGGATCAATGACTTTGACTGAGCACACGCTCATGATATTCACCCTTTAACATAACTTCTACAGTGTAAGTTGCCATATTCAACTTCTATATAATATTCAGTCTTCTGTACACAAGGGTTGTGCTGTGTGCATTTTACAGAATTATTCCTCCTTATAAGAGACTTTTAGTGCTGCAGGGCACCTGCAACCAACATTTGATGGTTGTATTATTTATTTGTATTAAACTGGGACAAGTTGTGCTGGTGTCCAGATGTAGCAGGTGTGTCCTCTGTCTTGAGGCTGGTAGTTGGTGTGAGTAGAAGGCTGGTCTCAGTTTCCCACACTCTTTGCATGGTGTGGTCAGTGCTCAACAAAAGGACCTTTCAAGAAGCTTTTGTGACGGCTGCTGGTCATGTGTAAAGGATACCAGAGCCTGACGTCACTGACCATCTGGAGGGAAAGAACACTCTTGGCTGCCTCCAAGGTTTCATACAAATTTAAAATACATTTAAAATATACATTTAATGTCAGTAATCATGCTGATTTATCACTTTAAACTTGTAACTGTTGACAATTTAAATATTCAGTCAATATACAGTTTTGCATGGAGGTTCAAAAGCTGAGCTTTTTATATGAAATTGGGGGGTTAAGACAGATGTTTCCTGAAGTGTGCCATATCCCTCTGGACATGAGCCGACTGCTGATCAAACTAAACTGTGACTCAGTTCTCCAGAGCTTTCCCACACCCTGGCCACTGACATAATCTCACTGTAGATGCCATGTTACAACAGGATTGTATATGGCACAAGCAGATGACATTTTTAAATAATTTTATTGTATTTCTTTCAGGGTTGAGCCCTAGATTTTAATAATACATTTTTTAAAACCTTAACATCAGCCATACATATACTGGCCTGTACTGTAATGGTAATTATTCTTGGAAAAAAACACTGGACAATCATCAGCTTTAATTAATTGGTATCCTAAGACTCAGTATTGTAGTTTAAGATTCAGAGTGTGAAACTTGAGTCACAGTTTCATTTAACATGTAACATACCGACATTTTGTGATGTATAATTTCAAACCTTAAAAATATTTTGTTCCACCTGATCACCTTTCAGCGTTTTAACAGTATTCACAATGGACCACCTTTATGATCATGACTGTAAACAAACAAGCATGTTATTACTGTAATACCACCATAATCCCTCTTAACCTCTTTCTCTTTAGGGCTGAGGTCACAATCTGTTGTCCCTCAGGGCTCTGTGATTGAGTTTCCTCTGTTTTCCCACACTCTGCCCTTTTACTGCTTCACTTAAGGATCAATACAAGTATGTCTCATTATGTATCACATCACACACAACCTGAAGTGCGCTGGCGAGAAAGGTTACCTTTAAACGTTTCACATTCCAACACATTAAACCGACAATTGCACCAAAATCATGACTCAGCAAAAGTTTTGTCATTGAAACATAATCAGAGGCCCACATCTCCACATGATTTGGTGACTTATGATGAGCCAGCGTTTGATATGTAGCAGTTTATCTAATGTCAAATTTACTTGGCTGTGATTTGAATTCAAATATTCACGTGTACTTGATGGAAAAATACAGCTTATATGAACCCTGGAGTTTTGATAGACCACTCTGTCAACAACAACATGCCACAAACAACATGTGGAATCTGTTCATCATCATCATCACAATGTGGCTGTGTGTCAACAAATACAATGTAAACACAACACATCTGATCAGGTTATGTTTTGTTTATTCAAACAAACTCAATAATAAAGTATGATTTTTAACTGGAGGTTAATTTGATGATACATCACAACAATAATAACTTTGTAACGTCTTCAAGGCACACTGCACTCACAGTGAGTAGAGGGTCAGTCGTCTTTACAAAAGACACAAACAGTGTGAGATCAATCGACTCTTAGTCGTACATAAAGCATTAAAAATGGACATTACTTGCACAAGTATAGAATAAAAACTGACCATAGAAATCAGTTTAACAATTAAAGGATAAACACACTAATCTTAGAACAGATTATTTTAAATAATCACGTAAAGTGACGGAAAGTTCACCGTGACAAAATGTCCACAAAAGGACAGATAAGATTTTTGATAAATTCAAAGTCATCAGTACCTATCAAGAGGTCATAAAAATCCCCATGCACAGTATTGTAACAACACACGATGTGCAGTGAGACTTAAAAGTATCACAGGAAAATTGTGATATTTATCAAAACTTTCAGAAAAAAGTAGAAACATTTTGATCTGACAACAGATCAGTTTTGAGTAATCAGAGAGAGTAAAGTCCATCATGATAGTATGTCCAGAAAACCAGACATTTAAATTTTCTTTTCACTATGAACACAGTCAAAGATAAAAACCATTGCCATAGAAATATGTACGACCAATAAATGAAGTACAGTGAGATATGATAATAATAATTGCTGATGCAATCAGATTTGGTTCATGCAACATGCATGACAAGAAGTTCTCTTTCTTAACTTGAAAGATATTGTTGCTGTCATTTCCTCAGGAAAACACACAAAATAAAACCTTCTGTATAAACAGAAGAACAAGTTCATAGAATTCATAAGAATGAATTTCCAGTAATCTTTGACCAACATGGTCATCTGAGTTTGTCTGGTTGTAAGTCCAGTCTGTAGGTGTCTACCACAGCCTCCAGAGGGCACTGTTGACTGGACTCTGTTCTTTGGTGATGCTGGTCTGGACTGGAGCTGAGAGGAGAGAAGTCAGCCTCTCTCAGGTTCTTATCAGAGGAAGACTGCAGCTTGTTGAAGTGGTTCAGCAGTCTTCTCTGGGACTGTGTCTTCACCTGCTCCTTGGACAGGAAGTGCATCACCTCTTGGACACACCTGGAGTAGTCCTGACCAACAGCTGCTGAGTCCACAGCTTGATGCTGCTGCTGCAGCTGTGTGAGGAAACACACTGTCATCTCCAGGATGTCTGCTTTCTCCAGCTTGGAGTCTGGCTGCTGTTTGAGGAACTCTGGACCCAGGAGAGACTTGAGCTGCTCAATGCTGCTGTTGATTCGCTCTCTGCGTAACTTCTCCACCAGAGGCTTTCTGAGCTGCAGGAAGAAGAACAAAGTCATTAATAAACTTATTCTGGAGTAAATGTTAGCATGAACAAAGACAGGCTTTCAGTAACAATATGTAAATGTTGTTGAATGTTGAGTTTACCTTGTGGGTCAGAGTCAGATGCTCCTGAGAATTGGTCATTGCTGCAGTGATTGTAGGTGCCATGTCTGGATGTGTGTGCTGTAGAGGTCTCTGTAGAGAGAATCTGATCTCTGCTGGCTTCATCCCTCCTATTTATAGTCCCACATCTCCATATCAATGTGTGGGTCCTGGTTTGACTGGACTTTCTCACAGTCTTCAGCCCATCGGAGTGCTGCTCAGAATAAAAGGGAACGCTGAGCTGCCACATGCTCAGTGGTCATATTAGACGAACAGATGGAGGACAGGATCAATGACCGTAATGAATCACACGTGCAGTGGACTGTGGACTCTATATACAGCCAGCGTATAAAAATCACTTACATTCTATAGGGTACAAATGACTGAATGAAAACATCTGTGGAAACATTATTTGTCCACAGTAAGTCAGTGTAGGCTGCAATACTCATTGAAATCCTTGATGGTGATTAAAAGTATAGCGCCTGTATGCTGGCTCCAAAACACAAAAACATTTAAATATATGTTTTGATTGCAGTTGTTTTTTCTGTCAGATTAAAATGATTATCTTTTTAAATGGTTGCCACACTAACATATGTACCAATAGATTATGGGCTGGTGGTGATAAGCAGCCCAAAACATTCAGCAATTTAAAAAATAAACAATTGAAATTTTACCACAAAAAAAAAAAAAAAAAAATACAAAGAACACTTAACCAAAGTGCTGAGGGTCACATTACGTGGAAATGGTTTGAATTAAAGATTAAAAAAAAAACCAAACATTAATTTTGAATTAAAATATTTATACAATAGGTGAAACACCTTAATTTCTTATGAATAGGTGTGTCCTATGTGTCTAGTGTTAAATATATGGTATTGAGTTTGACTTACTGGCACACATTATATGGAAGCTATTAAACAAATCAAACATGAACTTTCCATTAATTTATTTTTATTTCTTTTGTTGTAAGACTGTGAATACGGAGACATATCCAAAACATACCTTAATGTGCAAGAAATGCTCCAGTTGATATTTGTGTGTCAGACCTCTTGGTGTCAAAATTTAAAGTGTAACTTAATGTCATGTATCCACTATTACATAATATTCATTCTGAGACAGACGAGCAGGTTTTCATGTCAGTACTGCCACACTCCTGAACCACCGTGTCCTCAGGGCAGAGGTCTTGGTCCTTTGTACCACTGGGGGGCTCTGTGAGTCACTTTTCCCTGGTTTCTTACACTCTGTCTCTTCACTGCTGTTACTGAAGCGCCAATACAAGTGTGTGAGGCCAAGTGTGTGTGGCCTCTTAGAAAGAGACAAGTCTGAGGTAAAGTGTACTTTCCTACAACACCTTCAGCTCATTGGTGCATTATAGTAAAGAAAAGGAAAGAAGCACACTGAAAATGCCTACATGGAGTTTGTTGACTAATTATGACCCACTACAATTAAATATGTTATCAATAATCAATCAATTAAATACGTGTAGCTTATGAAAAGACAATTAAAATCTAGATTGAACACTGATGTTTGTCACTCAACCCTGGTGTGAAGGTAAAGCACTATATCCTTCACATAATTATACCAAATGCAACAAAGGATACTTGCAGAAACTTTCTCTCCAGAACTTTCTGCTGCATCTCATGGTCTTCATCAGCAGATGGAATTTGATGTGTCATAGACATGGCTCTGTTGTTGTCATTCGACTTGGTGAATTAAAAATTCATTGATTTTAAATCATTAATTTACTTCTTTTTCTTTTCTGATTCTGAGCTGTAGGGCCAGCTTTGCTTAGCTTGGCACAAAGACTGGAAGCAAATGGAAACTGTTAGCCTAGCTCAGTCTTCCAGCAACTCCAGAGCGGTCTGATTTAAACAAACCAGGGGTCTCATTTATAAACAGTGTGTACGCACAATACAAGGCCTGAAAGATGCGTATATCACTTCCCACACAAAAATTGTGATCTGTACAAACAGACTTGATGAGAGAAACTTTGACCCATGCTCATGAACATTTTGGAGACGGGAAATAGGCGACACAGATGGTGAGGTGGAAGCCTGATTGTACAGACTGTCATATATTTTTTGGCGAACGCCATTTTTGGCTTTTGTCCGTGTGTATATTTTTAGTATAAAACCATCCTTTGGATGGTTTTATAAATGATACCCCTAAAGAAAGAACAAGAGTGAGCTGCATATATCAGGTGAATGTAATTTGGCATTTTAATAATGGCAATAATCATAATAAAATGTATTTATGTAGCACCTTTGAAAACATAAAATACATCTCAGCTTTACAGGAGAAACAAATCAAAATGACAGGTATTAAAACAGAAACCACAAGAAGTAAATAAAAAAATGGTACTTGCAATACAAACACAATAACAATGCAAAAAACTATTTTAAGTTATAAAACCCTTAAAACAAATATTCTTGTTTTTATGATTTTTTTTTATCTCCATCCTTAATATCAAATGCTGTCAACAGTTATTTCAAGCTCAAAATTCTGATTTTTATAAGCCAGCAGCATTTATTCAAACCTGAACTGCAACACCTGATTAAAAAAAGGTTCATGACTTATTTATTTAAAGGTTAATTAATGACTGACCCAACACTAATTATTGTGTTTATATATATTATGTATGTTAATGCATGATTTATAATGGACTCATGTGGGGTCCAGGCCAATACCTAAAGGAGGGAATGTTAAGTAATCTCTTCACATGCTGTACATAAAACATGTGGCCTCAATTCATAATGTATTACAGTATTACATTAATTCACCTACTCAGACCAGTTATGAAAGACTAAAATATCTTAGCCCGAATTTCGAAACGTCCACAATATCAGCAGTGTGTTGTTAACGTATCAAAAAAACCACAAAACCACCGTGTCATAGCTAATTAAAATCTCTTTATTACAATCACATGTACATCATCATATTCCAAAAAGCTTGCTGTTGTGAAAAGTACCCTTGCACAGACAGATGGAGGTGGTGTTGCAGGCTGGATGGAGGGATTGTCAGATGGAGTAAAACAAGTGTTGAGTTCCCCAGCAGCAAGTGTCTCCGCTCCAGTGTGCTTTTAATTTTCACATCACATGAGGACAGCAGCGCTATTTTCAGCTCTCAGTGTCCTTGTGTAACGTAAGCAAAGAGAGTGAAAGGGGGGGGGTGGGAAGGAAAAAATCTTTCTTCGTCATCCATTATTCAGACTGTTTGAGTCACAGCCGAGAGGGAGAGGGAAAACGTGGAAACAAACAGATTCCACGTCTTTTCTCTCGGAGTCTGGACCTTTAAGGTGTTTTAAACAAACAGTTCAACATTTCTGTAAACCAGCTTGTTCTCTGTCTTCTCCAGAGTCAGATGAGTCAGCGTCTTCTCTGTGTGTCCAGTACACAGGCCATGGATGTGTTTAGCCTCGCACAAAGACTGGAAGCAAAGGGAAGCTGCTAGCCCAGCTAAGTCAAAAGAGAAAAATCCCTCCAGCAACTCCAAAGCTGTCTCATTTAAATCGACCGGTTGCTTAGGCCTGGTAACCCCACTGTGACGACAGAGCTTTAAGATAGTGCAGTCAGTCACTATGCCCAGCTGAGCCTGTATCCTGACCTCTGAATAACAGTTTCACGTCTGTGATTATTATTCAGTGATTCAGCTATGTGTGGTGTTGTGCTGAGGGACAGCTATTTCCCTCGCTGGAAAAAACAACAAACAACCTGAGCCATGCAGTTTTTTCTCTGCCAGAGTAGCAGTAATGTGTATATCAGGTTCCTTTATTTTGGACTCTCTCTTTAGGCAGTTTGCAAATTGTTGGATTGATGACTAGCTTGTTAGTGAACAGGATACATCAGACAGCTTTGTTGTTGTTAGAAAGTAGGTTGTTTTTCTTTAGCCACACGAGCAGCATCTTTCTAGATACACCACCCCTGGACCAGACCATAGACTGAATAAAGATGGACGGCATGACTGCTGATGCCAAAACATCTTAATCAACTCATGGTGGCTGGTTTATACCCTCCTCTGACCCTGTGTCCTCATATGAGGACATCACATTTTGGGTTTACTTGACCTTATACTTTATTCTGCTTAACTTAGACCTGTTGTCCTCGTTCATGGACACTTTTTTGTGCCATCTAGTGGTAGTAAGACCACAGTACATTAATCTATGTAAAAACAAGATGGCAGCCATCTCTGCCAAGTCAGTCTGCGGCTGACCTTGACACAAAAGTGGATAAGGTACAAACATTAATAATGTTTGTAGTTTGATATGGCAACAAGTTTGACCAATTTTAGCAACAGTAACAAGCTAAGACACTGTTAATTAGGAAGTGCTTGTTTGAGGACATTGGGACTTTATTGACTGATTTGAGGACATTGGGACTGAATTATTGTTGACCATGTTTTGTTTTTATACTTATCGGGTCCTATTGATCCCAAATAGCTAAAAGAAATTAAATATGCATACCAAACAAAAGTTGGGGTCTCAGGAGGATATAGGTCATAAGCTTTGCCCCTGCCACATTATCAGATTAATTTAAAAAATCAAAGTACAGGGTCAAATATATTTGTCCCAAATATGGTTTCTGTTATTTAAGGTAGTTCTGATCACGCTGTTAGTTCAGGTAAGTGATAAGTTTGGTTTTAATTCGTTATTTTAAACTATAAAAAAAGGAATGTGACATCATAGTTGGCAGCTGTGTCTGTCAATCACTGTGCTTGCGATCAATGGCGCTGCTTGCGAATGGGTTGGCCGGGTGTATAGTTGGAAATACCCCGACTCTGGCGCAGACTCTGGCTCCAAAAGCACAAGATGGCAGCACCCTTTTCGGAGATACTTTGGCTTCACTTTTGTAAAGTTGGAGGAAGTGGAGATGCAATGTCCATCTTTATATACAGTCCATGGTCTCGACTAAAATATGTTAACTACTATTAGATTTGGTGAAGAGATTTATGCCCCCCCGCCTTAAATTTATTTAGATAATTTTCGAGATACATTGACTTAACATCCAACTCCATGATCAGGTCAGAATTTGAATGTGTTTGATACCTTGGTTTATGACCAAATACTTCCAAAACGAATGGCACTCCCATCAGCTTCAGCTGTACTTTGTGTTTAGTGCCATAGCAAATGTTAGCCAAATGTTAGCATCCAAACAAAGTAAACCAATGTGGTGACCGTGGTAATCATTACCTGCTAAACATCAGCATGGTAGCGTTGTCACTGTGAGCAGGTTGAGGTTAGCATGCAGCTCAGAGTACTAAGCGGTAGCATTGTTTATTAAAAGTATTTCTTTTGCTTCCAGTATTTGTGCTAAACTAGGCTAAACACATCCTGGAACCATGTTTGTATCGGACACACAGAGGTGAAACTGATATCCAGCTGGAACATCCGATTCTGGAGAAGATGGAACAAGAAGATTTATCCAAAATGTTTTCGTGTACTTTAAAGCATTAGTGTCAGTGATCCTACTCAAAATTCATGGATGCCACATTTAACAAAACTGAACCATTTTCCATGGATTTTGACAATATTGTGAGTGTTAAACGCACTACTACTACAATGTTAATCTCTGTGCTGTATATACAGCCTCCATAACACAGCTATAAACCTACAGAATCACATGATAAACCACTGGAGGCGTCTGATGGCATCAGCATGTCCTGTTACTATCTCCAACCTCATCTGCACCTTCTGACAAAATCAATATGTACATGTCATAATGACACAAAACAACAGTAAAATTCAATTTAGCCATTTAAAGCGACAATAATATTCACATTTTGTGTTCACTCTTTGAAAATGGTAAATCAAAAGTTTCACCAGCTTTTAAGGAAATTAAGTAGATTTTAAAGATCATAAAAACTGTTCACATTGGTTTGGTAACCATCACAAGAAAAATATTGAAATATGTCCAACACAATGACAATAAATGTATTTTTTTTCCTCCATAAATCACTATGATAGTTTATAAAGAAAACATCAACACATACTGTCGTTCTATCTACAGTCTCTCCACTGGCCTCAGTCCCTGGTACAGAAAGGTAGGGAAAACTTTTAGTATAAAAAATGATGTGCAAAAAGTTGTTTTCTTAGGTCCCTCTCAATGAAAACAATGTAAAGAAATAATGTAAATATCTACACAACCTTTGCTGTTGACATTTCAGGTTCTAGGATTACTGTGCACTCCCGGCGACTCGTCACATTTGTGCATCTGTTTGATTTAAAACGAGTTACTGCATTCGATAAACTCCTGACAGGTAGCGCACACAACACCATCATTGTCATATTAAAACTAGCTTGAGGTATTATTGCACATTTTCCCGATCTGCAGACCTGGAATCAGTAGATTTCAGATTCACTCCCACTGTACCTGTTTTTAGTGGAATGTCAACGCTGACTTGAGCTCTGTCTGTCCCGACTGAACAAACACTGCAGCAGTCTGGACAACCATAGTTGACTTGAGGTGTATCTTCAGTGAAATTGTTTCTACACAGTCAACGCATGTCTGTAGATTTCAGTAAACGTGCATAAGCTGTTACCTGGGTAGGTAGATCTGTAAACATCCTGCCAACAGTAAAGACACCAGCAGGAACAGGGAGCCATGTGCCATGAAGAGCCCAAAATCTTGTGCTGCATTCACACAGGTCAGCAGAACAGTAACAATGAGGGCAAAAAAACACTCTGGTTATTTAAACTTCACACATAGTTCTAGTGCTTCCCTTTCAGAGTTGTCTTCTACCACCGCCATAGAGGTGATGCTTTTGATGCCATTTGTGCGCTTGTCTGTGCATTTGACTGTTTGTCAGCCAGACAACAGAAAAACTACTGGCCTGGCTTTCACGAAACTTTTTGGAGGGGTGGAGCATAAGCCAAGGGAGGACACATGAAATTTTGGAGCATATCCGAATCACAAGATGGATACTAGGGCTGCTCACTCAAAGTCAGAGATTCTAATCATCAGTCTGAGACTCCTTAGTCGATTGAGATTCCTTCAAGTCAAGCAGTTTTGTTTTTTCTGTCAGTGTGCTGTGTACTGCAGAGTGAGTGCTCTTCACTTTGATGCTGCTCTTCAGTACAGGCAGTTGCAGACACAGAGGTAGCTGCTCACAGGAAGAGAGGCTTTGCCCCCTCAGGCTCTGAGATAATGTTATCTTTTGCCTTCTGCTTAGAGGTGGTGAATTTACAGCTCACAGCAGTTTAATACAATACAGTCTACAGTTTTTCGATTGATAGCTAGTGTCGACACAAAGTGTTGTATATTACGTGAATGTTACTGTCACTCCGAGTGTCCCACTTAACCCCGCTCAAATCCTCAGACTCTATACGGTAAAATAGAACAAACAGTCGAATATTGAACAGTCAAATTTGATTTGACTGGCATAATTCTGAGTCGGGTACAGCCCTAGTGGATACTAAAATTATTTTTTAATTTTCATTACACTTGCCATATATGGGCACAGCTCTCACTTCGGCCGTCACAAGCAAATATGGAGGTGGCTGAGCCGAAATGGCAGCCACGAGTCCTGCAGTACTAACAATGGCACGAGTGCTGACGGAAGAGTTGGTCGGGACGACTTAATCAGTAGAAGCAACCTTATCACCTTTGTAAAAGTGCTGCTCACCTGTGTATGCCCGGCCTGCAGAGCGCAGAGATTAGCTAGCCACTGGGGACATGAACATAAAGAAAAGGAGGGAGGGGACTAACATACACTAAGTGTGCTTTCAGACCTGGAGTTGTCTTGCTTTGGTCCGAATCAGGAACTAATTTTGTTACAAAGTTGCATAATTGCCCAGAGTTGGTTCGTGTTCTCACAGCAACATTTACAAATGGACCAGATCAAATGCTTTGTGCGAGAAAGCTGCTCGATTGATCAGAATTTCCTTGTGGGAATAATCCATGAAGTAAACAATACATTGGTTTGGATCGAGGTCGGAACACGTTTTCACCACAAACGAACCTGCACCAGAGTTTGTTTGTAACCCGACCGAGACCACCTCTTCAAGAAGATCTTGGCTCTGCTGTTTTGGTGCGCACCCTAATGTGATTGCTGTGCTCACACCTGCCCAAATGAGCTGAACGTAGGAGGCAAACTAACTTGAGTTCAATTGAACCGAACCAAACAGGGCAGGTGTGAAAGCACTCTAACATGCAAGCATGGCTGGCCTGGTTACCAAAACAATGAGCAGAGAAGCTCAGATGACCACACAGAGGAGGCGTGACTTCACACAGCGAGCTACAGCAGCACATTGAAAAAAGTTCAGTTACCATCACAAACAACTGTGTGCATTCACAGCAGCGTCAACCTGCTCCAGAAATCCTCTGCAAACCTCCATGGCACATTGTTCCCCGTCCCTGATCAACACGGTTTCACTAGTGTTTCACAACCAAGTAAATCAGGTCGCTTTTTTCATTTTAGTTACAAAAGCTCCCACCGATTGATATTTTCATTGTAAACAGAGTTTCTATAAAAACCATTCAGGATTTGGTATCAAATCTCAGTTGTCTTTGTCTGCATTGCTACAGTTGATGTGTTCTGTGGCCCTGATGTAAAAGTAGTTGTGTGTGATCTATCGTTAGTGCACAGCCAGGTACATCACGCAGAACAGTATTGCTCCCCGAAATCTCATGGTCTGTTTGAGGATTTGAGTCTGAACCCAAATGTTTTGTAAATTTTGTCAAAGATTCTGTGAAATAAATGTAGCATAAGATGTAGCATGAAACATGACGCAGACACACACGCTCATCTGACCTTGTTCGGTCGTTTGTCTTTACAAGCGTCATGCACTGACACACACATTTTGTCCAGAGTGCTGTACAGTGGTGACACACCCACACATAAAGCTATCAGTTGAGGTGATGTACAGCGATGACAGTGAGGTTCCCTCTCACGCGCACATTCATTAAAGGAACAGTGCAACATCTCCATAAGTCTTCTTGTTCTCTGTTTTCCCAAGAGTCACATGACAGGATGGATAACAGCTTCATCTTTGTCCTTCAAGTATGTAGGGCCCTATGAAATGTTTTTTTTTTTCTTTTTCAGATTTGGTGTATTTTTTTCCCAAATTCTGTTTTCTGTTTTAATTTTTCTGAATTCTGTGTTTTATAGTTTAAGCACATTTTGTCATCAGAGAGTGTCTTATCATGTAGTGGATGAATGCGATTTCAATTTCAATCACTGTGGCTCAGCAGAGGAAGATCAGAGGTTTGATCCCTGACTCCCCCAGCCTACATGTCAAGACATCCTTGAGCAAGATACCGAACCCAAAATTGCTCCTGATGGCTGTTCCATCACTGTGTTAGTATGTTAAAAACTGAGTAGCAGGTGGCACCTTGTATGGTAGCCGCGGCCACCATGTGAATGGGTGAATGTAACTCGTAGTGTAAAAAGCGCTTTGAGTGGTCTGATGACTGGAAAGGCACGAAACAAGTGTATGTCCATTTACCATCCATAATCAGACAATGTAACGAATATCAATTAATTTGATGTAAAACAACGATGCATTCTTTTTTTGTACTATTTTCAATAATTTAATAATTTACCTCACAATTTATCAATTTATTTAATTTCTTAATTCTTAAGGGACACAGGTAACATGTTTTATACCTTCTGTGAATATAATCTGATTAATCTGATTAATTTACACTCTATCAACACCTTATTCTTAAAAGCGAGCGTAGTCATATGTGTATCCTGGGCAACTGTACATTTACATATTAGGATACAGGTGCGCTCAGGTACGCCACAACTTTAATGGCAGCTGCCGGCTTTGTCCACGGAAGTGCTACGATGGTTAGCTTGATACAGAAACATTAGATGCTGACTCTGGACATCCTTATCTCTGTGATCAAACCTGCAGACGTTAACATTGGAGACAGACAAAGGCAGAGTAAAGTAAAGAAAAATGCATATAACGGTAGGTTTTGGCAATTCCATCCGTGTTTAGTACGGTACTCCAAAGAGGACAGAGACCGCAGATGAGTGGCAAAATGCACACTGTGCTGTGAGTTTGTAGACTGCACAGTCAGATATTTTGGTGTGGCATCATAACATCCATAGAGGGGTCTGCATGTACGTAAGCAGATAAAAATGACATCAGTCAGACCCACGCCGTTACACAGACGCATAATCCAACTGTTTAAATCACAGCTGTGGGGTTGTTTGATGGTGGATTTTTTTTCTCCTTAAATTAAGCTAGGCTAGCAGTTTCCCCTTTCTTCCAGTGTTATGCTAAGCTAGGCTAACGCTTTTCTGGACCTCTCTCTGTACTGGACACACAAAGATGAAACTGATACCCATCATCTTACTCTGATAAAAAATGAGCAAGAGGATTCAGTGAAATGTTGTACTGTTCGCTCAACATCACGCACTCTCACACACACGCGCACACAGAGTTACAGTTAGACGCGGTGCCCATGCAGTTAGACGGTGGTGACCGTCAGCAGAGAGCTGGTACACAGCATGTCCTCTTGGTTATCAAGCCTGGTCCCATGAGTCAGCAGCTCCTCTACTGTCGTCCAGTCATCCAACAACTTCCTGTTCCTCAGACGACTCAGCTTCCTCTGACTTAGCTCCAGGACCGTGTTGCACCGCCCCTCTGGAAAAGCTCCGCCTCCTCTGCTGTCCACCACACCTCCGTCTCCAAGAGAGGGTCCTCCTCCTCCAGCAATGGATCCTCCCCTGGCGATGGCGTCCCGCATATTCCCTCCTCTTGCCTGCAGCTGCTGCTGCTTCTGCTCACGGGCCAACAGGAAGTGTTCCCTTCTCTCCATTCGACTCCAGTACCGACCCATCAGCATGTCAGTATTGGTCTCTTCATCCGTGCTCATCCCACTTCGCTCATCGGCCAGCTGAGATGCTCGGTCTCTCAGGAGCTGGTTTCTGGAGATCCGTGAGGTTGCGTTGGGTTTGGAGCCTGGATTAGATCTTGGCTGAAAACCAGAACTGGGATTAGGGCTTGAACTCGCATTCATATGTCCCTTCTTTGCATCCCATCCAGCAGCAGAGCCAGCTCCTGTGTGGCCCTCCAGGGTGCTATAGAGACCTCTGCCTCCACCGCCACTCAGGGACTGACGGGTGGCTGGCTTCGGCCAGGTGTCATTGACGTCTCCAGCCTGAGGAGGATGGACCGAACTCTGAAGCTGTTGCTGTTCTCTGGCTCGGCTCCTCCCCAGCTCCTGCTGCCTCTCTCTGTCCATTTCCTCTTGAATCTGTGCCTCCCTTTCCCGCTCCCTTTCCCTCTCCAGCTCATTCTCTTGCATTTGTCTTTCTTGCTCTAGTTCCCTCTCCATCTCTCGATCTCTTTCTGAAACTAATTGCTCGGGCATCATGCTTCTTTCCTGTGAATGCCACCAGTCGTGGTGAGCGATCTGGGCATTGGGGTTGTTGTCGCAGCATCGTTCATGGGTGCTGGCACTCCTGATATGCCCCAGAGCGGCAGGGTGTTGTTGTGGTGAGAGGGACAGGCCTGCTGGGTGAGAAGCCATCACACCAGCCACTAGCTCACCTTCCTCTGGCAGGCCCTGTGGCAGGATGTTATGTGGCGGGACACCTCCACAGTGGTGCAGGGTTGCTGCGCAGTAAGAGGGGGAAGCTGGGTGGCTGGCTCGACGGCGGTACTCCTGTGGAGGAGGACGATGGTGGAGCGTTCGGCTTCTCCTCAGCATCCCCACTGAACTGGAGCCCTGGTGGTGCTGCTGCATGGGTACTAGTGGTCTCCGGTGGCTGGAGGGGGTGCTGCAGGTGGAGAGGACCGGGGCGTTCATTCGAGAGACTGCAGCATGGGCGTGGGAGGGGTTGAAGAGGGCTCCGCTGCTGGAGCTGTGACGGTTCAGACAGGGCCGGTCAGCTTTATGGAACTGGACCGATGAGACCCTGGAAATACAAACAATTAAGTCAAAAAACAAACAGCAATGACGTGTTTGAGGACGCAGATATTTAAGTCAGACAAAGTTCAGTCTAGCAAGTATGTTAACTTCAGACTGATATTTAAGTTTGTCTACTGCACAAAGCTATAAAATTCTTGATTACATCATGATGTATTAAAAAATAATTTTTAACTTCAAACATTTGCTCAGTTTCATGAACGCCATAAAACTTGTTGTGACAGTTTTTAAATTCGTTTGACCTAGTTTAAAGAGTTTGAGATAATCTTGTTTAAACTGGTTTAAACAGTAAAGATACTGGTTTTGGCTGGTGTAAATTGGGGATGCACTGATGTGAAATGGTCCAGTTTAGACTGGTTTCCAAAGGGTCGAAACTGATTTAAACAAGGGAGGAAACTGTGCTCAGTACTGTCGATATTCATAATATTCTCTACTCATATTGGCTCGGCATGAGTAGTGGAAAGTCCATGGCAATGTACATTGTCATAGGCTTGTACTAATAATGTTACCATTTTGTATATGAGGGGAAAATGCGTCCAGTGAAAGTTATAATAGAGCCGAATTTTGAAACATTACCTTTTTTAAATGTTGCTTTTGTTTCTGGCTACATATGATCGGAGGAAAACTCTGCTAGCCGCTAGGCTAATTTATACAATGTAAAATGTCATTGGCTTATGCTAATAATTTTACCATGTTGTGGGGGGAAATGTGTCTAACAAAAAACAACTGTTTTGTATGTGAACCTTGCGAGTTATATCAGAACAGAATTTTGTACTTTTGTTTTAAGCCATGTTTTAGGTGTGTTTTGAATCAGTGAGACTTCACAGCAATTTACAAAACTTGTCATAGTGGCATAAATACCCCACCGCCAAATAGCCTTTTGGGGATGTAACCACAGAGGGACACAGACACACCACTGCATAAGAATAACTGCTCACTATGACGTGGGCCACTTACGCAGGCATACAGCCTGCGTGAAACTATAAATCAGCCTTTAGTGGCCCTGGCTCATTTTTGACAAAGTTTTGCGCACCTCCAACCTATTTTTAGAGTAACAGCAAGCCTTTGCTCGGGCTTGCTCAGGGCTCGATAGGCTCTCTGAATGTTGCTGTTGCTCATAGTATATCGGGACAATTTGTCATGCTCCCTCAGCCAGAGTTTGCACACTCACTGCATGTTAGGAAAAGGTGTCATTCTACGAGATTCTACCTGAAAAGGCCGCGGGGTGGGAGATCCATGATGGGCCCAGCGCCTTCCTCCATCTCCAGCTGCAGGCGTGGACACTGAGGCTGCATGGTCAGGGCCTCAGGGATGGCCTCCAGCAGCTCGCGGTGGCTCTTGGGGCAGCTGTCACGCCGCTCCCGCCTCTCGCAGGGTTCACCCTGATGTTGCATTCTGGCATTGTACAGCCGCATTCGCTTCTCCAGCAGCCTCTGAAAGTGCCTAAACTCCCCGGTGCTTACGCTGTAGAAACCAGAGTCGCTGAGCTCAGAGGAAATAAAGGACTCAGAGGAAGGAGAGCCACCGCCTGCGAAGCCCCCACAACCCCCCGGGGCGAGGGCCCCGTGTGAATGACAGTCTTCCAGGCCTCCTTCCTCAGTCTCCAGCCCCGAAAGGTCCCCCTGGTGGATTGAGCCGTCAGTCCAGCCCAGGCCGCTGTCCAGCTCATGGTGGAGGGGCATGAAGCCCATCGGCTTCTCCATCATGAAGTCCTCGTCATCCGTCTGCAACAACAGTCATCCTCAGTTCCAAGATCATTTACATAAATATACACACACCAAAACACTATTTGTTTTATTAAGATTGAGCGTTAAAAACAACTACAATCACTCTTTCAGGCAAATTCACAAAGAATAAATTGCAGCCACTGATTGCAGGCACTTGAAACCACTTTCTACCCCGTGTCAAGGTCAGATACACAATAGATATTGCACTTATGATATAAAATTGCACACTTATAAAGTTTTGAAGCTGGGTGCAATTTGCCCTTTTTTGCGTCTGATTGCAGTTATTCATGTGACAAGGTGTAAATGTTGCCTGTTTAGGCAGAACAGTGACAGAGAAAAAAAAAGAAATTCTCAGATGCGACCTGCAGGTCCTGACCAACAGGGTGCAGAGGCATTCCTCAAATCTTCAGGCAAGGATTTTAAACATGACAGAGAGAAACCGTATGTGGGTCAGTGCTGGGAATGACACCCCTAATAAATACGCTTCAGTTACCACCAACTCTCTGAAGACACTAATAATTTCACTCTAACTGCGTGTGGCTGTTAGCGCTGATCTTTGTCCTCTTTTGCAATGAGGCACATTTAAAAAGAAAGGGGCCGATTTTGCGCCAAGTGTATGCACATTACCTAATTTAAAAACATGCAAATAGCACAGGATCGCCAAACGGTATTTACTTGGCAGCGCAGTTAGTGGTACATTTCACCCTTTGCAAGTGCTTAGGGAATACACAATGTCTTTCTGTCTTATTGGGGCAGGTTTAGAAGCCACACAATCCTCACGTGAATTCGCCCCTCACTTTCTGTAATTTCTACTCAGAATGAGAAAGTGATTATATGCAATCTTAACAATAAGATACTCAGCACAGTTTTGGATACCTGACTGTGGCAGCCGTTGGGTTCTTCTAGGTTTGCATTGCAGCATCCCATCAGGCAGTTCTGTCCCTTTGGTCCGCGACCACTCAGTTCTGGATCCTGAGGGATTCATGACATGATAGAAAGAAAATGAGAGACAATGCAAAGCTTCTGTTCGTTTTTAGGTTGGTCATTAATTACTAACTGCAGGACGTCTTTGTTAAATCCCGACTCAACTAAAGCACTCGAAACTGATTGTTGCTGAGGCCAGATACATAGCGCATACTTTTGTTTTTGCAGTTTGCAATTAAAATGTAACATTTATATTCAACAAATGTGTGTGGTTCTCCTTTTCACCTGGTGGCCGATGTCCACAGTGTCCCGTGGGGAGCTGGACAGGTAGCTGTACCGTCCTCCTTCACAGTGTTCTTGTGGCAGAGACAGATGGCTGTAATAATGTCTGAGACAGATGACAACAACACACAATTAAGACATTGTCAAGACTAAATCATTTTTAAATCCTGCTATAAAGCAGAACTTAAGACCTTAATATACTCCTGTGGTCCATCATTCTTAGGCCCCGATCACACAGATAGCATTTCGCAGGTTGCAAAAAACGCTTGCTGTGCCTTTTTATTGTTGCCAGGCAACCACCCCATCACCCTCTTACCCTAACCTTCCCTGCTTCATCTATTGTTTATTTATTTATTTTATTTCTGAGTGATTAGTCGTGATTAAAAGGGATTGCTGTAGCTCTGACTGATGGTGAGAGGCTGACCGCAAATAGTTTGTTGGGCACAGGAGACGGAGATCTGTATGGGTACATGAGACTCTAAAAAAGAAAGTGGATCATGGGGAGTACCACCAGTTGGTCCAGGAGCTTCACCTCCATGATGGCCGTTTCAAGAGCTGCATTTATATGCTTCCACACCTGCTGTTTTCTATTGAGATCGTGGTTACTGCAATTTGGAAAGTTGTATAGGTCTGGGTACCTGTAGCCGCTACCGACGACATGGGGCACTTTTCTGCTCTGATTTGAAGTTTTTTCACCTTTTTCACCTTAAAAACGTGCACCTTAAAAACACTAGGCACCTTGAGCACAGACACGTGCAGTGCGTAGCGGTGCAAAAACAGCAAGCAAAAAGTTTCATTGCCATTAAGAACAGTTACAAAACACCGCCTCCAGCTGTCTAAACGCTGTCTGTGTGATCAGGGCCTTACTGATCATGATAACTTTATGCTCACTAACTTCACTGATAAGTTTTAAGACATTAGTTTTTTTTAACATCGCAGTGGTCCATGGGATTTTACAGAGCTGATTACTGGTTTAGTTTTGAACTGATGTACTTATGGTAGTTGTTTGTGTAAAGGACACTCTGTTACACACTGACTTTCTAAAAGATGCTTAGATTTGTAGACATTTATCAGGTAACATTTATTTCATTGTGCTTGTCAGGCAAATTAAATTCACTCAGTGTGAGTCTGCAAACCAAACTATGATATACAGGGATTAGTGATCCCTCATTTTCAATTTAGAGTTTTTAACTGCAAACACAAGAACCAGGTTGTGAAAAAAGAGAATTTCATTTTTATGGAAGTAGTTTAAGATAAGATAAGATAAGATATCCTTTATTAGTCCCACAGCGGGGAAATTTCCAGTGCTACAGCAGCAAAGTGGACAGCAAAGATAGATTAAAAAATAGAAAGAAAGACAGAAATAAAGCAGAGAAAAAACTCAATAGTGAGCAGGAGCTGCTGTAACAGGCTGCCACTAGTGTGGCGCCATCTTGAATACTATCAGCATTCCACAGTTATAGTAGTAATAATAGCCGTACTATACTGTACAGATCCTCATTGTGTGTGTGTGTGTACCTGTCCTGGTAGGAGGGGCTGGAGGCATTGAGCCCCGCCCCCATCAGTGGGAGGGGCAGGTTGAGGTGCTGCAGGTTGAGGGGAAGGGGCTCCCACATTCCCCTGTCTGCTTCGGTGCCACACCCCCTCTGACCCTTGATCTGCATGGTGATTGGACGCTGACTGGCGGCAAGGATCCGCAGAGCATCCCGCTGGCTCAGGTTTGCAAGACTTCGCCCACTCACCTGGGACAAGCAGACAGAGGAAGAGAAAGGATGTGATGGTGGCCACACATGCCTACTCCCACATCCAGCAGACACAGAACAAGATGATCACCCTGTCTGAATCATGATTATGTCCACATGATGAATGTAAGTGGAATATTCACTCTCTCTTTGGCTCTGGTTTGGTCTCCACCAACTCCTGAGAAAAACACCTGGCTCTTTACTATCTTCACCAGTAGATGCAACTTTGTCTGTCTGCTGTTTGGTGCTGCAGACTGAACAGTTGTAGATACTACCTTTTACCTGGTACCTTTTTTGGTTTTGATGTTTTTATGCACTCTGGCACTGTAGTTACATTCAAGGTAGAAAAAAAATCCCAGTGAGAATCAATTGTGAATTAGAAAATGGTTGGTGAGCCACCAGCAGCACACTGTCGCCGGCCAGATTTCGCCCATGGGCCACCAGTTGAGTATCACTGGTATATTGTCTTCTGCGGATTTGGAGGAGCTCTGTCAATAACCCTGATGATGTCATGATGGTGTCATCAGGGTTATCTCGGCTTGGGCTTGAAGTTGATGAATGTATAACAGAAGGCTTGCGTTGTAAGCTGGAGGTGTAGAGTTATAAAGATGTGGCTGTTTACCAGGTGGAGAAGGTCTAATCCCAAGACACTGTCCAGCTGCATTATGGGAAATGTAGGTTCCAGTGTTGTGGGAGTTTGACCCATACCTGTGCTGCGCCACTCTTATTTTTTTTTAATCTGTCTCTCATAAGTCCAACAACTTTATGGACAGACATGAGAGAAAGCTTTAATCCAACCATGCATTGTGGGAAAACAGCGTCAACCATACCACGACCAAATTTTAGTCAGCATGCTGCCATTTTAACTTCTAGCCCTTTTATTTTACAGTGTGAACACACTACAGACAAACAAACTGAATTAGTCAACATTATGCAACTGGGTCACAAGACACAGATCTGCCTGCAGACAGATGGTAGATTTATTACAAAATAACCAAACTGTCGAATTCTGAGCCATTTATATCAAATATGACGAATGTGAACATGATGTCCATATTTCCACCAAAGGGTTAACACCTACGAGCCAGCATCAACCTCATCCTGCTTCACACACACACGCACATTACACACACACACACACACACACACACACACACATGCAGCTCAGCAGCCATCGAATTAGACGCATGAACAGTATTGTTAACTCCAGCACATCACAACCATGAGTCACCCTCTGCTACATTCAACCAGACACACACACACTCACACACACATAGCATGAGCTGAGAAGCACAAAATGGCACCTGTGTGTGGCTACAGAGGATGGCAGCAGAACGACTGTGAGCCTTCAGCAGATGGAGATGACGAATATGAAACTCACTGTTGCACACTACATGATAATTTTATATCTTTACCAAAAAAGGACATAAACTGTTTCAGAGTCAAACACACACATTCAGCTCATTTTTCACACACACAGACACACTCAAATGCAGAGTCCTGCAGAAATTATAAGATGATGCCATTTTGCATCTGCATCCACACACACACACATGCACACCCACACACACACAAACCCGAACGTGTCTTACAGAGCTCAGTTCCATCTTCTTCAAATAAGACGTCACGAACACACCCAGCATCATTCAGAACATTGAGCAGATCTTTGGACACTCACCATTTGGTCTCCCATCCACGGTCCAGAGAGCCAGCAGCCCATCGTCACGGCAACAGAGGACAACCGCCTTGGTTCCTGTGAAAATCAACGATGCTGCTGCTTCCTCCAGCAGATCGTCTCCTCCTCCTCCTCCTCCTCCTCACTCTCTCCGTCTATCTCTCCTCAGCGTGCCTTTCAATATCACTCTCTCCTCAGCATCTGTCCTCTCCTCACTGTCCTCCTCCTCCCTTCTTCTTCTCTTCTGTGTATCCCCTCTTTCTTTCTTTTTTCATCTATTTTGTCAGCGTCTCGGTCCTTGCCCCTCCCCCTTCTTCACAGCTCCAGGTTTTAGCATCCTGCACACACACACACACGCACACACACTCATGCATGCATGCAGCTCTGCAAACATAAAAATATGCGCAGGCTGACACAGTGCGTTCAGAGACGGAGAGGGAAACACACGCAGTCACACAGTGAGGATGGTGTCTGATTGGTGGCCTGTTAAGGGTCATCAGCCAATCAGATGCAGCGTTTTCCCTCTGGATGTCTTCCTCTCTGACTGAAACTCCTCATGAAGCCTCGACATGTGCAAGAGGGAACCTGTACTGCAGCGATACACACAGTAACAGAGGAAACACACCGTACAACCATCCATCTTCTAGCTGTTCATTTGGGATCCTTCTGCAGAGGCTGCTCAGGGCATGCTGGGAGATGTAGTCCCTCAGGTCTACTAGAGGTCTTCTGTTTTAGATCGGGTCCAAAATGTTTTACCCAGAGGCGATGTGCAAGAATTTCCAGATCTATTGTTATCAACTCCAGCTGTGGAACTACAAATGGTACATGAGCTGATGTAGTCTACACTGGATACGCTGCACAGATACAAGAAGAATGTATTTGTTTACTTGCTAATAATGGGCAAACAAAGCCTTTTGAAACTTAGACGCATTGAACTCAGCCAGCACAGTCATACTCAGTATTTTTAGGAATTGTGGCAGGTACACTATGCAGTAATTATCATTTACTGTTGTAAACACAACATTCAAAAGTGCCTCTTCCTCCTCACACTGATTGTGTGTACCCTGCAAGCTACTGTCCTATTGAAGGAACGTTACAAGTTATTAAAAAGAGAGCGCTTGTTGATAAAACTTTATTTAATGATGTAGAAGAGATAGCCTGATCAAACAAATAACAACAGCCCATACCAGTGGTTTTTAGACTTTTTGTGCCCAAGGCACACCAAAGGGAAAGCAGAAATCTTGAGGCACACCTGTATTTATATCTGTGCACAACAGTGTAACATGTTTCCCTCTTTCTTAGGGAATGGGTGCGCACAACATACTGATACAGTCAATTAAAGATTAATTCAGAACTTTATGTATAGGCCCAGTTTAAAACTGCAGTAATAATGTGTGGTTATCACAAAGTCCCACAGCACACCTGGCATCACGGCACATCAGTGTGCCATGGCACACCATTTGAGAACCACTGGCCTTTACAACTGAGATATAAACAATCTCCCACTCTCTCTTTCCATCTCCTCCTCACCTACACTTCTACACTGGTTTAAAAGTATACTAAAATAAAGAGTTGTGCAGTTTTAAAAAGGAATATAAAAAGTACCAGTTCCTTAATAATGCTACTTTTTTACTCAGGTGCATCACTTCTAATGCATTACTGCTCACCCCATGTCGCCAGCAAAAGTGAAAGTGAAAGCCCACCCCAGATTCAGTCTCGTTTTGGAGCAAGCTGTGTCTCCTTGGCATTGCGCTTCACTGACTTTTGTTTTTTTCCAGCAATCTGTACCCCCCTGGCCGATACATTTTTATAGTGTCCCAACCTCACCCAGCACTGCTTAAAGGTTGCAGCCCATGAATGTCCCGAACTTAGCAAAATTAGACGAAAATACAGGCAGAGGGACTCTTTGCAGATAAATACGCCACCACATGTCGGAAACATTGTAAAGACATCTTCAGACTGAGCCAGCCACCGATTATAAAATCTGCTAGTGGCAGTTGTCATTAGAGCTGGCAAAATATTTGGTCATTGGCAAAATGTGAGAAGCTGCTTTCATTGCTGTCTCAAATCAAAGGTTTCAGACCCTTTAAGGCGTGCACTCCTCCAGGTTAGTCTGCAGGCAGTTTTAACATGTTGATGTCTTCAACACAGCACAAGTCTGAATATCATGACATTTACATAAGGGTTGCAGTAGTATGAGGTTAAGCTCGGGAATTTGCAAACCGAGAATAGTGAAGGAATGGCATGCCTTACTCTGCCTCTGATTGTCTTACCCTGACATTCTTACCCTAGCCCTAACCAATCCCAGTCCTCTTGCTGGTATTCATTTTTTATTTCTGAAGCTCAATATCACAAATCACAATTTGCCTCAGAGGGCTTTACAGCATACGACATCCCTCTGTCCTTTGGACCCTCACAGTGGATAAGGAGAAACTCCCCAAAAACAATGGTAGAAACCTCAGAAGGAGCAACTGAGGAGGGAACCCTCCTCCAGGACAGACAGATGTGCAATAGATGTCGTACAGAACGGCTCAGCATAATAAATTAACAGAAATCCATATGACGAAGGGATACATAAAGACAGAGACAGAGAGATGCCCAGCAAACAGTAATGATATTAGCTATGATTGATATTAGTAATAATGTATTCATAATAATCATAATAATAATAGTATTTTGGTAGCATATATCTTGTAAGTAAATATTAGTATATGACAGTATATGTGTGTGTACAATAATAGTAGAATTATGACTAATAATAACAGCAGTAGTAGGGGCCATCAGGCAGGGCCACAGCGGCAGCAAAACCACGACACACAATCCAGGAGTAGCTGCGATATGAGGGAACCTGCGAGACAGTGGAGCACAAACGCTCCAGAGAAGAAGCTGAGTTAGTGACATGCAGTAATAGGATATGAACGCTAGCAACTGAAGAAAAACGTTTTTTAAAATCTCAGAGAGAGCGAGAGAAGGAGGGAAGGGGCTCGGTGTATCGTAGGAGGTCCCCCGGCAAACTAGGCCTGTGTCAGCCTAACTAGGGGCTGGTCCAAGCCAAGCTTGAGCCAGCCCCAACTATAAGCTTTATCAAAAAGGAAAGTCTTTTACTACGGTAATAATCTGACCAGCGCTCAGCCTGTGAGACAACTGAAAATACTCTTTTTCTTCTCCTTTTTATTACATTTTTAACTCACCCCTCTCTTTCTCTCTCTGTTACAGGTGTAGCAACAGTAACAAAGAAGGGCGGGGCTTAGCAAATGGTTATGGAGCATATTCTCCATTCTTCAGATGTTTTATACCTGTCTATGAGTATCACATCATAAGGGACATCCTGCCCATCATCATGTGTGAGCACAGCTCTCACTTCGATTGGACAGCAGTCTGAGTTCCACTACAGGGCCTCCTGCAAGGACACCGCAGGAGAGGACAGTCAGAGATGTCTCAAACCCACAACAGACAGAATCAGAGACACATGAGAGTTACAGCTGCTCCTCTGCTCTGCAGTAAGACACACATACACATGTATGTAGGCTTCATTTCATCTGATTCACTCAGTGACCCTGCTTTGACTGTTTCGTTGTTATGGCAACCAACTTGCCCACCAAATGTGTGTGTTTGTGTGCCACTTTGCTCATTCAATAGAAGATCTTTTTAAGACGTAAACAGCTGAATTTGTGAAGAGGAGACCTGTCAGAGAGCACAACACCGGTGATACCAGTGACGCCATGGTGCTGCAGATGTTCGTGATCATCGTGTGTGTGTGTGTGTGTGTGTGTGTGTGTGTGTGTGTGTGTGTGTGTGTGTGAGCTGCTGCTGCTGCTGATGATGATGGGTGCATCTGGATGCCTGTCGCTGAGCTCTGCCATTTCTGTACTGAAGTACGGAGGCGGAGAGAGAAAGAGAGAGAGAGAGAGAGTGCATGTGTCAGTGTTTAACACACACACACACACACACACACACACACTGTAGAGCCTCAGCTGCGACACACAGACCTGTCTGTGTCTAAAAATGGAAAGCACACTTGCTGTTGCTGAGAAGCCACAAGAAGCTTCTATATGTGGCGAGTGTACATACAGGGATTCATACTAACATCAGCCTTCGAAATAACATGGATAAAAACAGTGGCCACTAATGTCAGGTTACTAACACGGTGGTTGTTACAAGGAGGCAATTAATTAATTTCCTTCGTTTTAGATACATGCGTAGTAATTTTCTCTTGGGACACAGGGACATGCCCCCACACTTTTTAATATGTAAAGACTGTACGGGGCTATGTAGGTAGTATGTGACCATGTTGCTGTGGAGTACATATACAAAGTGGGCTAGGAATAAGTTTTCAGTGTGAGGTTACAAGGCAAATGGCAGAAACTCCAATACGGTACTACACCTGGCCAAGAGATAGTCTCAACATAACCCCCTGTAAAATTACGACATGTAATTTTACACTTTGTTTTTTGTTTGTTTTGGGTACAGAATACACATACAACATATTAAACATATTAATTACTGGGCTTTAGAGATGCTGTCAGGTGGGTTTTGCTTGCTCTCTGTACCTCATAATGCACATTCTTGGGTCAATATTTTTGCACATTCCTGCACAAAACTGCACAGCTTTCATTTTAAGTCATATACTGTAATGCACGGTCTTTAGTGTTTTTTTTTTTTTTTTTTACATTTTATGTATGTTAAGTTACATTTATGTTTACATTTTATGTATGTTGAGTGTTGCAGTACTTACTATTTGTCTTCTTTTTTTTTTTTTTTTACTATATTATATTACTATGTTATTGCTATTCATGGAAACACAAAGGCAGATTCCTCATATGTGAAAACCTGATTTAAAAAAAAAACGGAATTCCTAAAATTCCTAATATAATATAATAATAATAATATCAATAATATAATAATTTCATACACCAGGGAAAAAAATGCTTTACAGAGCAATAAAATATAAAACATAATAAAGGAAACAGATTTGCTATAAAAGTGTGAAGTAAAGATATAGAAAATAAAGATATAAAAGGCAAAAATAATTACTTTGACATGATAGGAAGATCAATATCCTCATCTAAATCTTTGAAAATGTTTTTCGAAACTACGAACTATTCCTTTAAAGTCTCCAGCGCTTTTTCTCTCCTTACCGTACGTTTAGTTCAGTTTGTCCCTACGAAGGACCCGTACGAAAGCCAGCGTAGCGCATGGTCGCTTGTGATTGGTCGGATTTCTCAGAGCAACGCTTTGATTGGTCAGATTGACAGCGGCACCGGAGCGGGCGGAACAAGCGAATACACTTTTGATGACAATTATATTTTCGTATAATTCAGCTGCAGGCCACCGTGTAACGTATTTAACGGATTTATTTAGTGCTGAGGTTGAAGTCTGAAGAATCGCCATTATCAGATACACGTAACGTCTTTTTCTTGAAGTGTAAACTGGCTTTTAAACTGTTGTGACAGAGTGAGCTGTGTTAGCTTAGCAGAAGGTCAACTTCCCATTGGAATCACAGCTAACGTTAGTTAACCAGCGTTATCTCTGTAGCTAACAGCTAACAGGAGCGACAGCAGCTGCACCGGGACACAAGGTAACACAGGTGGTTAACCCAGAGGAGCTAAATACCTAATAACACCTAGTTAACTAGCAGCTGGCTTGTCAATAAGTCCAGGTTTAGCAAAAGACTGGCAGTCATTTTGGTCTGAGCCCAGATGGACCTCATTTCTGGACTTGTAAACTACAAACCTATGCTGAGCATTTTGCTGAGCATTTACTAACTCATTTCTTAATATGTTAAGATTGAGATGCTTCATTTCCATTTCCTCTGGTTTAGGCTTGACACTTGCTGCTGCTGGTAATCAATAGCCTAGTATGTATAAAACGTACCAGAAACGGTCTGATGAATGGTATATATGTAGCTATGACTTTAATGAGTCAAACAACTGTAAGAAAAAAGGGAGACAGATTAGCTTCGTTTAAAGTAGCTTTCTTAACTGTGTTAAAGAAGAAAAAAGTAATCGTATGAACCACCCATGGAGGTGCTATAACATGTCTGTTTGCTAATCAAATTCATGTTTTATTTTTTACTTAAAAATTAAACTTTTTTTTAAAGTTTGTACTGACAATATTGTATATTTAGAGGCAGCTTAATTTGTTGTTTCTGTTTTCTTATTTGTTGTTTATTTGAAATTAGCAGAATTCTTATGTTTCATATCCACACATAAAAAATATTCACTGATTCTTTTAAAGTTAATCATTAAATTATTAAATTATGTTATGAACTGGCTGTGCTGTGATGCTGCCACTGCTCATCATTCCTTACTGATTTAAGAGACCTCTGTAGCCCTCTGAAATAATGTGGGAGGGCCAAGGCTTGTAGAAAAAACTCCTGCACACTCTAACTTGCAAAAATAATGATTTTAATGCTGTAACGTTTCAGTGACTAGGGATTTGCCCCAGGTGTTGCAGTTAAACAGTGTGTTGGAGTTTTCTCTACACATTGTGTCCAGCTAGTTATATCCCACTATGACAAGATGCATAAAATACGAGCTCTGATGCTAAAACCAACCATGTCGTAGACCAGCAGTTGTTTGTAGCTTTTTAACCTGCCTGTCGCTTTTCTCTTCCTCCCACACAGCATGAACTATCCCCCCACCAAGCGCCTCCGAGGCCTGAACCAGGAAGCAGTGACAGCAGCGGCCTTTGATGACCCGTTTGGAGATGAAGAAGACTTCACTCAGGACGACTTGGATGAGATTGATATCATCGCTTCGCAGGCCAACACCACTGTCACCACGCCTGGGCTTGGGTCTAAACCAGGAACCAAACCCATGGAGCTGGCCCGCGGGCCTTCCTGGCCGTCGACTGCAGGGCAGAGTAAATCTGTCAGCAGAGCCACAACCAATCACAGCAGAGAGAACACGTTTGGGTTAAGCAGCAGCAACAGGGGGAATGCTGGGATACCAAGCAGAGAACCTCTCGGTGAGTTTAGAGCAGAGCAGATCGGCAAAACACGGTCATATTTAAAAGATCAAACCTTTGCTGATTTACATTTGTCATCCCACTGATTACCAGCATTGTCATCTATCCTTTAAATTCCTGCTTATCATTCTCTAAAATCATTAATCAATTTTAGATTGATTTTCCTTCTTCTAGGCAGCCACTGATTTCATTAAATTTCCATGATATGATAATTTCTATAATTTAGACCGACTGTAACAGAAACCATCGCAGTCAGTTTGAAGATGAAAATCTTTGACTTTGAATGAAAATTAGTGAATCAAACAAACCCATGTAGATGAAGAGTGATTGCAGGAAATACTGAGTAATTTAATGGTAAGTTTGTAAATAGGTTTGTCTAATCAGTCGCTGTGTGTTATCACAGTAAATACACATACTGTCAGATGGGGAACGTGCACGTATTTTTCCATTTTTTTATACTGTACTTAGATGTATTGATGCACCTCTACTCCTTAAAACCTGCAGAACTATTTAAGCGTTGTTTAAGAAACAGATGTCAACATGAAGTTCAAACAGCGACAGTTAATTGTAGTTTTTGTGTTGGGCATGTCGACAAAACTCTGTTGTCTTGTGTGTTCAGGTAACAGGCAGCAGCAGTTTGGGTTGGACAGAGATAACTCCTACAGTCTGCTGGAGGCTCAGCATGCAGAGCTAAAGAGGAAGGTGAGACTCATTGTTTTCTCACTTAAAAAAACTACTGCTGAGCATACTGGAGAATCATTACAGTGAACAAAACTATATAATCAGAGCAGGAAGACATAACAGTGCATTCGATGTTCCATTTGCATGTGAGATTATAGTATGAATAAATTGTCATTTCTAAGTTTTCTATATTGTTTTAGAGCATGGCGCACATGATAAGATAAAATTGCTATTTCTATCTATTTATCATGAGAAAAATTGCTGTACAACAATTGCGATACATAGTGAGAAGAGTGCAAATATATAAATCTAAAATAATAATAGTAACAGTAACTTGGGAAGTGATAACTTAAAAAAAATTATACATTAGGGGGATGTTGTAACATCTGCCCAAGGTCTACACATGAAAAATAGCCTTTTAGCTAACCCAGGATGAGAACACATTAGTAAACATTGCCGTAAATCTGCTAGTGAACCCTTTTACACATTTTTTATTTTGTTTTCTCTGAAGTAGATATAAGGTTGTTAAAACCATCTTATTCCAAACTGTCTGACTGTATTATACACAGCAAACTTAGTGTTAAATAGTTCTAACTCAAAGGGCCCTATTTAAATGATCTATAGCATATGTTCTGAAGTACATGGCCCAAGTGCATTTAGGACACTGCGTGTTCAACTCCACTTTTGCTAGTTAAAGTGTGCATAATCTGGGCGAAAGGTAAGGCACAAGGGGCAAAGAGGTTGTATTAAGTCCCTTCATCATAGGTGTATTTTGGGCATTAAATGAATTCAACCAATCAGAGTGTCATCTTCCATTCCCTTTAAAAGCCAGGTGTGTCTGGCCTGGCACACTGCAGCTTAGATGGGCGAGCAATTTTCTGAGAGCAATGCAGTAATGTCACCGCAGCAAATATTGTTTAGGCAGTAAAACTAAAAGCGGTAGCTATAAACTTGACAGAGGAAACAGAACTAAATTTTTAGCTACTGAAATAATCAATGAAGTAACGCTGCTCCTCGTGTAAATGTGCACAGCATCTCTCTTAATAGGGAGTCGGAGAGCAGCTCTGCTATGTTCACACTTTAGAGAATGTGATTAACATTTCCTCATTAATAGTGTATTATTTCACCCACCCGCAACCCATCTGTGTGTCCCTGTGTGTGTAACAGGCAGAGTGTACATGTGTTGTGAACCTGCCTTTGTAGGCGCATCTCACTATCTGAATAATGCACCCTTTAAATAGCAGGAAAATACTACCATTGACCAACAAAAATCTGGCCTAAAGTCAATGATGGAGTCTCATTCTGGTCCCTCAAAATAGCTGTTCGCCAACAATATGCCTGACCACACATCATTTTAAGACTAATACCCCACAGGTGCACAGATGGACGCAAGTATATTTTTTACTTACACAACGTGGGTGCCGGCTGTGAAAATGACACCTGCGTCAGTCTGAGAGTAGCAATGACAGATGCACTGCACTGTGCCGCTTCATGCTGGGTGTAAGATAGGACCCTCTCTCTTAATTAAAGCCCTAGAAATAATACAACCTTAAACTCCATGTTTTTTTTGCACATTTCTATTAAATGGAAATATTCTACATGTCTTGTGCTTTATGTGCACATTTCCCCAAAGTTTATTCTGACATTGTTGGTATATTTCTGTGAGATTTTTTTTTAATAAAGTACAGTGAGTTTGTAATGACTGGCCCACTGGCATGCCGCTGTTTGTCAAGGGATTTTAAAATAGATAAATAACTATTCCCCTCATCTGAAAACTTAGTCCGGTCCAGTTCAGTCCCTGTACTTTTTAGTCATTACAACACATTAAAATTTGTCAGTGTTTGATAGTAGGTGTTACGGACACATTTCAGTCTGGACCAAAAATGTGCTGAGGTTTGAAACCCAGACGTAGTAGGATAATGTAAAGATAACAAGGACCAGTGTGAGGTCTTCGAAAGCAGGGGAGATTTACCATCAGTGTGGTTTAATGTTAAATACAGTGAGTTACTTGAACCAGCTGAGAATGGACTCTGGATAAACACTTCGTGCTGAATGTGTGTGTTATTAGCTGAAGGAGGTGGAGGAGGAGATTGTGTTGAAGAATGGCGAGATCCGAGTCCTGAGGGATTCTCTGAAAGGAGCTCAGCAGGAGAAGGAGACCCAGAGGCAGAACCAGATCCTCGTGGAGACCCAAAGACAGAAAGAGCAGAGCGAAAGGGAGAAGGAGCTCAACAGGAAGGTGAGGAGCTGAAAACCCACACACACATGTATAATACAGTACATATAATCCTCAGAATAACTTGATATTCACATGTTCTCCTTGTACAGGTTCAGTCTTTGCAATCAGAGCTGCAGTTTAAAGAAGCAGAGATCAATGAGATAAAAACCAAACTGCACAATTCAGACAAAAATAAGATGGCCTCTCCACTGCCTAGACACAGGTCAGTAATCAGCAGTACAGCAACAGCAGGTTTGATAATAGATTTAAATGCTCTGTTTTATATCAGTGTAAACTAAATATATTTTTTGACTGTTGTTTGGACAAATCAAGACATTTAATGGTGCCATGTTGGACTAGAAGAGTTTGTAGAGTTGAGAATAGTAAAATAAGACCTTGAAGAAATATTCTGTATTTTGTCAGGAGGTCAGAGGTCACACTGTAGAGGAGCAGTTGCAGCTGTACAACTGACCAGTGTGTGTTTTAAACTGAGTCAGAATGATTATCATCTCTTGTTTTTTCTTTCTCTCTCCTCTCAGTCCTAAAGTGCTGAGCTGTGTCGCCCAGTTGCATCATGGGAGCGGTAGCAGCTCCTCCTCTCCAATAGGAAATGGTTTCATCACCAAGGAGTCGTTTGGAGCCCACATCCCATCCAGAACGACGCTGGTGAAGACACGGAGAGACGGTGGGTCTCATGATGAAGGTGATGATGGTGAAACAGATGTGTTAAGGACAAACAGATTTAAACTGATGTGTGTGTTTGTGTGTTCCTGCAGACAGAGGGGCGTCCAGCAGCAGATCTGGCGATAGACAGGACGCGTCTCGCCCAGACCCCTTCCTGTCCGTCAGACCTGGGCACCTAAGGCATCGAGGTCAGTCACTCTGCCGTGCTGCTCAAATAACCTGCAATAGAGTTCAATTAAAATCTCTTTGGTAGCTCCCCTTCCCCTCATTCACTTACACTCAGCCCTTGGTATTGCGTAACAACATATGTCGCACTGAGGTCACTTGGGAAGTGGAGGGAAAGTGGGAGGAGGAGTGGGGGTTTTTAATGGAACGCACCTGCCCTTGTACACTTCAGCCCAAACTATAAAGCAACAGCCGCCTGTATAAGGCTTTAGGCTTTAATGCCTTTACAAATCATCAGAAATACCTGCGGACTCATTTCAATAAGGCGAAGGCGTCTTCTGCTGCTGGCAGGCTCCTCACAGGTACCTGCAGGAGAGACCATATCACACCTGTAAAGTTCAGAATTGACTTTGAGGTTCTCCTGTTTGTGTACAGGGCCCGTCACGGTCTGGCCCCATCCTACATGGCAGACCTCCTAACACCCTATTCTACACCAAGGTCCCTCAGGTCAGCTGACCTGGGGCTCCTGGCTGTCCCACGCTCCAGACTTAAGCTCAGGGGTGACTGTGCCTTTGCTGTGTCTGCCTCCAAACCGGGGAACAGCAATTAGATCGGCCCCTTCCACTGACTCGTTTAAGTCCAGGCTCAAAACCTACTTTTATTCATTAGCGTTTGAGTTGCCTGATGTGGCTTTCTATGACGTGTGCCTGTGTGCATTGTGTCTCTAAAGCTGTGTACCTGACAGTTATGTTGCCTCTCAGGTATGTGTTTTTAGCATCTTATTCCTTTTGTACGGCACTTTGGTCAACATATGTTGTTTTTAAATGTGCTTTGTAAATAAATTTGAGTTGGGCTGATTAATTACAGTACATCAGCAGGCACATTATAATTAGCTTCATTAGTTTCTGATGTAGAAACTTCTGTTTGTGATCTGTTTCATGATTATGATGATTGTTACTGCTACAGGTTTATGGTATGCGTTTACAGATAATGTTGGGAATAAAGAAATCACACAAGCTGAACAATATATCGGTCCAAGTTAATTTAACTGTAATTAGTTATAACATTTTTTAGTAAAATATCAAGATATCATTGAGATTTTCTGAAGAAGCTATTTGCTAATAGGCGAGTGAATCTGTACACACGTGATACACACACTACCTTGTAGAGACAAATAACCTATACTAGAAAAACTGAAACAAAAGCATGTCAGTCAGTAAACTTATTTAGTGTTTTTTTATTTATTATTTTCCATTTTATTCATCTTTTCCTTCTTCGGTGGTGCAATCAGAGTTTTACGTACGTTACTGTCACCTAACTATGGGTGTGTTTTCTTGCATCAAATGTATAACTGCAGTGGGTTGTGGGTAGCATAGAACTCTGGAGTGACCATAGGTTGACTTCCTCCCTCAGGCCTCCGAGCGTCAGTCTCACCCAGTTCACTTCAGGTTTTCAGCAAAATGGAACAACACTTAAGATGGCAGCGGGATTTCCTCAAAGGGAAGTGCCGAGGTGAATGTAGAAGACAACCTTTAGACAACCTTGAGGTTTGTCTTATCAAAGACACTATCCAGTTGCTTGTGGGAAAATGCAGGATATTGGTCCACACAAGGGACTGGACGTCAGATAATGCCATCTGCTGGACAGATTTTGACCTATCTATCATTTATTAATGGAAGTCGTGTGTGTGTGTGTGTGTGTGTGTGTGTGTGTGTGCGTGTGGCCGTGCGTGCACGTGCATTTGCGTTCTCCAGGTGGCGTTCTGCTCGGGTTGTTGCTGCAGCAGCCTTTGTCGCCCAGCAGCCTCGGCCTCTCTCACCTGCTGTCAATGAGTCTGACTGACATCCACCTGACATCCAGGTAAACACCCTGAACTGTAACCATGACAACATGGTCACTAATGGAGTGTAATATGTATAACAACACAGCATGGTAGTGGTTAGAGGCTAGGTTTTTGTAACAGGAACTTCAGATAGAAACAAATTTTGGTTCAGTGTCTGATGTGGCAGAATAAATCCTGGTGAGGGATCTAAAAACCATCACTTCCTCCTCCATCATTACCACAGCTGAAGTGTCCTTGAGCAAAGTTTGTAAACTCCCCCAGCTACGTCAGCAAAGCAGTTCATGCTCTTTAAAAGTCATCCCGGTTTAATAAAGTCAAGGAATAAACACCTTATTCATTGTGTTTAGACCAGAATCACTGAGTTTGTTTCTAAAGCCAACACACCTTTGGAAATCTTACATTTAAGTCCGCCTCACTCACTTGCAAAAAGACATACCTGTTATGTGATGTTATGATCACTTTAACATCGACTGTATCTCAAGTGTTCCTTTGAAGTCACGAAATGCAGCCACTTCACCTTGTCACCACATGGGGTCACCAAATACATGAAAACACACATCTTAGGAAAACTTAATTTCAACTTTTAATAAGATATCATCTTAAATTTAATATTCAACCTTCATAACACTTATTTGACTTAAGTAGTTATAATGACAGTCGTTTCATCAACAGTAGTAGCAGTCATGGTTGTAGTACCATCAGTAGGTCCCTTTGCAGTTTGAACACAAAGGACGTGAACTGTTTAAAAGACTAACTGATGTGTTGTTTTTTGTATGTTGTGATTTCAGCGAGCTGTCTACAAATTTTCTGTTCGACTCTGATGCTGCAGCCAGCGTCAGTGGCAGTGGAGGCGGGGCTCCTGGAGCTGCTCTGAGTTCGGTCCAGAGTCTGGCTATAACTGGACTCAACATGCTGAGTCAGAGCCGACCAGCAGCTGCAGCCAGCAGCAGAAACAAAAGGTAAACTGACTGAGATACTACAGCCGCTCTGCTGAAACTAAACTGACTCTGATATCTTAAGCTCATTGAGGAACCCTGAGCAACAGAACACAGTTAAAGCTGAACAGTTCTGTGGACAACAGAGCCCTCTGGTGGACAAAAGATGTACCAGCAGCACTGAAATGACCACATAGCAAACACCATCATGAGGCCATGTATTAACATAGATTTTTTTTTTTTTTTTTTAAATCAGCTGAGGCATTCAACTCATCAGGCCTGTATACCACTGAGCATTACTGTTTTACTGTATTTAAAATGCTGTCTTAACACAGAAATGATACCTTGAAAACAGTTCCAGAGTGTGTTGAATAGGCCTAAGATTTATTTGTATTTTTTTATAGTGTACATTTCTAAAGACTTTTCACCATTTAAAAAAAACAAGGTAACACATCCATCTGCATTGTTTTCATGAACATTTTTATCAAACTAAAATGGAAGGAGTTTCTATCTGTCCTTTGATTTTCTTGACAACCGTTCACCTGATTGACTTCACACTTGGCAGGTGTATAGCTGAAAACCCAATGAAATGCAGTGTTGAGATCTACAGGACATATGCATAAGTTCTGTGTTATATATACACTGAAATTTATTAAGACATAGTGTCTACAGGTCCTTCAATAATCTTAAAATGTCTTAAATTCAATGTTAAAACAATAAGGCCTTAAAAATCATTAAATAGTCTTAAATTAGAATTTGTGAGGTGTCTACTACAAACATTTTGTCTAATTTAATTTATCAATTTTTTTATTCTTGTTAAAATGAGTGAAGCCTTTCTATGTAAAAGTTCACATTTCTAATGTTACAAATCTTTAAAAAAAACTATAATACTGTCATTTACTTCATACTTGTTCTTACCTGTTGGCAAAATGTAGATTGACTACTCACTCTGATAACCATATTGCCTACATAACACTGACCTCTGCACAAGACCACATATATACTACGTGTCTGCACTGCTTACCTGCGATGCTTAAATCAGTAAAACGTGATAAGTCCAAAAATCTGTCCTAATTTTGGTCAAAAGGTGTCTTGAACAGGTCCTAAAAAGCATTAAATTTAACACTGTCTGATACCTGTAGACACCCTGTAAGAGGGGCTCCTATTACCTCTTACACCATCGAACAGCATGCTGGGTACAGCTTGTCTCTGTCGGCTCCCTACAGTACATTTAAAGACACATTAAGAAAAAGAGACTGGAGATGTTACATTGTAGAAAACTCAAACATTTCAAGCATCAGCGATGTGACTTTCAGAATGAATTTTTTTGTTCCCCTGAAATAACCTGGTCCTAAATAGCTATCTGACAGCAATAACGCGTATACCCTAGTATGTTTAGGGAACACATATATGTCATGGCAGGTGAATTGCTCAGGATCCAAGGAAGGAAGGAAGGTGCTGAGTGTAGTTTGGATGAGCAGTTCTCAAAAAGCTATAAGCAGCAATACTGGAGGCCAAAAAATCAGCCTGCTCCAAACAAGCACATTTTTAATGGGCACTACACTAATGCATGTCAACACTGAGAAAGAGGGCAATAAATATTGAAATCAGTGCTGTTTAGTGTGATTTGGAGAATCATCATTTATATTAGCACAACATTTTTAAAAACATCAGAATTCTTTTGTGTGTGTGTTTGTGTAGGTCGTGTCCCGGAGCTGTCCTCTTCCTCCCTCTGTTGGACCTTCACCTGTCTCAGCTCTGTCAGTTTCTGGACTCGCTTCGCTCCTCCTGCTCCACTGGCAGTGGTGGATCAAACTCCACCGCTGCCAGCTTGCTTCCAGCAGGCCGTGCTGCTTCTGCTGCTGCACTGGGAAGACTGGAGGAGGCTGGTTTGACTGGTTTCAGTGTGGAGGACACTGGCTCGGCTGCTCTGAGGCTCCTCTACCTGGTGCTGGCCCACAGTGACGAGGTGATGACACAACAATAACAATACACACACATAAACTACTGGTAGTTGTAATGTGATAAAATCATGTTTTCTGTCCACTTGTTAAACTCAACAGGGTTCCCCCAGTCATGAAATTCCTGGAACAGTTATGAAATTAGACAAACTGTTTTCCAGCCCAGGAAATGGTTTGGAATTAACACAATATTTTTTAAGAGTTTTGAGTATACATTGTTTTGGCTGTTTTCAAAATATGTTCATAATAATTCCAAATGTTACGTTACATGTCTAAGGTTACCTGAAATATGTTCCAGGTTTTACTATTTTAAAATCTAGTGCTGCAGCATCAGAGTGTTGCCTCCAACTCAGTCTCAGCCTGTAGATCAAACAGTTAAGAGGTTGCTTATTTACAGACAACACTTAGCCTGACGTTACTTGGTGATCGCAAACAATATCTGCCCAGTTTGTTGGGCCATTGATTACTTGGACGGGGGGGGATGACTGAGGGGATGTGACAGCAATCAACCTTAATATATTAAGGTATCATAAATGCTCAGATTCAGACAAAGTCACAATACAATTATTAGATATTAGGGATACATGATAACATTGGCACGTCATTGGTATCGGCCGATATTGGCTTTAAAATGAACAACAAATGCCCCCTAAGTGTGTGTTTAATAGCGCATGGCTGTATCACTATACAGTCCTACTTATTTTAAACTACTTAAAAAAAAAGTCATGGAAATGGTGTAAATATTTTGGAAAAGTTATGGAAATATTTTGAGAATACCTTGGTAAAAGTGTGTGGGAACAGTTGTTTAGTATCAAACTCTGAACATACATCATTCTGCACAGAGAAGCTCAAACATCCACCTCAAGCAACAAGAAGAAAACCAAATGTTTGAGTTGTAGAGAGGAAGTATGAGAAAGTCTTTACATTGTTTACAGACTTTACAGACTGAAAATAAAAAAAAAACATGAATGCAGAAATATCACTTAAGTTTAATCTGAATGAATCTTTGTAATGTTTGAGTGCTCATGTGTAGTTACAAAGCTTATGACCATCTGCTTGTTGAGTATTTTGACCTTTGACCCTTTGTGATGCTCACAGGTGGTAGAGGCTGTGTTATCGAAGGAGAATCAGAGCAGAGCTACAGACAAAAAGGTACGAACAGAAACACACACTTCCACTGTCAACTTTATTAACTTTCCTTCCTCACCGTCATGACAGTCGAGAAGACTTCTATCAGAATATCAGCTTTATGATATGAAACTACATTTTGTTTGTTTATCATAATAACATGATGGTCTTAACCCTCCTGGACAGAGATTTGTCGCTTTATATCCTCCTCTCTCCCTCTGGTCTTAGACCGAGCGCCCCGCTGCCGCTGCTGTGGGTCTGAGCTCCCAGAATGCCTTGCTGCAGTCGGTGTTAAGGTTGTGTGAAGCAGGGCGAGGCAGCGGCTCACAGAATGAAGAGCTTGTCCTCAATGCCATGAAGACCCTGTGTGTCCTCATTGAGAGGACGCCACACACTCACACAGACAGGTACACACACACACACACACACACACACACACACACACACACTGCAGACAACCATTACCAGCAACCAGCAGTCAGGAGGTCAAAGGTCGCAGACAGTTGTTTGTTCTTCTGTAATTATATGATGGAAATGTAATGATCAGTAGTTAATAATCTGATCATATGTGACAACAGATTTTTGCATATGACAACAAATTTCTTTCTTGATTAAAATTCGTACCACATGGCTGTCAAGATTGAACATAAAATCCCAGTGATCTAAAGTCAGCACATAAATACAAATTTAAAACTACAGTTTTTCAGTGTAAATTTTGGGTTTAGGTTACAAGATATTTATCAGTTTCACAATACCAAGATTGTTTATGTTTATGAGTTTGTGTCGTGTGTAGGTGTCATGAAACTTCACCCACTCTGACACACCCTTTAGCACACATTCTTTTTAACAATCCTCCAATTACTTAAAAAAGTTTACAAGATCAAAAGCATATGATGCAACTCTCACCTGGGAGGAATATTACTGGAGGTAGAGGAGTGGCTGAGCAGGGAGTGGATGTGGGTTTACGACTTTCCACTGACTGTCAGCGGTTACGTAAAACATGACTGTAAACTACCTGCAGTGATTTACAGGCACTGACACACAGAGAGTAAAAATATGATGAAATATTAAATCATTTGTCTGAACAACAGTCCAAAAACCAAAAGAAGGAACTCCTGTGTGTTAGTTTTACTACAAAAATAGCAAAAAGGATCAATTATCTCAGCGTTGACTAGTAATGTATTAGTTCGGCTGGTCACATCTCTCTGTCTGTCTCTTTCTCTCAGGTTGCAGTGTGTGTTGCAGGTGCTGTGTGTGTGTTTGTCAGCAGACTGCAGGTTGCAGACAGTCTCTGGGAGCGTGTCTGTCCTCATGTCCATGTCTGACCACCAGACACTGGCTCAGCAGCTCTGCTCACAGCATGGTGAGTCTCCGCCCACTGACACAGCTCTGCTACTGCAGTGACTTCAACTCATCTGTAATTCAATGTTACTTATACAACAAGTAACCACTCTTTTATTCCATCTTGATTTTGCTTCAGATATTCACTCAGTTGTTTGAGTTTCTGCTCCACATGATTTAGATAAAATAAGATTAACGTCACAGCTTCACTGATTATTTTGTTGTTTTGTTCAGACCCGTGTGTTTTCCTGAAGTTGTTCCAGTTCATCAGAACCAGACCAGACAACCAGGCAACACACACAGATTGGATTCTGCTGGACTTGCAGGTAACACACACACACACAGCTGGTACACTCTGAGCCAGTCACAACCGTGTATCTAATAAGGGCTGTGTTTCAGGTGATGACTGACAACTTGGGGAGCCTTTGTGCTTAACACAAAATACATGATGATGTCATTTTTGTCTCGGGTGCCTTAGTGCTCGATAAACTACAGTGAGCTTACACCTAGCTTAAGATAGCTGCAGTTGATGTGGAACTTTCTGCTGAAAAACTATTTTCAAATTCTGATGGCAAAAAAGGCAACACTTGTTGACTGACATTTTTTGCTACACCGTCACAGCTCATATCTGTTCACTGTAGTCTGTTAACATTTGTCCGTCACTCAGCACTGTGTCACATATTTCATTGCCCTGACTGGTTGTGGGTCTGTCTAGTTGTGCCCAGTAGCATTTTGATCTACAAATTGAAAATGAACTGAGAGGTTCCAGGATGTGTAGATGAATAACAGCATGGTTATGGTGTTCTTATGTTTCAAACAAAATGTTTTGAGCAGTCTAACCACGTCTCAAGTCACAGTGTTTCTACCTGTTCTGAATTGCTACACGTCTGTACTCTGGTCCAGGCTGCATCCCACTGCTGCCCTGATCTCTCTGCAACAACTCTGTGCCTTTTGTACGACTTTGTAATTTTACACCAAATGGGAATAATGGTGCACATTTTAAGACAGTCGGTCGCCAAATAAATTCTTTGTGTTGCACTCTGTCATTTTCATGAAGTAGCTGAGTAAAGAATGAAGAGAGATGTTCAAATGCTGACTACTTTCTCACCTCCACATACCTTCTCAATCACTGCGTTAAGTGGTACAGAAAGTCTGTTTTGGAAAGTAACAAAAAAGACACTGATGTTTTATTTTAGGTCATGTTACGACAGAGCGAAACAGAACAAGACAGGTTGGTTAACAGCTCATACCTGTGATATTTATCATCATGCTGAAGTCCTCAAGGCACTGATCAGAAAATCAACCAGTCAGTGTGGATTTAAAGCTGCGCTAATCCATGTTTTCATATTAGAAGCAGGCCTTTATGTCCAATTTTTTTCTGTGTTTTTATATTTTAAAATATTATGGAAAGAACCCTCCCTGTTTTCTGATCATCTCTTGTTTTAACTTGCTGATCAAAACTCAAATCTTTCTTCATGTTTATGTGTTGCCTTGATAAATTCCATATTCAAGTGTGGAGTTTCACAACAGTTAAAACAAATGACAAAGTATAACTGACTGTAATATCTCTATTAATGAAAGCAGTATTAGTGCACCAGAGTGGTGAGTTCAACATGACTGTTGATGGAAATTGTGTGGAAATGTGCACTATACTGAATTTATCATTTGATTAAGTATAATACAGACAATTTCACCTCTCAGTGTTTTTATAAGGGCTCGCCCGTCATGTGTTTATGCAGGCTGCTGCTAATATTTGAATATAGCTTTTATTTGAGGATTTACAGTGCTTCTATTTTGGCCATTGTTGTTTATGTGTCTCAGGTGGTTCGTTTGCTGAGCAGACTGATGACTCAGAGAGGAGAGAGCTGGACAGCCAGCCAGCGCAGCAGCTGTCAGTGTTACACTGAGGTAAAACTCTCTGACCCTCTTTTACATAATGACACTAAAATTTGTGTTTCACCTCACTACAAGTATCTGTCTTGCTCTCTCTCAGCTGGTTCAGACAGTAGGTGATTGTTTTCCATCGCCAGTGGTTGGATCTTCGTGGTTCTCAGGATCCGACAGACTCGACAGGTCAGTCACATCTCAGCTTTGAAACACAAGGCTGCAAATATTCACAGCTCCGTCCTTCAAACTGTTCATGACACCCAACATTCTGTCTCTGCAATGATCATTTACCACTCAGAGTTGTTTTGCTTTTTCTTCTGTTTTTCCCTCAGGCATGGCCCCGCCCCCGCAGAAGTGCCCCACCCCCTCGTCGCCATGGTGGTGCGGCCCGGCGGCGTCTCTGCTCAGAGAGTGTCTGCTGCTGCTTCACTGGCTACTGCTGCATCACGGCAGCTTCTCAGAGAGCTGCAGGCCGCTGCTGCACATGTATGACCAGGTGATCCCTGCTGTACGAGACACGCTGAGGAAGATCCCCAAGCTGAGCGAGAGCGAGGGTACCCACACACACACATACACACACACACACACACACCACACATATATACATACTGTATGTGTACACTCACACAATGTTTTGTGAAGGTAAATGCCGAAAAAATGTCTTAAAATTACATTTTGTAGTGTTAACTAGAAAGTAGTTGGCAAAATATTTCCCAGATCAGAAGTATCGAGCTATTTGCCGTGGACAGCCAGCAGTCTGCAGGTTTTGATCCCAACCAAACGTAACCCCGAAGCCTTTTATCTTGTGAAGGTAAAACATGAAAAACTTCCATCAAAGCAGGGCATAAATCCCACATTTGTGCAGCTTTAGAGTCAGCTACATCTCTCCTGTCAGGCTCTTGAAGCAGTCAGGTATAATCCCTGGCACCTTTCAGACATTTGGACATCATTTTCACTCATTTTCAATTGACTTATTCCAAACACATTACACAAGCTGACAGAAACACCTGTAAGTTAACTGGGATAACTAAACGCTTAAGTACTGACTATGTCTAACACACAGATTGCATTTGACACAACATCTCCAGCTGGTGATTATAAAACTAACTTCACCCTGGTGTCTCACTGTGTAAGCATCTCTGATTGCACTGGCCTCACACAACCTCCCCTAAATGTGACTGCTGAGGCACTTTTCTCAACTTGCAACAAATGAAACTGTATTTAAAGAAATCAACATAGATGTTTAGGAGTTTTTAATCTCATGTCTTGTCCTGATTGTCGCCTGTGTGCCAGTATCTGGCCCAACAATGACAAACAAGGTAATCTTGTAGGTATTCTTAGTGGTGTTTTAGAGTTTATCATTAAATGATTAACATTAAATGTTTATCTTAAAAAAAATGTTGATGGCTCGCCCTGGACTGGGACTCCCCATCGCAGGGACGAGCCTGCGTCTCTCCTTCACTAGCAGCACTGCTGGCTTGGAGTCTCGGCTCAAACATGTATCATGGCTTCACTCCAAAAACGACTTCATCGTTGTTGTCTTTTTCCTCTGTTTCATTCCTGTGCAATTTATTGGTAAAATCCGCAGCTGGAGGTGATGGTGGTGACAAGAAGTTCTCGACTGCAGAGAGCAGGCTGATCTTGTTGCTGGTCTCCATGTCGAGCTAGTAGCTACTGTCAATCTGAAATTTGGCTTGGGGGCGTAACACATATCAAGCGCCATCGGCTACTGTAAATGCCAGTCAATATCCACGACTAGACCCTCCCTAGCTTAATGTTTTTAAAGGAAAGATTTAAGTATGCGGGATCAAATAGCACTCTGTTAGCCGGTTTCATGGGAACTTGAATGTGTATCGGTCACGTCGTGTCTGATATCTGATCCACTTAGTCAGGTCAGTATGGATGTGTTTTCTCTTTCAGCCATGTGTGTTGCTTCTGTATGTTATTACTGTTTAAATATATCAGCATGTCACAATATTACAGTATGACATGTTCTTGTGATATTAGGATTTATATATGTCGTATCACCTCATATGGACTGTTCAGGTGTCCACATACTTTTGGCCACTCAGAACTCAGATATAAACAGACTCATGTTTTTCCTGCTTACTGTTTTCTGTCTGTTAGAGCTGGCGTTGGAGGAGATCTGCCGCTCCGAGGGCGACGACACTGATGACATGGACACTGATAACGGCTCTTGATTGGCTGCTGCCACAGCGACCAATGGGCGGACATGAGGGACAGTTTACTGACTGTTGATTGGACTTTTTCCAGACTGAAACGAGGACAGAACAGTTCTGTGATGAAGTGGATTTTGGAGACAAATGAAGGATCATTGAAAATTCTGAGGTCTGAAGTGACGGACAGTCACAGGATTTTTTCTGCTGTCTGATGTGATTTAATAATAAAATGTGAAGGTGAGGCTGCTCTCAAGAGTCCACAGTCTTTATGTTGTTTCTTCACCTCTTAATGTCTTCACCTCCTATCTGTACACTTTGGGCTGCTGTTACTTCTCTCTGTGGTTCTCACTTTTATTTAATACATTAATACATGTTCTTACACTGGATACAAACCCTTGGTGTGGTCCCATGGTTTTCAGTATGCTTACTAGTGCTAATATTTTGCAGGGGAAACAAGCTTCAAAATGTCCCAGACCTGTAAATCCCTCAGACATGTTGCCACACATTGAGAAGACAGCTGAAGGACTCTACTCAAATCTCCAACATTGTAATCACAACAAAAGAAATACAAGTTTCAACACCAGTAATAAAATGTTTTTGTCAATTAAACCCAAACAAAAAACACTTGACCAGAACAGTTTGTGAAACATCTTTATTTTCCATGTGTAACTGAGGTCAGAAGAAGGCATCCTATTGGCTGGCTGCAGGTCTGCCGGGTCGTGATCGGTCAAAGGGAACACAAGACTTTAGTTTGGGGGAATAATGTTAGTCCAGTTATCTCAAGATTACAACTTCATTATTCACTTATTATGATTCAGATTTAATTATTCTGTTACATCAGAAATAGCTTTCTCATGATCACAGCCTCAGTGTGCTGTTATTTTGGGATGACGGTTGATCCAGAGCCTCTTCTGTCACGTTGTCAGTCCTTAACAAGAGGTGTCCCAAAATAAACCAGCTTGCTTGTAGTAATTATTGCAGTGTGAATATGTGTGACACCCAGGGAAAATATTACGTGACATTACATGTCATGTCAAGAAAAGTACTTTTTTTTCCTACTAATATAAGCAAATATTTTTTTCTGTATAACCGTTTGTATGGATCAGAGGAAAACAAAATTCCAAGGAATCAAGTTATGATCATGAGATAAGAGGCCTGAAAGTATTTTTAGCGATCATGGCAGCTCTCAGTTTCTATTAAACTGAGCTCATCAGAAAAGAATGAAACACTTTGATATTTTTAAGTCACACTAAAGCTGAATTTAAACTTCTGTTTTTCAGAAACATGTCTTGTGACTCTCTAACACTCACCGATCCTTCTCTCATTAATTCTAGGGAGCAACCAGGAAGTGTAAACACTGACAGAAAGAAGCTGTGTGCCATTTTAGGCTCCGCCTGCGTCAAAGTCCATTTTAAAACTAATAATGCGTTCAGGCAGTCTTTGTCCATGTCTTAAATCAGAGGTGATGATGTTACCAGGTGTCCGGATTGGACCTGAACAAACTGTTTGTTGTGGTTTGTGTCAGGTACTGTACTGCGGGAAGTGGTGACTGATAGGAATCTGGCGGAGCCTGAATTGAGACACAGCAACAGGAAGGCACCTGAGGGTCGGGTCAAGTAATCCAGGATCAGACTGTCTCTGTAGTGTGTGTGTGTGTGTGTGTGTGTGTGTGTGTGTGTGTGTGTATGTGTCTGTCTATTTTTGCGAGGACATTTTGGAGTTTTTGTCTGGTTGTGGGGACATTTTGTCTGAAGGCTGCTTGAGGGTTCAGACTTGGTTTTGGGGTAGAAGTCAGGTTGAGGTGTAAGCTTGGGGTTCATTAGTTAAGGTTAGGGGATGCATTTTTTGGGTCCTCACAAGTATAGAAGTGCAAACGTGTGCTGTGTTGGGCCTCGTTTCCACTGCATGGTTCAGCTCAACTCAACTTAAGGTCCTCTTCTCTATTTCATTTTCCACTGTGGATCACACCTCCTCATTGTAGGCGGATTCACAGGAAACTGCCATGACATCATCTTCAGTCTGGGGCTAGTCAATAAACAAATTGCGGTTGTTGTTGCAGGTATCTTGGCTGTTTAAAATCGGCAGGTTTTTGCAGGATGTCCTGTGGTGCGCTATTGATGATGCTCTCTAACCAGTCAGTGGTCTGCAGTGTTTTAACTCCACCTACCAAAACAAGGACCAGGTACTATGCACAATTTTTGCCGATGGAAAACAAATAGAGTTGAGTATAGTCATGCTGTACCATGCGCTGGAAATGTGGCATTAGTGTTTTTCCGTCCACGTCGGCACCACCTGATCATCGTCCTCTTGTTTATTCTGTAGTGTTTTGTGTGGACTGTGTGTGTGCAACTTGTGTGTGTTGTGATGTGGCGTGCAGGGACTGGTTAGCCACGGGTGCATCAGCAGCTCTGACGCCGTCAGTCTCTCTGTGGGCGACTTCCTTAGCATGCAGCCAATCAGACACTTGGCCTGCGACGACAGCCACTCGGGCAGGCTGAAAGCCCCACGGCGGATCTTGGCGAAAAGTGCAGCAGGCTGAGTGTCCTGAAATGGGTATCGTCCAATCAGCATTGTGTACAGAGACACGCCCAGACTCCAGATGTCCGCAGCACGGCCCGAGTAAGACCTGTTCCCATTGGTCAGCAGCTCGGGGCTGACGTAGGCAGGGCAGCCGTGTCTGTCCGTCAGAGAGTCATCTTTGTGGTTACCATGCAGGAGGACGCAGTCATCCAGGCCGAGCAGAGCTAGACGAGTCCTGCAGAAAGAAAACCACTCTTTTAGTCTACGTACTGCTGATATTAATTATATTGCTGCTACCACTGATACTGCTGATGCTACTGTTTTAAGCAGTGTCAGCAGTATTACCAGAAATATTAGTTCAGTCAGGACCACTTTAGTCAAAGAAAACTTTATTTCCATTTGCAGTATTAAATTTGGCAGCAAGGCTCTGTTCTGGGGCCTCTCTGCCTTTTCTAGGCCTACACAAAAAGCCTCTTCCACATGCCTCCATTCTCTCTCTGCCCTTCCATGTGCAAATGAGGAAAGCCTGAGGCAGACAGAGCAAACCTTCCTGCCCTTCCATGCGCCTACATGAAAAGCCTAAGGCAGGGAGAGCAGCAGCAAAGATCCCCCGGAAACAACAGAGACGAAACCAATGACAAACAGAAATGACATTGATAAGTCAGGCACAACGTGAAAAGGAGGAGCTGAGGTGGAGGCAGGTTGCATAGCGGCTTGCAGATGAAGCAGCAACAGTAGGCAGACCAGAGCAGTTTAAATAGGGCGCCCTGAATGAGATTCGCCAATTAGTTGCACAGAAAGGAATCATGTGATCTATCAGCTGACTCCCTTCCATCACTCAGCTGCTCCATCAGTTGATTGGCTGTTTGAGATCAGCTGATGTAGCTGAGATGTGAGCTGAGCTTGACATCGTGTCCTGCCTGAACTAACACTACGCTCAATTGGTACTGGTGGTGTTTTTAGCAGTATTAGTGGTGTCATTTACAGTTTCAGAGGTATTGGCAGTATGCGTCATATGCAGTATCAGTAGAAGATATATATATATATATATATTTTAATATCATTGGTATTTTCAGTAGTATTATTAGCAGTATCAGCAGTGTTATTGATTATTTACTTTCAGAATCAGTGGTAGTATTGGTAATGTTCGTGTAGAGTCAGCATCAGTATTTTTCACAGTATTGGTAGTATCATTGGTACCTCTTAGTCAGTCTCACCTGTATTTGTCGATGAAGACGAATCTTCGGAGCTTCAGGTCCCTCAGGATGACTCCTTGGAGGTGACAGTGGGTCACAGCGTTCAGCATCTGAGCAAAAAGATGCCTGGCCTCCTCCTCTCCTAGACGCTTCCTGCTTCTCATGTATGCGTGCATGTCTCCGTGGTGACTGGGCAGGAAAACATAAACGCTGTCCTGGCCAATCACTACGTCCAACAGGCCACAGATGTTGTCATGGTGACCGATGCGGGCGTAGGCAGCCAAGCGTTCTTGATAACCACGCAGAGGAAGAACCTGCAACCATGGCAACCAGGAGGGACGGTTAAGGTAACAATATAACAACTGCTACAGTTACAAGCTGCATTGTGTGCATGTCTTTTTGCAATATCATTAATACTTTCAGCAGTACTAACAGTATTATTAGCAGCATCCGATGTTGTATTTTCAACATTTTTAAGTATATTTTTTAAGGAACAGGAGGAATATCAGTATTTCCAGCAGTTTGAGTAGTATATTTAGCAGCATAATTAATATTATTTGCAATATCAGTAATATTTTTTAGAGTTTTCAGAATATTTTGTCGTATTTTCAGCAGTATTCTTGTAGTATAAACAGTATCAGTAGTATTAACACTGGTGGCTCTACCTGGCAGGTGTATTGCTCCTTTGTCTGTGCATGCACAGCCCTGTAAGTCTTCTCCCCCTCACAGGGTTCAAACAGGAAGTACGATCCGACTCTGGTTGGAGACTGGCTCTGGTTGGACTCGGGGGCGGGGCTTTTGGGCCTGAGGCAGTGTGATAGGCCGGTGGCAGGAGGGTGTGGGTCCAGGCGGGCTACTTTGCATTTCAGTAAATTGTCCTGCGGTTCGTCCAGTAACCTCTTCAGACACAGCTGAGACCTGGCTGCTGTCATGCCCATGCTCATCTGTGATTGGAGGAGAAAAGTGACGTCATCAGTAATTAATTAATTGACAGCTTTATTGCACCTTCAGGAGGTGTTTAAAGCAATACACTGTGTCAGACTGGATCAGAATGCTTAATACTGTATCCTGGTTCAGACAGTGATGTAAAGATGTGTTTATTTACACATCCACCAGTTACAGAGCAACAATATCATTTATTCGGGGTCCTGTTTGTGTCCACAATTCCAATTGATGAATATAAGTCCAATATTCACTCTCTTTTAGTTCTCTTTTTGGTCTTTACCAACTCCTGAGAGAAATATCTGTCTCTGTAGTTGCTGAATACCCCACTAGGTTCACCACCTATTCTCTAACTTGTCTGTCTGCTGCTGAGCAGGTAGTGTACAATAGAGTTTTCAGAGATATTTCTCTGAAAACAGATGCCTGCTGCAGCCAAAAACGACACTAAGGGAATACTGAGAATGAACTAGAACAGTTAAGTTGCAGCTGAACAACTAAACAATGAGCTGAAACTCACTTTAAAGCCGAGAGGGCCTGCAGTTAGGATAATACGCATATTTTACATATTTCTGCTGTTGATTCATCCCCAATGGGAAATTGTGAAAATAATAATAATTATTAATAATATAAAAATATTGGTTATAGTCGCTTAAAGGCTATATGCCTGTATGGTATATCTGAGGTGTACTGCAGCTGAGATCTTGTATCATGATTCTTTTACTATGTTTCAAATATAGAAGGCATCCTCACTTCATGTCCTGTGTGCAGATTGTTGTGAACAGTTAGTATTAAAATTTCACAAGAATTTGTAGTTACATTTGGCTTTATTTCAAGAATGTTACTACTAGAAACTAAAGGCTGTTAGTTGAGTTGTTTGAGACTGACTGGTTTCATTTCTGCACTGAGCGCCCTCTGCTGGTCTCATCACAGCTGAGCCACCAAACCCCTCCTCAGTTATATTTCCACATACAGTAAGAAGAATTATATTCGTATCACATCTCGCTGTGTTCTGTGTCTCTGCTGCTCACACGTTACACTGTTAACGTGTCTATAGGCTTCATGATGCAACTTCCTGTAAGCTGACAGGCGCTTCAGCTTTCAGATCGTTGCATCAGAGCACAACAGTTTGTAGTTTAAACAGCCTTTAAATACAGTCAACACCTACCACACACACACACGCTGTGAGAGTGTGTGTCTATTTTTTATATAAAGTTTTTTAGAGCTTGTGGTTGCCGTGGTGACGCTGTGTGGCAATATGCTGTTGGCCAACTCCGCTTTCACTCTGGTGAAACACCCTGAGTCACCGCGGGAAACGTCACCCCCTGACACACACACACACACACAGTGACTCTGTGCTGTTTGATGTCTCATCTCGTCAGCTGCAGTTTCACAATCACAGATCAGAATGTTAAAAATAAACTGCGGGAAAAATTCCACCAGATTCTCCTGAACTCTCTTGAACTCTCATTGAGGATTTCTTTCATCTGTCTCTCTGAAAACAATCAAGCATGTTCCTGGGGTTTACTTTTCATATTCTCAGACAAATAAACATCCACTGTAGAACGTCCTACTACAAGTTCAAATCTTTGTGATTGCACGAGGTAAACAACAATTAAAACTACAGCTCCCATGACAATGTAGCAGCACCGGTGCCTGAGTTAACCAACCAGTTCACCAATGCTCGCTTCTCATTTTCTTTTAATGTTTAGCCTTCATCTCTGCTGTCTGCTTTCTTAAAACATAAACTCCGTTCACTCCTCTCTGTCCGGCTGTTATGACAGACACATCTGATGTAGCCATGACCTCATGGACTCGTCTGTTTTGTCAAGATGTGACGTTAAACCCGTAGAGGTCTAGGGCTTATGGGAAATTGTGTTCACTAAAGGTAGCTAAAAACTGAAATACTGTACTGTCAGTGAGATGTTAAAGAGGTTTTCCTACTTCTGGAATAGAGCCTTTCTGTTTCACTTTGACTCTTTATTTGAAAGTGCTTAACCCTTTTGTTTTCTGTTTTATTCTGACTTAGACGGAGGTCTTTAACTCCGCTTTACTGAGGAGTTTGACTCTTGTCTTCTTATGAACATTTGGGATGTGACAGATAACTTTGTCACATGGTGTGAGCAGAACCATCTGCAGCTCAACATGACAAAGACAAATGGGAAAAAAAGGTGTGGATGTGATGAGGACAAAGGCGTCGTTGACCCGTTTCCATCCAGGAGGTCAGTGTGGACATTGTGAAGTACAACAAGTACCTGAGAGTGTGCACTTGGAACAAACTGGGCTGGGCAAAATACACCGACGCCTTTTACAGGAAGAGCCAGAGCTGTTTCTACTCTCTGAGGAGGCTGAGGTCTTTCAACAATGCTGAGGATGTTTTATGAGTCTGTGGTGGCCAGTGCTATCCTGTTTGCTGTAGTGTGCTGGCGCAGCAGGTTGAGGGTAGCAGATGTCACTAGACTCAACAAGACTGTAACGCTGTGGGAGTGGAGTTGGACTCTCCGGTGACAGCGTCAGAGAGCAGGATGCTGTTTAAGTTGTGTGTCATCCCGGACAATCTATCCCACCCACTCCATGATGCACTGGTCAAGCACAGGAGTACATTCAGTACGAGACTCATTCCTCTGAGATGCACCAGAGAGCGTGACGGGAAGTCATTCCTGCCTGTAGCTATCAAACTTCTCAACTCCTCCCTCAGTGTGTGTCAGACACCCTGAGTCACAAGACTCAGAGTCAATAGACTCAGGCTCTTGGACTTATTTCACCTGTCAGCTGATATAACCTCATAATTTATTCATTATTTGTATTTCAACTTTGCGAAACCGACTTAACTGTGCAACAGTTTGACTGTGCAATACTCAACTAATGTTCTTATTTAAGTCTTACTTAATCTATTCTTGCATTTATATTTGACATACTTTGTAGTATGATGTACGTGTATAGTCTTTGTGTTATATATTATATATATTTTTTGTTGTCATTTCTTTAGGTTCATATACATCAGAAGAGCTGATGTAATGTGTCCCAGTCATCAGTATTCCTGATTCTGATCTGTCTCGATTGACAGTCAGATGTCTTCTCTACGTCCTGACTGCTGTAAACATAAGCACGTTATAAACAGTTGTTATTATGAATATAGTTTTTCTTCTGCTTCTAATCTTTAAATTTGAATATCTGCCGTTGCTGCATCTAATCCCTATGTGTATTTATTATGTCTGTGACAGGAGACACTTGTCAAACAGTCAGAGGATGGTGTTTGCTCGTGTGTCGTGCAGTCAGTCTTAAGTATTTTGTAGAGAACATGACTTCCAAACTGCAAGGTATCTTTAAAAGTCATCAAAATTAGACCATTTATCAGAACCAGAAACTGTTAAAACAGAATTATCATTTGGATTTTAAAATTTAAAATTTCCGACTGTCCGCATCAGGGAAAAATATGTGTATCATTGGGGAGGGTCCAACAAAGTCACACCCCTTCCTCTGATACATAAAGAACAGTCCCTTTAACCAAACAAACCTCAACTCATCCTCCTCTTGCCAGCTTTTTCCAGAACTTTCAACTGTATCACACAGTTATACACACTACACATAACAGCTACTGAGCTCACATGTCAACACACCCATCCTCCATGACAGCTGAGCTCACGCCATGTGCTGAAGACCGTTCAAACTACTGTTTCATAAACTCTACTCAGCAGAGTCAAGCAGAACCTGCTCTGCTGAGCTCTACTGTACTAACTCCTGCTCTGAGACATTAGAGTAAAACTACCATAGCATATGTTCTCAAGTACTGTACTGGAGTACTGTTTTCAGGCAGTTGCACCCCACTGTAGTACTTTCATTTTCTGTTAGTTTGCATGTCTTTCAGGGGTAAATGTTGTACTTTTTACTACACTTGCAGCTGAGGATTTACCATAAAACACATTAGTTTCTGTGGATGACACTACCAAAAAGTGTCTTAAATTGTTAAAGTGGCCTCCACCTCGAGCAGGTACAGCATAGGGAGGCTGTAATGCATCAGTAAAAGAGGCCATCCTACATAATGAGTACTTTAAGTACATTTAGCTGACAACACTTTTGTATTTGCACATGAATTAACAACATTATACAGCTACACTAGTCTTTGTTTAACTAAACTTGCTATCAGATCAATATTTTTTCACAACAAAGTCTGATATAGGAACATTTTTGGCAACAACAACAAAGAGATGTCATTCAAAGTCTTTCCAAATAATTTTTTTGTAAATCCAAAAAACTGACAACTAATATCTCATCCAGTCTCATGTTGCATGACAGTAGACAGTTGTGCTATTTCTCATTCTCATAACAAGGAAGCTGTCAGAATATATAATTTGTGTTGTAAGCAGAAACTGGATCTTTACACCCAGCCTCTGTTTACATGCGTTGCACTGCGAGTGATGTAAGCTCTCATCAGAGGTGCAAACTAAGTATATTTGCTCAAGTACTGTGGGATATATGAGTACAATTTTATAGTACTTGCACTTTACTTGAGTGCTTCCATTTAATGCTACTTTACTGTTTTACTCCTCTACATTTCAAAGGGAAATATTTCACTTTTTACTCCCTTACATTCATCCTTTTTTCCAAATAATTTCTTTGAAAACTCAAAAAGACTGAGAGCTACAGTATGGTACAGTTGAATAATGTGTTATTAGTAATTCACTAAAGTAAACAATCTGCGTGCTCCTTCCACCTCTGCTCTCAGTGTCTTACCTTGTGCTCTCTGACAGACAGACGGACTGGTTCGGGCTGCGGGTCAACAGGAAACCAGTAGACTCAGTAGAAACCCAGTAGAGTCACAGAGGAGCAGTTGGTCTGTCTGTCTGTGCAGCGAAAGTTGCTGAAGACATAAAAAAAAGGTTTTCCTTGAAAGTTTGAACTCCGACTGGGACCAGCAGCTCTTACAGCTACTGGGAGAACTGGAGCTGACTGTCCGGTGGTGACGTCTTTGTCTCGTTATTATTATTGTCTCGGTTGCGCAACGTGTCGTCAGTCAGCTGTTAGTTTGAGTTTCTTTTTCAAGTTTGAAATAAAAGAAACTCTGACGGCGAAAAGAAAGAGAAGGAGAAAACAAGACAAGCAAAACTGTTTTTAAACAAAAGTTAAAATGAAACTGTTTCAAAAATATATCCGGAGCTGAAGCGAACAAAGCCGAGTCACACCGAGTCCTTTTTGTCCTCCTGTCCGTCCGCCTGAGCTTAAATTAAAATACTGTCCGTGTGTCGCTCTGCTTTAAATCCAGTCTGACCCTCGGACCCTGGTCTGCTCGGACCCTGCTCGTCTCCAGAACTTTGAGGCGCACTGAGGACTCGGACTGACTCTGGGTCTGTCTGGTTACGGTGTTTCCTCCCGTGATGTCGTCATCCAGCGGGGGGCGGAGCCTCGATGTTGCAATCCTGAGCGGATCAGTCGTCAGAAAACAGACACGAGACTCAGCAGGGCTGTTGCATTATGTTTCTTTATTGAACATAACGACGCCCTGAGGCGGAGGAAGCACACACATCTTTTACTAATGTGGCTGTACAGATGCATTATGAGAAGACACTGAGAGGACTCAAAGTAAAAAGAACTCATTATGCAGAATAGATTATATTTTATCATTAAATTAGACTTATGTGTTCATTACTTTAATGTTGAAGCCGGTAAAGGTGGAGCTAATTTTAATTACTTGGGAAGCTGGGGAGCAATAAAGTCTTATCTTAGTCTACCTTGTACTATTGCATCATCGTTTAATATTAATCTGAATTTGCAAAGTAACTTAAGTTATCAAGCAAATGTAAGGGAGTAAAAGGTTAAACATTTCCCTCTGAAATGTAGTGGAAGTAAAACCGTAAAGTAGCATTAAATGGATGCACTCAAGACAAGCGCATGCACCTCTAAATTGTGCTTAAATAGCCCAAAGTTCTTGTGCAAATATACTTGGTTTGCACCTCTGATGACAGCTTTGTCACTCGCAATGCAACGCATGTAAACAGAGGCTGGGTGTAAAGATACAGTTTCTGCTTACAACACAAATTATATATTCTGACAGCTTCCTTGTTATGAGAATAAGAAATAGCACCACTGTCTACTGTCATCCAGCATGAGACACATAGTTTTTAGTTCTGTCTTTTTGTACATTAAAAGAAATTATATGGAAAGAGAGGAGGAAGAGGAAACATTTTCAGTGACATCTGTTTGTTGTTACTACCAAAAAAGTTCCTTTACTAGATGTTTTATGAACAAGTATTGATCTGATAGCAAGTTTAGTTAAACAGAGACTAGTGTAGTTGTATAATGTCGTTAGTTCATGTGTAAATACAAAAGGTGTTGTCAGCTGAATGTACTTTAAGAACTATCAGTGTAGAATGGCTTCTTTTACTGATGTAAACAGCCTCCTGCTCGAGGTGGAGGCCACTTTAACAATTTAAGACACTTTTTGGTAGTTTCATCCACAGAAATGATCATATCTTTTAAATTAATGTTTTATATATTAAATCTTTAGCTGCAAGTGTAGTAAAAAGTTCAATAACATACATATTGACTCCTGAAAGATGGGTCCATATTTTGTTTTAGTTTCAAAGAAATAATTCGGAGAGGAATCATTTTCAATGACATCCCTTTGTTGTTATTACCAAAAAAAAAGTTCCCATACAAGACTTTTTATAAACAGATATAGATCTGATCGCATGTTTAGTGAAACAGAGACAACTGTCTGACAAAGCGAGTGTACCTTTCTTTTATGGGAACAAGGATATATGTTAAAAATATCATAGACACAGCACGGTGGTGAGTCAGAGATTTAATTTTACACAACAGCTGCTTGCTTATATTTGGAGGATTATTGCATTTTGCACTGACACACTGGACAAGTTTCAAAGCCTGAATCACAAACTTGGTGTAGAGCAGGGGTGCCACATACAGCCCAATTTGACTGCAGATGGGTCGGACCAATTAAAGCCATCACACAATAACCAATATTTTTCCTTTTTTAGTGTAAAATATAACAAGTACATTCTGTCGAGGTTCATCCTTTTACAAAACAGATGAACAGCGTGAGATAACTTAAGAAAAATAAGTGCAATCTCAATGTTATGTCTCAGTTTTTCCACATTCAGTCAGTCTACTTCTCACTGTCGTTACACATGCACTTTACCACACATTTCCTGATACAGATTCTTTTGAACTGAGGCTGCTGATTGACAACATTTTGCACAATGTTCAGTATCTTAAAACATGGTCACATGAAGTATTCACTGATATATCAGAGAACTGTATCCTGGTCAGGGTGGAAAAATTTTACATGAAGTAGGTGACGTAGTGTTTAACTTGCTCCAGAAACCTGGCACCTCTTAGTCCAGTCATCTAGTGGGCCGGATTGGACCCTTTGGTGGGCCGGTCCTGGCCCACGGGCTGTATGTTTGATAGGGGGGGAGAGCCTTTTAAGTTTGTTTGGTTCATGTACTTTGCACTTAGAATTGTTTTGTGGATGAAAGGTGAAATACAGTTAAATGTACCTTGACTTGCTCAATTATTACCCAGAAAAATGCAGCAGATACAAGGTTTTCCTCTGACAGTAACAGTATTATAATACAGTAGATATGAGGTTTTCCTCTGATGTTAATCCCAGTCTTGTTTGTTTGTAAACGTGAACAGGTGACCTGCAGAGCTGCAGCCACCTGCTGACCTTTGACCTCCGACCTTAATCTGTGCCCAGTCTGTGTTGGGAGGTTCAACACTCGTTCACGTCACCTGTTTACTTGAGTTTGTTCCACATTCAGACTTGTGGCACGTTTCACCTCGTAAACTGTGTTTCACCTCACCTGTCTCACCTCAGATCACCTGTCTCACTCCAGATCACCTGTCTCTGTCCCTCCTGCTCTGAACTACACACTCAGGTGAGTGACCTTGTTATCTGTTTACTCAGACTGAAATATCTCAACATACTATGTAAACTATTACACCCAGCTGTCGTCCACAAACAGAGATGTGTCATTAAAATGTCTTCGATTTCACTTTAATAGAGAAAAATCTGACAACAAATCTACAGAGGTGAAAGAAGTACTCAGATCATTTACTTAAAATCAATAATACCACAGTGTGACAAGTAAAAATTTCACATTTTAAATTCTTCAAGTAAAAGTAGATAAGTATGACCAGCAAAATGAGGTTAAAGTATCAAAAGTTAACATACTCACTTTGCATAATGGCTCGTGTGGTGCCTTTAGCATCCCAAAAAATGATATGTATATATTTTTTTATTATTATTATTTGTACACAGAAGTTATTACTGATGCAACAACATAAAAATATTTTTGGTATTTAATTGGTAGGTACTTAAGTAGAGTGCTTGAGATAATGTACTTAGTGCTGAGAAGTAGTAGTGGTAGTAGTGATCTTAAAATGGAGGTGAGCTCCTGGCCTTTCTATTGACACCTCACTCAAGCCAATAGGAACCTTCCAGTATTGTTGCCATGGCCTCGATATCTGACCAGGGCCTCAGCTGAAGGAACATATGTCACTGAGATTTCCTGCAGTTTAAAGAGACAGTAATTGGCCCAATTTTCCCAGAGGCTCATGGGTCTTGTAGTCAACGACACTCCTGACTTTGAGTGCACTTATGAACTTCTTACCGGCACAGCAGACTTTTATAAATGCACAGACATGATAAACAAGTTGCTCCCATGTTGTCTTATTCCCAGTTCAGACCAAAGATTGACGGCGAGACGAAGCTATTGTAGAACATTGCAGAGAAAAGTTGTAGGGGTGTGAAATGGCTGTCTGAGCTCGACCCAAGCCAGCTAATGGCGTCACCTGCAGCTCAGCTGCTCAAATCACCAGGTTGATTCTAGAACGTAAGGCTGGTCACCTGTTTTAACTGCTCAAGGTGCTCCGTTCCTGCCGAGCCCTCTGTTTCTGTCCTCACGTGCTCTGGTGTCGGACGCTGTGTTACTAATTTCCACTGTTTTTTTTTTTTTATATCATTGTGGTGTATTTATTGACTATTATTTATTTATATTTTAAGAAGCTGAAAAGCTGGACATCAGAACAGAAGTACAGAAATAAATTTAGGTTTTTTATACAGTTAGCTCCTAAATACATATCTATGTCTGTGTTGATTTTTTTTTTTAACTCATATTCACACATTCAGTACATTGTTTTACCCTCTTTTTTTTAAGTTCTTGGACAAAACCTCAGTACGACATGTAGAAAATGTTTATTTTCTGTGATATTGTTATCTACCTTGACTTCTGACTATGTGAGGCTTCATGATGTGGTCGTATGGTGTTTTCCAGCTAATACCCCCCACTACTAGTCATCTGCAACATCTTTTTTGCAAGAAAATATTCAAGTAAGGATTAAAAAAACTCTTTAATTCAGTGTGCTGAAACCTCTATAACTCAGTAACAGATGCACTCACAGTGACTCTGACTGTTGGGGAAAAAATGATGAGCGTTTCCTTCTAGATGAGACCTTGCATGTACATGTACTAAAAATGGAACAAGAACAGCTCTCAGTTTACTTTGGGTATGCCTTGGATAGGTGTTTTAGATTAATTTAGGTGAATTTTACAGGATGCTAAAGATGTACAGAACCCCCCAAATCAAAAATATATGTTCTTCCCATTACCTGTAGGACTCTCTATCATTGTAGTTCATTTTGACTTGAGTTTCTGAGTGTTGGTTGCCAGACGTCAGGCAGAACTGTCAACTCATTACACTTCGTTTTCATCCTCAGCCTGGCATTGCTTCCACTCTTACCGATTTCCGTTAGGGAGGGGGATTCGATTTTCTCTGACCAATCGCTAGAGAACAACGTATCCGCCTCAAAACCCCGCGCTGTTCCTCGAGGCTTGTTCTGTTGGTGATAAGGGTGACGGGAGTAGTGTGATAGACAGGAAATAGTTCCTGCATGAAACTGCTTGCAACCAGGTCTGTGGATTATCTTGAGTAGCGGAGTCATAATTTCTGGAAAGAGACATTGCTGTTGAGTTTTTCTAATTTTTTTTCCCTCTCTACCGCCGTTATTTCCAGCACGCGGCAACTCATACCTAAACAACCTAGGTTGGTGAGCAGCACCACAGGTAAGAGAAAATGATGTATTTTTGATTTTTGTGTGAACTGTCCCTTTACAGCCTTGACTCATCTTTAGCTTTAGAAGTATTTTATACACAATGAGTGCTGTGTATTTCTTACAGTGTGGTAATGTTAGTCAGTGTGAATGACTGAACAACTCTTCACATGGACGTCAGGGACACGTGAGACATGTGAGACATGTTGATTAATCCCAGCAGGAAGCTGACACAGACACCTGCTGCTCGACAGGAAATGAGGTCACAGCTTCATTATGTAGATTTCCTGTTTGTGTGTGCGGTGACCCGTGAGTGCATGTGAAGTCAGCTCTGCTCTGATTGGACAGATTCCAAGCGACAGGTAGAGAGCCCTGACTGACCTGGTTACACACACACACACACACGCACACACTCACACACAGCAGGTTATCTCCACATGGTTAGTGTGTTTTTACGCCACATGATGAAATATTGAAGAAACAGAGGAGGAAGAACACTGTGTGTGTATGTGTGTGTGTGTGTATGTGTTACTGCGTGTATATGTGTGTTTGTGCTGCGTGTGTGTGTTAAACTTTACTGTCTCTTTCATAACCGACGTGATGAAATCAGAGGCCAAGTGTCTGACTCAACTACGGCCTGCCACAAGAACACACACACACATACTGGGAACAGCACACACACTCTTTCATAACACACGCACACAGACTCACACTGTCCTCGTTCTCAGGATTATCACCTGTGCAACACCTGTGCTGCTGTGATGCTTAAGTTTTGATCTCCACTTGAGTCAGGCTGCTGCTCTCTCTCTCTCTCTCTCTGTCTCTCTGTGTGTCTCTCTCTGTCTCTCTGTGTGTGTGTGTGTGTGTGTGTGTGTGTGTGTGTGTGTGTGTGTGTGTGTGTGTGTGTGTGTGCGTGTGTGTGTGTGTGTGCACGCGCTGTTCTGGTGGCCTCTCCGTCTCTCTGTTTAGCTTCAGGGCATCTTGAACATGGTGAACATTGGGAACTATAAACGACAGTTTAAGCTCCGCGGTGGTGAAACGCCACAGTAACCTCCAGTGTGGTGATGCTCCCGGTGGTCTGTGTTAAGCGCAGATTTAACCAGCTAACGAATTAAAAAATAAAGATTGTGTGATAGCTAAGCTAACATTAGACTGCTTGTAAACAAATAACTGTACGTCCAAACTGTGCTCACCTGAACTGATCAAAGGACTTAAGATGGTCAAAGGTCAAATGCTAAGGTCGCTGTGACTTCACAAAACATGTTTTTGGCCATAACTCAAAAATTTTCACACAAATGTCAATTAAGATAAAATGATGAAGTGATGACATTTTATATCCAGAGGGTCAAAGGTCAACTTCACTGTGACATGGTAATGTTCTGCTAAAACACTTTTCTGGCCATAACTCAGCGTCATAACGTGCTGCTAGGGGAAGATGTGTGTGAAGCGTCCATGTTTTCACAGACATAAATAAATAAAAATAAATAAATAAAATGGATGTAAACTAAGAGCAATTTGACTGCGAGGCAGTAATTCTAGTTGATATATATATTTACAGACCATTTTTCTAACATGTTTATATGCTATTTTAAGAACGGTTTAATTAATATTGAAAAACCAAACATAACACAAAGTTAGGGGTCATGGGGGCCTGGAGCCTATCCCAGCTGACACTGGGCAAGAGGCAGGGTACACCCTGGGCAGGTCACCAGACTATCACAGGGCTGACACACAGAGACAGACAACTGTTCATGCTCACATTCACAGTCACCAATTAACCTGCATGTCTTTGGACAGTGGGAGGAAGCCGGACCCATCACAGTGTCAGCACAACAGAAGTCTGTGTGGACCAGGCTACATCCACTCTAATATGTTTTTATTTTGAATCTCATAACTTTTGCTACGTTTACACCTAGTGTCCTCACTACTCCAGCATTTTGGACCCCCTAAAACAGACGTGTTTTCTAATCTGCTGAGCACATTTAGTTTAAAAACAGTGTTTTAGGCTGGACGGTCAGAAACGATGACACAGACACCTACGCTTGCTTCCTGACAATGTGTCAAGCCAAAACATTCTAGCAAGTTCCACATATCTCTTGTGATTTTATCCTTCTTGTGTGCAAAACTACTTTCCCATCATCATGGCTTCCTCCAGTGACTGATAATGCTCCCGGTACTGCTCTGATATGTCATCGTATTTGCTTTGCAGTAACTCCTAATCTGTGGTTTCCTCTGCTTTGACCACTTTATACTTGTGTGTTAGTCTCAGTAACAGTTCCACCTCGCTGTCAGTCAAAGCAAAGAAATCTTCTGTCTTACTTTTTGTCATCTCCGTAGTATTTTCTGTAGCTAAGCAACCAACCACAGAAAAGACAAGCAGCTTCTTGTTAACACCGCCATCTGCATGCTCAGTGTGCGTAAATGGTCATGTGATATCTGTTTTCAGAAGTGTTAGTTTCAAAATACAAAAAAAATAGTAGTGTGGATGTGGTTTTAGTTCTTGAGGTAGGGAAAAGATAAATCTCAAGTATATGCGCTGACCAGAGATCAGTTCGCAAACACCTCAATCTCTGCATGATGTTAGAGTTAAAACATGTCGCAGCTGATGATTAAATCAGTGACCCTGAGTTGTGTCAGCTGAGGCAAGATGTAGCAAACACTTGAGTCATAAACACTTTGGTGACAGAACTCCCACCTGTCGGATTTACGCGAGAGTCCAAAAGAGACACTTAAAACAAGATGAGGACTTAGTTCTCTACATCAGGTGAGTGTCACTCTGACAGACCAACACACAGCTGGTTCAACAGCTGCTGTTAAATATTCTCCTCTATGTTTGTCACTTAAAGGAGGACGACATGCAGAGCATCCTGCAGAATGAAGAATGAAACGCCACCTGAGACAGGAGAAATTAAGATGAAGCAGCTTCCTCCTCCATTTTGGATTCTTCAGTTCTGTCTAGTCCCTCGAAGGTCAGCACTGATGTGACAGTGTTTTATTTTTATTCTGTTGTGTGTCAAAGTGTCACCAAAGTTGAGCTCTACTCAAAAACTGATCTACTTTTGGGACTGAAAAGAGCAGTGCCATCTTGGGTGCCCTTATGGGAAATGAGTCACCCAAATGGACAAGAAAATGTGATGCAGTGTCTTGAAAGGTGCATTTCCATCCACCTGTTTTATGCACATTTTCAATTTGCACATTAAAAAACCTGTGTAAACTCCTGTGTAAAATATGTTTGGGTGGAAAAAGTTGGTGTATTGATAAAAGGTATATGTGACCATATATAATATAGTAATATTAGTTTGAAAGGATTTATTTACATTCTCCAGTGTTCTCTCTGTTATTATACATCTATGATTTTCCTTCACTTGAGCTTAGACTGGAGCTTTTTTAAAATCATATCGTCTTCATGCGCCCTCCTCTTCAGTGGCACCTAATTGGAGAATTAGCGCCACCTACTGCTTATTGAAATGAAAACACTCCTAATAATCACATAACAGTAGTGGAATGGGAAAGCACATATATGTGCATTTTATTTTGCAGATTTTCAGAAAATTCTGTTAAGATTTGTGCTACAAGTGAATGGAAACTCAAATATTAGCTGCCCTGCAGGCTAAATGACCTTCTGTGCTCTGTTGCCGTACCGCATGCAGCAGGTGTTCTTTTTATTTTTCCCCCTACTGCTCTCAGTGACACCTTTACTTTTGACAGGTAAAATGCAGCGTTGCAGCTCTGATGATTTGGCTCCTTCAGCAGTCATAAATCAAATTGTGCTCATCCAGCTCCTTAGATAACCGATTCATCTCCCACCACTCAGCATGAACAAGCTGGGTTCATACAAACTGTGGATTTATTTATTAAATAGTTCATTCATTTATTAGTTTAAAATTACAGATGGCAAGGCCAGTGGTGCCCGATGCCAGATGGCGCCATTTAAAATCTTCAGTTGACACACCAAAACCAAAAGCCGTTACTGAATTCTGTTATGCTGTTGAAGTATACAGGCTAGTTGATGACTGTGTCAGTGTGGAGATTTAGGGAAATTCAAACTGATAAACTTTGTTTTCTTATTATACAGTTAATATTACATGATATTAGTCTATGATGTGCATAGACTAATACTGCTACAGTTCACATTTTGAGTTCCACAACAGTCCTGTTTTTGTGTGTTACGTATCACTCTAAACACATGTTGGGTAATTTATTGTTCTTCAGATGGACTGTTTGTCCTTATGAAGAGAACTTTAGAGGAGACTTGTTGGTACCCATAGAACTCATTTTCATTCACACATCTCTGAGGTCAGAGTTCGGGTGACCCCTTTGAAAATGGCCACGCCAGTTTTCCCTTGCCAAAATTTAGCCAAACTCTGGAGCGATTATTTATCCCCCTCCCTGACAAGCTCTGCCAAATCAGTTAGTGCCACCTGACACCTATATTATCCAGTTTCATAAGATGCCACTACCTTCATGCTACCTTAAGAACACACCACAGTCCTTAAAGACAGTAATGTCAGCCTCCAGTTATGTTCGCCTCAGTGGTGTGTAGGGGTGGCAGCAATCATATTAGCAGAGTCATGGCCCATCCTTAGGGGTGCCACTGGGCAAGGCTATATGTTTAAATTGTGTGTTGATACTATCACAGTGTATTTTCCAAATAATCCCCCCGCCTGCATGGTCACCTAAGACGAAAGGTGAGTTGGATTGACAAAGATCCCATCAGCTTCAGCTTTACTTTGTGCTTGGTGCTAATTAGGAACTGTTCTGTACAGACTGGAGGAGGGGGAGGGCTGGGGTGTGAGGGTTTTTTTTAACCTCCCCAAAGCTACAAATATTAAATACAAAACACAACGGTTTAAAGTTAAATGTCCCTCACCTAAGCCAAAAAAACCCTCCCTAAACAGTGTACCTGCTACGTTTCAGCATGTTAGCATTGTTACTGTTAGCATGTTAGCACACTGATGTTAACATTCAGCTCAAAGCATCACTTTGCTGCGGACTTTTACTGGTGTTTCATTTATATACAGAATATTTTTTTCTAAATAATTTCAGTCTGACACATTTCCAGGATTGTGCACAGCTGAGGACTTTTTAGAATACAATTATTGGTTATTACGGTTGTGACTGATCTTTTTGAGGCGCTCTCATCTAATGAAACCTGATTTTGTCTCAGCCTCTTCATTTCAGTCTCCTCCCCATGACGCATACACATACACACACACACACACACACACACACACACACACACACTCAGAGGTCACCAGGGATGATGCAAAACTGAGATAAGAAAAGAAGACACTTAAATACTCTGTGTGTGTGTGTGTGTGTGTGTGTGTGTGTGTGTGTGTGTGTGTGAGTGAGAGATGGGGGGGTATCTCTATAAACACACACACATACAGTGAGGCCGGCCTGGGATTGTCTCTGTGATGAAACCAGCAGTAATGTCTGCTGTTGGCATGACGACTCCATCCACTGTGACATGACTATATGTGTGTGTATGTGTGTGTGTGCGTTGGCATGATTGGGGGTGTGTGTGAAATGGAGGGGGTCTGACCTTTGACCTCCTCACTGTGTCTGTTAAAGAAAGAACTGGAATTGGAATCTATTATGGAGTCCTAAATCTCAAAATAATAGTAATTATAATAATAATAAAAAATAATAATGTTATATAATACAGCAGCTGTGTGTGTGTGTGTGTGTGTGTGTGTGTGTGTGTGTGTGTGTGTGTGTGTGTGTGTGTGTGTGTGTGTGTGTGTGTGTGATGCTAATTTGGAGGATTTGATCTGATTCTGTTGAATCCCTCATTAACCTTTTTTAGATTTTGATGTTATCATAAGTTATATGTTTTTAAAAGGCAGCTATATTTTTAAGAAATAAATCTCTGTGATCAGCAGATGATGAAATTAGCTATACAGACCAAAACTGTTTTGTACCAGGCTTTTATTTCTGCTGTAAAGCTGTACAAAGTAAAGTTAACATTGTATGTGGGGATTTAAGGCTCATTAATATTCCCTTTATGTAGGAAAATAAATGTGTCCATTTCAAATGTTGTAAACGTTACTGCCCTACAGTCACAAGTTTTATACAACAACACTCAAGACGACAGCGGAGGAGGTTGTCATATTGTATGTTTAAATGAAGGCAGTGTTGTAGACAGCGGTGGTCTTTGAGGCTGTTAAATACATACCAATACGTAGACAGAGAATTATATTCACTATATGACTAACTTGTTCTGTTCCACCATTATTTAAGTGTTATCATCATCTCCTACGGTTGTATCTTGCTTGAGCTATGCTACACTGCCTCCATGATATCCATGAGGTGGCACTGCTCTGTTTCATCTCACTCTGTAAACTTGGAGGTCAAAAAAAAGTTGCCTAATAATTTTCTAATCAATCAACTGATTGTTTCTGCAGTACTTTTAGTTTGTCATGTGGTTTTTTTGTGTGTGTGTGTGTAAAAATCTTAATTTGTAAATAAACTAGTAACTAAAGTTATCAAATAACTGTAGTGGAGTAAAAAGTGCAGTATTTCCCTCTGAACTGTAGTGGCATGAGATTAAAGAACTAAAGTATAAGTACCTCACATTTGTACTTTTTTTTTTTTTTTAAATTCTATATACTTTAGTAATCCTGCAAGGGGAAATTCAGTGTTTTCACTCTGTTGTTGTTTTTTTTTTTACATATACACACAGGTCCGAAATACACACACACACATGCACAAACAGGGACCTATACATGCATTAAATAGAGAGATGTCAGAGTGAGGGGGCTGCCGATGGACAGGCGCCCCGATTGGCTGGGGTTCGGTGGGCACCTCGGCAGTGCCCAGGAGGTGAACTGGCACCTCTCCAACTACCAGTCCACAATCCCTTCTGTGCAGAGTTTGTATGTTCTCCCCTGTGTCAGTGTGGGTTTTCTCTGGGCACTCTGGCTTCCTCCCACAGTCCAAAGACATGCAGGTTAATTGGTGACTCTAAATTGTCCGTAGGTGTGAATGTGAGTGTGAATGGTTGTCTGTCTCTATGTGTCAGCCCTGTGATAGTCTGGTGACCTGTCCAGGGTGTACCCTGCCTCTCACCCAGTGTCAGCTGGGATAGGCTCCAGCCCCCCCGTGACCCTCAAGAGTGTGAATGTGATCAGTGTCTCTGTCTTGAATACACAGGTGTGACTCACCTGCCGTTGCGAGACTGGACTCACCTACACACCGTACTCCTATCTGGGTTCTGTTAATGCAGTTGAGGATTTATGAATGAAACAAAAGAACCTCTTGGGGTCGTCTCAGCACAGCTCATTGTCTTCATCAGAGTCTCCCCAGGTGAGTTGCATCAGCAGCTAATTAGGCACTGTGTTCTTCCCTCCATATGACCTTCAACTCTCTCCCTTATTTACCAAAATGAAACACTAATCATGACAGCAGCATGAGTGTGATTGAGTAAACCTCTGGAGAGGATTTATTGAACCAGAGGATCTGCTGCAGCTTAGTGAACAACCAGTGTTCACATCATGTGAAATGGATAAAAGAGTTGGGAAAGATTCCCATGTTGAGTGTCATTAAGAAGGCTGAATGATTAAGGAGTTAGTTGGTATTGACCATAATATATCTATTAAATCTGTGAGTAATACCATTGAGCGACTCTGGCTAATGTAAGGTGTCCATATTTGTTTGGATTTCAGGGTCTTCTGTGTTATCAGGCTCAAACTCTGACATATCAGAGCTTTCAAGAAAATCTGAGCTCAGCAGTTCTAATTATAATCTGGATGTTGAACTTTATTTACAAGTCAGAAACTTGTAATTACGATAACTCTGATTAAATACAATAGCCTGAATCAAACATCCAGATTTTGCTGCATTCACAGACATGTTTACAGGAAGTCTGAGTGTCGAGATCTGTACATCGTCAATCACACAGTTAGGTACCCTAACCAAATTTAGGTCACTGCTACGCTAACTGCAGATGCAATGACCATGGTCAAAGAATATGTCTTCCCTGGCATGCAGCACACCTGGCTGCAATTACCATTCCTGCATAAATGCAGTCCCATTGTAGGTTACTGCCACGCAAGGTACAAGAATAATAAACAAAATGAATAAGTGAACAAAGGCAAACAAATAAATAAATGGCTCTTACACACAGACTGATTAATTTGGATTTATCATAATCTTCTACATGGACATATATCTAAATTAAGATCCTGTAAATATAATATTTGCAGCTATATTTTGCTAACTTTGCATTTACCACCTCTAAGCAGCACAAGGACTCTAAGCAGCACATCTATCAGGGCTCACTGCATGAGCCTTCTACAGCTTTCCAATTAAACATATAACATATTTATTAATTTTAAATGCTCGTCTTTGAATCTGACCACAAGTAAACACAGAAAGTGTGGGATAGGTCATACCTGCATTTACATCCAGGTAACACCGAGTGCAAAGTTAGCATGATTTTCCCTTTAACTGGGACTATGACAGCCCTTTTCCATACATGTGTGCTGGCTTAGCCTCACTCGATGTGACTCAGTGTGTCAGCCCAGGGCAGCAGGGATTTGCGTTTCCATACAACGGGGCTACCTGCTCGAAGGTGTGCGTTTAACTGATGATGCGCTTATGAATGGAATGTTTTTCTATCCGCCCCGCTGGTGCTATTTTGGTCAACGCCTTTTATTACACTGATATCTCAGTTTTTTATTTGTATTTATTTATTTATTTATTTATTTATTTTCAAAACTGCATTGACAAAGGTCTGATGCCCATCTCCTCCAGCTTGCATGCAGTCTCTCGGAATCATACGTGTAGTACTGCAGGAGGGCACCGGAACAATGATCTGCCATTTCTTCCTCCAAGTGAGGACATAGAATAGCCGCAGTTTGCATAATCCAGTTGAAATTCATGTACCTTTTCTTAAGCACTTGAAGATACAATCATCATTAAAGCATATGTCATGCAAGACAGTCAGTGAAAACAAAGAGAGTGATCAGTGTCATGTTGTCATATTGACATTTAAGGTGTGTTGACTGATTCATGACGTCAACTCATGCATTGAGTAACATGCAATACAGCACTACGCCTTAAAAGCTGCCGGTAGCTGCTGGAGCCTCTGAGTGGCATAGTGCATTAGATTACGTGCATGCACGTGAAATATGAATCACACTTTTGTTTTAGTTTTTTAGATTTGCATCATGATCAATGATAATGACACCCATCTGATGTCAATGCAACCTGTTTAGAGGCGGCTGGTTGCACTTTGGCGACTCCAGAGATGGTCCATTTAGGACATGACTCGGCATGTTTAAACTGGTGATGGAAAAGCAAATTAGTACCACGGGGCTTTGAAAAGCCCTACTAAATATGTTAAAGGTACTGTTTGATATTTATGAGTGGGGAGGGGATAGTTCAATAAGGGGGAGGCATGTCGAACAATTCTTTAAGCACAGAGGAGGGACTTGTGTTTTTTATTTTGGCGTAGGGGAGGGGCATACAACATTAAATGGTCGTATTTTGTATTTATTTTACTGCTTATTTTTAAAGAAAACATGTCTTCCAACCTGCCCAGGTTCGGAAGGCACATTTTCTCTTGCGAAAATCACACAATTAATCATGGCCAGAAACTAAACTAAATTATAAACATACATTATCATTGGAATTTAAAAATTTCCAGTGGTCCTTGGACACATCATGTGTGACAAAAGCTTTTGTCAGAAAAAAAAAATGTAGCCAAATCTGAGCTTAAAATGGTGATATTTCATCAAGTCACTTTATTCTACAACTCATTTCAAATTGGCCAAAAATAAACTGTTTGCACGAACTGACCAGAATGCACGACAAGGGTGAAAACCCAAGGCTTTTCCATCAGCCACTCAGGGAGGCTCAAGGAAAAATATTTGTCATGGCGGAGTCTCCCTCCTCTGATAAGTACAGAACAGTCCCTAACTGTGAATGGTTGTCTGACTGGTCCACTTGAACCCCGACTCTTGGTGGTTGTGAAAAAGTAAAACCTCTAGATAACAAGACAAAAACTTTCTGAAACAAACTGAATTAAAAACACGATATAAATGATAAACACTTCAGAGGAAGACGCTGTGATTGGTTGAGTTTTTTCTTGTCATGTTAGAGCTGCATGCTGATACTCTAACATCTAAATGATGTGCTGATTTACATTTAAAAAATAAAGTCGGTGAGTGTTTAATTCCTTAAATAAATGGTAAATGAAATGTTTGAACAGCCTGAATGTTCTGGAGGAGGAAAAAGTTTTCAGCATCGAGACGAGAAACTAAAAACTGTGAAAGTTTATAAAAACCTAAACAATGTAAATATAGAAGAAACATCAAATATTAATTCTTGTTTTAACACTCAAATGTGTGTGTGTGTGTGTGTGTGTGTGTGTGTGTGTGTGTGTGTGTGTGTGTGTGTGTGTGTGTGTGTGTTTGTGTTTGTGTGTGTGGCCGTGGTTTCATTGCCCTCCTGTGCAACCATCAAATGCAACTTGAGGCAATACCCAACAAACACACACACACACACACACTCGCCCATCTCCGACTGAAACAAACAAAACAAAATAACACACACACACACACACACACACACACTCCCTCCATCACCATCCGGCTGCTTTCTGCCGTAACGAGGTGCAATCAACACGCAATGCTGACCAACACACACACACACACACACACACACACACACACACACACACACACACTGAGGCTGGTTGAAAGATGAAGTCAGCCTCTGATTGCAGAAGAGTTACAGAGTGTTGACTTGTTCCTGTGTGTGTGTGTGTGTCTGTGTGTGTGTGTGTGTGTGTGTGTGTGTGTGTTGACCTCATACTGCCATGATGTCACATCCACAACAGTTGCATTAACAGCAGCAGCCGTCTTCACGTCCACACACGTTAAACTTTCTCACATTTATGTAAGACAGTGAACTCAAAGGAAATCAAAGACATTTTTTATCTATTTTATCTGTTATCCGTTTTTATTTTTTATTTATTTATTATTTTTTTATTCTGTTTCCATCAAACACCAAACAGCACGAATTCAGATGGTTCAGGATAGAAGTGAAAAGGAACTAAATATATAAACACACAGAGGTCATGTCCCCTGTGTGTATCTGAGGATTTTTTGTTGGTTTTTAGTTGTCTGACGTAAAATAATTAAAAGTGGATACTTAATAAATCAAATTAAGTTTATTCTCACCTACATATAGTGAAATTCTTAGATGCAAAGATCCAAAATGAATCTAGCAAACAGATCGATAAAACTGAAACAGTGAAACAATACAGCCAGCATATAAGGATACATGCAGTGTCAGGGGTGATGATGACATATGACAGTAATGTATGGTGGGAGAATGAATTATAGATGATGTGTACAGTCAGTGGTGGGGAGAAACTCTTCCTTCCTCTCTGTTTTGGCCATAAGCTGATTCCAGTATTCTTTAGTCTAAACACATTTAATGATATAATTTGACCACTTTTGGGCCAACAGAACACAAATGAATACAAAGGAAAAGAAAAACATAATGTTTTAAAGACTCCAGGCTCTGTAGGATTCAGAAAACACTGTGTAGAGGGCAAAATTCTGTAGGTCGTCATATTATGAAACTCTCCAGCCACGAGCCTCTCGTCCATGAATAGATGCACGCTTCCTACATTTGGTGGGTGTAGTTCAGTACAAAGACAATAGTTCCTACACGAAGCAGCTCACATCAAGGTCTGTGGATTATCTTGAGTAAAAATTAACAAACAAAGTAATAAGTACTGGTAAGTGATAAAAGTCCAGATTTATAATAATTTGGTGATTAGCGCCACCTCCTGGTTATATTAGGAAACTTAATCTGGTTAATTTTGGTTCTCCTGAATATTATTAAATATCATTAACAGTTTGACGGTTGATTGGTTATTGATAATCAAATACATGTAACCTACAATGCTACCTGCTGACTGTAGGTAGGTTAACTGTCTTGGACCCAACAGTGTTTCAAGTTGAGTTAAGGGTCAGAGATGTGATCTGTTTCGGACCAATTAGGGGAAAACAAATGCATATATTTAGAGTAAAAGATTTTTAAAAAGTCAACATCATGTGATGTGTGTTTTTTAATCTGGTGGAAGGATTTTTCAGTCAAAGGTGAAACAACAAAAATATGATGGGTTACAGTGTGATTTGAAATGCCTCATTGACTCCAACAGAACTGAAACCAAGGTCTGGCTCTAATGCAAAATGTGAAAACTGTCACTGACGTCATGTCCTTTCCTTCTTTTTTAGTTTCCTTCCTTCACCTGATGATTCTCTGCCAGGACAGCAGCATTTTGTTCAGCTGTTGTAAACAGTTTAAAATTTGCACATATTAACTGATTATAAACACAAACACACTAAAGAGTACAGTGTTTTACTGTAATGACACCAGTCGAGTTATCTCACACCTGCTGTGTGTGTGTGTGTGTGTGTGTGTGTGTGTGTGTGTGTGTGTGTGTGTGTGTGTGTGTGTGTGTGTGTGTGTTTGGGGGGGGTGTATTGGTGATTGTGTGTGTGTTGCATCATGCTGACATTCTGTCACACACACACACACTCTTTGGTGATGAATGACGCTCAGAAGTGAGGACCTTCAGTCAGATCACACAAACTGTTTAAACTCTACGTTGACTCATCTGTGATGTCACAACCCAAGTGATTTATTTTCATCAGATTCACATAAACTCTGATCTGATCCGTGTGATTAAAAGTTCACTCAGTGTTTGTTTCTGTCTGATTCAACAGGACTGCATGAAGAGGAGCAACTCTCAGCCACTAGAGGGAGACAAACTCCACCAGCTCATCAGGTCTGCTCTCAGGTTGTACACAGACCAGTGTGTTTCAGTTCAGTGTGTTTAAATGTCTGACAGTGCTGCCAAATTCAGTACTGTGCACTTCAAGGACTTTATGGACTGTGTCTCTTCTTTACAAAAATTACTTCAATTTACACTAAAATATCCTCACATTACAAAAATGTTCTCATTTTACAAAAGTGTAACCACTTTATATTTTGTCCCCACTCTGAAAAACATCATCACTTTACTATTTTATAAAAATGTCCCCTTTTGCAAAAATGTCGTTGCTCTACAAAAATGTCTGCGCTTCACACAAATGTCCCCACTCTACAAAAATGGCCTTAGTTTTACAAAAATATACTCACTTAACAGAAATGCCCCCACTTTAAATAATGTCCTCACTTTGTAAAAATGTCCCCTCTTAACAAAAGTGGACTTACTTTCCAAATATGCCCCCCTCAGTTAAAATGTCCTCCCTTTACAAAAATGTCCCCACTTTACAAAACATCCTCACTTTACAAAATGTCCCACTTTAAATGAGTGTTTCCACTTACTAAAATTGTCCTCACTTTACAAAAATGTCCCTACTTTACAGAAATGTCCCCTCTTAACAAAAGTGGACCTACTTTCTAAATATGTCCCCACTCTCTTAAAATGTCCTCCCTTTACAAAATGTCACCACTTTACAAAAATGTCCGCACTTTACAACGATGTCCCCATTTTGCAAAAAACATCACCACTTTACAAAACTTACTCACTTACTAAAATGTCCTCACTTTACAAGAATGTCCCCATTTTGCAAAAATGTTCACACTTACTAAAACTGTCCTATCTTTTCAAAATGTCCCCACTGAACAAAAGTGGACCTACTTTATAAATATGTCCCCCACTCTGTAAAAATGTCCTCGCTTTACAAAATGTACCTACTCAGGGGTGTCAGTGGCTTAGTGGATAGAGCAGCCTCGCTGCAGTGGTCGCGGGTTCGACTCCAGCCTGCAGCCCTTTGCTGTGTGTCATCCTCCACTCTCTCTCCCTATTTCACACTGTCCTGTCCATTAAAGGCAAAAGCCCCAAAAAATCTACAAAAATGTTCCTGCCTTACAAAAATGTCCTCTGTTTCTGTTTCCATTTACTTCACAAAACATGTCTTCACAGTTTTCTCATTGTCCTATGTTGTTTTTGTCCTGTGTATTTATTAATCAGAAATTAGCTGCAATTCTCTCAAAATAACACAACGTACTACAGTAATTTAACCCTAATCAGCATTATAACGTGTGTGTATCAAGATGTTACATAGAATTATAACCTCATTATAATAATGAGTGTAATACTGAGGGTATAAAAGTTTATTTCCAGGCTGCATCATGAAGTCCATTGAAAGTCTCGGTCCTGTTAAAACTATAATGAAATACAGTCCGCAGGTGACTGGCAGCCAAACTTGTGATCATGAGCTGATGGTCATAAGTCTGCAAATGTAGTTTGTGTGTGAGGTTTGTAAGAAGCTTCAGGCTTGTGGAGGATTGTGAGGTGATTTATTTTTAGGAAGGATACAGGATGTTTGAATGGAGCGAGCGCCCAGAGCCTCACAACCCTGCAGGGTTTCCTCTTTGTAATTAAAAAGATTTATTTCAACTCCACAACTTTCATTATGTGTAATAATATTCATATTCAGTTACTCACTTAAAGAGCATCTCCACATGAAAAATTCAATGTAAATTATGTGTATAGTTTATTGTTTATCATCTGATTATATTAATTTATAAACATGTAATTTGTAGATATGTGGATGCTTTAGTGTTACAGAGTTATTACAGTGTTTAAGTACTTTTACTCTAATAATGTGCTCAAGTATAATTTTAATATGCCTGTATTTTACTTGAATTTTTCCATTTTTATACTACTGTATACTCAACTGTGTGTCAGAGGGAAATATTGTATTTTGTTTGACAGCTGTAGTACTAACCTGGTCTCACTCAGAAGTCGTCAAAAACTGCTGCTTGGTCAGTGACTTCCAGCATCAGACACAGAAGAAAAAACCCGTCCTTTTACATCGGTATGATACGCAGCCAGGTCGCCATTTTGGTTTAATGGAGAAGGAATCATGGCGGGACAGCAATGTAAAGTTAAGGTAATGGAAGTCGGAGCAGGGGCGGGTGAGAGGGGTGGTGGATGGGTCCATCAACCACCAACTTTCAACTTTGAGGTCGGTGTTCGCTTCCCGCAAGATCAGATGTTTTCATGTTGCCAGCATGTAATTTTAACACGTCATGCCCACCACCACGCAATGTGTTGATAACGCTTTATGTCCACTTCGTGTATTTCTATAAGACAGGGCTGATCTGAGACAGGAAACAAACACAGAGTCACACTGCCTTCTGCTTCGGCTCTAAAACACTGGACATAAATTTGGTCCAATATGAATCTGACTTCCTGCGTCCTCTGGGTTGCCAGGTCATATGGTTCACAGCGGTGTCTCTCTGATTAGTGTCAACTGTCCACATGACACAAATACACACCCTGAGCATTAGTGACACAATTTGGATACATTTTAATTTCATATTGAAGCCCTATAACTCTGACCCTCGGAAACGTCTCTCACACTCAAACACACACACACACAATCAGATCTCGTCTCATTTAATGACTCTCTTTCTCTGATCTTTTTTTCTGTCACAAATAGAAATTATTTTACTATTATCTTATTTATTTCTGGATCTCCTCCAATCAAATCAGTGACAACCTGCTCCACATTAACAAAACACACGTGGAGACATGTGGACAAATAACATATTAAATTAGTCAACACATGACGTGGCTTTACTCATGCTGAGGATGTTTCTAAAATTGGTGCAAAAAACTCTTCACTTAAAATTCAAAAATTCAAAATATGGTTTCATTTAACATAATTTTATCGACTAAAACTAAAATAAGTTAGTGAAAGATATTATTCAGAATCAGTTGTAGTATCTTGGCGCTCATGTTGTTGATAGCAGATTAATTTTAGATCTTCTCTCTCAGCTCCTGCTGTGTCATTCACACGTCACTGACAGAAAAAACACAAACTGTTTTCAGTCTGAAACAAAATAAAACCTGTCTTCATCAGTTTGTGGAGCAGCAGACGGTCTGAGTCGACTCACAGAGAATCTCAAACATTCTCTTACGTGTTCATGATTTTACACACTCACTTTGTTTTGAGAGACTCACGTCAGGTTGACCTACTTACACAGAGAAGGAAATCTGTCCACTGTGTCATCAAGAGCAATAAACAGACGACTTTACTTGTTGTCATCAGATTTATTTGTTTAATGTAGTTGTGGAATGTAACCAAGGACATTTACTCTCAAGTACTGTATTTAAGTACAAATTTAAGGAACTTTACGTACTTTACTTGAGTATTTATATTTTATGTAGTGGTGGATGAAGTACCTGAGATCTATACTTGAGTAAAAGTACAGAGATCGTAACAGAAAATGACTTTAGTAAAAGTTGAGTCTATTACTTAAGAAAAATTCTTATCTGAAAAAGTCTTCCTGTACTTAAGTGGCAAAAGTAATTTTATAATGATATAATGAATATAATTAAGTATTGAAAGTAAAAGTACAAGTAAATGCTGGTAATAAAAAAGCAAGTGGTCAGAACTCTGAGGATTGTAAAGTTTATTTCTTTAAAATGGAGTGTACATTACACTTAAAGAAATATGACGTCTTCTTCACAACGTAAAGGATTTAAAGAAAACCTTCGAGCTCTGGTTTACACACTGCAGTGGAGCTGGTCACCACACAATTACCCAGTCACAAATCTTTATGTCCTTATCTCTGCTGTGGGACGCCATTTTCTGCTTACATCATGAAGTTGGTCTCATTGTTGAGTAGAATGTAGTCTGTAATATGTAGCATCTGATCTAACATGTAGCCTGAGCTCAACTGACAATCCAAACTGCAGCTTTGAGAGCTCTTGTTTCTACTTGCCCTCATGTGATTAACCTGTGATCTAACTTGCAAGCTGGAACCACTGATTCATTAAGCCTTACAATTTTATTTTGTAGTGATGAAGTAACAAAAATGCTTAGGATTAGAAATACACAGAGACTTGAGTAAAACTTCCGTACAATGCTTTTATATTGTTGTAAAAGTAAACATTTTATTGAGGAAATGTAGTGGAGAAAGTGAAAGTTAACAAAAATTTAAAAACTCAAAGACGCTCCCAAAAAATATGTGTGTATTGTAACAAAGTGGGCAGCAGTGGTTACTGTTGCCTCACAGCAGAAGGGGCCCTTCTACTGTATGTGGAATCTGCGTCTTTATCCCATGTCAGCGTGGTTATTCTCCGGCTTCCTCCCACAGTCCAAAGACATGCAGGTTAATTGGTGACTCTAAATTGTCCGTAGGTGTGAATGTGACTGTGAATGGTTGTCTGTCTCTATGTGTCAGCCCTGTGATAGTCTGGTGACCTGTCCAGGGTGTACCCTGCCTCTCACCAAATGTCAGCTGGGATAGTACACCCGCAACCCCATACCATGGAAAACGAATGAATGAATGTAACAAGAGGTCTCCCATACCCCATCACTTAAACTGGACACACACACAGTAGGAAACAATCTTTACAACTGATAGCTTTTCTCTGTTGTGTGAAGTACCTTTAAGATATCTGCTGGCGTCATCAAGCTGAGGCAGCAGGAGTAAAATATGTGCAGGTCACGACAGACTGCTTGTACATCACATACGTCCAGGAATGCCAAAAATCTGAATGACATTTAAATGGTCACATTTTTCACATTTTCACTGAGGTGGAGGAACGCAGTAATGTTGAGCATTCAGCTGAGCATTAAACACAAAGAGAGCAGCAGAGAAAACATTTCTGAATCTATGTAAGTCATGTAGCTTCCATATGTTTAATTTAAATTGAATGATCGGTGAATTAGGTCCAGTGTCTCCATGAAGAGCCATAAAAAGCCGAGGTTTTGTTCAAATTGTTTCAGCACTTTTATGATTCAGTCGTTTGAGTCACTGTTGAAATATCAGATAGTCCTTTAAATTAATCAAAAAATATGTTGTTTGTCCTCCAGAAGGAAACATTGAAGTGTTTTCTGGTCTAACGCCACTATCAGCAGGACAACACTGTTTGTCTGTGCCCTCAAAATTATTTATTTAATCAAATTACTGTAAAATCTGTTTAATGATGTGACACGCTATGATTGTGTTTGGTTAGGTTTAGGGAAACAGCCTGGTGCGGATCATTTTATGGCTGTTATCAGTGGTTATACGCCTCAAGATGTGGTTCTGCTTTCACAGCCATTATCAGGCCATGAAATGAAATTTTCTGCCAGGGAGGGCTTTCATGAGACTCTCTACCATGTGTGAGAGAGCACATGGGAGGAAGGAGGGGTGGTGGATGGGTCAAGCACACGACTTTCACCCATGAGACCGGAATCTGAGTCCCATGTGAAACCAATATTCACAGCCAACCATGATTTTATTCTAAATGTAACTTAAACCTAAACCTAACATTAATTTGGTGCCTGAACCTAAGGAAAAAAAACTGAAACATAAAGAACAAGTTATGGCCACTCTGAACCAACCTGTAGACGTAGCAGGCCCCTTCATACCCATCTATGAGGCTTATGACCACAGATAAGAGCCATTTAATGGACTGACAACATCCTGATCAGGTTTATGTTTTGATACAGGGAACAAACAGCAGGCTTCTGTGTCAGAATCAAGAGTTTTGTTGATCCATCGATCAACTCTTACCTCAGTACAATGTAGACTTTGTTGCTCTATAATAATGTCAGCTGACTTCCTCTTTTTCTCACATCATAATTACTCCAGCTGTCACGTGTCATTCTTGTTGAGTCTTGCATCTTAGTTTCGTGTGTTAGCCAGCCATCATTTAACCTGACGTGCCATTGTTGCACAGAACCAGCTGAGAAGCCATCATTGGGAATTGTTTGGAAAAGGGCAGACACTTTATTGGCTAATACTTGTCTCTCGTCACTGCGATACAGTGCAAGCAACGGGGTGAATAAAACATTCACTTCCGGCCGCACAGCACATTCACAAATTCGCATCTTTGTGTTGTGTGTAGCTCAACATTGGCGAGCTTCAGCACACAAGTATGTGTTGAGGAGACATTGATTGTTACTGTGTTTATCGAGTCAATATTGTTTGATATTGGCCATAAAAAATACAAATTGCCCGACATGAGACATGCTGCCTGACTGTCAGTGAGTCAGGACAGAGGCACAGAATGTAAAAAAGTAGGAAAAATGTGCCAATAACATCATATTTTGCAATCTGGACTCACTCTAAAGTCGTCAAAATCCGATGCTTGGTCAGACGCCAACAAAAAAGCCGTCCTTTCACATCGGCATGATATGTGGCCAGTCGCTGAAATTGTTTAACGGCACATGATGGTGTCAGAGGGAAATGCAGTGAAGAGCAACAAAGTTAATGCGGCAGAAGTCCCAGTAGGGCGGGCATGAGGACTGGTGGATGTGTCCAGCAACCACCGACTTCCACCTGGGAGGCCAGTGTTCACCTCCTGTAAGATTCTTTTTTCCTAATTCTAACCATGTGCTTTTGTTGCCAAAAACCTAACCACGTGTGTGTTGGCAAAACGTAACCACGTGCATTTGTTGTTGAAGGAAAAAATGCACTAGTCAGGAGATGACATGTTCTCCATTGAGAACAACCTTGGGTTTGTTCTTTGCTCTTCTTTCAGTGAAGAAATACTCTCCAGTTCTGATGTGATTGATGCTATGTGTTGTCTCTCACCTAAACTGAGCCCATATCCGCCAGCAGCTCCTCTGTTCAGACACTAATGCTCTACTTGAAGCCTGATAACCAGAGTCATACTGTACTAAAGTAAAATACCAGATTTTATCCTCAGTATTACAAAACATACGTCAGTCAGTCTGTCTCTGTCTTTGTGTCTCTAACCACCAGCTGTGCTCTGTTCATTAACCTGCTAACCAGCTTCCACATGGTTCCTGTTAAACCACACACACACACACACACACACACACACACACACACACAGACATACACACATAGTGGCACGTGTGAACTGAGATTGAAAGATTTATGTGTTTTATTTGCAGTCATCATCAGTGTCATGTGAGACTTTGTATCCTCAGTGTGACCTCTTAATTTTTTTGTGTTATAAAGATGTTTGGATTTTGTAGTTTGACGAGTGTTTTTTTTTTTTTTTTTCTGGTGAAGAAACGTGTTTAAAAATCATCTCTCGGCAGGTGGAGGGGTACCGAGGCACAACAAACACATACTGTGGTCTGCCTGCAAGGAGGAAATAAAGGCATCACTTTCTGTCATTTTACCAGTCCAGCTCTGGTTCCAGTCCAGCTCTGGTTTTACTTTAGCTTTGGTTCCAGTCCATCTCTGGTCCCGGTTCATCTCTGGTTCTAGCTCTGGATCCAGTTCAGCTCTGGTTCCAGCTCAGCTCTGGTTCCAGTTCATCTCTGGTCCCAGTCTCTCTGGTTCCAGTCCAGCTCTGGTCCTCGTCCATCAAACCCACATGAGCCTCATTAGCAGCAGCTGATCAGAGCGGCAGCAGGAGAACATGTGAGGTGTGCAGGCGGTCATGAGACTCGACGTGACGTTTCAATTATGACAGAACCGATCGACGAGCTGCTGCTCGTTAAACCACCACACCTCTGCTCTGATTGGCTGAATCCAGATTCTGGACCGGGCGGGTTGACAAATTTAACTTAACTGAAGTAAATGTGCTTCACGTTGATTCATATTAACTCTCGTTTGAAGCTACTGGTTCATTCTGGTTGAAACTATGAGTAAACTTTGATTTATTAACTTGCTGACATAAGAGGCAGCTGCAGGTATTTGACCCTTTTATTAGTGGTGGAATGTAATAAAGTACATTCACTATACTTAAGTACAGATTAAGGTACGTGCACGTGTTTCTACTTTATATAATTTAGTACTTCTATTTCTCTACAATTCAGGGCTAAATATTCTATATCTACTACATTTGGGGGCGTGTCCACCACAGCATTTTTTTCCCGGCTAAAAACACCAGGCGCTTAAGAGCACTTTGGAGGCGTTGCATTTTTTTCAGCTGAGATGCTTTGGTTGCGTCTGATTGCTGATACGGCATATCTGTGGATGTAAAAATGTTGACGCAAGGCAGCGTACTTGATCTGGATGAAGGGAAGGTTGCGGCACACAGACAGAGAGGACAGAGTGCCGATTTCTTCTCCATTGTTGTTGTTCAGCACTCGTACATGTGAGATATGACAGTTGGTCTTTGTGGTATTTGTCCCTCCTCCACGTTAATTGGGTGGCTGGGTAAAAAGTGGTGAGTGAGGAGCACAGTGTTTTACCTTAAGTTTTCAACATTTTTCAACTCTCAACATTCAGTATAAACGGTGCTGTCATTGCAAAGAATTTAAAAAATGCAGTGGTCTTAGAAAAAAATGCTGGGTGACATGGCCCCTAAAGGTCTAGTGTGTAGGTTAGGTTTAATTACGAAATAAACCAAATAAAATAAATCGTGAAATGACATTGTTGCTTTTTCACCTCAGTCTTTATCAAACAAATGATGTGACAAATTAATTACGAGCTTTAGAGGCAGCAATCAGAAGAGTTAGTCACTATAGACAGAGTCAGGCTAGCTGCTTCTCCCTGCTTCCAGTCTTTATGCTAAGCTAAGCTAAGCTAAGGGTCTGCTGGTTGTAGCTGTGTAATTAAATATAATATTAATGTGATTATAAATGTTGGTAGAAATCATAGGCGTAGATTTGGGACAGATGTAGGGGACGCATCAATGGCAAATATTTAGAGCATGTGGAATTAAATTAAGGGCATCAACACCATAAATTGATGCAGAAATTGGTGCAACAAAACCACCAGAAACTCTGGAGGACGACCCCAAATCCCTCCATTTTATGTGTGTGTCCCCCTTCAGTGTTGAAAAGAAACCCACACCCTTCCTACACACATCTGGGTTTAAAATTGGGTTAGGTTAAGATTGGTGTGTGTGTGTGTGTGTGTGTGTATGTGTGTGTGTGTTGAGCCTCAGGATCAGAGTCAGTAACTGGACTAAAGTTAAATCACGTTACTGTCAGTGGGGGCGTGATGCAAAACCAGACTCCACTTACATAACAAAAAAAAAATCCCAGGATCCTGTTCAGAAAGGGATCCCACACACACACACACACACACACTTCTACAACACTGTGGCTCCATTGGCTGCTGCTAATGAATGGACGAGTTGTTGACCAATCAGGAGCATGTGACCAGTGAATATGTAGACCGATCAGCATCAGCTGGCAGCACTCTGAGTGTCCCTCCATCACACACACTTATACACACAAACACACAGTTAGTAACAGAGACTGCTTATAGAAACAAACGCACATCAGTCTGCTTTAGATTCATCATTGTCGTCATCTGTCATCCGTCCATCATGCACAGCAAAGAACAAATCAGGTAACAAGTAATCTTCATTGCATCTGTGTGTGTGTGTGTGTGTGTGTGTGTGTGTGTGTGTGTGTGTGTGTGTGTGTGTGTGTGTGTGTGTCATTAAGAAATATGTTTTATTGTGGAGCTGTTGGTTTTTGTTCTCTTCAGTTTAGTAGACCTGTTTTTACTAAAGGTTTTGGCTTATGACCCGTCATCATTTTGTGTTTCTACGTGACCAGTTCAACTAAACTTTTTATTTATTTATATATTTATTTATTTATTTATTTTTAATAACTTTTAGAAGACTGAAAAGGTGATGGGGTTCATGCATTCTGTAATTCACAAGAAAAAAATCTAAAAATGTTAGAGGAAAGTCAAATATAATCATTGCTGGGGTTTTTTCTGAATCAGGTACAAATAAAATAAAATACTTACCGGTTCCTACTGTAACTTAAATGTAAACACAGTGGAAGAAAAGTAGTCTATGGGGCAACAGCTGGGCATTTTAGAGGAAAGGAGACCTAGATTATTGTCTGAGTATTTTTGTAAATACCTACAGGGCACAGTACTGAGGATGATTACAATATTCTGCCAACATGAAAAAGGGGCTTTGGGAAAGTCCCAGTATTCACAAAAATATTTAAATGATTTCCTTTCCTCTAAAAATGCCAAACTGTTTCTCCGTTGTTCCCAGTAGTATTGTTCTCTGCCTCTGTACCTAGATTTATGTACCACTGGAAACCAGTAAGTATCTTATAGGTACTGAATTCATACAAGAAAAACTACACTGTAAAACACCTTCTGTACCATAAAGTACGGAGTTTCTAAGTTTCTTTAAGTTATATACTCCCTGTTACTTATCATAGAAACACAGTAGTCTTTAGGTTTCTGTTCTGACCCCCAGTTTTAATTATTTCAACTTGTTTCTGAGCAACTTGTTTCATTTCATGTCATTTTGACACGACATGTTTCTAAATACTACAGTACCCATGAGCCTCGGGTGTCTTTGCCATGGAAACAAGCCCATCAGAGGCACAAGTTGGGACTGTAGCCAGTCAACTTACTTCTTCCTTTCAGCTGTTAACAAAGCGGGATGCCATAGTATCAAAACTGACCCCGAAATTAAAAGTTAACTGATACCAGTGATATGGCTCCTGCCCTTAAAAGATGCTAAACTGTTGCCAAGCAACCAGCGGAGACTTCAGGAAGTTACTGATCCCAGCCGAGAGAAGTCAGGCATATAATGCTCTCTAATCTGGCAGATTGTCGTATTTACACTTCTTACTTTGTACTTAATGATTAGAGTGTTAATGACTGAGCTTTAGAGGTGGTGGTTGGTGTATTTTGTTGCCTTTGGACAGAGCCAAGCTAAACTAACAGGCTGCTGGCTGAAGCATCGTATTTAACAGACAGATATGAGAGAGGTATCAGAAAGAAAATAATGTTAAAACGAACGGTAAAAAACAATATCAGTGTGTTTGTGACTGTTCAGTTTCATATCATTCTAAATTTTATCAGAATACTTATGTTTGTTGTCTGTTGTTTGTTGTTATGTATGTTTATTTTTAATTTTATGTTATTTCACTGCCCGACTTTAAGATGAGTCAAAAATTTTACTTATTTTAACTTAATTTAGAGAGGGGTTTTTACATGAAAATATTCATATGTATCAAGAGATAAATGAATTATTAAGGCAGGGACGCTAGATTATAACTTGAAAAATGTATTATACATGTCACTGTTTATTTAACAATAACATGTTTGCTGATTAACAGCATTTCAGTGGCAGAAGTAAATTCCTCCTAACTGAGATGCTATCAGATGACATCTAAGAACGTCACAGTGGAGGTCTTTGTGACTTCATACTTAATAATAACTTTCTCCTAACATAATAACAAATAATTCTCTCCTGTCTGCAGTTATGATGAATATCAGAAGACAGCTGATTGGCTGATGTCTCATACGAAGCACCGCCCCCAGGTGGCGATCATCTGCGGGTCTGGACTGGGCATGCTCGCTGACACCCTCAAGTGTCAGGACTCCTTCGCTTATTCTGACATACCAGGCTTCCCACAGAGCACAGGTACTCTGCAAATACAGTTTATTATTTTAATATGAACAGTATTAAATAATAATAATGATGTAACTTTATTATTAACAACCTGACAGTAAGGAGCTGTTCACCACATATTTACTCACAGATATTTTACACTTAGATTGTGTTAAATTATAAATCACATCAATCTATGTCTGTAAGTTAAGTGTCATATTTTAAAGGTTCATTTATTCATTAATTAACCTATTGTCAGTGTTTTCACATAGACGCTCCGAGGCTGTTACTACTTTCTGTACAGCTGTTGAAGGACCTTTAGTGTCCAAATTTACCATTAAAGCTTGCTGTTTTTCTGCTGGACCAGACAGCTGACCCAAATTCCTTACCTGCCAGAAATCCATCTGATCATTAAACAGCCAAACTGAACATCAAACAGCTGATCTGGAAGAAAATTGATCATTTCTGATTATCAAACTAGTCAAGGGCGACCAATACGAGGTTAAAATCTGGTTTTATCCTTGCAATGTCTGCTCAGCATCACAGGAAAGATTTAAGGATGAACCTGTGATTGAATACTGACTGTCAGAAAGTGTTAAACCTAGAAAACGGTTAGCATAGCTACACTGCAATGTAGATTCACTTTCATTTTGTACTGGGTTAATCAGCGTGATTATTGTTTGTGTCGCAGTGCAGGGTCATGCAGGTCGGCTGGTTTTCGGGGAGCTGAAGGGGAAGACTTGTGTGTGCATGCAGGGTCGCTTCCACATGTATGAAGGACACTCACTCTGCAAGGTACACACACACACACACTTAGGTCACATCTAACCTTCACCCTAATCTTAACCTGACCCAATTAAACCCAAAATGTAACTCTACAATTGTGTTTGTGTTAGTTTAATTCCAATATTGAGGGGGACACGTAAAATGGAGGATTTGGGGGTCTTCCTCCAGCATCATCATCACGCACTTAATTTCATCTGATTCACATGATTTTTGTTTTGCACCACTTCTGCGTCAATTTATGGTGTTGATGGGGCGGGGCAAATGCACACACTCTGAATATTTGGCAGCGATGTGTCCCCTGTGTCGCCCCCAAAATCTACACCTACGATCTCTTCTAACAACATTGAATATCACATGGTTGGTATACTTAATTAAACAGCCACAGCCAGCAGACGCGACGCTTAGCTTAGCTTAGCTTAGCTTAGCTTAGCTGGAGTTAGTTGAAAGTCTAATACATCTCATAAAGATGCTGAATTGTGTCTTCTGCATCAGTATGACAAAGTGTCGGTATATGACAACTTGGGAATGACAACAGGCTGCAAAATCCATCCACTGGCACCTCTAAAGCTCAGTGATTAACACCCTGCGGTCACACTTTATGTAGGTGATGTGCCAAAGTATTCCTTGTCAGGCAACCAGCAAAGACTCCAGGAAGTTACTGGTACTGGTCAAGAAATGGATCAGTATAAAACCGCCTGTAAAATGACAAACTCTTGTTTTCACACTCTGATTTTTGTACAGATTTTACATACAAAATATAGTGTGTCAGTTAATTAGCTTCATAGTTACTGGTTGGTGGAGTTTGTTAGCTGTTCGCTTTATCCCCCTGTTTCCAGTCATTATGCTAAGCTAAAGTTAGCTGGGTGTTAGCAGTAGCTTCACACTGAGGTGTTTTGGAGGCAGCGAGGGTCTAATGAAAGAATGAGTGGCATTCTGGGAAATGTAGCATCCTGTATTTGTGGACGGTGACACATTCTGGGGACTAACAGTCCGGGTGTCTCTACCTCTGCTTCTTCTGTTTTTGGACGTTCCTTTTTTCTCACACACAAGCACATCAGTGTTTCTCCAAAGGTTGAGGTCATTTTGACTCTGGGATCAGATGTTAAAGCAGTATCACATTTTCCCAGACAGTAAGACTGCACATGAACGCACCATTTCAGTGTTTCACCCAGTTCACATGTTTAACTACGTTTACACAAAATAAATGCAATCGGAACAATAAACACAAATAAATTCTGCACATGGGAAACACACACACACACACACACACACACACACACACACACACACGGTATGTGAGCTGATTAGAGCACCTGAGTCACGCAAACCTTTCGTATAAGGTACAAAATACTGTTTGTAATCAGCAGCACGAGACTGAACCTGTAACATGACCTCTGTGTGTGTGTGTGTGTGTGTGTGTGTGTGTGTGTGTGTGTGTGTGTGTGTGTGTGTGTGTGTGTGTTTCTGCATTTGTGAACCCAGCTCAGGTCATGCATGAGTTCGGTCACATGCGGCCTTTTAGCAGACTGTTCAATGCTGCTATTGTTTCCCTCTATATCTCACACACACACACAAACACACACACACACACACACACACACACACACACACACACACACACACACACACACACACACTCCTTCCCAACAAAACTACTGACACAGTTTATTATATTGTTAACACTGCCTGAGAGTCTCAGTATGGAGAACAAAAATGTCTGAAGATAAGAAAACAAATTGTCAGACATCCTGCGTCACATAACGAGCGACTGTCTCCATGACAACGATCCTTAACAAGAAGCTTCCTATGTTTTAGAGACAAATGATTACTAGGGATTATAACGACAGACCTGTCTATCTGTCTGTCTGTCTGTTCATCAGACGACGTTTCCAGTTCGAGTCTTCAAGCTGCTGGGGGTGGAGACTCTGATCGTGACAAATGCTGCCGGCTCATTGGCTGATGGTCTCCAGCCTGGTGACATCATGATCATCAAAGACCACGTCAACTTCCCCGGATTGGTCGGTCTGAACCCGCTGAGCGGACCCAACGATGACAAGTAATACACAGATATATTTACCTGGTTATGTGTTGTTGTTGTGTTTTTGTTGTTTTGTTTATTTGATTGTATTGTTATTGTTTGTTTTTGAATTAAATGTCTGTTTAACTATTTGTTGCACTGTTGCTGTTTATTGTGATCATATTGTTGCTTGTGTTAACTCAGTTGTCATAGCAACAAAGTTTTTAAGTTTGTTGCTTTGTTCAACAGGTTCGGGCCTCGTTTTCCAGCCATGTCAGGTTGCTATGACAAAGGCCTGCGTTGCCTAGCGATGGAGATTGCCAAGCAGCTGGGCGTGGCGGGCCTCATGCAGGAGGGCGTGTACGCCATGGTGGGGGGGCCAAACTTTGAAACTATCGCTGAGGCCAGACTGCTGCATCGACTCGGGGTAGACGCTGTTGGTAAGACACACACACACACACACACACACTGGGACAAAACAAACAACTGATTACACAAATGTGAGTCATAGATATTATACAGGAGCGTAGGGTTTTTAACATTTGGGGAGAAATGTATTCAGTGGGGTGTTTGTCAGTCCTCACTCAAGAACCTTTGGGCGCCGCACACTTGATTTCCTGTATTCCTGTGAACTTAAGGCTTAAGGCAGTTTGCTCCTTTTCTGCACAGCTTATGATGGACAAGTCCTGGTACTTCCTGATTCGACCGTTCATAGTTGCTTTATGTTCTTTTTATTTTATGGCAGATGGCAACCTTTGCTTTTGAGGCTGAATGCTACCACCATTTACTTTACCCGAGGCATTGTTGCGTCTCTGAGTCGCGTCCTCCCAATTTGTAGAGATAAAAGTCCTCTCTATTTCACTCTGAAGTCGTGGATCAAGCCAGAACAGGAAAGAATTTCACTTTCAAAACCTCAACAGTGGGTGTCTTCAGTTCACAGACACTTACTGAGTGTTGTTAAAAGGAAAGGATGATGTAACTCAGTGGTAAACATGCGCCTGGGGACGGGTACCTGAAACCTGGTATTAAATGAGCCCCGGGGCTAAATGATCAAAGACTGTGGTATTGATAAGCTCCAACGTTGTTCTTTTATTTCTCAAATCAATGGTACCTTTGGCAACAGGAACAATCCCTTTTTGTTCTGGTCACATGTTCAACCCACAGTTACTGAAGACAAAAATGTAGCTCAGACTGGTTGTTAGTCGTTACAGACACGGACAGTGCAACAGGTACCAGAGCTCCGCGAAGACATTTTAGGAAATGCTAAGTTAATATTAGTTAAATATTTGTTAAAAATAAATCAGTATTTACTAAACTGAAGGCAGATTACTTTTGAAAAGAACCAGCGTTAGTGTTAGTAGCCACAGTGTCAAACCACAGACAGTCTATAGTCACGTTTCCAGTACAGTTGTTCACAAAATAAAAGCAATATTTCTGAAATTTTGACAAAGTTCAAATGCTACTTGCAGGTGTTTCCATTGAACGGTGTTTTGCGAACTAGCCGTAATTCTCATAAATTCTCGTCCGTCCCGCGAGACTTCACTTTGAGGAAGATGGCCGAAAGCGTTATGTGTCTCGGGACAGTGATCATTCCAAACTTCTTTGTTGTTTGCTATCCAAGATAACTGTGACATTTTTATCACGAACAACTGTTAATAATAACTCCGTCTCCTCATCTGTCCACACATACTGCGCCATCTTCCTCAAAATGAACTGGTCACATGACCCCCTGCGTCATGTCCGTTGACCCCGGTGATGTGTAAATGCGAAAAAAATGTTTCCATTACACCTCTGTGATACACTTTTATATCGACACGTCTGAAAAACCACCTCATGAGAGCGTAAAAATGTTTTAGCGATATTTGAGAGGATTTTCGAAATAAAGGTGTTTCCATTACCAGATTTTTATTGCGATATTTAGGTTTTGCGTATTTCTAGGGGTAATGGAAACGCGACTTATGGGACTAACTAGCTTAATGCTACTTCTGCTATCTCACTGGAAGTTGCGCACATAATCATTTCTACAGTAGTGCCCTCAGGAATAAGGAGGATAATAAGGTTGTTTGAACGTTAAATATTATGTCTTTAGACTGTATTCAATTGAATACAGGTCAAATAGGATTTACAAATCATTGCATTGTGTTTTCATTTAAGTTTCACACAGTGCTCCAACTTTTTTTTGGAATCGGGTTGCATCATGCAGAAAGGCACATTTCAGAGTAATATATATAATCTTACTGCTCAGACTGAAACCAGCACTCATATAAAGTCGTTGTAAACACAGTGATGGTGTCTGTACCTGCAGTAACAGCAGTATTACTTACAGTATTATCACTACTAACAGTAGTACTGTTGTGGCCTGTCTGAGTAACTCCAGGTTTTGTGTGTTTACAGGTATGAGTACGGCTCCTGAGGTTGTCGTGGCGACTCACTGCGGTCTGAGAGTCTTCGGCCTCTCTCTGATCACCAACAAGGTAAACACACCGACCAGTACAGCAATGTATTGATGGATTGTGACTGATAACGAAGCTGCAGGACCCAAAGTGACAAATCACCTGGATCAGTAAGATCAACAGAATCTTTTAGGGCCAACTGAGCTGATTGGTTGACTGACCAATTAATCAATTATTTGCTTGATTAATTAACATAGTGATTAAGTTTATGAATTAACTGATTTAATTGACTGGTTTATGGACTTATAAACTCACTGACTGATTAATGGATTGTTTATTTGATTGATTGCTCTGTGTCAGGTGGTGAAGAGCTACGAGGACACGGACAGTGTGAACCACGAGGGCGTCCTGGAGGTCGGTCGGCTGCGCTCTCAAACCGTACAGCAGCTGGTGACTGAACTGATCGGCAGGATGGAAATCAATAACAACAACAACACCACCAATAATGCTGTCTGAACACACATACACTCAAACACACGCTGTGTATATACTTGATCGTTGTATTTATCTACAACATTTTTGTCATCCTTAAAACACATATTTTTTACTTATATAATGAAAAAACTTTATTTATATCATCATGGTGCCTAATGATTATAATAATAATAATATTAATAATAATTCTCTGTCAAGGTGCATTTGTGTGTAAGTTTTCAGTCATGATACAGATTAATGTAACGCTGACCAACGTGTCAGATGGTGCTTTTATATAAAAAGATATAAGACAAAGACTTTTCTAAAGATTCTTCTCTTGTACATTTTATTTTGTAAAAACATCCAGTGACTTCCTGATGTACTTAAATATGATTAAAACATGCTGACCAATATCCTGCTTCTGCTGTGGTGATATTACAATGTTCTATTATTTGTTGGAAAACAACGACATCGGGAGAGCTACGTACTTCTGACCAGTTGGTTCAGAGTCTTCTTTTCACTGTGTGCCTGTCATCAGATGAGAGCGTGTGAGCTCACTGGCCAATCACAATCCAGAAAGGTAAATTTGTGCTTACATCATAGACTCGCTGTAGCCTACTCCGTTGCTACTGCTGCAGCTTCAAAATTGTGGATCAATAGGATAATAAAGGCAGAATTGAAGCACCTTTCCTTAGCATTTAGAGAATTTGAACAGCTCTTATCTTAACTGACACTTAGATATTTAAGGATCATTTCCCTCAGTTAGAAGTTTTCCAAAGCAGAAAGAGACTATTTGACCGCAGCTTTGAAGTCAGAGCTGAAGTGTGTTCAGCTGTAGTTCCCCTAATGGCCACTGGATGGTGCTGTGATAAAACTGACTGCACAAGCTTCTTTTCCATGAGTAGATGCACGTTTCCTTCTGCGGGTTGGTGGGTGTAGTTCAGTAGAAAGAAAATAGTTCCTACATGAAACTGCTCACAACAAAGTCTGTGGATTATCTTCAATAACCAGGTGATGATTTTTGAGTTTTTCAAATGTTTTGTGTGTGTGTTCTCAGCAGAGCCTGCTAGCAAGCTAGCTTGTTTTACAAAGTAGAGATGGTGATATGACACGGTATGGTAGCTACAACAACAATATCTCTAAGTTACCTGCAACAGTATTGTTGTGAATATGAATAATGAGGAAGTACCTACTGACCCATCTTTTCAGTGGTCTGAGACCACAGCTGCTGGGTAATGGGGTTTGTCTATATGACGTGACAGAGTTCCATATTTAACAGATCCAGTGTGGACAGAGAGTGTCCAACGGAATCAGCTGATAGTAGAATAAAGTGACTGTTTTTATAGTTTAGATAAACTGTGCCAAAACTGACAGGCGTTCTGTCTGAAACAGAGAATATTAATTTGTTGTATTGTATATGATCAGCTCAGTGCAGTTTATATTCACCTCTGATTGGTTCAGGAAATTCAAAACAAACAGAATGTTTTCTTTCAACTTTCCCAGAGTGACAGATGGTTTAATCTCTCTGATCATTTCTAAACTGCAGACTGGTTTCCTTCAAACTGCAGGATTTTGACAGAAGAGGCCGGTAAGTTAAACATTACAAATCGATACATGTTTTAAGAACAATGTTTTATAGTGACTGTTAGTTGCACACATACCTCTGATTCTATGTTACACCAGTATACTTTATCAGTTTGTCCGAGGGTGGCGCCAAAGGAAATGTCATAGGGTCATTAAAACTTAAGGATCTGTCTAGCTGTGGTAGAAAAGTCTTTAAGAAAATTATTCAAGTGATCAGAAGAAAACCGTTTCCCAGAAAGAGCATTTTTGGAGAGTCTTTGGAGAAAATACACCCACCTCAAGGTCCTTTTAGTAATTTCCTTGTATATCACATGATCATCGTCACCAGATGCAGTTCTCTCAGTGGTCCTGGTTTTATAGCAGTTCAAATTTACATTGTTTCCTGAGCAGTTTGAGGAAAATGGTGGCTAAAAAGTTCAGGTTTAAGACTTTATTTTCTGAGGAAGACTTGGTGATACAGTCGAAGGCTCCAGGGCTGGTTGCACCAACAGGGCTTTTGCCTGCTAAGTCGATCCTTACTTGGCGTTCTATGTCCGACCTCATAGTTAAGCTGCACAACACAACAAGTGCAAACTTTGAACAATGCCCACGTTAGCATAACTGGTAAAGTCTACTTGTTATCTAGCTAACTTAGGAACATAAAAACACATCTTGTTCTTCTCTGTAGCTTGTTGAACGCCAAACAAGTGACCAAACAACCGCGCACTGGTGAAAAGTGCACCGCCAGTGTCACTTAACAAGCCTTTAAAAAAAAAAAAACTGAAAGCCACTAGTGCTGCACCTTTTTATTGTTGCCAGGGCAACCACCCCATCACATCCTTGCACTAACCACGTAATCAATCTACTGTTTTTTCCCCCACTAATCAGTATCTAGGTCCTAAAATGTTCAGGCAGAGGGTACTTGCTGTAGCTCTGGTTGAGGCTGAGAGGCTGTCAGCAAACAGTTTGTTGGTCACAGATAAACAGAGATCTGTGTGGGTACATGAGACCCTAAAAAAGAGGGTGGATCACAGGAAGCACCACCAGTTGGTCCAGGAGCTTCTCCTCCATGATGGACGTTTCCAGGCATATTTTAGGATGACTCGGGGGCAGTTTGACAACCTGCTGTCTATCGTCAGGCCGTATAGCTCTGGGTATCCAGCAACAAAGCTGACTAAAAAAGAGATAACATGGAGCACTATTCCACCCTGAGTTGAAGTTTTTTCAACTCGAGGAATTCAGAGCCTGGTGGCAAAAAACACCAGGCACCTAGAGTGCAGAAATGCGAGGCATATTGCACGAGCAAAAAGCTTCATTCTCCAGCTTCTAAAGCACTTTCTGTGTGATCAGGGCCTAAACATGATTGACACAACTTGACGTTGCATTTATTTTTAACCATGTGACAATTTCAGGCAAAATATTTGGTAAAAAAAATACAGTACTTTGTGTGCAAATGGGCTTTAATCTACCATTTTCCCCAGTGTGTAGTGTTGAGGAGCAGAACCATCGCTGCCCCCTGTGGTGCTGATATCAGTGTGACGATGACTTCTGAGCTCTTCATCGTGTCCCTGCTGGTTCTGCTGCTGGTTCTGATGGTTCTGCTGGTGCTCTGCTGGATCCTCAGACACAGGACAAATGGGTAAGAACCCACAGCTGCCTCATACGCGCATTAGCCACCGACATATGCTTGATAAAGAGGATGTTGGTCTCCGTGTCATGATCCTGGGTTTTTGTTTTAAGTCTATTATTTTGTGTACTTTGTTTTTTTTTTTCTTGTTTCATGTATTCATCCATGTTTAGTCTGTTTCCTGATTTATTTTGTAGGTTATCTCCTCACGTTTAGTGTCGTGCAGGTTTGAAGATACCCTAAATCAACATCAGGTTCTGGTGTTGGTTGATGTTCCGGTTCAGACTTTTGAAGCGTCTCTGTTGTTTCTGATTCCTCAGGAGCTTCGCTGAGCTGCAGATCTCAGCAGGACAACCCGCTCGCACCCTGACCATCAGAACCAAACCCGACCACGCCCTACAGCTGCTGGATCAACTGCTGGGACAAGTCTTTCTCCAAATGGAACCGTTGCCATTATCAGAGGAGGAACTTGGAGAACAAGCAGAACCTGTGGAGGAACCTGGAGAACGTAGATCACATTCTGACCCAGAGGACCCAGACCCAGAAGCTTCAACTTCTTCTATTCCCAGCAGAGGTGTGTTGAACCAAACCCTCTCAGCACGGTCCAAAAATATCTGTACACAAACACTAACAACTGTCTTCCAAATCCCAAAGCTCCAAAAGAGTACTAATACTTAAATTTGTGATGTCACAGGGTGAAAAGTCTGGAGCTGCTCCACACTGAGAGCACCCTGAGTATACAAATACATTTTCTGTTTCAGGACCGAGAACACTACAGCAGAATAAAGCACATTTGGGTATAAAAAACAAAACAAATATTCTGGAGGTCCACAAAATCAGGATCCCATTCATTTTCCATGGATCCACAGGTTGGGCTCCCTGTGGCTTTAACAAAAAATTATATTGAAATGAATGTGTCATTTCTCAACACTTCAATTTTCGTTTATCATTTTTGTAGTAATATCTTAACATTTTGTCATCTAAAACGTGCACCATGGCGACACGATGGTGCAGTGGTTAGCACTGTCGCCTCACAGTAAGAGGGTTCCTGGTTTGAACACAGGGTAGGGGAACCCTTCTGTGTGAAATCTGCATGTTACCGTTTTCTCCAGGTTCTCCAGCTTCCTCCCACAGTCCAAAGACATGCAGGTTAATTGGTGACTCTAAATTGTCCGTAGGTGTGAATGTGAGTGTGAATGGTTGTCTGTCTCCAGGTGACCTGTCCAGGGTGTACCCTGCCTCTCACTCAGTGTAACTTGGGATAGGCTGCAGCTTTTATTATTTGTGTAGATTTTCTTTTTCTGAACCAAGGCTCTAAGCATACAGGATGTTGTATGTCAGACAAGTCTGTGATTTTGCGATGCTGAAATAAATTTGTCTACCTCTTAATTTATTCCAATCGAGATGTTTAGTCTTTAGTCAAACCTGTTTCTGACTTTTCACCCTGAGTTAAAAGTCACTCTCCTCCTCTCAGTCTCTGTAACATGGGTTCAGTCAGCAGCAGCTCCTCCTGCTGGCGCTGAGATAAACTACAGCTGTTACTGAAACTGAACCTTTGTATTTGGAGCTCTGACAAAACTGTCAAAGTCTGAATTATTAATGTTTGAAGTAACACTGACTGAAGCTTAATGTAGGTGTGTTTCTCTCCTGCAGCAGTGGATGCTCTTCAGAACAAACTGTGGAGATGGATCACTGTCACAGTTCCTCCTGCAGGTGAGAAAAAAGTTATATAGATTGAAACTCCTATTTACATAAAGTAAATATAAAAAGAAATAATAAGCAGAAACCTATCATTTCAATATCATTTACCTCACATGATTTTCATTGTTATGATTAGAATATTTCTTATTTCTGTGATTTTTTAATTTATTTTAATGAAACGTAATCATGTCTTATAAATCAATATGATTATTTCCTGTACTCCAGACACTCCTGCTCCTCCTCCTCCTTCTCCTGTCAATCAGGATCAAACTGACGACCTCTGCCCTCAGCAGTCGGATGCATCCCAGCATGCCCCTCTCTCTTCACAGGGTGCGTCCTGCAGTGCATTCTGGGAGGAGGAGCAACATAATGAGTCACAACTTTAGAGAGAAATAAAGGAATTGCTTGTAGGATAAAGGCCTTTTATTCTTAACGACACACTCACTGACTTCTGAAAGATGAAAGTGTCAAATAAAACTCATTAAGTTGAAATATTTCAACTTTTTGCCATCCTCCACAACAGAATTTACAGCTGAATGTTACGTAGCTCCTTCACAAAGGGTGAAAACACAGGTGATCAGGACAATTACCAGGCATTACTAGAAAAACCACACAAAATAACACAAAATTATTTTATTTAATATATTTGATTCCACTCTTTGTAAACAGCACATCATCGCCATCACAACATATTTTATTTCAAATTTATTTATTTATTTGGATTTATTTTTTTGGATCCCCACTAGTCACTACAAAGGTAGTAGCCACTCTTCCTTGGGTCCACACAAGAAAACATTACATCATAGAGTAAAACAAATATATTGATAAAAATCCAAGGCAAAAAAAAAAAAAAAAACATGAAGAGAAAACAGGAAAACTACAAAACAATAATCAAACAAAACCAATAGATTAACCACAAAATTGTCAGGAAAAAATGTATTATTGTTATTGTTGTTGTTGTTGTTGTTTTTGTTAATAATAATAAAGGAAATAAACAGGAAAAATTAAAGAAATAATAATAATAATAATACTGCTACTTCTACTACTATTAATAGTAATAATAATAATAATAATAAACAAAATGAAAACAAACACAAAACCAACAAATTAACCACAAATTGTCAGGAAAAAAAATCAATAATAATAATAATGATAATAATCAATAATTAGTAATAATGATAATAATTTTAAAGCTCAAAGGTAATAGTAATACCACTAAAAAAAGCATATACAGTGACTGAAAGTAGACAAGACCAGGAAAGTTTCACATTAAGGTTTGTACTGTCAGGTATTATGTAACAAACCCTGTTTGCGATGGGCTGGTGTTCTTTGCCATCAGATATCTCTTTAACCTCATTTTAAAAACAGCTGCACTTGTGACATGAGTAATGTCTGATGACAAACCGTTTAATTCCTCTGAATATTACAGTGTGTTGCATTGCATTTGTTTTTGAAACACGGAGTAAAAAAACAACCTCTTGCAGCATGTCTAGTGTTCATTTTATGGTTGTTACTATTATAAAAAATTGATGGTAAAGGATTTTGGGGGTTTTAGATGGTAACATATTTCTCATAAAAACAGAGCAGAGAAATCACCAAAGTTGATCCAAACACTATATGTTTTGTTTTTGATAGATTAAAAACAAAGTTATTACTCCATGAACTAATGGCAGCATAACCTGACAAAAACAAAACCATGTATTCAGAAATGTTTTTTAAAGCAGTTAAAAATGAACCAGAAAATCAGACTGAACTCAGGTGGTGCTCACTGTCAGTCAGTTATATCAGTCCGTCTGCAGAGGGAGTGATGGAGCTGCTGCTGGAGCTGGAAGCAGCTGGTTGGACCTGATAACGGAGCTGAGGATCAGTGATTGAGCTTCTGTGCTGGTAACCGAGAGGAAACGTATCTCACGCTCATCCGACTGTATTGGATGAGGTGATGGTGATCTGGAGGGAAACTCCTCCTCTGAAATTTTAAACTTTTAAACTGAGGGGGTGGATAAAATGTGAACATCTGCGATGTGTTGAGTTACAGTAAGGGGGACTCACGCTGACACAGAGGAAGTGATGTGGGTTTCTCTGTAATCTAATTTTCCATGTGGGCTCATGCCAGAAAACAAAGGGTGGGCGGGAGAGGTTGTTTAAGAATGATACTCGTGGTTAATCCAAATTATGAGGCAGTAAATGACTTTCAAAATCTAAATTATAAGAAACTGTGTCATAATTTTGACTGACTGTGTCATGATCAGGGTTTTTTGTTTGTAGTCTTGTCTCAAGGAATTCGTTTGTTGGGTTTTCTATTTTATTTTGTAGACTCATGTCTGCTTTTATTTCCTGTCTTTGTGTGTTTCCCTGTTTTTTGTCTAGTCCCGCCCTGATTAGTTTCACTCACCTGTTCTTACTCCTCCAATGAGTGTCTTTCCCTCATTTACCCAGCGACACAGCTGCCTTGCATCAGCCTCATTAGTCCTTCCCTGCTCCTGACTTTTACCCAGCCAATCAGATCCCTGTCTGTTCTCCCACCTCATCACTTTAGTTCCCTCACCTGAGCTCCTCCGCCCTTTTTCTCCACCTGCTCTTCATCCCCTCATCAGACCAGTTTGTATTAAAGTCCTGGTTTTCAGTTCAGTCTTTGTTGGATACTTGATTTGGCTTTGTGGTGTTCACTTGCTGTTTGTAATCTTGTTGAGCTCCTGCTGTCTCCTGCGTTTGGGTCCACCTTCTCCACAACACATTACAGACAGTCTCATAGTTTTGACTTAAAATCCGTGTCGTGAGAGTCTTTCATTAGTCCGTCCTATAACACCAACATGTCTCAAACTCCTCACCTCCAGTTTGTAATGCAGGCTCTCTTTTCTCTTATATACTCAGACTTGACAAAGCTCCAGCTTGGACAGCTTTTTCACCGGCTGACTAACCATAACCAGTAAACTGATGTGGAATGCACCTTTAATATTCCAAGTTAAAATGAGCAAGCTGCAGCCACCAGGCAGCCAGGCGGACACACCCTCAACCAAACCTGCTAATGTAACTCTGTGTGGAGACTTATAGAATAATTCTTTCACTACTATTGAGTAATGAGACTATGATACTGAACCTGTGTACAAACTGACAGATTTTGTGTTTGTTGTGAGAACTTTGTATTTTTTTCCCCGATCACTTTAATAGAAAGATGCAGGGCAGTTAGCATCACCTTGGTCCTCTCAACAAAACGTCAGTGAGATCTCTCCATTGGATTTTGTTTGGAGTAAGCTCTGTAACAAAACTTTATGATACTTACATAGTTTGTTCAGCAAGGTATTTATTTTACAAATGAACTCCACTTTAATGAGTTTTGAAGCATGAATGCGATCACCTGAGAAAAATGGATACAATCAATACATGCACTAGATTGCTTCACCCCAACATAGTGTTGTTTGTAGGGATGTACGATAATATCAGCACATCATCAGTATCGGCCGATATCGGCTTTATAATGAAGTATCAGAATCTGCCAACGTGCTTTTTCTTATTTTGCACAATGTATGAATATTACATAGATTGAAAAGTATTGTATTTCATGTCTCCATCTGCGTGTGGGCCTTCACAATAAGAGTATGCATACATAATATGATAATTCCACTACATACGAGACTTGATAATCACTAAAATTATGTGGGGAAAAAAGTGGATATATCTATCGGTATGGGTTAAACAAAAATGGCAGCCGCTTAAAGCGCACAAACACAGGGTGCCTCGCAATGCTAAGACCGTGAGCAAAAAGCTTCATTCTCTTTAAAAACAATTACAAAAAGCCGCCTCCAGCTAGTAAAACGTTTTCTGTGTGATCGGGACCTTCATCCGCCTACCTGTCATCGCTAGGTAACTGGTACTGTTGGCACTTAGTGCTTCATCAGCTAACTAGTTAGCTAGGAAACTGGTCCTTTGTCAGCCAGCCAGTGAACTGTTTCATTATTCATTCATTCATTTTCCATAACCGCTTATCCTCTTGAGGGTCACGGGGGGCTGGAGCCTATCCCAGCTGACACTGGGTGAGAGGCAGGGTACACCCTGGACAGGTCACCAGACTATCACAGGGCTGACACATAGAGACAGACAACCATTCACACTCACATTCACACCTACGGACAATTTAGAGTCACCAATTAACCTGCATGTCTTTGGACTGTGGGAGGAAGCTGGAGTACCCAGAGAAAACCCATGCTGACACAGGGAGAACATGCAAACCTTGGGTTTGAACCCAGGTTGGGGGGCCCTCTTGCTGTGAGGCGACAGTGCTAACTGCTACACCACCATGCCGCCCCCTGGTCCATAATCAGTCAGTAAAAAATTGGTCCTTTGCATCACTCGTCCTTTACTTCATTAGTCAATTATACTCTTTGATATTCAGTGTCTCTATAATCATGTCCTATGTAGAGAAGAATTAAAAAATAGTGTAGTTTTTGAGTCAGTTAACAGACTGAATATTTAAAGCTTTAATCCAGTTCATTGTGTTTTCTGTTATGTGAACAAATATAAACAAGCTCATCTTTAACTGGACCTAAACCCTGAAAGAGAAAAAAAAAAACATCATATCATGTAATGTTTTATATGGAAACTAATCTGTCCTGACTGAACTCTTTCATGAAGTCAAACTGTGTTTTAGGTCAAACAGGAAGTGACCAAAAATGTTCCCTAAACCAACTCAACCCTCCACACTGATAAAGCAATACACACACACACACACACACACACACACACACACACACACACACTCACACTCCCTCCTCTTCAGTTATCTGTTTCTCCTCTGCTGTCGCTCTGACACACACACCGCACACACACATACACACACACAGAGGGAGGTAGATAACTCTGTGATTCCACTGCTGAATTTTTAACGCTGTTGTGGAACTTTTTTTTTTCCAGGCGGGTTACTGTGGCACCAGGGTACTGTTACACCGACAGAGACAGAGAGACAGGGTCCAGTTCAGTTCTGTTGTTTACTGAGGCTGGACGGACACAGGACTGTTCATGGGGTGTACGGTAAGATACACATATCTATTTACCTACTGCATGTTATTTTCTGCTCTAACTTTTATTTATGCAAGTTTTTTTTTTAGATCTTTAACGTGCTAAAATATCAGTTTCACATTTAATATCACATGCCCAACATATTTTAAATTTGTTAAATTTACACATAGGCACATTTTGGACATTGATAAGCATTCATATGATATGGGCTAAACATGTGTTTTCAGACATGTGACATGTAAAGTAAATGTGTAAACATAGAGTTGTCATGCTTATGCTTGTAAGGTGTTTCTCACTTTACTAAAAGCACCTGATGTAGTTCATAAACTATTTTCAACTAGGTATCTGTCATACTGTGTACTTTGTGATATTTTACTGTACATAAGAGACCTCTGACCTTTGACCTCCTGATTGTCCAGTGTTTGCAGCTTTGTTGTGGATAAATAAGCATTAACTATCAAAATATAATTACTGGTGATGCACAGTAACTTTGAAGGGTTTTTTAAAGATGTTACTCTGCAAAAGCTGGAGCTATGACCTGGTCTAACTCGCCCTCACCATCACAGACTGTCGTTCTTGGCACCTTTGAATACCTGAATTATTTATTGTAGGAGGTTTGTTTGTGTGTCTGTGCTCTCTTATGCATACTAGAGGTCCTCATGGGTCCATTCGGTGTCTCATAACCAGGACTCAACCTGGGGCTCAAGCACCAAATCATATCCAGTATAATCATTGTTTTATGTTCTTGAGTTCAAATGTATGTGTACAGTTATTCAAACTAATTCTGGTTCCAGTCTCTATTGTTCATTGTAAGAGGCCCACAACAGACTTTTTTTCTTTCAGTACTTTCAGTGGAACAGACTTTCTATTAAAAAAAAGAGAGAAAGTAATGTATATGTGTGAACACAACACAACACGAAGCATGTTCAGTGTCATCGTGAATGTAAAGAGATGTCACAGGAAACGTGCTCTCAATGTAAATACCGGAAAAAATGTCCTCTGCTGCTCCTCTGTCATCAGTCTCTCTTATCTCTCCAACAGTTTCCATCACAACTCTTAATAAGGAACGACTTGTACCTGCTCAGAAGAGTTTATTCTGTCTTAACTCTATGTTGGGACTGTCATGTGTGGTGTCCTGTTTTTACTTAGCTGTAATGTAACCCCCGAAACTCTGCTCAAACTCAGCTGTGTGTCAGTAGTGCAACAGCATGTCAGTTAGTCTTTCATAAGCTAGCTAGGAAACAAACAGTTACAGTACAGTATTTATGTTCTTTGGGCCAACAAAAAAAAGGAATCTGCCTGTTGTCCTGTACCCCACGTTACACGGCTACACACCTCCATCAAGACATTAAAACATATATCAGATGAAATTATATCTTAAAACAGTGATGACAGCCTTGTACAAAACACACAGGAGAAAGCCTAGTTTGTGTGATGTAGTGTGTAGAATAAAGAGCAGCTGCATATTCCTAAAATTAAATTTTGACTGTAAAAACTTTGCATAAAATCAAGGAAGCACAAGTGTCTACATAAGTGTTTATAAGTTACAAGTGTTTATGAAACACACAATAATATCTGCTACAACTGGGTTATCAGTAGATTGTGGAAAGAAGCTCCAGGATCTGAGTTACATCAAAAACTACACACTTTACCATGTTTCCTTTCAAAATGATCACTATGCTAATGCAAATTATCGCTCTCTGACAATTCCTCTCAGAGCTGGTGGTTTCAGTTTGCTTTGCCAGTGTTGTGTCCAAGTCTGCTCCCATGTTGAAACGTGTTTCCCGTATTAGACAGCGATTGGCTTGCTTATTAGTGACGTACCTAATCTAGCTTGCTCAGTGTCCATCTGAATCTCAGGGTGCTTTCAGACCTAGAGTTGTCTTGCTTTGGTCTGAATCAGAGACTAATGTTGTTCCAAAGTTGTATAATTACCTAGAGTTGGTTCGTGTTCTCACGGCAGCATTTACAAGCGGACCAGATCAAATGCCTTGTGCAAGAAAGCTGCTCTTGATTGGTCAGAATTTCCATGTGGGAAAAATCCAGGAAGTAAACAAAACGTTGAAGAAGACTACACTTGCAAGATAAATGTGACACTTTCTAATGTCACAATGGAGGGACAACTACGCAGGTTGATTTTAGCGCTGCTCATCGTGGACTATATTGCTGTCATTGTTCATTTGAGTCAAAGCATACAGTTTGAAAATGAGGCGCGGCTCCAACTAGAAAACAATGTTTTGATGCATTGGATGTGCTGAATGTGCATATTAAGGCAGTACAGGAGGAGGCGCACATTAATAATCCTCCAGGACTGTAACATGCTCATGTTTAACCCAAACAATGTGTCATGTGACTGCAGTTGGTTCAGATTGAGGTGGTAACACGTTCTCAACACAAACAAACTGCACCAGAGTTTGTTTGTAACCAGACCGAGGCCACCTCTTCAAGAAGGTCTAGTAACATTGCTGAATCATTGTCTGTGGCAAAGGGACAGCTGGCAGGACGGGACGGGTGTGATGTTTTGACGTGTTCTTTCTGTGACCCACTGTTGGGAGATTTATAAAGCAGCTATTAGCAGTTAACGGCTAACTCATTGAAGGCAAACAGACACCAAAAATATCCGCAAACTCCAGGTCCAGGAGCTCTGTATCCTCAGAGCAAAGGATGAAATCAACCTCAATATAACAGGGATGGTAAATGATTGTTATTGCCATATGATGCCATTGTCATTGTTAAGAGAGTGCCGCCTGGTGTGTACATGTCACACTTGAGGCCAATGCTGTTGTGTTACACATCACACCTCTTTTGTTTCCAGAGTTCTGGCATGTTATCTGAAATCATTCTCTGGACGACCTGTGTTGTTTTGTTCCGTACAAAAAAATCACAGGCAGGATAATAAAGGGTTTTCATTGTGACCCTATCGTCGGCGGGACTTCTGCTCTCTGTGCCAAAGTTATGCTCTGTCATTGGTTGTTTTGAACGCCAATCAAAGACCTTTAAAACATTTTAAAGACCACGGTAAACCAAACTCTAAAACCTGAATCCTCCTGTCTCCTCCCTCAGGCCTGTCCCGTCCTGATGCCGTTACCGTAGCAACATGACCCTCAACACCCAGAGAGAGAAGGAGCCCTTGCAGCGGCGATGCAGCACACCGATTCCTCCCGGCCACTTCTACCAGCACCCGTCCTGGACACGGGACCTTCAGGACCCAGTGCTCCCCGCCAGCATCCAGCCAGACCCCGAGCAGCCCCGCCCACAACGCAGCCACCCTCCTCTGGGACAGTCAGCTTCCTATCACCCTGGAGACAAGTCCCTCCACTACCGCGCCCACTGGAGCTCAGACTCGGACGACGACTCGCAGAGCGACTCAGACTGTGTTTACAGAGTGGTGTTGCTAGGCGACCACGGCGTCGGAAAGACCAGCCTTGCAGGAATCTTTGCAGGGATCACAGAGAAGGACGAACAACCTGGAGGTGGGATATTACGTTCGGTGTCTGATTAGTTTATCCAGTTTAACTATTAATCCGTAACGTTCTCACTTTAAACAAAGACCGTTTTTTAAACTTTGGAAGAGATCGGCTAATAGTGGAAGGACGTCAAGCTTGTCTTCTTTTCGAAACTACACCTTGATGTAACTTTAAAGTCAGACTGTGTAAATCCTAAAAGACCAGAAAAAAAACACATTCTTGGAAAAAAAAAAACAAATGTTGAATTTACTAACGATAAGACACACTTTTATTAACTCAAGACCTGGGTTTTGCTGATACAGCCTGTTTTGGTCTGTTAGCTCATGGTGGCTAATGTTAGCAAACTTTAGATATATACTGCTTTGTAACTGACAGCACTGAGTCAGTTTATCAACTACGACAAAGAGCATTTCACGATCTTGTTTGCATTGTTGGTTTCCTGTTGACAGCTAACTCCAGGGAGGGCATGTTCTCTCCATCTCCTGGTTTTCTCTGAGTACTCCAGCTTCCTCCCACAGTCCAAAGACATGCAGGTTAATTGGTGACTCTAAATTGTCCGTAGGTGTGAATGAGAGTGTGAATGGTTGTCTGTCTCTATGTGTCAGCCCTGTGATAGTCTGGTGACCTGTCCAGGGTGTACCCTGCCTCTCACCCAGTGTCAGCTGGGATAGGCTCCAGCTCCCCGTGACCCTCAAGAGGATAAGCAGTTACAGAAAATGAATGAACAACCTCACATTGTGTCAGTTATGTTTACACACTGACTCAGAAACTTTTGGCTGTCATTAGCTTTGTGAACGGGTTCAGTTTTGTATGAGTTTTTGCATCCATCAGAAGAGTTGTTTGACCTAGAAGCAGTTAACAAAGTGCGGCATAACCTGTCTGATATGTACATCCTTAACAAGCAAGAGGGACAGAGCAGAAGTGGACAGCAGGAAATACATGGAAGCAGTGTCCTATTTAAAATCTTGTAAGACACTGGGAATCCAGAAGTGCACAACCGCAATGGTGATGCTTATAGCAGAGTGCAATTTAGCCTCATTTCCACACAGTATAACTTAATAACTCAGGTAGCTGCGGTGCCAAATGCAAAGACACGAGCAGTGAGTGGCAACAGCCAGGGAGAGATGCAAGGGAGCAAATGTCTTTTCATTTTGCATCATACTGCAAATTTCCATGAAGTTAGAACAATAAAATGCATCGGACTGAGTGTCCAAGGTTTCTATGCAAAAGAATTTTTATGGGATGATGGATAAAAAAGAAAGCGTATGAAAAATATGGACTAGATGTGCAAAGGCCTTAATGAACTCTTTAAATCAAAGTGAACAAGCACATGTCCTAAAATGTCAAACTTTTCTGTCAGTGGTCTTACTGATGAATTTATTGAACAAATACTCGACAGACTTTCCGCGTTAACATGAACTTTGCGCTCAACCAGCTCTGTGTCATCGCAGTGTGCAGATGAATGTTGTTTGGCTTCCCCCCCTACAAGCAACCAGAGCTCTCCGCCCATCTGCCAGCAAACGTCTGCCAGGTGATGCAAAACATGTCATCAAAGTCTGGCAGCAAATGAGCTCTGGGTGCTCATGGTACGGGGGGGAGGCTAAATACCAGTCATCTGCACATGCTGCGATGACAGGGAGCTGGTTAAAATTTCCCTTTAAGATCAGTCCAGTGGTCATGTTAAGTTCTGCTCAACCTGTGATCTCTGCTGCAAAGATTGTGACCATATCTTTTTAATCCAAAAACTTCACAGAAATGACTGACTGAATCACTGCAGAACCCCATCAGTGTTTAATTGTTGTGTTGTGGCTTTCATTCTCCAGTTCAGTCCTCAGTGCTCATTTTCTGCCTTCCTTGTTCTGACATCACAACCTTCACTGACCTGACATCATTGATCAGCTCCTGTGTCACGTGTTGATTGGCTCCAGGCCATGATTGACAACCAGTATTGATCCAGTGATAGTCTGACATGGTGTGAGGGGGCAGAGCCTGTCTCCTGTTAGTTTTCAGGTCGACTGGGTTACTCTCTGCTTCAGTTTCACATGTTTTGATTTTTCTTATTGTTGTAGCTCAAAGTCCTGATGCTGTTGTTTGCTTCAAGTTATTAACCGTCATGTTATTGTTGTTTACCAGGTTGTTGTTTGTCTCTTTATGATCACAGATATAACAGGCAGTTGTGACTTGTTGTTGGTCCTCCATGTTGTTTATTGTTTTTAGCTCTTCTTGCAGCGTTGCTCTAGGGACGTAGATGTTTGGTCAGCTTATGACTTGAATCCAGAGACATTGAAATATCTGAACTGCTATAGGATAGACTGTCATGAAAAGCCACAACATTTGTGAATGTAATAACTCCATTAGGTGTTAACATGTCTAGTACTTATGACCAACCCTCAGTGTGCTTTAGTGCTAATTAGCAACTGTTAGCATCCTAACATGTATAACTGGATGATGAACATTGTAAACCTTATACCTGCTCGACATCACCTCGTAACCGTTTAGCTCGAAGCACAGAAGTGCACAGAAGCGAGCATGGCTGCAGCTGCTCAGTCTTGTTGTTTATTGTTTGTTACAGAGGACACATACGAGCGGACACTGACAGTGGATGGAGAGGAGACCACGCTCATCGTCATGGATACCTGGGAGAATGACAAACTGGTAAAGTGTGAAGTGTGTGTGTGTGTGTGTGTGTGTGTGAGAGAGAGAGAGAGTTTGTGCTGATGAAGTACAGCTGTGTAGCATTAGGTGTCAGTTTTGAAGCAGAGGATTACAGCTACATGGTGTCCTGATGGCCGGTGGCTGCTTAGAATATTTACACTGAGACTATGAAATAAAAAGCCAAATAATTCCTTGTGATGACAAAAATATTATTTTATAATCTCAAAAACATTCGCTTGTTATGTTGAGATCACAAAATGTGTCCATGTCTCTCTTCCTGTCAGGAGGGGGAGGACGACCTCGCTCAAGACGACTGTCTGAAGGTCGGGAGTGCTTACGTCATCGTCTACTCCGTCACCGACCGCTCCAGCTTTGATGCCGCTGCTGAGCTCCGAATCACGCTGCGACGCATCCGCCAGGCCGAAAACCTTCCCATCATCCTTGTTGGCAACAAGAGCGACCTGGTCCGATCCAGAGAAGTCGCTGTGGAAGGTGGGGTCAAAGGTCACAGGAGAACATAGATACATATCTCGATATGGACCAAGTTAACAATGATTGAGTGGTGCTATTATTATAATAATTTACCCTCTTTCTGTTGTGTCTTTTTCCCAGAGGGCCGAGCGTGTGCGGTGGTGTTTGACTGTAAGTTCATTGAGACGTCGGCGTCTCTGCAGCACAACGTGACCGAGCTCTTCGAGGGTGTGATCCGACAGATCCGCCTCCGTCAGGACGGCAGTGAGGCCATTCAGCGCAGACGCTCCATATACAGACGCAAAGAGAGCCTGACTCAGAAGGCTCGCCGCTTCCTGGACCGACTGGTGGCTCGAAATAACCAGCGTATGGCAGTCAAAGTGCGGTCCAAGAGCTGCCACGACCTGGCCGTCCTCTGAAGACACATCTCCACCTGTAGCGGCAGGTTGGATCTTCTTTGACTTGTTGAAGACTTGTGATAGCGTGGATAGTGGCGTCTGCGGTGATTGTCACACTCAGTGAGTCGACAACAAAAATGATCAGCGGTGAAAGGAATCAGCTGACAGTGACGTGTGTCGCTGTGATCACAGTGAACAACTCATTTTCTTGTTTGACCGTTTGGTCCCAACGTTTTTGTGACTTTTCCTCCAGATGACGGAAACATGGACTGTGAAGGATTTTAACTGTTGGACTGATGGATGAGTGCTCAGTGTGTGTGTATCTGCGTGTGTATGTGTGTGTGAACAGGTGTCTGTTCAGGATGTTCTGTTGTTTCCACTGTGTCCACTGTGCTGTTCTTCTGAGGTTTCTACTGTTTTCAGTTCAACACTGTGCAGAATAAAGTCCTCTCAAGATTGTGTTTTACAGATGTCCAGTAGCCTCATGTTGTTTTCACACCAAATGTGATGCGGATTTTCGCGTCACATTACTTGTGAGTTTGAACGCTAGAATGTTTTGTGTTGACTCACTTCATATGTGCGTGAAATCGCTGAATCAATGAATAAACTTTTTTTTAAATATGTTTTGTCATCATATCATTGAATTGACATTTTTTACATGACAAAAGCATGTGGTTGGTTTTCGGAAAAAAGAGCAGGGTTTTGCTTAATAATCTCACGCGATGCGAACACCGCTGTGCTGGGTGAGAATCAGTGTTAAGTGGACCCATACACCACCCCTCCTGCCCACCCTAGTCGGACTTTCGCCACCATAACTTTCATTCTTGTCCCGCCGTGTTTCCCCCAAGGCCGCCAGGCCCCCGTTAAACTATGGGCACAGGCCATACATTAATGTAGCTGCTAATGTTAAAATATCGGGCTAACAAGCTCACCACCTGCAGTTGTAGCCTAGCAATACCTCCAAAGCCAGGAGTTAGCACGTCTTTAGCTAACTGTGCTATGTTACTCTGTCTCATAAGCCTGGATGAAGGATATCAGAGTTTAGGCTAAATATCAGCTATCAAAAATTGTCAGTAAAAACCACAGTTGATGAACAACAGCTTGTCTTAACTGCATAAAAATCAAGGACCCATTATTGATCACATTACTGTGACTTTTGATTGTTTATATTTTCAATGTAAAATGCATATGTGCAATGCGAGAGTGGAATCTTGTCAGACGTAGCACCAGTAACCAGGTGGAGCAGGGCTTTGTGAACGCTAAATTGTTCTTTATGTTGTTCATTTTAGATCGTTTTATAATTTGGAGCATTATCTTCATTTTATTTAATGTTTTACTGTGTTTTTATTGGATTGTTTTTATTAGATTTAGATTATTCTTTGCTTTAATGTAAAATATCTAATGACATCTTCTCATGTGTGTCTTGTTTTCAGTTATAATCTCTTCCCTGCAGGAGAGGAGATTATAACTAAACACAGTCTTCTCAGGTCGCCACATCAAACCCCCGGGCCTCCTGGATGTTTACTGTTGCCATGGGGACGTGAGGTCCGTTAGTCAGTTGAAGAAGAGGCGGTTTTTACTGAGTGGTCATCATAACATCGGGGTTGCACCCTGACTCCTGTGTGGGGTTGACAAAAAACAGACGGAGTGTTTGGCTGATAGATAGGACAGTGACTCATAACACGACAGGCTGCATACAAACACTGTCTGTTTGTAACCCTGTTAATGGCCCAAACACAAGACTGTTTTTGGTGGAAGTTAGATTTAAACAAGACTTAAGACTCCACAGACATGCAGGAGAAATCTTTACCATGTTTACTTACCATCTTGCACAACACGTTCTCACTCTGACCTCGTCACATGTTGAGGTTTTGGTCATGGACTTTCTATGTCCACATACAATGTGAAAGATACCCTGGGTGTGTTGGTTGCTGACTTCTTTCAAAATACACTTCTGTTTTCACGGAAATAAATGCACTACGTCGATACAACAACGCAATTTTTTTCCTCAACAACAAACACACATGGGTAGGTTTAGAAAAAAATTGGGTTTGGCTTTAAAATCTTACAAGACGTCACCTCTCAGGTGAAAGTCGATGTTTGTTGGATCCACTCCTGCTCACCCCAGTCGGACTTTTGCTGCCTTAACTTTCATCTTTGTCTCGCCATGTTTCCCCCTGACACGCCAGGTGCCATTAAACTATAACAACAACCGGCTGCCTATCATGCTGATAATAAAGACAGCTTTTTTCGTTGGTTTCTGACGCTGCAAGTCACCGCCTGTGAGCTGGATTTCGACAACATCGGAGTGAGACTGGACTCGTTTGCATGCTAATATTTGCTAATTAGCACAAAACACAAAGTACAGTTCAGGCTGTCTTCAGTTTTACAGGTATTTGGTAAAAACAAAAAAACAAAAAAAACTATTAGATAAAGTAAAGCTGGGGTAGGAAGTTTTATTTTAGTGTCATTGGGCAAAAAATCCCATAATAAACTTTGAGCATATAATTCAGGTGGTCTCTGCACCTCCTCTTGGCTCTGTTTTCAGGCTTTAGAAAAGCTAAGCTGTGACGGGACACTTTGGCCAATCACAGGTCATTACAGAGAGAGAACATTCCTATTGGCTGTTCTACAGGCCTGATTAAATGGCGGAGAATCCTGCATAGGTAGTCTTATGTAGCCACAGAGCTGTGCCAGTGTTAGAGAAAGGTTTGGAGGCACCAATTATAATTCTGGTGTCACAGAAAATAACGCTCTGGGTTGTTTGTATTTCTCTAAACCAATCACAATCATCTAAGCCAGATCTAAGCCCAGGTTGCAGCGACGATGCTCTTGGACAATGGTAGTGCGCAGATAACAGAAAGGGGAGGGAATGCCAGCAGAAATAGCCAGCTGGCAGGCTTATACCCATGGTCTCGCTGAGTCAGACTAGAGCTTTGGCAACAACTACCTACACTGCAGAGCAACCCAAGAGGTAGACGGACTTAAAGAAAAGAGTCCAAATGAGTCTGACAATAAAGAAAACAAAACAAAACCTGTCAATATCGACAAAGCATGTCAGAGATAAAGGGAGCCTTCTTTTAACTGGAGTAAGAGGCTCACGGCTGCAGCTTCAAATTCACATTTTTGTCGCCAACGTTAGCGAGAGCCTTGAATCGCAGTGTGCCCTCCACTTCACGCCTCACCACTGTGGTCTGCTTTGCCAAGAGGACAGAGAACAACAGTTCAAGAGACAGACCCCCAGTCAGCAGCCACAGCACTGGACGAATTTGAGCTGCTCCATCTCCTGACCAAAGGTCTGTGTCCAGGGCTGCTGCCAGCTCTCCTATCGGCAAAGCAGTCCACAGCAACAGGGAGCAAAGCTAATGTTAGCTAATACTAGCTGAGTCTTGTTTCATTTGTGGTCTGATAAACAGAGTGCAGGGCAAGGAGAGGCTGAGTGAATGAGCCGCAGGCAACTGTGCAAAGTAGATAGAATAAATCAATGTATAGGAAACACTAGGTTACTGTATGGGGCATGTGCATATGCCCGCGGTCGTGTGGTGGGAGGGGCTTAGGACAGAGAGGCGAGAGCTGCAGGAGGAGGATGTATTTTTTCCCTTTAAACATTTTCGATCCAGTCATCCTGATGGGGACAGGAACATCTGTTTTAAATATCATGACAATATTTCACATGTCACCCTGCTGGTGGCGCTAGAGGAAGCCAAAGTCATCTTTTTATTTTTATAAGAGCTGAACAGAAATGAATCTGAGCTGCTGTGAAATCACAACAAACTGGTTTAAATCAGCAGCAGTTTATCTGGAAACCACATCAGGCAGACTGGTTGTCCCAGTTTTTACTGATCAAATATCCTATCTGCTTATTGATCGGGCTTTCTCGTCTCCTCTCTCTCACACACACACACACACACACACACACACTGACACTCTGTGTGGCTGTACAGGGACAGTATGGAGGGGGAGTGTTTAACATTGATTTGATGAGGGTAATGGAAAAAATGCATGACTCTGCTCAACCCGGATGACACACACACACACACACACACACTTCACTCACACTCACACACACTTGCACACACACACACACACACACACACACACACACACAGAGTGATGTGTAAACATCCTCTCAGTGGAGGAGGACCAGAGACTCGGGCTGTGAGTTCAGCTCCCTCCTGAATCTGTTAAGAATAGCAACATCAGAAAACCCTCCCCAGTGTTTTTATTCTGAGGTGTAAAAAGCAGAAGATTTTACAATAGTTGATGACATTATTAGACTCTTGCTCTTCTTCTGTTGTTATATTTCCAGCAGTGAAGATAAACATCAGCATCTGGCTGTTGTGCTGTTTTTGTTTGAAATCAGCTCCAGTTAGCTCGGGGCTAACAGCGACGTAGCATGGACGTGTTCAGCTACAGAAGTTTACATCATGCAGACCACCGCAGCAGTGTTGACATAGTAAATATAATCTGACCTTGACTGTAATGTTCAAAGTGGAAAACTGTCTGCAAAACAGATAAATAAATAAAAACATTAAGAGGCCTATCCCAGCTGACACTGGGTGTGAGGCAGGGTACACCCTGGACAGGTCACCAGACTATCACAGGGCTGACACATAGAGACAGACAACCATTCACACTCACATTCACACCTACGGACAATTTAGAGTCACCAGTTAACCTGCATGTCTTTGGACTGTGGGAGGAAGCTGGAGTACCCTGAGAAAACCCACACTGACACAGGGAGAACACCAGGCGACAGTTAAATTAAGAAACAGAATATAATATATATCATTAAATAAATTATCTAAATTATTTCAATAAACCTGAGACAGTATTCTATAAAATGACTCTTCACACAAAAAAATTTAATTTTACACAATTTTAAACTAATCTACATAAACAATGTTTGACTTTTTCAAGTTACACTTGTTGATGAACTGCTTCAAATGTGTCACACAATAAAATTAGTTAATTTGGGCTTAATTTCCACAAGACTATCAGTGCAGTAACTATTTTAACGTCTTACGTTACATCTGATTTTTGAGCTGCAGAGAAACCTTAAAGCTTCAGACTGAATGAGAGAAATACATCTGTGTCTGGACACACCATCACTGACCCAAACATTATTCCAGAGGACATTTCAAACATTTCAGCCCCTTTGAGGTGCGTTTGATTTACAGTGACACAGCAGAGAACACAGAAAATCAAACACCCCCCTGTGTTTATTTAAACTGCACAGTTTCCTCTCTGTCTGTTTCTGGTTCAAAACCTCAGTACTGTATCTCTGCCTCTTTATTCACACACTTACACACCCTGACACTGCCAAGAGGTGCAGGAATGTAAACTGAGCGCTCTGCCAGCAGAGTGTGTGTGAGACTCTGGCTCCCCCTGCTGGCTAAAGCCTGTCTGCATCTTTTTTAATTGTTTGAAATACAAATAACTGATAAAACATAAAAGGACATTTAGTTAGTTTAGTTAAGTTTATTTAAGAATGGATGGTGCAAATTATTAAATACAGACTGACAAAAAAAAACCAAAATGACAAAAAACAAAACAAAAATTTTAAAGGCTTCTTTGAACACATCAACAAGAGATTATTTTAGCTTGATTTTTTAGTCACAAGACAGTAATGATCATCAAATGTGTGATTCATAACTAAAACTTGAGGCAGACTTTATGCAATATAAAAGGACATACAATTTTTAAAAGCGGTTTCCTGAACTATGAATAGCAAATAGTTTATTCTCAGATACTTTACTTAAAAAAGTATTAACACCACACTGTAAAAAATAATCTGTCACTGGTAGAACTACTGCATTGAAAATGTTAATTAAGTAGGAGTATGTATGTACAAGTGGGAAATGCACTGAAGTATTAAAAGTGCTCATTGAAGATCATTTAAAAACATTTAATGTATCAAAATAATTGAAACTGAAAAGCAGCAAGTCCTCACATTTGAGAAGGTGGAACCATGAAATGTTTTTGTGTACAACTAAATTCAAAGCTTATCAAAATAGTTGACAATTAATATTCAAAGGTCAAAGATTTTTATTGTCATTTTCACTGTGCATTTTCATACACAAGAGAACGAAATGTAGTTTCTCGATCAGTGAATGCAGTGCAATAGAAACATCAATAAAACAGTATACATCATAATAAAATATAAACATCATAATAAACTAATAAATAGCAATAAAATCAGATAAAACAGTCCAATCTCTCAAAGTGCATTCAGAGTGTGGGTGTGTATGTGGGGATGGGGGACAGTCCATTAATAAGTCTTACAGCCTGGGGAAAGAAGCTATTCAGCTTCCTGCTAGTTTTGCAGCTAATGCTGCTGTATCTCCTCCCTGATGGCAAAAGGGAGAAGATGTGGTGGGAGTGGAGTAAAAAGTACCACACTTTCCTCTAAAGTGTAGTGGAGTAGAAGCAGAAAGTAGATAGATAGATAGATAGATAGATAGATAGATAGATAGATAGATAGATAGATAGATAGATAGATAGATAGACAAGCTTTGTTGGTTTTAATGATTATGAAATCATGGCTAAAATCAACCCAATCATGTACCCATCACACATGATCTCAAACACTGACACTATGAAATCTTGTTATGTCCTAATGTTGCAGGTTTAATGCTGTGTTGGTGTCTTAGTGTTGTAGTTGTGTTGTCTTGCTGTTGTCATTGCTGCAGCTGCTCCTCTGTCCGGCCAGGATGTTGTGCAGAGGGTGATTGTGATTGTCTGCTATGGCTCGTAGCTTTCTCCATGTGCGCCCCTCCATCACACTTCCTAGTGAGTCGAGTCTTCTGCCCACCACTCAGCCGGTCTTTTTAACCTGCCTGTCTGAATGAAAAAATAAATAAAATGATTAAATGAGCTTGAAGTCCATTTTCAGGGGATAACCCTGCAAACTCAAGGCTCACCTTGCCCTTAAGCAGGAACAGCAAGCCCCAGGCTGAAGTCGGGGTTAGCTCACTTGGAATGTGTCAGGATTGTGCCGGTGTGTCTGTTGTTTTAGCCCGGGGCTAACAGATCCCTGAGCAGCGTGTCTTATATTCATGGTACTGCAAGGCGTCCACGAGACAAGAAACAGACATGGATTAGAAGAAAGTAGAGAGAGATTACAGAGAGTTTCCTCGTAAACATTTTATTTGGTGCTTGCGTGGGAAATGCCAGCCTGTGGCTTCAGCTGTGGGGAGGATACTGCAGGGAGGTGGGTGTCCTCTGGGCCCCTGGTGGAGAAGCTCATGTCCTGACCTGACACCACATGCCTGACACAGCACCCACGCTGTCTAAATCCCTTCATGCAAAAGACACGAACATCAGGCAGGAGCACGGCGCTCTGCGGGCCAGCAGGCATGTTGAGGGCAGAAATAAGAGCCTTAAAGTGCGTCCTGATCCTGAGATCTTGTCATCTTAAAACCTCCATTTTATTTTTGTGCAGACATGTTGCATCTTCCCTAAACTAATGTGACAAATTAAGTAACCACACAGTAAATACAGAGCTGGTGGATGACCAGGAGGAGAGCAGGAGGGACGAGGGATTAACGGGATTAACAGGTTTTTTGCCCTGGGGTCTCTTAAAGGGTTAATCCGGCCCTGCTTCTTATGTTTCTGCCCACAGGAGACATCGCCCACCGACACATTAGCCTCTCTAACACTGAATGAAAAGCACTCCTTTCTGTTTCTTAGCCTTCAACCTGATGTTTAAACACCTTGTAACAACTGATTCTGTTTAAACAACCTGAGGACTGAGGGGACCTCCAACATGGCAGGGCGGGGGAGGGGGGGCTGACGACATGACATCAGTCGTCAGGATCCTGAGAGCAGCTGCCTCCTACTGACCTGAGAAATATTTACCTCCAGGATACACAAACTGCCTCAACATGTCCGCCACACAGAGAGAGCAGCTCGGGGCCTGTTGTGCTGATGTTAAAGGAACAGTGTGACAGTGAAATACTCGTGTTGTCTCTGAGTCAAGGTAAATATTATCATCCTAAATAGGAAAATTAAATCAGATATAAATACAATCACGACATACAGCCCCCCCCCTTACATCCCCCAAACACACACACACCCTCACACAGAGGGAGCATAGGCCTATATATATACAGTACATTGCACCATACAAGTATGTCATACACAGCTCTGACCAAAATACCATCAGTCTAATCAGTCTAATTTCTGAAGGAACAAAACACTTGCTAAACCTGGCTCTTCTAATTTTCATTAACCCCACAGCTCAGTTGTAACCTGTTGTGCAGATCAGATCAGTTTCAAACCCAATGACCCCTTCAGGAGGACACAGTGCAGAGATGCTGCTGCTAAAACCCCAAATGTCTCCTGTTAACATTTATACTTCTGCAGAGGTTGAATAAATAATATAAGTTAATTATTCAGTAAATCTTCTGATGTTCAGTTTGTAGATGTTCATACTATTTTGTGTATCCGCTCTTCTCTGTAATCCCTTCCAGATGGGGCGTGGTCGATCAGTCAAGACACCAGAGCGAAACTCTCAGTAACACCGGAGGTTGGTCTATATCCTTCAAAATAAAAGCCTAAAGTGATTTCTAATACTGACTCATTCATCTTTATTTACAGAGGGAGCAGTGTAGTTATGTATAATATAACTTTGGCCTGTGTATCTAAGATAATGAAACCTGAAATATTACACACTGTAATCTGGAGTGCAAACAGAACATTTTGACAGGGTTTTATTTTGTATCATGTCATCTCCTAACTGTAGGTGCTGCCTTCAAATAAAAAAAAATCGTATAAGAATGAATTTGTTTAAATTAAGCAGCTCACCACACTTAATTTTTCAAAAGTAGCCTAAAGTTGCAGTGTGTGTGTGTGTGTGTGTGTGTGTGTGTGTGTGTGTGTGTGTGTGTGTGTGTGTGTGTGTGTGGTAAGGGACTGTTCTTTACTTATCAGCGTGACTTCTTTTTTGTTTTGTTTTTACCCCTCCAGAAGATACAAATATTTTTCCCTGAGCTTCCCTGAATTTGTTGTTAGATTCTTAAAAAGTACCCCTTGATGTTTAAAAATTAAAAGTTGAGGCTGAAATCCTGGAGTTGAAAAAAGGCTCAGTTTTTCACTCTACTCAAGTATGCTGGTTAGTTTGTGCAGACAATTTTGCTGTAAACACACCAGCGCCTGCCGCAGCACGCCCTGTGACATGCGTCAAGAGCTGCTCCTAGCACACACTGGACGCATAGCATTGTAGGTTGTTAATAGACGACCACACAAAGTTATTACTACTTTTACTGAAAGATCTGTGCCTCTTCCACCTCTGCATTAACTTAAAATAATGTGTTGAGAGTCTCTAATTAAACTTGATTTCTCACCTCTGACTCACCAGGCAATATCTTTTCGGCCATTGTCTTTATAATGACGGCTCGTTTAGCTCGGGACGTTTCTCGTCCTCATGAGACAGCAACAGCAACAGAGTTCTCTTTATGCATCCATGGTGAGCGGAGGAGTCGAGTTGTTATGGGAGCAGAGTAAAAGAGATGCTAAAGGAGCTGGTATGTACAAGTAGAGAGCAACTGGGGGGAAAAATACATTTAATTGTGGGGGCAGTGAAGCTGGAAATAGGACAATGGTGTAAAGTGCCGTGACACCTCGACAAGCACCAACGCGCGTCTCGCTGCAAAGTTGGTTGTTTTTTTCTGACAGAAACATTTATTGCACGTGATGTGTCCAAGGACATTTAGAAATGTGAAAATTAATGATAATTTCTGTTTTAAAATGTTGTCATTTGGTCATTTAACTCAGAAACATGCCGCTCAAACCTGCCTGCTTTCTTTAAAAATCTGCAGTAAAATAAAAAATACAACCATATAAATTTGTATGGCCCATCCCTAAGCCAAAATAAAAAACATCGACTGTCCCCAGTGCTCAGAAAATAATTTGACATGCCTCCTGCTTTTTGCACCTCCCCTTCCCCCTTATTAGTAATGAACAGTCCCTAACTCTGATGCACCTTTTTATATCCATTATTTTCATTTCCATTTATTTTTCTAATTTAAACAATGTAACTGATACCCTTTACTTTCAATAATGTGTTGCACCGGCATTTATATTCTGCACCTCAATTTAATTTCCCATCTTATTTAATTTTATGGTAGGATGAAGATATTTTTAACATCTGTCTATATTTATTTCACAATATATTCCAGACATATTGGGTACTTGACAAGGTTAAACATCTGTGCTATTTAAGTGGTAAAAATATGTGGGGGTAAAAAATGTCAAGTTAGTAAGACTTTTATTTTTTAAGGTTTAACCGGAAGTAGTGTCCTGTTGTCGCTGTGTGGACTCTTGTAACGGTGGTGTGGAGCTAACGGGGTGATCGTCTGGATTTATTGATACAGTACTGATCAAGCAGCAGTAGGATGACCAGCCCAGGTAGGAACTGACACACACACCACAGGACACAACATTAAACGGGTCACCACACTGACCAGTACACCACCCAGCTGCTGCTGCAGGACACCGTCAGCTGCAGGAGTACAGGAGGAGGAGGAGGAGGAGTGCAGGGCTGCAGCTTCCCGCAAACATTTATATCAAGAAACAAATACAACTTCAACTGTATTCTGTATATTGGAGTAAATTCAAACTTGGTTTAAAGAGTCTGAGTGTAGCGGGGTTTTATGTGGAGCTGCTGTAGGTGATGTCTGCAAGAAAAAAAAAACACTGGTCTCGCCCCTCGCTTTAATTGCATTAAAGATTTTGCAGCTTCAAACAGATTGTGACTAGAAAAGATAGTGATCATGATATGGGCTGGAATATAAAAGAAACAGCCACTTTATTAACTTTATTCCTTTAATGCCTTCTTCCATGTCTCAGATCTCTTCACACATATTCTTTATTCTTTACATTTTTTTTAAGGATTTATGTTTACAAGTTAATTAAAGGATCAGTTGCATTAATCAGAGTCCATGTGATGTCACCACAGTGATGAGGCTCAATATTCTCTTGGACTCTGTCAGTAAGAGACACCACCTCCATAGTGAGTGACTGTGCACAGTGTCAACAGGCCTGTAAATAATAAACTAACCAAAGTAAATATAAACAATAACAACACCTTTATGCATCATAAACTGTAGTTAGAATATAATTAATTAAATAAAATATGGGGAACGAGCTGCAGCAAACTGTGATGTGAGGATGTGGAACTGATATGAATATGATCATTATAATGAACAGAAACACAGTGATTTTCTCTTCCTCTTCTCTACTGCTCCTTTTCTTTTCCACTTCCTCGTTTATTCCCGTCCCACATCCTTTCCTTCCCCATCTCCTTTCCCTCTTTACCTCCTCCGGCCCTTCTATGTCACCTCCACTCTTCTGTTTCCTCTTGGCCATATTTGCCCCCTTCTTTCCTTTCTTACCTCCTCTGTCTTTTCCTATCTCCTCTCTTTCCTTTGTATGTCCTGTTTTCCCTTTCCTACATCTTTTCCTCCACCTGTTTTCTACCTCCTTTCCTTTCCTTCGTACCCCAACCTTCTCCCTCCCTTTTTTCCTGTCCTACCGCATCCCATCCCTGCCTATCTCCTCTTCTCCTTCATTTCCTGTCCCTTTGTACTTTCTCCTCCTTCACTCCTTTTTTCTTACTTCCCTTACAACCTTCTAATTTTCCTCCTACCCCCTCGTCTCCTTCTCTAGCTACTCATATCCTTTAAATCCCTTTTTCCTCTTCATAACCACCTCCTTTCCTTTCCTTTCCTTTCCCTTCCTTCCTTCCTTTTCTTTCTTTTTTCCTGTGCTACCTCCTCCTCCTGTCCTTAATCTCATCCACTCCTCTGCCTCCTCTTTCCTACCTCCTCCTCTCCATCTGCACTTCCTACTTCACTTCATAACCTTATCTTTTCCTTTCATTTTTTCCTGTCCCACCTCTTCTTGTCCTTTCCTTCTTCCTCTTTTTCCTCTATCTCCTCTTTTCCTTACTCAACTCCTCTATTTGTCCATCTCCTGTGTCCTTCCTCTTTTCCTTACCTCCTCCACCACTCCTGCTGAATGTCCTCTTTTCCTTCCCTACCTCCTCCTCTTTTTCTGTACTCCCTGCTTTGCTTCTGTACCTCCACCTTTCCTGTCATACTTCTTTTTTCCTGTCCTACCTCCTCCTGCCTTTTTTTATCTCTCCTACACTCCTCTGCCTCCTCTTTGCCTCTCTTCCTTTCCTTTCTGACTTCCTTTCTTTTCCCATCTCCTCCCTTTCCCTTGTGTCACCTGGTTTCCTCTCCTACATATTTTCTTCCACCTATTTTTTACCTCTTCATTTCCTTCCCTACCTCCTCTCCATCTTCATCTCCTCATCTCCTGGCCTTTTGTCCTTTCTCCTCTCCCTCCTCTTTTTTCCTCTGCCTACACTTTGCCTCCTCCTTTCCTGTCCTATTTCCTCTTTTATAATTCTATCTTCTCCTTGCCCTCTGTATCTCCTACTTTCCTTTCTCACCTCCTACCCTTCTCTATCACCTCTCCTGTCTTCTCCTCTCCTACCAGACCTCTTCCTTTTCATTCCTACCTCCTCGTCTCCTTCTCTAGCTTCTTATGTGCTTTCATACCCCTTTCTCCCCTACATATCTACACCCTTTCCTGTCATTTCTTCCTTTCCTGTCATTTAATTTCCTTTCCTTTCCTTTCCTACCTCATTTTCTCTATCTGCACTTTTTTCTTTCCTTCTTAACCTTCTCTCCTCCTTTTTTCCACCCTACCTCCTCCTATCCTCTATCTCCTCCACTCCTCTGCTTCCACTTCACCTCCTCCTCTCCTTTCCTACTTACTTTTTTCTATTTGTATCGACTCCTTGCCCTCTGTGTCTTCTACTTTCCTTCCTTACCTCCTACCCTTCTCTACTACCTCTCCTGCATTCTCCTCTCCTGCTATACCTCCTCCTTTTCTTTTCTACACCCTCGTCTCCTTATCTAGCTACTTATGTCCTTTCATACCCCTTTCTCCCATTCATAACTGTCTTTCCTTTCCTTTCCTTTCCTTTCCTTTCCTTCCTTTCCTTTCCTTTCTCATCCTTTCCTTTTCTTCCCTTCCTTTTATTTCCTTTTCTTTTCTTACCTCCTTCTATCCATCTCTACTTCCTCCTTTACTGCTTAACCCTATCTTTCCTTTCATACCTCTTTTAGTCCTCTCCTACCTTCTCCTCTCTTACTATAGCTCATCCTTTTTATTCCCACCTCCTCGTCTCCTTCTCTAGCTACTTATGTGCGTTCAAACCCCTTTCTCCCCTACATATCTACACCCTTTCCTGTCATTTCTTCCTTTCCTGTCATTTCCTTTCCTTTCTTACCTCCATCTCTCCATCTCTACTTCCTCCTTTACTTAACCTTATCTTTTCCTTTCATACCCTTTTTATTCCTGTCCTACCTTCTTCTCTCCTTTCCTACTTTCTCGTTTCTTTTCTTCTGTATGTACTATGTTCCTTTCCTGCAACTTTTCCTCTGCCAGTTCCTTTCCTACCTCATCCCCTTCTCTATCCCCTTTCCTTCTTCCTCTTCTCCCTCTATATCTCCTCCTTTCTTTTCCTGCCTCTTCCTATCCTTCTCTAGCTCCTTTTTTCCTTTCATACCCCTTTCTCCCGTCACAACCACCTCCTTTCCTTTCCTGTCTTTGTGCTGAGCTAAGCCAACTAGCTGCTGGCTCTAGCTTCATGTTTACAGTGGTATCGATTCTCTCATCCAGCTCTCTGACAGAAAGTGAAAAAGAGTATTTCCCAGAATGTTGAGCTTTTCTTCTAAAGGCCTTGCATGCCCTCGCTCCACCTACACAAGTGTTTTCACTTATTTTGAACTGTTTCCTGTTGTTTATTCCAGCTCTGTATCCCCCTCCCTCCGCGCCTGTGGCCAACATGTTTGGAAATGTGCCCGGCTATGAAGGCACTGTGGCAGGAGGAGGTAAGAGGAGTCCAGCCTGCTACTCTTCACATCACATTCATGTTGTTGCAACTGCTTAAACTTTGTGTTTGTGGGGCCGCCTTTAGTTCACCTGGTAGAGTGTGCGCCCCACATAGGCTGAGTCCACTGCAGTGGCTCGGGTTCGATTCTGACCCGTGGCCCCTCGCTGCATGTCATCCCCCCCGTTACTCTCCCACATTTCTTGTCTTTCTGAGCTGTCCTTTCTATCAACGGCAAAACTCTGCCAAAGAGTAATGGTTTATTTTTGTTGCTGCAGGAGGTTACCTGCCCCCTCCCATGCCTATTGAGCCTGTGGCCCCGCCCCAACCTGGCCCTGTACCTGAGGACTGGAAGTAAGACCTGACATCACCTTTCACACCGGCCAATCACGTGATGCTGATGTGGCTCTGTGTTTGTTAGATGAAAAAAGAGCTACGTTCAGAGAATATTCTGGTTTAACCCATGATGTGATTCTGTGTGTGTGTGTGTGTGTGTGTGTGTGTGTGTGTGTGTGTGTGTGTGTGTGTGCGTGTGTTTGTTGCAGCATCCCCACTCTGTCAGAGGACGTGGCTCGTGAGGCGTTCAAGAGCTTTGCGAGTTCTCAGTGCTGCTACAGTGAAAGTCCTGCCAAAGATGGAGTCATCACCGGCATGGAGCCATTCAACACCTACAGGGTGACCTGACCTTCACACTCTTTATGATGCTGTTAACTGGTGTTGTTACTGGTGTGTTTGTTACTGAAGGATGGTCCAGTCGTGTTCTGTAGGGCCAGAACCACTCAAGTAAAAGCAACATTTTATTGATATAGCATATTACATTTCAGGTCGAAGTACAATGTCCTGCCGAACACATGAGCTAACACAGGAGTTGACACGATGTGACGACGTAAAGATAAAACACATTTTGTGTGTGTAGTATGAATAAAAATTCAACCAATTAAGATCAACAGCAGAACAGTAAGAATAAAGCTGGGGGCACGAGACAAGAATTAGCTCACATGCCACCCCACAGTGCCTCCACCTCACTCCCCTACGCTGTGGGCTGCTTCTCTGGTAGGAGACCAGGCAGCAGCTTGGTAGACAGACCTCTGGTTGGCAGCTGTAGCAGCTGGAATTCAGCCAGTGCAAACCGCCCAGCGGCAGGTGTCACAGCGGGCTGGTGGCCAGCTGCAGCTGCTGGATCTAACCTGTGTAATGGCAGCAACAGAAAGTTTTTTCCTGGATTTTCCACTGGCAGGATCCTGATTGCTGTAATTGCTGAATTGGGGGGAAGTCTGCAGAGCTGATGCCCACTCTCTACCTGGCGAGGCGGTCTGTAGTGGCGGGGAGTAAGGCTGAGGACACACCCTAATTGGAGGCTCCCACTAATGTTAGCAACATAGCCGCAGCTGTGAGTCTGTGAAGCTTGGTGGCTAAAGATACTATTTTAAAACGGGCTGTTCCAGAAGCATAACTTGGAACATCCTGCCAGGCGACAGCATGGGCTTTAATCTGCTGCCACAGCACTCACAGATCAAATGGACTATGCTGGCGGACCTGTAGCCCTCAGGGAGTCAATTTGGCTAGAGTCTCTGCCCAGGGGCCGGTTGCTGTCGTGGGCTTCTAAATAGCCTAAGATACATAGTTATCTGTTAATAACATAAACAGTTATTTAATTTTTCCAAAATATAAGGTGATCTCTGCTCACTGGCCTCGTCCCTGACCTGTAGGTGACGTATGAGTCCTTAGACTATCAAGTATCAGCTATGGAAGGGGAGAGAGGGGTGGAGGAGGGCCTTTTATTTGACACTACCACTGGCCTGATCATGTGAAGAACGCGACGTGCTACTGCGGTGAGAGGAGCACTTTTGAGCGACGCCCGGACGCGTGTACCATCTTTGGGTACGGCGAGCTAACTTTTGAGTGACACCCGGATGGAGACATTTACACGTGGTGTCCCTCACACGCAACAACCTGTCAAAAAATGCCTCCATCCTGGATAACACTTAGGTAAATTCAAGTTAGTTTGTAGATCTCAAATTGATCGACTTTGTTCAAGAAGTTTTGTTCACACTTCTTAATTTGGTCGCAAGTTTGTTGTCACCCGTTAGCTCAAATAAAGTTAATTAAGTAATTGTAAGCAATAATTTTAACTTAAGCCCCTTAGCCTCACGAACCTAACAGCTGAACGGTTCCACCAAGCTCTTCTTGTGGGGGAAGGGTCCCTCCGCAGGTTATCCTACCCTGAGGTGTAGAGTGTCTATGGGGTGTGTGAGTCTTTATCAGTTGTGTGCCGTAGTGTGAGATGCGCTGAGGCTCGACGGTGAACTTGTTAAGAAAAATGTCTTTTCTTGGTGTTTGTAGTCTTCTCACAAGAAATAAAGATTCAGGGAGATCGGTCCAGGCTGACTTTAACTGCTTTTTGGCTTCCTGTTCACGGCCTTGCGATAGAGGCGGGGCCCTCAGGAGTGCAGATGTGTCTGGGTTTTCCGCTCTTTAAGCGCAGGTTTGTCACACAGAGACTGCTCGCACTCAACTTTCACAGGCTGTGAGTTTCACAAAGGAAACTCAGTTTCCTGCCAGAGACTCTCAAAGCAGAAAAGGTGTGAAGTCAAGTCAACTTTATATATACGCCACATTTTATATAACAAGCTTAAACTCAGTGTGCTTAAGATGCATCATACATGACAAACATAAAATATATAAGATAATGAAGTATTACATATAAAAACAAGCAGGGCATAATAAAAACAAACAAAACAAGAAGGTATTGTTATTATCATTATTCTTAAAAAGGGGAGATATTAACAATAATGATGCCTTATCCCAAAACAGATAAAAAAAACACTTAAAAACCAAACTAAAAGCTTGTGAAAAATTATACGAGAACACTGTTGTAGTAGACTGTAGTTCATGTGAAAGAGAATTCCAGAATTTAACATTTTCCATTTTGTGTGTGTTTGTTGTTGGAGTGCTTTTAATTTGAAAAAGACTGTATGTAAACGTTAAATTTCCTGTAAAAACAGAAGTGTATCTTGAAAGAAGACATGCATGTAACAGGCAGAACTTGACACAGTGTCCCAGAACGTCAACAACCAACACACCCACCTACCTTTCACGTCGTATTTGGACTTGGAAAGTCCATGACCAAACGTTGATATGTGACGAGGTTGGAGTGAGAATGTGTTGAAAGGCTTTGCAGATATTAACACCTTTTATTTTGTTTATGACAGACTCTATTCAACTCTCTTTTTTAAAAATCTGTCTTCCTTTTTTGAGTTGCTTTGCAGTGTTTGCTAGTTGTTGCTGATGCTGGAATAGCAACTTTATCTGCAGGATTCTCCGCCACTAAATCAGTCTTTCACCAGAGGGACGTGCACACGCATCTGCTTTTGTAGCAACCAATAGTAACACCTTCATTCCCAAATTACCTGTGATTTGCCAAAGTCTCCCTGTCATAGGCTAGATTGTCTAAAGCCTAAAACAGAGCTGAGAGGAGGTGCAGGAGTCTGTTCTTCTCTCAGTCTACCTGCACTACAATATGCTCAAAGTTTGTTATGGGATTTTTGCCCGTTGATGCCAAAATGAAACTGCCTACCCCAGCTTTAACAAGACGTTAAGACCATTAAAAAAAGAACAGAATGAAAAAATATAATGATAAAGACCAACAGTTGACAGTTAAAATAATTATAAGATGACTTAAACCAATAACAGAAGTAAGACTAAAATAAAATAAAAAAATGAAGACCAGCAGGCCAGACTACTGAAAGGAGCGACTGTGATCTGATCCCATTGTGGTCTGCGCTATACGATCACATTTTGAATGTAATTTGTTCTGCTTCATTTACATGTGCGTTAACACAAGGTCTTCTTCACCCACATCACGTATCATATGTTCATATCAAGGACACACAGAGTATCAGGTCTCTGCTGCCTCTCCATGCTGTTCATCTACAGGACTGCATGTGTCCACACAGAGACAGTTTGAAGACACTATGACATCACTTCTCAGCAGTTTATAAAAACTTTGATTTTATGGGACTCTGATGACTCTCACATGATGGTCATTGGACCTCAGAGACTCTCATGCGACGTTAAAGTGTGAACAAATTGTAATGGTGTAAAAATCTGGGACTGATGAATCGGTCAGTGACCAGCCCATGTAGACCGGGGCGTTTTCAAAGTCTGACATCAGTCTTAAATTAAGACATCAGAGCCCTCCAACACCCCTCGATAACACCCTCCTCTTCCTTATTATTCTTTGTTTATCTTCTATTTGGGGGATTTCCATGCTCTGTGTGTTGGCTCCTCATTTCTCATTATGTTTTACCACAGAGTCAGTTAGTTAGCCGTGGGCTACAACTTGAGTTTTAAAAGTTATGCCGAATTAGCTGTTAGCAGCTCTTGTTTGCAACATACCCAATGATATACAGACAGACACTTTGATACTGAAGAAAACTTAAAAATATGATAATTCTCAGGCAAATTCTGGAGTCACATTAAGTGTCTTTTCTCTGTGATTTCAAAGATGATTTATGGACATTTATTTAGAGATGCTCCTAAAGTTCTAGTAAAACTGAATAAAATAAAATCAAAATAATTAAATCTACAAGGAAAAAATAAGGAGTGCTGCACTGGGTAAGGCTAGTTAGTAAAAAAAAAAAAAAAAAACAGGTGCTCTTATAGGATGGGGCAAATAGCCACATTAACATAAAAAACGACTGGCCACCTCACTCAGTGTAAAAGTTATGCATAAAATACATGGATAAACCAACACGTTTGGACTAGAGAGTCTTCATCGGGATGTAAAATGCACTGTAAACAGGTGTGCAACTGAAGAGCTCATGTGAGGGTCATGTGTCAGGGGTCACAAGATATATTGGTATAGCCCTTACTAGACAAAAACACATTGACAGACATTACAAATGAAAATGACATAAATATATAATAATAATAATTAATACATTTAGTAAGAAGACAAAAGGTCCAGTGCCAAATAAATAGAGCGGAAACAACAGTGAAATAAAGTAGTGTTATATACTGTGACAAACCTGCACAGAGCGGCAGAAACTGAAAAATATAAGATATGTATGACAAGGACAAAAAAACAATATGTGTGAACGGACCACAAACTCATAAGCTGAAATATTTATAAAGTGTATAACCCATGATAACTAACAAAAGGATATGACAGTCGTCAGTAGTATTAATCTATATTGAATGTTGAACAGAGTGTGACTGGAGCATCTGTCGTCTTTGGATTCAGTTTCCTAATTCCACTAACTTTAATATAACCATTGCTATAATTGTAACTAATTAGTGTTTCTGTTAACTTTATTTTTGTGATTACTTTTTACTTTAAAGATTATAATATTGTTGTTTTTGTTTCTATTTGTAACACTGTCGTCCCTGTCGGCTGAAACTCTGCACATGTAGCGTCTGTGGCTGATAGTGTGTGTGTGTGTGTTTTCTGTTCTGCAGTATCGGTTGGAGACTTTCACTGAGTCCAGGTTAACTGAGTGGGCCCACAAACCCTATGAAGGTAAAGACGCACACACACACACACACGCACACACACACACACACACAGATGTGGACTGTAGAGATGTCCACCTTCACATTGATACAGTTGGCTGGTGTAGTTTGGTAAAAAGAAAATAGTTCCTACATGAAACAAGGTCTGTGGATTATCTTGAGTAACCAGGTCATGATTTATGGAAAGAGACATTGATGTTGAGATTTTCAGATGTTTTTTTTTAAGCTGAGTGCCTTCTAGTTTCATTATACTGGAGAGAAGGCAGTCATCTCTACAGCTGATATCTCCAACACTCAGCAACTCACACCAAAACAATCTAGACTGATAGACAGCACTACAGGTAAGAGGAAAAGCAATTTAGATTTTGGGGTGAACTGTCCCTTTAATGTCATGTAATTCTTGTAAGTTCAGTGAGTGTAACCAATGGGTTACATTAGTGATGGTGTGAAAGGCAGGTTGGTTTTTGATCTAATACAGACTGAAAGATGGGACTGTAGAACAATTTATGGTGACTTATTGGTTAGACCTTTTGGTTACACACACTAGTACACGCATATCGTAGGTTTCCGAGGAAATTTAACTTCCCGTGTCATGGGGTGTTTAATCCTAAAACAAAGTCTGTACCTTCAAACAGCTCTTTGAGGAAGTGAGTTATATATAAAGAGGTGTCCTGGGTGTTGCTCAGGAACACAAACACAGAAGCAGAACAATCATTGTGTGATGAAATACTGATGTGAATCTGGCTGTTTCTTGTAATAAAAACGTTGCTTTCTAACATCCTAATCTCAAACAACAGATACCTGAGTGTCTTTGAACACATCACCAGGAGGAACAGCACCTCTCTGCCTCTTATGAGTCATTCACATGCCCCATTTTTTGCACCCTCAAATCCATTGTTGTATGTTTGCATGCAGACCTGTGGGTTGTGTGTTCAGAAGCAAGAGTGACACCATGGCGTCATGCCAGCATTTCCAAGTGCCTATTTATCAGGGTGCCATGGCTGCACCCTGAGGTAAACAAAGTTATCAGGTCTCTTCTGCAGAAGGACTTAAAGTTGCACTCATTGGTTCCTCTCGGCCGTTTCAAAGCACTGCTGCAGGATTGTTGTACACAATCGTCTATATGCCAATGTCAGGGTGTATTTTAGCTGGTCTTTGTGATCATGCCAGTGTAGCCAGTGTAGTCATGCATGGTGGTGCGGTGGTTAGAATTGTTGCCTCACAGCAAGAGGGTTCCTGGTGCGTTTGTTTGGAGTTTGCATGTTCTCCCTGTGTCCTCTCCCAGCTTCCTCCCACAGTCCAAAGACATGCTGGTTAATTGGTGACTCTAAATTGTCCGTATTGCCCCCCCCACGCAACCCTCAAGAGCATAAGTGGTTGTGGAAAATGAAAGTTTTAGTTGTTAATTTTACTTCCATGTCTTGGTGGGACACTCTTGAAAAGGAGATTTTTAATGTCAGGAGGTTTTTTTCTGGTTAAAAAAAGGTTAAATAAATTAAAATAAAATGTCCTGTGATGAGGAACAACCAATCACAGCCACCATATCTCTTTCCTTTCTTTTATAAATATCAGTCCATAATTAATGTGAAGGAGAAGCTCATCGTTTTAGTGCAGGTCTACCCAGAGCTGCCCAACCTGTGCCATACCATGGACAATATTTTCATTGCCTACATACTTATAAACAGCACCTGGAAGAACTCCTGATTTCTGGTAAGTAGGTTATGGTCGCATAGCAACATGTGGCTCCACCTGCCTCTGCTCCTGTGAAAGTTGGCCCAAGCATAGCACCCACTGCCCCACCATACATTCTCAAGACACTGCATTTGTATCAGCCCTTAAATGGCCCAAGTCCAAGTTAAGATTACCCCGATGACATCACTACGGCAGCAGGTGTCAGGTGTTTTTGGATTGACAGGTGGTTGTGACGTCTCTCTTGTGTGACTGACAGGTGAGCCGGCTGACTTCTACACCCAGACTGCCCCCCGGCCGTGGGAGATCCAGGCCACCAAGACTCCCAGCCTCTTTACCAATCTCACAGAGGAGATCCGCGTGCCCTACACCTCCTCCATCAAGGTAATTGGTTCATAGGAGACAGCCATGTTGCCGTGGTAACCTGGTGTTTCATGTAACTGTTGACCTGAGCTGTGTTTGATTTTAACAAACAGCTGACAGCCAATCAGAGAACAGGTTTCTCCGAGTTTAGAGTTCTTTTAGGAAGTGATAGAAGTCCTTGAGAAAAAGATTCAAGGGTTCACTGAATAGATTTTACAGGTCCTTGAAGAGGTTCCAAGGGTCCTTGAGAAGATTCAGATGGTACTTGAGAAGGTTCCACAGGTCTTTGATAAGATTTCAGGGGTTTGTATATTGCAGTTGTTCATAAAGGGGAGCTCTCAACGTGGACCCTATTTCTCCATGTGTCTGTGTCTCAGTGACTCGTGGGAACAACAGTTTTTGAAATAGGTTCAGCATTGAGAGAGATAGCACTGCCGGCAGTGGCAAAACGGGCTGCAACGTAACCACTGTGGGCAGGTGCACCCCATCAACTCACATCCATTAAAAGTGTTTGTTTTTGCCACAGTCAGGCTCAGACTGTTATTATAAGTGTCGCACAACATGACGGAAAGGATCCTTGTTCTCGACTGAAATGTGTCAGACCTTGCTAATGATAAAGTTTTATTCTGAAATCATACGAGAGGTGACTTGTTGCTGGAAGAAAACAGTGGAAATGTGAGAGTTGGAGAGAGGAGAGCAAGTAATAGTTTGTTGTGTTTGAGTATAATAAAGAGTATCTTACTCTTATTTAAAATATTTCTTAATGTCATGGTTGAATATGTAGCTGATTTCAACAAGGTGAAAAGGGGATTTCATAGTGAAACTTGGACACAAAACAGAAAAGAAGAAGCGAAAGGTGTGGAAAAACATTTCATTTCTCTGTAGGGTAGACACTCATGATAACAATCTGAGCCTGTTAGTGGCAGAAACACTTTTAATGGACATAAATTGAAGGGGTGTTACACTGAGCCTGTTTTTCTGCTGCCGGCTGCAGCACTTTTTCTCAGTACTGGACCAATTTTAAAAACTGTTGTCTCTATCAGTCACTTGGATGCAAAAACATGGGAAATCAGGGTCCAGGCTGAAAAATAATGGAGGGGCCTTCTTAAGTTGTGCCAGGCCTTCTTGAATATATTGCAGTTGCCCCTTAGAGGGTTCCATGGGGCCTTAAAGAGCTCCCAGGAGCGTGTGTGTGTGTGTGCTGTCATTTTGACTTGACCAGCAGACTTTATCACAAGCTGATTGGCTGTTGAAACAGGTGACAAGCCTCTAAACAGCTGAGTTGCAGGTGACGCCATCAGCTGGCTAGCATCGAGCTCAGACTGGCCAGTTCATACCCCTGCAACTTTTCTCTGCAACGCTCTAAAACGGTTTCATCTTTTCGTGAACCTTTGGTCTGAACTGATAATATACTGAGTGATGTCAGTGCTGTCGCTTTGGTTACCAACAGATTTAGAACAGAGGTTAAACTGTTTGATTTTAATGACAGCTGAGAGCCAATCAGAGAGCAGGGTTCTGATGTGGAGCATTACGTCAGCTTCAGTTGCTGTGTCAGAAATTGCACACTATTGATTACAAAGTCAACATGTGTACTATAGTTCAACACAATTTTTTGAACATAAACAGTAGTATGTATCTTCTCAGTCCAGGCCCTCAGGAAGTGCGCTCAGCTTTGAAGCCAGTTGTCATAGTGGCCAAACAGTGGAAGTAAACCTTTATGTGTTTCCCTTTGGCCTGAAAAGACTTTCCATCTGACGTACATGGTGAAAAAGACATCGATAGATCAGTGGATAATTTTTCTTGAATATCACAACCCCCATGAAATGACTCTTTTTACGATCAGGATTTAATCCATTTGGTCCAATAATGTATGTAAAGCTTACGGCAGCCACACAATTGAATCATTTTATCCCCATTCAAGTTAACAAAGCACCAAACTGGAAGTATCCAAAGGTCTCTGGTATACCTGATCTACTCCCAGTGATGAGGAAGCAGTGCCTGAGTGAATGGGGCCCAGCCTCCAGTGTTGTATCCACTTCTCTTTACACATCCGTGTTTAGGACACACTGAGCCGTAATTACTACGCACTTCCTCAGAGCCCCCTTGTCAGTCGGAGGCATGTAACCATGGTAACTTGTGCCAACCTCAGCTCTACTGGCAACTTAGAAACAATTTTGAAAATATATTATTCCCAGGAAAGTAAAATGTACTTACATACTTACACTTAAATTAAAGTGTTACTGATGTTACAGAGCTGCCTTGGTCGCTGTCCACCATTGTCTGTTACGAACACTGTGGTCTGCTGCATTGCATTATGGGATATTTATGCAGGCGTAGGGTTAGGTGTGTGCTTACAAACCAAAAACTCTCACATACTGTTTTAACGTGTTAAGTAGCGTGTTAGTATGGAATTTGGGATGCAGCCAGTGTGTTAGTGTGACTCCAACAGACAGTACATTTATTTTTAACTTTGCATGTGTGTGTGTGTGTGTGTTTAGGAGTGCTTCAGCTGCCATGCCACAGGGATGATGCCATGTGAAGAGTGCCATGGAAATGGAGTAAGAAGACTCAATCAGTCGATCATTTAATCAGTAAACTTTACAGTGATTACAGTTTACACATTTATAACAACATTAAGGACAGGATGAAGATGAAGATGTAGTAGATTAATAAACATATAATCAGTCACAACTAATTCAGTGTGGATTTACAATCTAACTCTCCATGTTAATATTCGTGTGTGTGTGTGTTGTGTGTGTCTCTGTCTGCAGAAACCGTGCTGGGTGTGTAACGGCGCTGGAGTGAGGGATAATGAGAACTGCTCTCGCTGCAACGGCACAGGCAAAGACAAGTAATGAACAAGAAATGTCATATAAACACATGCCTTATCAGATTTATGTATATATCTCTCTCTAAACCCTTGTGGGGGTCACACGCAAAAAAGGTTGGAAACACTGGCCCAGAGGTTTTACATTTTAATCCTTAAGATTTAAGTTCCTTTAAATCCCTTGTGCATGGGAAAGTAACTTGAATCAAGGCTGGGAATGTTTTACTTCACCACTGTTCAGTACACTGTTTGTTATATCAAATTCCATATAACATTGATTATAAGGAACAGTCTGTTTCTTACACCATTTTAGTTCATTTATAGTAACTCTTGTATTTATTGTATATATTTATACATGTTGTCAGATATTTAATACTAATTTTCTAAAACTAGGCCCAGTGAGTGACCCTTACCTGGGAGACCCACTGGTTGTTCTGGTTGTGCATTGTGAAAATTGTGGTTACTGTACTTAGTGTTTCTGTAATTTGAAGCATTCTCTGGCACAAGAATTTCCTTCAGGATAAATAAATTTCTATTGAATTGAACTGAATCAAACTACAAGAGGTAATTTAAGAATACAAATACATTAAACGACTAGTCAATAATAAAAACAGAGTTTGATTTAATGACAATCTTAAGGATTATAAACTATAAGATGTTTACTGAAGTCCAATTTGTGACCTTTTTTGCACGTCATCCCCCGTGTCTGTCCCTGTCCACTCTCTACTGTCCACAAATGACCACCCAAAAAAGGGCCAGGCCTCTTTTTCTGCATGTTTGATCTGTTTACTACAGATCCCACTATGAAATCTCTCTGCAGCGATGCGTTCAAGGTGTTGGAGGTGTCTCTTTTTCTTCTTCCTTAAAAGAGTAACCAATCAGCATTAAGACAAACTCCGCATGTTCGTTTGATGAAGGATAACAGGAGAGTAGATGGTCCCAGTTAACTTCTATTTATTCCAAAAATCAAAAAGATTACGAGATACAGAGCTCCAACTTCACGTCCATGTCTGCAACCGGTGCCGTCAGTTCATGAAGTCTGACTCCTAACTCTCCCTGGACACTTTAATAAGGTGTTACAGTTATGAAATGTGCACGCAAGATGATTGGCTGTTTTTCCACTGCAGTTCCGCTCCCTCCTTCTGACTCTGCCACGCCTTACTGCTTTCACGTCAACTGCTCCTGCAAAGCAAGGTTAAACGAAAACATGCACACTGCTAAAGTGTGCTTCAGCGCATCAGCTGTGTATGAGAACTTGTTGTCAGTGATGTACAAGAAGGCTCACTATCCTAGGACATTCTGTGCTTATAAGGTATTTGTTATTGTCTTGGTGTTCTTTCTTATCTCTGGGTACTGGCGCCTGCAGCTCTGTCTACTACACACACAGTAATTGTCCCCTACAACTAAGCTTCACATCCTCTACATATCACTCATTTAGAGAATGGATATAAATGATCAATATATAACCTTTTTACAATAATCCAACAAAGGACAGAGTCAGTTTGCTGCGATTTTTTTGCTGGAACATCAAGGAACACCACTGACCACTCGGTGAGTTTCATGGCTTTGAAAACCAACGTTTAAGGTAGTTTGAGGACAGATTTACACATGGCCATAGACAGCATTGTTAAGCCAGGCAGGGGAAAGCCAAACTCTCTCAAATTCTCAGAGAAGGAGCAATCGTCAAGATTTTGGTCTTAACCACTCTATTTCATCATAAACAACCAGGAATGGGGCTCAAAGTGCAAAATACTGGACTTCTCCTTTAACACCCACCATTTGTAAACACAACATTCAAACTTGGCCCCGCCTCCTCGGCTCAACAAGACTGAGAGAGCAGCTGTGGTCAATGAGCTACAGAGTGAATTTTGAGAGGGAGCGGCGTTCACAAGGACTAAGCAGTGAATCAGTGAAATAAAACTTAATTATCTGATTTTTTCACTGCGGTTACATTCTAAAGAGCAAAGTACCATCAGTTGGTCCAGGAGCTTCTCCTCCATGATGGCCGTTTCAAGTACTGCACGTATATGCTTCCATGCCTGCAGTTTTCTATTAAGATGGTCGTATAGCTCTGGGTATCTAGCAGTCGCTACCATCGGTTTCTCCTCCACTGTTTACCAACTGTAAACCTGTTGTCATGACCACCACAGAAGACCTACCTCTCTGATCATTTGATTGGTCAATGGGATAAAAAAAACAGAGATGACATGGGCCGCTTTCCCACTTTGAGTTGAAGTCTTATCAACTCGAGGAGTTCAGTGGGCTCCAGCAAAAGCACCAGGTGCCTAGACCACAAGAAAGAAATGGGAGGTGCATCACAGCGAAAAAACTGTGAGCAAAATGCTTCATTCCCATTAAAGGCTATTACCAAAAGCCACCTTCAGCTGATAAACACTTTCTGTGTGATCAGGGGCTTTTTCAACCGCGCGGTGCTATTGGCTGGGGGCCACAGAAATGTCCCGAGCAACCAAAATAAGAAGGAAACAAGAAAATACAGGCAGAGGGCAGGTTCTCTGCTGATACAGAAACCGCCACACTGTACTAGTATTGATGTGAGGGATTAATTCTGTGTGATGTAGTACACCTTTAAATGTAAGCTACTGAAAGTGAAAGTATTGATATGGGTTGCGGATGATTAAATTCTAATGCATGCATTTCATGTCACGTTTGGGAGCCGCACAAAACATTTCTGAGGGCCGCCACTGGCCGGCGGGCCGCACTTTGAGTAACTGTGAAAGAGACATGAGAAAAAGTGGTATGGCCCTTTAAATGGCACTGTACTGTCAATACACTGGGCTCATATGACTGAAGAATGTGAAACGTGTGTCATGTCTGACTGTGTGTGTGTGTGTGTGTGTGTGTGTGTGTGTGTGTGTGTGTGTGTGTGTGTGTGTGTGTGTGTGTGTGTGCGCGTGTAGCTGTGACAAGTGTGACGGCCGAGGAACGAAGGAGTGTGAGACCTGTAAAGGAAAACGACAGCTGCTGGCCTACATCAAGCTCAAAGTGGAGTGGTGAGTACTGATACTACAGCTGTTACAGGGTCCATGTCCTGGAGTTCTAGATTTCAGTGGTCACTGAGAAGCTTCTGTGGAGCCTTGAAGAGGTCCAAGGGTTCATTGTTGGTTCTAAAGATCATTGTTACTGTTCTATGAGGTTTCCAGGAGTCAATGGGGAGTAAGTTTTAGAAGTCAATGACAGGTTTCCAGGGGTCTTTGAGACCTTGAGGGTGTTGCAGAGGTACTTTAGGAAGTTATAAGTGACCTTACAGAACTTCTCAGGCCATCGATTGTTTCAGAGATCCTTGAAGATGTTCTATAGGGTTCTTGCAAGGGTTCATTCCAGGAGAGGGGGTCCTAGCAGCCCTTGAAAAAGTTCCCTGAGTCCTCAATATTCTGGAGGTCCTTGAACATGTTATGGTGGTCCTTATAGAGGTTCCCTGGGTCGTTGTTGAGTATATAGTGGTCCTGGAATATTTCACAGTGATCCTGGAAAATGTTCCATTGGTCATTGAGGGGCATCCATGGGGCCTTAAATACCTTTCATGGCTCATTAGGGGTTTTAGAGCTCCTTCAAGATTTTCTAGTAGACTATGGAGATGTTCCAAGGGTTTCCTTAGGGTCCTTGAGAAGGTTTCCAGTGGTCCTGGAGGATGTTTCAGAGGTCCCTACAAATGTTCCAGTGGTCCTTAATGAGGTTCATGGGGTCATTGTGAAGTTTTTGTGGTTCTGGAATATGTCACAATGGTTCTGGAAGATGTTTAAGTGGTCCTGGAAGATTTTCTAGTGGTTCTTGAGAGGGGTCCTTAGGCCTTAAATCACTTCCAGGGCTTATTAGAGATTCCAGAGCTCCTTAAAGATTTTCCAGTGGTCTTTCGGGGGATTCCAAAGGTTTCCAAGGGTCCATTAGAAGGCTCCCTGAGTCCTTGATTTTCCAGTGGTCCTGGAAGGTGTTCCAGAGGTCCCTGAATACTTTCCAGTGGTCCTTGGGAAGGTTCCTGGGGTCATTGCAGAGTTTTCAGTGATCCTGGAAGATATCATAATGATCTTGAAAAGTGCTTCAGTGGTCCTTTAGGGAGGTCCATGGGGCCTTAAATAGCCTCCAGGGCTCAATTAGGGATTCCAGAGCTTCTTGAAGATTTTCTAGTGGACCTTGAGATGGTTCCAAGGGTTTCCTTAAGTCTTTGAGAAGGTTCCCTGAGTCTTTGATGTCCCAGTGGTCCTGGAGGTTGTTCCAGAGGTCCCTGGACACATTCCAGTGCAGAGTTTTTATATTTCAGTAATCCTGGAATATATCATAATGATCCTGGAAGTTGTTTTAGTGGTCCTTCAGGGGGGTTTATAGGGCCTTAAATAACTTCTTCCAAATCTACTTGAGGGTGTTCCAGTGTACTATGTACTATGGGGGGAATTCCAGTGGTTTCCAAAGGTCATTGAGAAGGTTGCCTGAATCCTTGATATTCCAGTGATCCTGGAAGATATTTGAATGGTCCAGGAGGATTTTCCAGTAGTCCCTGAGAGGGGTCAATCACTACCAGGGCTTATTAGGGATTCCAGAGCTCCTTGAAAAATTTCCAGTGGTCTTTGAGAAGATTCCAAAGGTTTCTAAGGGTCTTTTAGAAGGTCCAGAGGTCCTTGAGAAGGTTCCTGCAGAGTTTTCATTTACTAGTGATCCTGGAAGTTGTTTCAGTGGTCCTTGGGGGGGGTCCATGGGGCTTTAACTTCTAGGGCTCATTTGGGATTTCAGAGCTCCTTGAAGATGTTCCAGTCATTGAGCGAGCAAAACCTCATGACACCAAAATGATTTTAAAACTGATTCAATGATGTTTAAATTCTGCACACAGCGACTTTAACTTCATTTCATACATGATCAGAAGGATCTGCTGAGCAGAGGTGATGTCATGGATCAGATTCTGGTGACCTCTGGTGGCGTAAAGATAAACCTGCATGATGTGAATTTAAACTGATGGAAATACTTGACACTGTTTCCAATTTAAATAGCTGATTAAAAATATGTATGTGTGTATGGTATTATCTGTGTGTGTGTGTGTTTCACGTGGATAAATTGTTAAGTGTAAATGCACTGTATTTGTGTATGTGTGTGTTTAGGACTAACAATGTGGAGGACCACGTGATCGAGCAGAACTCTGGTCTGAAGGTCGAAGATCTTCGCACAGTGAGCGGGAAGGAGCTGTTCAAGAACAACCAGTACCTGGTACACACACACACACACATACACACACACACTTAATAAAATTGCATTTAAATGTATGCTCTCAAAGTTCTCCTCCAGTAGGTGGCAGTGGTGGTTAGCAGCTGTTGTTGATTTTCGCTTCACTGCCTGCTTCATCTCAAACAGGAAACCCTGACTCTCCTCCCTTCATTATGTTCCTCAAATAAGACTGAGGTCATGGGGTGATTTAAGGACGGTTCTGCTGTTAGCTGCCTGTTTTGTTGTCAGCACTAAGTGTCTCTCTGTCTCTCTCCTCTCAGCTGTACCCACTGATTGGCTTCCCTAACCCGGCCATCTCTGAGGCCTCTGAGCGTCTGGTCAGAGAACACCAGAGCAAGTACGCCCAGACCTCCAGGATCCTGCAGCAGGTGGGTCAGCAGATGACTGCACGACTGAAAGAAGATGAAAAGATAAATCACTTTAGCCAACATTGAGGCCCCTCTTTTTGGTTGTTTTTGTAAATGAAATTAAGTTTTGTAGTCTAAAGCCCCGTTTCCACCAAACACTTTCAGTATGGTACCTTTGGAATCAAAAGCAACTCTTCAGACAGACTAACCCTAGTCCCTAGTGTTTCCACTGCAGACAGTATTCATGTGGGCAGGGTTGTTGTCACTCACTGCTCCGTCCAGCACTCACTGTATTTCCTCCTTTATCAGTCTGCACCTCATTTATCATCCACAGAACGAGGCTGCACGCCCACATTTTCAAAACAAAATAGAACAGGCTGCAGTGAGAGTCTCTCTCCATGGGATATTTAAAAATAGCGGGTTTGTGCATTTAGTCCTTCTCAGGCAAGCTCAGGGGTTTAGTGTTGCTGTAGCCCACAGGAATGACACTCTGTGACACTATTGGTTTCTCATAGTGAGGATTAGAATATATGCCGTTCACATAATCTGGTCGAAATTAAAATATATAAACACTTAAAGATCCACTCATTACTAAAAGTGTGTGTCATATAAAAACTAAAGTGATGGCCAAAGTCGTCACAGTTAAATTTAAGGTGTGCTGATTGATTCAGGTCATCACCTCATACATTGAGTAACATTACAAGTTAACATTCCATTCTAAAAGTTGTCGACAGTCAGCTCAGTGAATTAAGTTATTTTTTCTCAGACTCCAGCTGCTGTGAGAGGCAGCAAAACATCCTTTCATTTTATAGTTCCAGTTTACTAATAAAATTCTCCACAGTATGAACAGTGGTTACATGAGCCTCAAAACCAGACACAACTCAGCCCTGAGCAGAGTGACCGTCCTCTACTGACCAATCAACAGACTGCAGTGTTCACAGCTCCACCTTTTAGTACCAGATCTGTGTGCTAGGTACCCCAACAGAGGGGGGACCAAACATGGGGACGGTACAGAACGGTTCAATTGGTGCCATCCACAACTTTTCACAGTGGAAACAGAAAAAAGTGTACCAAACTGAACCGTACTGCTTGGTGGTTCCCAAATGATTCAGCCAGGGGGTCCAGATTTCTCCTTAGTCATTAGATCAAGGTCCACACAGTTAAATATATGAAGCATCATACTTGTGTTTGGCCATGTCGTCGAGAGAGTTTTCTGTCTCTGTGAAGTAGCTGTCCATTATTCACTCACTCCACAGTAGAAAACAGCACTTCAAAATAAAAGCTCTGTGCTATAAGTTCACTGTACTTCAAAATGAAGTGTGTTTCTTACAAACTTGACACATTTGCAAGTCACTTGTGGTCCATTCAGAATAGACCTGTGCAACGCTTTGGACCACAACCCACCAGTTGGGAACCACTGGTCTAAGTAACATCATTTTGAGTGCCTGTGCAGATATCAAGTCATCAGACAGGAGTAAAACGACCTAATAACAGTGAGCAAGTCAAAATATTTCTCATGCATTAATCAGTAGTCTCAGCAGCAAGGTGTGATAAAACAAATCATCAATATGTGTCGGTGAAACAAAACTGACTCGTATCTGCTGCAGTCAACTGTTATTTGATTTGTCTGAGGACTCAGCTGAAGAGACAAGATGACAGGTTGTTGACAAATGAAAACTGTGTTGTTTATTTAAAAGTGAGACATGGATGTTGAATGTAAGAAAGAAAGCACTTGAAAGCTAAGTTGAAGCACAGAGTTGAAGTGTGTGCTCTGTAAACAAATCGTCAGTCAGAGTGTATCGCCAGTGACAGGCGACATAGGCAGCTGCCTGGGGCGCCACCCAGAGGGGGAAGTCGAACATTAGAGAAATGGTGGAGTGAATGCAGATAGCATCAGAGTCAGAGACATGAAAAGGCAAACAGAAGTCATCAGTGGTGCAGGATAAAACAAGAAGATAAAGTTTGCACATACTGTATCCTCGTACTGTTTTTTTTATTATTGTTTATTAGCCAAGTTGTTTATTTGTGATCTTCTTGTTAGTAATAAATACAAGAAATGTAATAATAATAACAACTGTAATATATGGACCTTTTTAGTCTTTGGCGATTCATAGCATTTTTTACACTACAAGTCGTCGGTGAAGATTCTCAGTCATCCAGGTCATGGTAATCACGAGTGCTATAGCGAAGGCAACGCAAGCGAGTCCAGTTGCCTATGTTATAGCACTTATGATTACACTACAAGTCGCATTCACTCTCTCGTTTATGCACAGTGGCTGAGGGTACCATAGAACAGTGAAATCATTTTTTATATGCTACAGACATGAGGTTAATGTCCAGCTGAATCTGTCACACTCATTGAGTGTGACTTACTGGAATGAAAGAAAGAGAAAAGGTGATAATACCCAAAAATGTGAAACTATTCCTTTAACATTTCCCTCTCTGTTTGTCCCTCAGAGGCAGACAGTGGAGTTGATCCCCATCACCAAGGTCAACTACAAGTGGAAAGGCGACTCACATGTCTATTATGTCTACGGCAACGAGAACCAAGTCAGCGCCGACAATTACCCAGCAACCTGCTGCTGTGTCATCCTGTAGACACACACATACACACACACTGTCTCAAACTGCTATTTGCTCTTTTTTTTTTTTTTTTAAATCTATGCCCTCCCTCCAGGACAACTTTTAACCAGTCACTGCACAGACCTTTAAGATGTTGCTCACTGGGTTCCCAAATTAGTCAGGTCCCAGTGTTGCAGATGTACACAAACACACACATACACACACACACACACACACACACACACACACAAACACACACACACACACACACACACACACACACACACACACACACAAACACACTCATATGATTTTAGAAAATTGTGTCTGAATCTGAAATTCAAACAAAACTGAAACATTTTGCTCAAAACAAAACGGAGAGTAACCACTCCCTCAGCGCTGAAATTAATATTAGATTATTAAAAGTGCTCCACACTAACCAAACACTCCTGGAGGGATTCATCTGTTTCTCTTTGTGTTTCCAGAACTGTCCGTTCACTTCAGACTCTACCTCCTTTTAGGACGCCGTGATGCTCCACCAGGTGTCCTGATGAGACAAAATAATGGACGTTCTGGTCATTTAACCTTCAAATCGAGAATTTTATCCGGACAAACCTTTAATCTGACCTTTAACCTTATAGCTGACGTCCAAATTTAACATTGAAATATCAATGTTATGTTTAAACTGACCGTGTTATTGTCTCCGTGTGGACACCTGTGTTGGCCGTCATGTCTCTGACACCATGACCACTTACCAAAGATATTCTTCTGTTACAGTTTACTGAAAACACATGCCAGTGTGTGCCATTTAATGCCCTCAGAATTGCATGGAAACCTCATATCTCCACATGATCACTTTTATGAGAACAAGCAGGTGTTTTAATTTCTCAAAGATCAAATTCATGATATGTGAGGGAGCTTTCACATCAGGGACCAGGGCCCAGATCTGAGTACACTTCACTCCAGAGTCTGGTTCATTGGATTAGTGCAAACGCTGAGTACCGTATGCGGGCATGGGACGCCAATCTGTGCGTGCGTCCACCCGAGTTGCGTTTACGTGTTGGGAACTGCTATTTAATGTGACTACAAGGCAACTTTACCTGTTATAGTTAAACAGTGTCAGCTTAATACTGATGGCCTCAGAACCCAGATCTGGCCTTGCTCTTGCCTTCAACCTGCAGTTAGAGCTCCAGTGCCCGACAGCAGCAGTTCTACCTCCTTCTGAGAGCAGAGCTTTGCCTCACTGCTCCACAGTTCTCCGCTGTTGACGGTCCCCGGGGCAGCAGTGCTCGTCTGTTGCATGTTTTTCTACACTGTAGCATAGCGAAAATGTCACGTGATGGAACTTCCACTCGTATAGTGCCTTTGCTACTCAGCTGAACATTTACTCACTCTTAGTGCTCTTACTCATTCAATTTGGGGTTCAATATCTTGCCCAAAGATGCCTTAACATGCAGACTGTATCAGCTGGGGATCAAACGGCCAACTTTCCAACTAGTGGATGACCCACTCTACCTCCTGAGCCACGGCCGCCCTGTAGATGATTACTTTGCAAGTGTACTCCTGTATAGAACAACATTACTAATGTGAAAGCTGAGCTGCAATGGGAACTCGGGCACGGCACGAATCAATTGTACCACATATGAAAACGCCCTAAAAAGTCACACACACGGGACGCAAAAAAAAAAAAACCTAAGAAAAAAGGAGATATGAGGTTTTCATGTGACTGAGGTTACATTTATGATGTGTGCTGTATAATAATCTACCTGTGTGCGATCAGGTGACGGAGGGGGTGAACTGCTGCTCTGTGTGGGAAACAGAAACACAGTTCAATAAGAGAAGAATGTGGTTCACCTGGTTTCTACCTGCGCACGTCTCTCTGTGGTTTAATGTTACATGAAGGTAGAAACCACTGCAGTGATTAAACTGCTGACATCAGACGCTTCAACACAAACACAAGGCTGTTATGACTCCAGTAACAAAAGCCTTTGTTTGTCTAGAGAACAGGTCACACCGGAAAGTGTTAAAGCAAAATTCATCCTTCACTAAATGTTTTGATCTAGAAGCTCGGTGATGTACTGACTGCTTACATGATGAGCTGGTGAACCACTGTAGCTGCATGACGAGCTAACCGCTAATATGCCAGTGCTGGACAGACACAGTAGCTTTTCTTTCTTTTTTCTCTGTACTGGGTGTTTTTTCTCTCCGGCATTTTGTCATCAGGATTGTAAATCATGTCTTTCATAAAAGAGCTATTTTTAGCTTGCTAGTTAGCTCAGTCGCTAACAGGACAATAAACTCGGCCAGTTTAAATGAATACAGTCTCTGCACTCACCAAGGGCGCAGGGTTCTTTTCAAAATTAGTAAGGACACATGTTAAGTGGAGGGTGTGAGGGTCATCCCCAGGAAATTTTGAATATCAAACACTTTATTTTCTGCATTCTGGTGATTTTTATGAGCCAAGTTATGGTGTATATGTCTTTATTAATGTAAAGAAAAACACCATATTCAGGCGAAAGGTAACAATTCCAAATATAAAAATAGGCTATAATGGGATTTAATGCAGCGAGGCTCTGAGGCATGCTGTACTGTTTTTACATACGTACTCTCTTGTAGATCAACGTCTTATTTAACATCATCCCTGCTGAGTGAACACACATGTTGGCAGAGTTAACTTTTCTGTCCATTTTGTTTGTTTCGTTAAACTCTTTAAATGTGCATACGTCACCTTTTCATATCAATGAGAGTAATTGATTTGTTTATAAACCCCTGAACTTTAATAGTTCATGTGTTACAGAGATATATGTTTGCTCATGTGAAAAGATTCTGCACCTTCAAAACCTATCCCACGTATCTGTGTACTCTGAGAAGTCGAGAAGAAAGTTAAAATAATTTGAGAAAAAGTTTGAATACTATGAAAATAATATAATATAATATAATATAATATAATATAATATAATATAATATAATATAATATAATATAATAAATTGCAATTTAGCCATAATAAAGCCATAATGTTTCAAGAAAAAAAATCTACCTGCCCTATGGTCCGCTGTGTATTATGTTATTGCTCTGCTGATAGTGTCCCCACTGGGGAGGCAAAGTTTAAGCCACCGTTCGCTGCTCTTCATCGGAGGAGGAATATCAAAACTAACTGAAAACTCTTCTCATCAGGCAATATGGGATCATCCCTTTTTGAAAAATATAATGCACTGTCCCTGACTGAATCACTACAAGGCATGATTTGTCCATATTTTAGCACACAGTGCTGTTAAAATGAGGATGACGCAAATGAGTTCACTCAAATATCGGTAGTGACATTTCTGTCCTCCTAAAACATTGTTAGGGACGTGTCCCTAACATCCATATGCAAACCTACACCCTTGGTTCACACAAGCATTTTAGTACTGTTTCAGAAATAATCTCCGTCCATACAAACACCTGAAAACGCCTATCACATGGTCATTTAAGTATACTGGGCATGCACGCAGCAATGTAGATGCAGAGATTTTTTTGCTTGGAGCAACGACGAGGTGGGACTGTAAATGAAAGTAACATATAAGTATAAGGTGGTGTAGGGGGTCAGTGACGGTATCAGGGCCGCTGGTGCCACCCTGGCCGCAAAAGAAATTACATCATAACACTATTGTAAATATAAAGCTTTGCCAAGCTCTAAGTGCTTCCTTCCTTTATGAGGTTCATTAAAGCCTCTAAGACTGTTTCTCTGTCGCTTTGACTCTCAGCCAATCAGCTTTCAGTCTGCGAAGCCGCCTCGCTGAAGGGCATTTTGGGTAGGAAACTTTACTGAGCCGACAGCTGAAATATCCCTGCAGCAACCAGAAATTAAAACCTTGTATCTCTAATGCTGGTGATTACTTAAATACCTTTTAACCTATCATTTTTTACAACTGTCAGCCTCGTCAAAAGTCTTTAAAACTCTTTGGTGCTTTCACAAGGCGCTGTCTTGTTCTGTTCTGTTCTGCTCTGTTCTGTTCGATCTTAGATAGTTTGGGTGATGTATGTCTTCCACCTGGTAACAGCTGTATCATAAAGCTTTACTGTCAGATCTCAGTAGAATGTAAAACTAGATTACAGCCTTATTTACAGCCTCAAGTCACTGAAATAAATGTGGACAAAAAATGCGATCACACTTCTTAAAGGGCCAACTCAGATTTTTTTGTAGTCAGCAGTGTTGATCATCTGTGAGGCTCCTGAAGATGCTGCTCTTAAAACTAAACAGCAGCTACATAAAGAACATAAAACCAGACTAAAGTTATCTCTTTACCAAATCTGACACCAAGCGAGCAGTTAGATATTAAACATGAGTGTAAAAATATTTAACTTTATGAGATCAAGGGTGAGACAGCAGCACGACGTGAGCAAGACTGGTTGATCTATTTTCTTTTTTTTTCTTCCTTGTTTTGGTTTGAGACTTTCACTCAACGAGAAATACAAAAAAAAGGATTTGTACATAACTGTAATATCATCATAGCAACTAATTCAACACCCCTCATGATCCACGAGGATCAGAAGACATACGAAATGTATTCATTAAAAACACAAACACAGCATTGAAATGTATCAGAGTTATTGCTCTTGTCCTCTTGAATATATTAATATAAAGGTTGTTGATAAAAAAAGAAAAATATTGCTCATTTTTTATTTTGACAAAATTGCAACAACTTGCTGAAAAGATTGATTTGACTGAAGTTTAAAACTTAAGCTGACATCAACATTTAGCGTCAGAACACAAATACACAGCCTGTCCCTTTAAACTGTCCTGCTGCAGTACAGCAGAGCTCCTGTAGAGGGTGCTCTCGGTGTGCGTAACAGACTCTGCTGCCCCCTGCTGGCTGCCTTCAGTTTAATCAGTTTACCTGTGACAAAAAGGACGACGCCACTTCAGGTTTACAGGTGTTATTGTGTAAATGGCCATATATTTTTCATATATTTATATTTATGTAACCACATATTTTAGCTGATTTAAATATTCCCTCCATGCTGCATTTGATAATGTCTCTGCTGCTTATTGTTTATCTGTCAGGGTTGATTATTTGAGTTTTTATTTTTTTCGGTTACCAGTGTAACACTTTTCAGCAGTCTGTAATTTCTCGGAGCGTATTTGGACATGATGTTAAAGTGACTCTGGCTGCGTCCGAAATTATGTCCTAACATGCTGTTCAGTTTTCCAAAACTTTAGTATGAAACCAGTAGTACATGAATTACGTCCAATTTCCAGTGGGATATTACAGTACAGAGTCCTGCACGAGTCCATTTTTGAAAACTTGCACCAGCCCATAACGCTTCAGTTTAAATGAAAGATTTCATTTTGCCAAGCTAAATATATTTTTAAGTTTTATTTTAAATTGCTGGTAGAGCTGAGGTTGGCATGAGTTACCATGGTTACGTGCCTCCAACCAGCAAGACTCACAGGAAGTGAAGTGGTAATTACGGCTCAGTGCATCCGGAAACATATGCACTACTGTTTGTGTACACAAAAGTATTTTAAAGGCTTGTAGGCTACACATACTGAGTATGTCGTGCACAGTGTGTGATTTCGAATGCAGCGTCTGCTTTTTATTGTCTCAAAGTAAAGTGATGCTACTGGAAAGTGATGAAGCTTTTATTGGGTGATTGCTCCTTTATCTGCAATGTAAATGCCTTTAAACAACACTGTGACTAACAAACATCTCTGCTACTAACCTGATGGACCTGATGCTGTTATTACTCTGTTAGTACTCAGTAATACTCTGTTACAGTAGATTATTCATCATATGTTACTGTTAAAGCTGGAAATAAACTCAGAGATTCACCTGCTTCTGTCACATCTGTTTACAACTGCATGTTTGAAACAGTATGGAGTCCTCAACCTGATAAAGTGTAGTAAGACATTATCAGACAAGGCAAAAATATAACTAAATACATGAACAAAATAATATTAGTTAATTAAATAATTAAAATGTTGTGTAAAAGGAACTATAACGCTTTATACTTTTCATTCAGATGGTAAAATATTGCAAATAGCTTTAATTTTTTTTTTTTTTTTTCATCTTTGCCACCATTCATTTAATAAAATACAAAACTTCTTTAAAACTTATTTTTTTCTATTATTTATTGTTTTGTTTTTTTTACTATATTTTACTCCCAAGTAGCATTACTTTGCTAACTTTGTAAGCATTAGCTTACTGTTTCAAACTTTTTTAGCACATTAGCTACTACAGACTGAATCACAATGTTTCTAACAATAACCTCTGGGTAGAAAAATACCTGCGTCATATACATAAAATGAGACATGCTGAGCAAACACTTAAAGTGTAACCTATATTTAAAATATTTTCACTACTTTACCCAGCCGACAGATGGTCCTTTCCCATGGGGAACTGAAACTGTTATCTCAAAGCCACCAGACAAGTAGAAGTAATTTTACTTCACAGAACACTGGAGTTGCTGGTCTACCAATGCTTCGATCAGTTAGTGTGAATGGTAAAGTGGATAAATTATTCCAAATATAGCATACACATAAACTGATACTGATTTTTTTTTTTGGTGTCTAAAACTGTTTAGCTTCTGTGCAGTGTATTTGGTTTATGAAAGATGAAAGCAAAACAACAGTGCATAAAATGAGCACAGCAGAAACATCAGATCAGACCCCCACTGTAATTACACAGGTCCAAGGAACTAATGGCCACGCATCATACGGATGTCTTTTTTAGTTTTATTTCCATCCTTCAATCCTCCGCAGACACTGTGAAAACTACAAAAATAAAAAACATAAAAATAAGTTTTGAAATACAAATCTTGTAATTTAGACGTGCCCAACAATGATCTCTCATGTGCATTTTCTGATAATAGACAGGTCCCAAAAATTCAGCACAGCAACAGAAAATATATTGAATTGTCCAAACAGGTCACTTGAACAAATATTATAATCAGATATAAACCAAATAAATGTGCAAAATGACAATTACCGTGCACGCCTCTTGGACCATGCAAAATATTATTTTGGGGCCATATGTACTTCCTTTGCAACCATGTTAGCGCTCTCTGTCGCTGTACTGCCTCAGCCCATAATGCAACAGGTGCGACCCCCAAACTCTGGTCATGTGACCAATTATTTTAGATCAAAATAAACTTACATAAAGAACAGTACAGTTTCTTCAGTACAGTTTAAAGGTGGTATATTTTAAATCATTTTAAAATTAAAGTTACCTTTTTAATGTTTTAATCAGTTTTTTATTGACAATGAATTTAAATGTTAATAAAATTATGAAAGCATTTCAGTAAAGAAATGTCTCTCATGCAGTTACACCTGTGTTAGACTATATATCTTTAAATGTTACAGCTACGGCTGAAAATGACATCAGAAATAAACAACTTTGTTGTTTTCACTTATCTCATTACTCGTCTGATGTCACAGTGATTCGGTCTGTACCAATCAACATCACATGCACTGGCTGATGTATGATGAGATACATCTTTCACAATATTATTGCAGCTTTTTTTTGACATTGTTGCTTTATTTTTAAAAATGTGGTGTACATGTTCATATGCTGTATGTGGCATATGTTATATTTGTCAGAGACATACACTGACACATACTCTGTGTATGTACTTATGGCCAGAGAGGCATACAGGCTGTGGATAGAACATTTGTAAACAACAAAAAGATCAGATAAACAGGAATCTGAAGTGGTCATGTGTGAAGGATCAGAGAGAGTTCACCCTGATATGAACTTTCTCAGAAAGCTAAAAAAAAAAAAAAAGTTGATATTATTGACTTGTCAGAGACTCAAGGAAGAAGCTTCAGATATCAGACGGCGCTTCAGGAGGAAGTACAGAGGCTCCAGATAAGATATACTGACATTAAAAAACAAAAAGAAAACAACTTCATCATCCACAAAAGAGGAAGTTGTCTTTGGCTCATCCAGCAATTCATTCAAAAAGCAGAACATTTGCACGTGCCACAAAACAATAACACTGACAGAATGAACACTGTTCTGGTTACCAGTTTAGTATCTAAGAATATTTCCATCTACTTCAAGCTGTTAAAAGTTTCAACAGATGGACCAGTGATTATGATGATTGGGTCGTGGTTATACTCAGTGTGAAGGGTCACAGAAAACCCTTATTCATATAAGTTATACCTCTGTGGAAAGCCCACCCATAGCCATCCATCCATCCATTTCCTAACCGCTTATCCTCTTGAGGGTCGCGGGGGGGCTGGAGCCTATCCCAGCTGACATTGGGTGAGAGGCAGGGTACACCCTGGACAGGTCGCCAGACTATCACAGGGCTGACACATAGAGACAGACAACCATTCACGCTCACATTCACACCTACGGGCAATTTAGAGTAATCAATTAACCTATCCCCCTTTGGACTGTGGGAGGAAGCCGGAGTACCCGGAGAGAACCCACGCTGACACGGGGAGAACATGCAAACTCCGCACAGATGGGCTCCCGCACCCGGGATCGAACCAGGAACCCTCTTGCTGTGAGGCGACAGTGCTAACCACCACACCACCGTGCCGCCCGCACCCATAGCCAGTGTGCACAAATTAATTTTCAAAAATTAAGGGACTGTTCGTTACTTATGAGGTGTGGGCGGGGTCCAAAAAGGGGGAGGCATGTCAGTTTATTTTTAAGCACTGGGGAGGGACTTATAATTTTTGTTTTGGCTCCGGGGAGGAACATGCAAATTTAAATGGTTGTATTTATTTTACTGTTGATTTTTTCTTGCTCCAACAAATGTTTAAAGGAATTTTTTTAATCGCCAAAATTACACATTACTGTTTCAAACAGGAGAGAAAATAATATTTATTTAAATGTGCACATATGTGTCCATCCATCCATTTCTGTAACTGCTTATCCTCTTGAGGGTCACGGGGGGGCTGGAGCCTATCCCAGCTGACACTGGGTGAGAGGCAGGATACACCCTGGACAGGTCACCAGACTATCACAGGGCTGACACATAGAGACAGACAACCATTCACACTCACATTCACACCTACGGACAATTTAGAGTCACCAATTAACCTGCATGTCTTTGGACTGTGGGAGGAAGCTGGAGTACCCGGAGAAAACCCACGCTCACTGGGGTTTGAACCCCCCACATCAGGTTAGAATCAGAAACCTTCTCGCTGTGGCTCAACAATGCTAACCACTGCACCACTGCACCGCCAATTTGCATTTTTATAAATTCTGAATCTCTCAGTGAGACTGACGAAGATGAAACTGTGGTATAAACATCTGTCGTTGGGCCAGTTGAATGTTTACCACACTGCGGTCTGTCAGAGTTTAAAGTTAAATACTGTACATTTACTGTGAGTCCTCGAAGGTTTCACACGAAAGTACTGAGCCACTCCCAAGGGCAGATCGACCTGTTTCAGTATTACGTACACTGCTGTTCACATTCCTCTCCCATTGTGGGTCCTGTTGGCAAAGATTCTTATTGTTACGCCCTCTGATCACCACTCCCTGTGGTGTTACCATTGTGTCCTGAACTCAGAACACAGTCAACCTGCCCTGACACCACTGTCAGACGCAAATAGACATGTTAACTTGGGTACAGATTGCAAAGGCATTCACCATTATCTTTTAGGTCACATCTAGGGTGTAACGTGTTACCTGTGTTCCTCATAAATGATGAAACCCACTAAATTATGAGGGACATTACCTCACCAATGGGTGTGGATAATAAATCACATCACTCTGTAACCTGAAAGTGTCTCTGGTGGTTACAGTTATAATTATACAGAAAATGTAGAGAACAAGGCTGAAAGTCGAGCATATCCTCGTCCCGCTGCGTCTCTGTTATCTCTCCTGTTCCTGTCTCTCTGCGGTCTGACATTCTGCTGATGTCACTATCAGATCAACTCTGAGATGTCCTCTCCGTCTGCAGCCCGTCCCAGAATGCACTGCAGCAACAGCTTGTTGAAGATAAACTACATCAGTGTCGTCCTCTCTGTCTCCCTTACTAAAATTGATGGTGGTTTTCTGCCTGTGTTGTGTTTCCTGTGTGAATTATCCTCTGGCTGCTGGAGGCAGGCAGATGAGTCCCTCTCACTTCCTGTCTCATGCTCTGTCAGATAAAAAAGACGTGTCTCTCAGCTGAGGCTTTTAACGAGCTCATGTTGTCAGATAAAGAACTATTTTCCATCCATCTTGAGTCTCACAGGAAGTCCAACATGTGCGACAACGACAGGTGGAGAGGATGTCGTCCACTGATCGCTGAATAATCTACTCATGTCCAGAAATAAGTTTTCATGTGATTCACACACAGAAATATTTGTATTCATGATTTACAATAAAAAGAAAGTTGATCTACTTGGAGAACTATTTTCTGTTTCTTTCCTGTTTGAAGATTTTGCCTTTAATTTGACAGTTGACAGTGAAGGCAGACAGGAAACGTGCAATACCGTATCTGATCTCAGTGAACTCTGCCATCAGACCATTACAGGAAGTGTAGCCTGTTGCAACCTCAGCCAACTGTCACCCATGATTGTATGTCTTTTCCAGACTCATTAGTAAGTTCATCCTCAAAGCCTTTGGTTTTCTAATGTTAAAGAGGATGATGTTAGAGCGAAGTAACAGCCTGATTTTACACTGTTCCTTGTCACACTTCAGTGGGTTAGTGGTAGCTGAGAAGGGGGCTGCACTAGGAAGATTAACCTCATCTGTAGGTTTTAGAAGAGGAAGTGGGTATACGCTCCTGTTTACTCTAGTAGCTTTTTGGCTGATTAGTGAATGGCCGTAAAAAGAAGTAGGTATATACCCCGTTTATCTGTGTATACCCTCCACTACATTACTGCTTATCTCCAGTCTACAGCACAATATTCATGTATGCCTGTTAGCTTTAGCTTCTCTCCTATCTTGTATGTAGCCATCAGATGTACATTCATTTTTACAGGATTCTTGTTTTGAAACAAGTCAGCCAGAGACAGCACTTTCAACATCTCATGGCGCTAACATTATCTTAATAAGCCTAGCTCGTTAAACAAATCTTCCAGCTTGTCAGTGAAACTGGCAGCTGTCAAACCCTAATTCTGTTCTGCACCGCTGTCTTGATGTGTCTTTGAAAAGTCCAGTTTAATATGAGTCTGTGTGTATCTGCTGGCAGCTAAAGATCATCACTTATTAGATTACATGGAAATGTAGTTTAAATGAGGTTGAGCCGCAGTGTAATAAAGGTGAGTCTCATGAGGGAAAAAGGGGTTCACATGAATAATATGTTCAATAAAAGGTTTAACAACCAACATAATAAAAACTGCACCGGTAGCATTAATTATTTGTATATTAATATTTATTTGGTAATGTAAAAGGACATCTAGCTGCTTAGGAGCCAGATACTGTTTCTCTAACTATGTGCTAACATGTAGGCCTAAGGGACTGTTCTGTATTTAACAGAAGAGGACGTTGGCTGGGGTGTGACTTCTTTTTGACCCTCCCCTAAGCTACAGATATTTTTCCTTGAATCTGCCTGAGTGACTGGCAGGAAACGCACAACCCTCCCTCCACTGTAAATTAGTTGGTGGATTTTCAAAATGTATTCTTTGATGTTTGAAAGTTAAAAGTTGAAGATGAAATTGTGGAGTTGGAAAAAGCCTCAGGTTTTCACTCTTGTCATGCAGTTAATAAAATATCAGTATTTCAAGCTCAGATTTGTCTCTCTGTTTGTTTGTTTTTTTTTCTGATGGGAGCGTTCGTCACATATGATGTGTCCGGGCACCGTCAGAAATTTTAGAATCCAAAGATAGTTTATGTTTTTGCAGTTTCTGGCTATGCAACCCATTCTCATTCCAAAGGCATCAAATACCACCATTTGGCCATTAATTTCCACATCAGACACCAAGAAAAAAAGTCATCCTTTCACAACTGTACAATACGCTAGCAGGCGGTGTCAGTTCATAATGCCATGGAGCAGCGTCAGTTTGATACACAGGCAGGCAGCAACGCAATTTAAGGCGATGGAAAGTAATAATATAATAATTGTTAATTATTATAATTATTTATATAGCACCTTTCAAAACACAGTTACAAAGTGCTGCACAATAAAACTAAACACAATTAAAACACAAGAACAATAAAATAAATAACATGTCATAAATTGTAATCTAGTCAAAGACAAAATAAGAAGGCCAAAGTTAAAATCAAAATAATAAATGGACATTAAACTCAGTAAGATAGCAATAAAATAGACAGACAGCTCTGATAAAGTCAAGATATGCTGTCCAATAGAAGTATGTTTTTAGAAGAGACTTAAAGTCCCTGGTGGTGGTGAATGGGTCCAACAAACATCAGACTTTCATCCAGGAGCCCAGTGTTTACTTCCTGTAAGAATGTACTCAAACCAGTGGTGTAGTGTAGTTGCGATGGGCCCCGGTGCAAGTATTTTCCTTGCTTTTCTGCACCGGAAGCACCGCCGATAGCTCTGCCTCTGAGTCAAACCATGACTTTTGTTTTCTAAACCTAACTGTGTGCCTCTGTTGCCTAAACCTAAGCACATGTGTTAGTTACTCAAGGGAAATAAACATAAATTCGAGGCATTTTATTGACCCTCTAAGTTTATTTTGAAAAAGACTGTATGCATCTAATGAGCATAAACTGTTGAAATGTCTGTGAAAATGTAAGTGTATTTTGAAAAGACAACCCGTGTAACAGGCACATCATCCCTGGACACCAACAACAGACGCAAGAAGGATACCTAGTGTAGACATGACAGTTCACTGACCAAGCTGTAGTATGTGAATGTGTTGGGCTAGATAAATGGTGTAATTTTTAAAGAAAACTTGCCTTGGTTTGGAGGGCATGTAAAATTAATACAAATCACATTCATTTAAATGTGTATGCCCCTCCTATAAGCCAAAATCACAAACATAAATCCATCTCCAGCACTTAAAACATATTTAACATGCCTCTCTCTTTAAGTAACAAACACTCCGTAAGCCACAACATGTCCGCTGTCATGTTTACAGCTTGTTCTTGTGCCCTTATGTGGATGAAGAAAAATTAATAATTAAAGCTTTGCAAAAAGTCAACCAACAGTAATTCAAAATATGATAACCAAAAACCACGGAATTGAAAAAATTTAATAACTGCTATAATTTATTATGAGTTATAATTTATTATGTGTGGTGTAATGTTAATGAACTAAAGCAGTTGGTGTTTATCATTTTCATATTTATGGTTGATTGATGGTCTCGTGACATCCGGCGCCATTTTTAAACAGTTATGAAATCCCGTTAGTTAGTCGTTTCAATCGTGACACACACACACACACAGATTCACACACACGTTGTTGTGACACACATCTGCCGCGGGTACACACACCCAAAAACCCACACTGCCATAAACCCTCCTCCCCCCTTCACGAGCCCCCTCTTTCCTTCCTCCTCTCCTCCCCTCCTCCCCTCCTCTCCTGCCCCCTCGGTGGGCGGGTCCTCCAGCTCTGCATCATCATGCCCACAACTCAGCTTCACAAAGAGAAGAAGAAAATCCATCCGGCCGCCGCCACTGCTTCACGTGAGTCCTCTTCTGTTTGTCCTCACCGGAGCCTTGTGCCGCTGTAACCGGGTGTTCACCGGGACCAGTGTGTGCCCGGACCCGCTACAGCTCCGTGTGTGAGTGTGTGTGAGTGTGTGTGTGAGTGACTGGCAGCATGGTGGAAACTTCGCCTGGAAACTTCGGGAAAGTTTTCACCAAACTTCATGTAGTTTTTAGCAGATTTTGCTGCGGGTCGTCGTCAGGCTTGTTTACATTTTGTTTGTTGTTAGTTGTTGTTATTTTTGTGTAAGAGAAAACGAGCGTGAGATAAGAAAAGAGAGGCGGTGAGGAGGAGGGGGGCCGAGGGGGGACAAACTGTCTTCAGACTTTCTGTCTCTACTTTCTCCTACAACTTCCTATAACAGTCTTGTCACAGTAATATAGTGCTTCTGTAGTTTGTCTGTCAGCTCTGTGATGACCTTTGTGTAACGTCCTATAGTGTTTATATATAATGAGACCTCTGCAGGGCCCCCACTGACTGTACTGTACTCCTATAATCTGTTACCTCTACAGTGGGTGTCTGGTTCCTCCGTTAGCTGGTAGCCTGTAGTTATCTTATTATTGTAGGCCAGCTTCATTATCTCCCACAGTTACCGTTATTCCTCAGGCCACAGTTTGTTTTAGAACCAGTCTATTTAAACTACATTATATTTGACTCCTGTATTATTAGTTTGATCAGTCAGCCATCCTTTAAATGGTCTGTGTGAACATTATTAGATGTTACTGCTCTCAAAGTGTATTTCTGTTGAGTCTGTGTACCTCACTCTAATAATAAACTTTATTTATATTGCACCTTTCAAAACACAGTTACGAAGTACTGCACAATAAAGCTAAACACAAGGAGAATAAAATAAATAACATGTCATAAAATGTAATCTATTAAAAGACAAAATAAGAGAGGCCAAAGCTAAAATCAAGATCATAAATGATAATCAATAAAATAGTAATATTATAGACAGACAGCTCAGGTAAAGTCAGGATATGCTTTTCGATAGATGTTTTTAGGAGAGACGTAAACGAAGCCAGTGACTCAGACGGCCTTGTATCCTCGACAGGTCGTTCCAGAGCCTCAAGGCCCTGGTGGCAAAAGCCATGTCCCCTTTTTAATGACAAATAACATGTCACAAAATGTAATCTAGCAAAAGATAATATGAGGAAGGCCAAAACTAAAATCAAGATAATAAATGGTAAATAGCATCGATAAGATAGCAATAAGATAGACAGACAGCTCAGATAAAGTCGGGATATGCGTTCCAATTGAAGTATGTTTTGAGGAGAGACTAAGGGTGTTGGTCATTTTCAGCCCTTAAATGGACTCAGAGTGGTGACTCTGCATTTTTGTGTATATGTGAACACTCCAAGAGAACTCAGACCCCTCTGAAGCGAACCGTAGTGTGGTTTGCTTCGCTTCGGCCTTTAACGCTTGCAAGGACGCAGGACGAGCAATTTAGCAAAATCCTAAATGATCGAGTTGTTTTTTTTCCACCTGGACCTTTATGCTCTGCCATTTCTCCTCTAATCATCACGCTGTAACCTGTGACAGGCTGTTATGATACCACAACTATCACACAGTCACATATATGTAGACTTTTGTTGAGCCATGAGCGTCACATAGGTTTACATTACCAAAGGTTTATGACAAAATCACTTTATGACACTGACTCCTGCGTGCCCACGATTAAAGAGGAGAGGGAAAACTGCTGTGCTGCTGCCATAGGAGCCGCTGAATGAGTTCCCTCTGAGCGGTAATACGCTAAAAGAGTCGGAGAAATCCAGGGGCTGTTCATAAAACATTCAGGACGTCACAGTTTATTCCACACTACTGAAGCTGCTCTTCTTATTGGAACCACAGTGGAGTTGCTAATAATTTCACTTTCAGCCATGTTGGTTGTTGCCATGGGTAACAGTATGATGTCAATATATCAACAAGTCCAAACATCGCAAATACACTGATGTGAAATTTTAATATGATACTAAAAATGATTTATCATGAACGAGATGATATGGCACAACCATTTTCCAATAAAGAGGCAATTCTAGCTAAAAAAAAAAAAGTAATTTAACTGACTTTTTAATTAAAAAACCTCTACAGGGAACCTTTTTGTCGCTGTTTGCATGTGTGAATCATAAGTGTGTGACACATCAAAAGCCCTGATTGGCAGCCAGTGTGAGGGATGATAACATTTAAAAGGAGAAAGCTGAGAGGGGGACAATGGATCGCTTTATTGTACAGAGCAAATTACAACAAAGCACCAGCGAGGACGACCTACCACTGAAAGACAAGAGGGAAAAAAACTGTATCATGAAAATCCACCTGTCTTATTTTTATTGTCTTGTGTCTTGATAAGAGTGATACCACATGTTGTTGTAGCTATTGTGCATAAATACAGGTGTGCCTTGAGATTTTGGCTTGCCCTTTGGTGTGCCTTGATCACCAAAGTTGGAAAACCATTGTGTTATACAGTTCATTTACTGGTGGCCTATAGTAATTTTACTGTAGGTCTACTTTAGTAAAGCCTCTCCTGGATGTCTGCCTTGATTTTATTGTCCTTTACTCACCTTTTTAGGCAAAGCAGTACATTTATGGTACGTCTCTGTCTGTAGTCCAAATCTTTTGACTGCATTGTACTAGGCTGTGTTATCATCTCATATAACTTTACTGTGCTTAGTCAGTCAGTTCTTATCTCTGCCAGGCATAAACCTGGAGGAGATCATGTGTTTGGTTATGTATGTATGTATGTGTCAGTGTGTGCATCTGTCTGGTGGCAGATAATCTAGCAAGCTATTGGACCAATCGGCCTAATAGTGTGGGTACACATTTAGGACTGTATGCCCAAGGACCTCTTTTGGTTGCGGTGATTCACAGTGGTCGGAAAACCTTTTTGTTGACCATTTTATACCGTCATAGCTGATGACTCCTTATTCCTCTTTACTGGCTGGTGGGGGCCATTTGTCCTGAACAAAGTCACGTAGCATAGAGAAAAAGCCTTTTTTCCGTTGCTTTCCAGACGTTAAATTTTTTTTTTTTTTAAAGTAAAAGGCCTAGAAGGAAATGTCTTGGCTAAAAACAAGAAGCGTCTGGTTCAGGCCACATTTTGTCTTTTGTCAAACTGACATGCATAGAAAACTTTGATCTAATTTTGAATCAGGTTTTGACCACAAACAAATGGAATAATGTGGAACATATTAACCCAGTTTTGACCTTTATCTAGTCTTCTGTACGTCACTGCATTGTTGTCTTCTATAGTATTTCTGTAAGATTATGTGTCGGAGGTACTCTCTTTGTTCTGTGTGGCCTAAATGTACATCACTTCAGTATTTAACATTCTCACAGTGCTTATATAAAACCACACAGTTCACAGTTTGGTCCATGTAGGTTCTGCTGTATTATTATTTCTCATAATATCCCTGTAATATTCGTCTTTCAGAAGCCTGTAGTTATCTTGTGTTCGGCCTCCTTCATTATAACATCCACAGTTTCCTGAGATACCTTCCCACAGACTCACTTAAGATAACATCAAACTATTGATCCTCAGGAGGTAATTTAGTTCGACAGCCGCACAAGAAACAGAACAAATCCTTACAGACATTTATAAAATATTTCAGAAGTATTTTTTCTGTCTGTTTCACGCAGCTGCTCTGTGCTGACCTAATTATACTGAGGTGTATTATGATACTCCTATAATATCAGTTGGTCAGCCAGCTGTTTCTCAAGCATCACTATGATTTTTAAATAATGTGTCTGTGAAACATATCGTTAGTCTACTTTGAACATATTCACTTTACAGTATTATAATATTTGATCATAGCTTATAGTAATCCTTTAATATTCCTGTGATAATAAATGTTTAGTATTATTGTCTTTTAGTATTTTGTGCTCACAGCTGCAACGTTTTGATTTTATTGTATTTTTTTGTAAATTAATGGCAGACATGTGTCCTTCAAAAACAAATGTATTGATTTACAGATCAGATTAAACTCTATTGATCCCCAGAAAGATGCAATTTAGCATCACAGCTGCACAACAAACAGAGCAGAGAGGTCATTAATATTCACAATATTTCTATAATTTTTATTCAGTATTGCCATGGTATTTCTAATTGTTTCTGTCGCACTCAGTTTAACCTTACTTCCCTGTTGTCTTGTAGTGTTTAAATAGTATTCTGTTGTATCAGAGGTACTTGGTTTGTCTTTGTGACGTTTATGTTCTTTACTGCAGTATTTAAATAATGTAATGTATCAGAGGTACTCGGTTTGGTCTGTGTGACGTCGATGTACTTGGCTGTAATCTTATAATATTATAATCTTATGGTCTTAAAATTTTATGGTAATTCTATAATGTCCTTACAGTGTTTGTATAGAATAATATCCTGTATAGTATTCCAGTAATATTTCCAGTTTGTCTGTGTGGTCTGTTTTAACTTTACTGTACTCTACTGTGTGTGACATATTTTAATTTCTTGGAAGTCAGTAGTTATTTTATCGTAGGTTTTCATGACAGTATTTACATTATAACTCATCAGTTGTCTGTGTTTATTTTATTGTATTTTACTGTAATTCAATCTCTTACACTTCACCACAAGTATACTTACAGTATGTCTATAAAGATGTCTGTAGTACTCAGTTGGTGTATTTTGACTAAATGCTTCTCTACTGTATTATTATCTGTAATAGTAGGCCATTAGTATAATGAGCCATAGTTAGGTAGTAGTCTGTAGTTTTCTTATTGAAGGTCTACATCCTACAGTCCGTCTGTGCCGCTCAGCTGCTCTTTTGCGACATGAGTGTACTTGACTGAAATCTACTCACATACTGCAGTATTTCTAGAATATTTAAATTGTAGCAGCGTACACCTTCAATAATAAGAAGTATCAACAGCATTTTTTCTGTACAGTCTGTACAGCCATTCCCTTTTATGTCTGTGTGTGTGTGTGTGTGTGTGTGTGTGTGTGTGTGTGTGTGTGTGTGTGTGTGTGTGTGTGTGTGATTGTGGGCAGTGCGTTGAATTAGTGATGAGGACTAATTGATGGTTGTGTTAGATGTTTCTATGATTTTTTTTTTTTGCATCAGTTGTGAGTGTATTTAATTTGCTGGATTAACCACAAATAGACACGCTGCTGTATTTATAAACAGTTCAATTTATTTTCCAGAAAATGTAGTATGTCATGATCTGCTGCATTCAGATGGGTATACAAATGTTATGTATATACTCGTATGGGATTTATATACAATCACAGCTCCCGTAACAGTGTCTGTGGTTCTCAGTCTGACTTTACTCTGCTGTATCTCTCACAGTACTATTATACTATCCGTTAGCTGGTATAGTAATCTTACTGTAAACCTTCAACAGGGCTGCACCTAACAATTATGTTCATTATCACTTAATCTGGAGATCATTGTTTTGTCATCCCTTTGTCTATAAAGTTAAAAAAAATAGGGTAATTTCCATCACAGTCCAAGGTGATGTCTTCAAATGTAGTTTTGTCCGACTAACAGTCCAAACCTCACATGTATTCACTTATTGGTGATTTAAAACAAGTGGACTCACACTGGTGAAGCTGAAATCAGATCATTTTGCTTGAGAAATGACAACTAATTCATGATTAAAAGAGCTGCAGATAATTTTTTTTGTTGCTCTGAGGTGATAAAGCTATTAATTGACTAATCATTGCAGCTCATGACACCTGACACAAAGCAGCGCACAGTGCAGTGGAACTGTCATTGCTAGTGTCACAACAATGCAGATTTCATTTTCACAGCCAGCACCCATGTTGTGTAAATAGAGCCCATCTTTGTGCCAATGGGGCGTGCAGGTCTTAAAATGTCGTGTTGTCAGGGGCATTGTTGACATAGTGCTATTTTGAGGCAGGAGAAAGTGACCTGTCATTGACCATGGATTAGAATGGCGAAGTATATGCTAGGGGTGGTGTGAGGGAAATTCTCCTCTCTGAAGAAGTGACGGGCTCGGTGTGAAGAATCAAATCTCTTTTAATACATGCAGCATGGAGAGAAGACTCACAGCGTTCTCTGACAATCCTTACAATGTGCAGACCTTTATACTAAAACTCAACTTTGATCCTAGGTCGCACCCACCCGCTACATTTGTAATTCAAAATTGCCCCCCCCCCTTCCAACAAAAGGTAAAAGGACAGACAGGAATCTTCCCCCCCTCCCAAGTGGTCATCACCTCCAGATACAAAAAACTGCCTAACAATAGAGAAACAGGAACAAGGATTTCTTAATTCCCACATTCCCTCCTCTTGACACAAAGTGTCAACACAATATAATGGGAATTACATCAACAAAAAACAAAAATAAAAAAAAAATGTTACACAAACAATTCAAAGTAAAATGTTTTTTTTTTTTTTTTTTTGAGAATATACAATTCAAACCATTTACCAGGAAATTTAAACACACACAAGAAAACCTATGAAATTAACAAACATGACTATACTATTTCATCATCTGAATTACTAAAAGGATTTCCTGGGGCCCATTCTGTCATTAAATAGACACTGTTGTCATTATCAGTGGTTTGCTCTAGAGGTATGTTAACATACAATGCTTTTTCACCTCCAACTATTCCACCTATCCACCTGTACATGAGAGCTCGCATACAAGTAAGTGCACAGGTACAAAAACATAGAGCGACACCAAAAACAATCAGAACAGGGATCAGCACATGAATAATTAGAGTACCCCAGGGGCCAAAGTGGTCATTTAACCATCTGTTGAAACTAAAACCTGCCGATTCAGAGGGACCGAATGCATGGCGAATTTTGTCAAGTGCTGTGATGACACTGGTTATGTTATCTGAATTATCGGGAATTATTGTCACACATGCTTCTCCTGTTAAATTCAATGTCATGCATAAACCTCCAGTTTTTGCCAAAACATAATCAAGAGCCATCTCATGTTTTAACAGAGTTAATCTGTGTGACTTATCATTTGCAGCTAAGTATTGAAAACCCTTTATTGTTTCATTTGCAAAAGCAGACATTGAATACGTGATATTATCTATGTGGTCAGCCAAGAATGTGACACCATACCACGGAAGCAGGCCAATACCCCATTTTTCACCTAAGGAAATGCGCCAGTGGTAAGATTCAAGGTTAGCAAACTGTGCCATTTCCCTTTTTTGAATGTGATCATGTTTAGTATTCGGGGATAGAGCTATAGGGAGTAGTGCTAGATTAGTAATGGTGAGATTAACAAAATAACAGCAACCAGACCATTTTGGAGGCAAGAAAAAGAATGCATCGTTGCCACAAAACCAGTAAAAATTACCAATAGGCGGTATGCCTTTATATGCAGGAGCATTAAGAAACTTATTAACTGTGATTGTCTCTCCATTTCTAAAAGTTATATTAGTGGGGTCAGAAGTTGGTGTAAATTTGAACAGACTAGCAATAGGGTATGGGCAATGTGACATTCCCATAAACTGACCTGTGCCATTTGAGCATAAACAAACGTGATGTGAAATACTTCTATCTATAGGGACCTCAATTGGCTCTACAGAATCTGAGTTGAAAGGGATGGCCTGTGGAAGCATATGATCACAAAACCAGTCTAAACATGACAAATATACCTGAGATTGCTTTGGTGTATGATTATATAGATTACTAGCGTTATACCACATATGATGGGAAAACTTGCAGTATTTTCGTGTGCCATCATCCATGTACGGATGATTTGCAAAATACTGGACTAAACTAACAACTGGATCTAAGCACGGACAGTCTTTTACCTCAAGTTGAAATAAGGAATGCCAATTTGCTGGAGGACTCTGAATGGCCAAAACAGTGGTATTAGGACCGTACATTCTATTTTTTATCCACTGGATGAAGGAATACCAACTATTTTTTTGTCTGAAATTATCAATTAGGCTATTTGCATCAAACCCCCAGGGCTTCCAATCATTCTGTTCATTCACCTGTCTTTTATTTCTGATCCACTGTTTATTCACAACAGGGTTGATACTGTCTCCTCCCATGGTCTCTTCACTTCGTGTTGGTGACATGCCAATGCCACGTCTCCCCTCTGTGTCTTCTTGCGCCCTCGCTGCAATCACAAACATTTTTGATGGATCTTGTGTGAATTTTTGCGAATGTTTTACATTTAGTTCTTGCCAGGCTTTAGTTTTGACATGATGTTTGTCATATTGTTGCTCAGCTGTAGACCCAAATTGGATCGTGACTACTGTGGTCACTAGGCCAATGGTGAAAGTTGCAGCCATAAATTTCCACCAGAAGCCTTCAGTTCCTTCCTTGGAGCTGGGTTGTGTTCCGTTCAGCAGAGCCATTGCTGGGGAAAGGCTTGCAGTGGGATCCATGGATCCAGGTGTCCCTCTCAGCTATCCGGATGGCAGTGGGAGTCGTCAGCAGCACCTGGAATGGCCCAGTCCACCGTGGCTGCTGCCAGTGTTTCCTCCTGAGGTCCTTGATCACCACCCAATCTCCCGGCTGGAAGTTGTGAAGTTGGACCACCACAGGTTCAGGAAGGGCAGCTTTGACCTTAGGGAATATGAGCTTCAAAACATGGTTAAGTGCACAACAATACCTTAACATATCATCATCCATCCCTGTCAGAGTTAGCCTATTTTGTGAAAAAGGGGTGTTAGTCATCCGCATAGGGCGGCCAGTGAGGATCTCATAGGGAGAGAGGCCAGTTGTTTTATGGGGGCGGCCTCTCATAAACATTAATGCCAGCGGTAAAACCTCTATCCATGTTAGGTTTGTTTCTGCCATTAATTTTGTCAGCTTTGTTTTCAGAGTCTGATTAGCTCTTTCCACTGCTCCTCCACTAGCTGGGTGGTAGGCACAATGTGTTTTTAAATTTATCTGAAGACTCTCTGAAAGACTCTGGATTACATTGTTGACAAAATGAGACCCATTATCACTGCTTAATTTGGATGGAAGGCCCCAACGTGGAATCACTTCCCTCAACAATGCTTTTGCCACTGAGACTGCTGTAGCATGTTTACATGGAAAACATTCAATCCATTTTGAAAACATATCTACAATAACAAGACAGTATTTGTACCCTCTACACGGAGTGAGTTCAATGAAATCCATCATTAAATGTTCAAACGGGCCCTCAGGTTTTGGATGAGCTGATAGAGGCAATGTCGCACCTCTACCAACATTGTTAGTTGCGCAAATTACACATTTTTTACAAAAGTTTTCAGCAAATGTTGAAAACCCTGGTGCATACCACAATCTATTTACAATGTCCATCATCCCCCCTTTTGAGACATGGTCAGGACCATGAATCAATTTAGCAAGGAAGGGGAAGATGGATTTTGGAAGTACTGGGAGGCCTTTTGCATCTACCCAGACTCCAGATGTTTGTTCAATGCATCCTTTCTTTTTCCAAAATGCTTTTTCTCCAGCATCAGCTCCTGTTTGAAGCAAGGAGACATCATTAAGCGAAAAAACATCATGTTGGACAGACAAGGGCATTTGTAGCGTAGGGGAGGCAGGTGAAAGTGCAGCTGTTTTTGCAGCTGCATCTGCAGCAGCATTACCTTGTGACACTGGATTATTAGATTTTATGTGGGCTTGACATTTGCATACTGCTATAGAGGCAGGCAGAAGTAATGCAGATAACAGATTAATAATGAGGTTTCTATGGGCGATGGGTCTGCCTGTTGAAGTAAGAAACCCACGGTTTTTCCACAAGGCATAGAAATTATGACATACATTGAATGCATATTGAGAATCAGTGTAAACAGTGATGTTCTGTCCTTTTCCTAAAACGAAAGCACGTGTTAATGCAAACAGCTCAGCTGCCTGAGCAGATAAATTGTTAGCGAGTTTGGCACTTTCGACTATACCATGCTCAGTACAGATAGCATATGAGACACATGGAGCACCTGTTGATGGATGTCTCATGGCACAACCATCTACAAAGAAGATACAGTCAGAATTATTAAGGGGAATGTCAAACAGTGCGTCACGGGGTTTTGATATTGTTTCAACTACTTCCAAACATGGATGAGGTTCTCCGTCTTCAGCTGTTGGTAGTAATGTTGATGGGTTAAGGACAGTACACCGCTTCAAGGTAACATGAGACATGGTTAATAACACATTCTGCCAGTGTAATAGCCTTGCTGGAGTTAGATGAGCAGTTTTTGCTTGTAGGATTAAAGAGTGGACAGCATGTGGTACATGAACTGTAAGAGGACACATAGCAACTATGTCAGCAGTGGCTAGGACCGCTTCTGTTGCTGCTGCTACAGCTCTTAAGCATGCTACCATAGCCCTTACTGTAGTGGAAAGTCTTTTAGAATAGTAACCTATCGGTCGTTGTTTGTCTCCATGTAGTTGTGTCAAAACTGCTGACATAAAACCTTCACGTTCGGACACAAACAGATTATATGGTTTGGTCGGGTCTGGGAGTCCTAAACATGGAGGACTGGATAAAGTTTGCTTTAAGTCAGTAAATGCTTTTTCTGCCTCAGAAGTCCAAGTCAAAAAGTCAGTCATGGCCAAATGTCTTCCCCCGTGTGTGATGTCGTACAGGGGTTGAGATATCTCCGCAAAATCACGAATCCATGGACGGCAATAGCCTACTAAGCCCAAAAAGGACATCATTTGTTTTTTAGTGCACGGTTTTGGAACATCCAAGATTGACTGGATGCGGTCTAGACCTAAATTACGACCCTCCGGAGTGATTATATGGCCAAGATAACGCACTGATTGAGACACAAGCTGCAGCTTATCTTTTGAAGCTTTGTGACCATTTTCAGCCAAAAAACAGAGCAGAGACACTGTGTCAGCCTTGCAAAATTCCTGTGTGGTGGAACACACTAAGAGATCATCAACATACTGCACAAGTGTGCTGCCATGCATTGGCTGCCAATGCGACAGGTTTTCTGCCACAGCCATAGAAAACAACGTTGGGCTGGAGGCGAAACCCTGTGGCATTCTGGTCCAGGTATAACGTTTACCATTGAAAGTGAAAGCAAACCAAAACTGTGAGTCAGGATGAACAGGAATGCTAAAATAGGCATTTGCCAAATCAATGACAGAAAACCAGCATGAATCTGTTGGCACCTGTGAAAGCAGTGTTGCTACATTTGGGACAGTGGGGGCTGGGTGTTGCACAGCCTCATTAATTGCCCTGAGGTCTTGTACTGGCCTCCAATTCCCATTTGGTTTTTTCACTGGTAGGATCGGGGTGTTACATGGTGAGTTAGGACATTCCACAATGGCACCTTGATTTATGAGTGATTGAATGACGGGAGCAATGCCTTGAATAGCCTCTGGGCTGAGTGGATACTGTTTTTTACAGGGTCTAAAGGTTGATTTTGGTTGAACAATAACGGGAGTTGCCCCTTTTATATCTCCAAAATCAAACTTACTACGAGCCCACAAAATCTCAGGCACTGTTGATATTAATATCTCCTCTTCAGCAGTCAACGTCATCAGTGTTGTTGTAGAAACGTGTGTTTTAACAGTGCGAACAACTGCTGCCTTTAGGCCTACTAAATGAGATGTAATATTTAGAGAAGTAGAGTAGGAACTCCCATCTGGTCTAATTTGCCAATCTAAAACCTCAATGGCTGCCTTAACCCAAGGTCCTGTATCCCCCCATTCACAGGTGAAGTTTTTTGTTAATGGAATGTGGGGCACAGAACCAGGTAGTGAAAACAGTTCCATTTGAGTCTCGGAAAGACGTACAGATGCAGCAGCGAAGTTTGAACCTACAAATACTTTGTCTATTACTATGATGTCATTAATGCATCCCATTTTTGTTCAAATGTGTAATTTCTGATGGTTTGTGAGATATGTGACACACATTGTAAACATTCAGGAACCTCTGATATTTGGGGTACTGTAGACAAAAGTTTGTCTATATCAGAAGGGTTTACTAGATCCCATGCATAATAATAATAATTATTAACAGAGTAAACAGGATATAAGCCCGCAATAGTACTTATTATTCTTATGCCTGTGGGATCACAGTGCACCTCAATACTTAGAGCACACATTAGGTCTCGACCTAGTAAATTAACAGGACACACATTAGATAGGAGGAATGAATGCTCCCCTGTGTAATCCCCAAAACATACAGTTAATGGTTCGGATATGGGTTCAAATCCTGGAATGCCTGATGCTCCTATTGTTTTTAGGAATTGAGTTGTTTTGGGAGCATTAGGGAGAACTTTGGATTGAATTACTGAAACCTCTGCTCCTGAATCTACAAGGAATGTCACATTTACATTATGCACCTTTAGAGTCACCCTAGGGGGTGTTTTGGAATCAAGTGTTAACTTCACACATTGGTGGTATGTAACGGCTGGTGCGTCATTTACATCTTGTGTCTGTTGTTGTGTTAATGTGTCTGTGTGCTGCTCAATGCTCTGACCTGCCTCCGCTGTCTCCTATGGCTGCGTCAATGGTAATCCTGGAGAATGAATGGAGAGCCCCTGTGGTGGTGCATGTGGCCAGGAGTTTCCTTTAAGTTGTTCTTCGTTTTTTCCAGTCCAGGGAGTAGCACAGTCACGCGAAATGTGCCCGAAGCCTTCACATCTGTAGCACCTCAGCTTTTGGCCATCAGCGCTATTGTACCTTTCCTGAGGTGCTGCATGTGGGCTGTGCCTTCTCTTCCCTTTGTCCTTTTTCCAGTTTTTTCCAGGATACTGTTGACCCCCCTGCTGATAAAACATTAACTGGGCAGACTGAAGTTTTTTGGACTGCTTGAAATCCAGGTCTACCCTGTTTCTCTCAGCATGCAAAACATGTGTCCAGACTGTGGCAATGGGCTCAGTTTCCCAGCCAATACAAGTAGCCATGACACGATTCTTGAGGTCTGGATGGAGACCATTCACCAGAGCAGTCTTTAAAAGGTCGCTGTATGCCTCATTTTGTGAGTCAATGCCGGAGTGAGCTGCAAAGACAGTTTCCATACGTGTGCGGTAATCAGCCACTGACTCACCTTCCTTCTGCTTGGTATTGTGGATTTCAGGCCAGCAGACTCTCAAAGGAAAAGCGGTGCGTACTGCCTCATACAACCTGTCCATCATTGTGGCAAAATCCCTGGACCCCACTGCTGGGCTGGTGGACCAGTTGGCAGGTCTGATGTTGGCCCACCGAAGCTTGAAACATCTGCGACAAACAGCCTCCACTTCTTGTAGAGTTGGATTATACATGGCCAATAATTGTTGCATGCCAGTGACCCATTTCTCACCTCCAGTCTTTTGTGGATCAGGTAGCTCCTCTGCAACCTCTTTCAGTTCATCTGGCTGCCATGGTCTATACACGAGCACCTCTGGATCCCAGTGACTGTGTGCTTGGTCTCCTGTTGGACGCGGCTGGGGGTTAGGAAAAACCATCATGGGCATTTGGTGAATGCCTCCTTTGTCCTCTTTGCTCCGCAGCCAGTAATCAAAAGATGGTGCTAGTGGGGAAACACACTGTCTGGAGGGAGCAAGGTTAGTCTTTGTTTCCTTGGGGGTCAGAGCAGAAAGGTCAGGGTACAACGGCTCCTTTCCCCCCTCCCCCTCAGAGTCTTTTTTAAGTTGCTCCTCATCAAGGCCATTTGAATTTTGAGAAGGGGGGGCAGCAGCAGTGGAGACAGCATATGGAGGAGGTAAAGCCCTATCTCTTGCCCTACGTTTCTGTTTTTCCCTTTTTTCACACTTACTCTCATCTTTCAGTTCTTGTTTTAACATCAAGCCTGCCATGGATTTAGCTTCCTTCACTTCAGCTTCCCTTTCCCACTTTTGGAAGGCTTGCCAATCCACTTTTTGTTTCTTCCCTACTTTCTTTCCCTGCTCATTTTCCTCTAACAATACTCTGCACCTTCCTAAACAATCTGTGCTTAATGTACCCATTATTGGAAATACCCCATCAGTTATATGATGCCATAGAGGAATGTCCACAACAACATTTTTTCCCCATTTGTCTACCATCAATTTAGCAGGCCCTGAGAGTGGGTCAGGTAAAGGTTTTAATTTCCCCGCTTTGTTTCCCATTTTTTTATTTTTTATTTTTAACTGACTCACTGGGACAGATGTGCTTACACCTTCAATGGGCTTATCATTCACACACAAAATTTACACTCACACTGATCTTTCCATACACGTATGGTCGGATCTTATCAAACATACAATACCTTTGAGCAACTTATTCAGCCAGGTGGTTTGTACGACACATTCGTTCCGAGCAACACACCCCATATAGTACACAAAAAATATGTGCACTCGACACTGAATGAGCCACTACAAAGTTTATTATTCATATAATTATTTCATATTAATCATACATACGCCCATTTTATTATGGTGCACTATGATGTATTCTATATATACTTATAATATAACTCTATATTATTATCTCCTAGTATTTGTTCTGCAACAAACACATATTCTATGAGGATTATCTGGAACTCCTCCACCCGTCTTCAAACTCCTTTTTTTTTTTTTTTTTTTCTTTTTGCTTTCCCCGAGTCAGTTCTAAAAACCTTTTTTGCCGGAATTACATAGAACTGGTCTACAATACCACGAAGGATTTATATGCCAACGAGCTCCACTCTCACCAAGGGAATACCATGGAGATAGGCCTACACACACGCTCATGAGTTGAGTTTCACTACCGCTTGTCTGGAATTACGTGCAAACTCGTTTCCTACACCACACTCGAGGGATTCACAAGGAAACAGGTACCTAACAACATATACGATTTCCGGCGAAAAATGATTCATAACACCGTACTCACTTCTTATAAAGTAGATGGAGCGTCCGCTGTCCGCCACCCGCTCCTGACCTCAGGCGGGATCCTGTCCTCCGTTTGTCGGAGCGGAACTTTCCCTGAGCCCTCTTGAGACTCCTGCCGGCAGTTTAACCCTCAGTCAGGCCTCAGGCGTCGGTCAGCAGAATGTCCATCCCATCCTCGTCGCCAAATGTGAGGGAAATTCTCCTCTCTGAAGAAGTGACGGGCTCGGTGTGAAGAATCAAATCTCTTTTAATACATGCAGCATGGAGAGAAGACTCACAGCGTTCTCTGACAATCCTTACAATGTGCAGACCTTTATACTAAAACTCAACTTTGATCCTAGGTCGCACCCACCCGCTACATTTGTAATTCAAAATTGCCCCCCCCCCTTCCAACAAAAGGTAAAAGGACAGACAGGAATCTTCCCCCCCTCCCAAGTGGTCATCACCTCCAGATACAAAAAACTGCCTAACAATAGAGAAACAGGAACAAGGATTTCTTAATTCCCACAGTGGGATCACCAGAGGATCCACAATACGATATTATCACGATACTTAAGTCATGATACGATATTATTGTGATTTTAAATATGTTGTGATATGCTGAGTTTTGCGATATATTGCGATTTATTACCTTTTTCTCACCTGTAAATTATGTCCCCAGCAAACAGCAAAATGTATCTAGTGGACAGAAAAAGCAATTGATTCTATTATTTTAGTAGGTTAACTAAAGTTTAATGTGTATTTGTATTATTAACAATTTAGATAATAACAAAAATTGAAACTTGGCACTGTGTAACGATACGTTATTAGCACAGAAAAATACCGCGATACTATGCTGTGTTGATTTTTTTTTTTTTTTTTTTTTATCCCTAGTTTGCAGTGGCTTTACTGTACTTCACTAAAATTGTTTTTTTATAGTTTTCATATACAATTTCATTGCTGGTAGACTATAGTTATTTTATTGCAGGTCTGTTTTAGTATAGCTTCTCCTAGATGTCTGTCTTGAGTTTATTATTTTATTTTTATTTTATCTGTTTGTTGTACACACAGGGATGTGGACTGCGGGTGGTTTAATAATGATAATAATAATAATGATAATGATATTGACTTTTTAAAGGACACAGAGAAAGGTCCATAGCATAGCATTTAATAACAGATAATAATGTATGTACAAAAATACAGTATATAGTATAAAAAAAAGTCTAATATATATAGTGTATAAAAAAGACAAAATTCAATAAACTGCACCCACAAATAAGCTGGAGAGCCAGTGGCCCCACAGTCTCAATAAAAACCTGTCTGAGCTCAGCTCGGCCAAGGCCAGAGGGATACCATTTTCTGAGACAGAGATCCTGTACATATATTGATATATATAAAATTTGTATTAAAGCGGGGCAGGTAGGTACACCAACATTTACCAACATTTGGCTGGCACTTCACTATTGTGGAAGGTTAAATAATGCATCATTAATACAATAAAATATTAAATGCACTCTCTAAAATGTGAACATAGCAGAGACAAGAGCAGAGATGCGAATCCACCATATAAATCACAGAGCGCTGGCTGCAGGCTCACCTGGCTTTTAAAGGGAATGGGAGATAACACTGGTTAAATTCATGTTGCACCCAAAACACACCCATGGTTAATTAAGGGACTAAATACACCCCCTCTGTGCCTTGAGTGTTACTTTGTGCCCAGATTATGGGCTGTTCAACTAGCAAAAGTTGAGCTGGACACACCCTACATGCACCTGCGTCACTCAGTTTAGACAATGTGCCAGAGCTTGTCTAAACAGGTCTCATTGTCTGTAACTAGACAATCTAGTTGGTCTGTTTTTATACAAGTATCTCATAACACTCCTATAATAGTTGGTGTCTGGAACATTTTGACTCTGTTGTATTTCACTGTAACTTCCAGTCGTACTCCTCTGTATTCTAATGTGTCTCTGCTGGGTTTGTTTTGACCTTGTTGACCCTGTTTTTATTCTCTGTCGTATTCTTACAGTTTTCTTGTATAATTTCAAACAGACATCTATTTTAGGTTATTATATCCACCCATTTTGTCTCTAGTGCTCCCACAAAGGGCTGCTCTGCTTTATGGTGAACATTTTATGACTTTTCTTTAGTATTTATGCAGAAATCTTTCTTGTCTAGTGATTAATTTATACTTTTTATCTCTTGTTGTGTGTCTGTTATATTCTTATATTACCTTTCTCTCTGTGTGTTCGTGTTTATGGTAGTTTTGTGGCATTTGATGTGATGTGTTAGCGTGTGTGTTTACGATATTTAGGTTGATGTGACAACTGAAACAGGATCCATAACATAATTATAGAAAGAGAGATGGGCTGTGTGGTCTGCGAGGCAAACCTCCTCCTCTGTATTTGGACAGATGTAATTATAGAGGCCTGATTCTAAATCTGAACTACAGAGACAGATTGTTAGAGACTCGAGTCAGTTTTATTTCTGCAGCTCACAATCGCAGATTCCTCAGAGATCATATGACACTTTTAGAGCCTCGATTCATAGGACTGAAAAAGTCCACGAGAAAGAACTGTCAGTAGGAAGAAAGGAGAAATGTCAGGAAGAATAACAGAGCAGGGAGCCCTCGGACAGGAAATAGGTGTCGTCTTTACAGAGTAGACAGCTAGACTACGAGGACAATAAACTATACAGAGAGTACACATAAAGCAGTGCAGATTTATAATGTGAGGTTACAGAGTCTCGGACAGAATGAAAGAGTCTGACTATGAGTCAGTATTTTAACTGGAAGGGAGTGTGTTTCTGAGCAGTCATGTTTTTTGAGCTGTTGCTGGAGTCAGTGTTTAAAAGTGCATGTGTGTGTATGTGTGTGAGTGTGTGTAACTTTTTTCCTCTGGTCCTTTTTAATCCTTTCACAGCTCCACTTGAAGCTTCACCTCGACACATTTTCCATCCGGCTCCTGGTCAGTGACACTTGACAGAAATAACAATGTCTGGTTTCTGCCGTCTTCATGGAAACTAAGACGTTCATGCAGAACTGAGTATTTAACCTGAAGTCCTCCTGAGCAGAAGCAGAGGCTTGAGTCATTGTTGGACAGGGCCCAGGAAAAGGATGATATAAATTTAAGATAAAACTTAATTTATCCCAGGAGGAAACTGCTTCATGGCTGTTGCAATACAGTATGGGAAAAGGCAAATGGAAAGAGTACAGTGTAAAACTCTAGGATGAGGTGCAAATAAGGTGCATATCTGAAAATAATTACAATATATACAATGCTGAAATCAGGTTGGGTCAGCACGGAAAATAGAAACAGGAATCAGTCTTGGTGGGTTGCATTTAGATATATATGTACAGTATCAGATCTTAAGTATAGGTAGTATATTAATAATACAGAATGCTCATGATTAATTGCATGATATTGCACTTAATGTCCCATTTATCCCAAATCTCTCTCTTTAATACCTCTGCTTGTATCAGACCACTGAGGATAATCAATGAGCAGGACCATAGACTGTATAATTAATGGACGTAGCCGCCGTGACATCATCCATTGGTTTGTGGACTTCCATTTTGAAGTCTTAAGTTCGGCTGTCGCCATTCTGGATTTTTGGAGCCAGAGGTGACTGTATTTGTACAAAAGAGTGGAGCTGTAGATGACCAAGGGGTGGATCGATCTAAGAAGCTGAGGACACTATGAGCAGACAGCCTGTCACTCAAAGCAGCCCGCCCTAAACAGGCATAACTTTAAGCCTTAATAAAAAGGAAATGGGTGAGATATATAAATAGTAACCCCTGCACTGTTGTCATGAATGTTAGAAGTAGCTATAGAGACTGAAACTGTTTTTCTGCCACGCTGTAAACATGTTAATCTCTGCCATAAAGTTGTGCATGTTAACATGAGGGTCTGTGGGGATTGACTTGCTCCTGGAGCCAGTCCCATGTGGTCATTCAAAGAACTGCAGTTTTTGGCACTTCTGTTGTTGGCTTGTTGCAGCTTGAGCAGGCTGATTAATGGCAATAATGGGTTTTTAGTGTTGTATGCTGTAGGAGTGGGGAAAAAAAATCGATACAGCATGATATTGTGACATTTTGTGTGGCAATATTGTATTGAAACATGGACGCCAGGTAATGATCTTTTGATAATATAAATTATTGATATTGCAAGTACAAGTTAAACATTTGGTAGCCTACTAAAATAATAAAAATCAGTTGCTTTTTCAGTCCACAAAATAGAATTTACTGCATTAAAAATGATTTAGTGAGATGGACAGACCGAAAACTTTTATCTTATTACATAAAACAGATGTTGATCAAAGTTTTCCTTTTGGGACACAATTAAAAGTTGAAAAAAGGTAATAAATGGCAATATATTTAATTGCAATAAAAATAGCAATAATATTGTATCGTGAGTTCAGTATCACGATAATATCATACTCTGGTGATTCCCACCCTTGTGTACGCTGTACAGATTGTAAAGCTCGTTGAGGCAGATTTGTGATTTGTGATACTGGGCTGTATGAATTAAATTTACTTGACCTGACAAGCGATGTAACTGGTTGGCAGTGTTCCTCAGTTAGTCGGTTGGTCCACCACTTTGATCTGGTCTGAATTTCTCAACAACTATTTGATGAATATCTTTGTATTCTGTAATTTCACCTTGGTTTACGGTGTGTGACGGTATTTGTGTGCATGCTGGGCTACCTACCCGACCTCGACTATTGAGGCCACTTCCTTCCGCAAGCTCTCTGAGCTTTTTCAGTCTTAGCATTTTCCGTTCTCCCCCTCAATTCATGTTTCTCTCTCACAAGAAACTAAGACTAATGTTAGCTTAATTTCCTTGTTAACTCAGGCACTGTTTTATCCATAAGGTTTTTTAATAAATATATGTAACATTTACTTCATAACAAAAATGTTCATATCAATATCTATGTCATGACATGCTGTGGATAACAGCTCAGAACAGAAAGGTCATTCAAGTGATTTGCAGATGCACAGAAGTTTTTGAACATCCACATTAATATACACACAGTATGTTTGTGTCAACAAACAGTAGCTTCCTCACAATCTGTTGGACATGTTTATTGGTTAACAGCTGCAGCTGTGGCTACTTATTACACAGGGTTACAACAGATGTGGCTGTCCACTTATTTACCTTCACCTGCAACCTGGATTAGTCTTTACCTGCAGCAGGTGCACAGTAAGACAGATGGCCACAACATCTCCACTTTCACACTTTGCCTAGAGCTCAACAACTTTGTGTAATGTTTGCACTATATTTGCTATATATAGTCATTAGTTTGTGCAGTTTATTCTCTGCAGTGCTTCAGTTAACACTGCCTAACAAACTTAATTTAAACATATTTCAGTTTGTCTGTTTCAAACTGTTTTATGACAGAAACAAACTGCTCAGTCTGTTGTTGTGCTACTTACTTCCTTTATTTCTAACATACATGTTTGACTGTACTGTATGTTATATCTGTGTTTCCACAGTTCATTAAAACTCGTTCAGGTGTTCACCCCACCGAGTATGCATGTGTTTAACATATCAACATCAGGGCCTGTATTCGTCAAGTGTCTCAGGAAACAGTGACATCCATGAAGTTATTTATGTTAATCCTGAATCTGAATTTCAGCAGAACAATGACTCCCTCGAGAGAGAGTGAGGCACTGTTGCTGTTTTCTACTGATTGTTTGTACCACATGCTCGGCTGTAAAGTGTTCTCTGAAAGCTGCAGTTTTGAGTAACATTACGTTAAAGCAACTTGTTTGATTTTTCTACTTACATGTGTTCAGGCAAGTAACCTGTGACCAAAAGACGTTGAGTCTGTGACAGTGTGTCTTGCCAGAATCTGGAAACTTTTCTGTGATTACGTCCTTTGTGGCGTAACCAACAGTTGAACAGACTGAAAGTCTCACAGGCTGGTGTGGTATCTGTTTTTTCATAATCCCTCATACCTTCATGGCATTTCACCAGGGTATATGTATATAATGGTATTTGTGTACAAAACAAAGTGTTAGAGGGTCCTATAGACAGGAAATAAGTGCACGTCTTCCAAAGATTCTTGCTGGAGTACCCAATGGTACTCTTAGCTGCAGCTGATGCCAACACATCAGTGGGCTGAACGGAGAAGCTGTGTGGATGATGGTGGCAGACCAACAGTTGAATAAAATCACGGGGCTAATAAACTGCTTTCGTAGCTCAAGATAAAGGTATATGTGGCAATATTTTCATTATTCCATATCTAGTTATGTGCAGTTTATTAGCTGGGAGACCTATAGAGCAGAAATGACCAGCCAATTATTTATTTTCTGCCTCCAAATAATTCTTCTGTCGCCTGTCCCTGTTGCAATAAATTCAGTTATTACAGTTATTATTCTGGTCTGTGTCTGGTTTTGAGGCTCATGTAACCACTGTTCATACTGTGGAGAGTTTTATTAGTAAACTGTAACTATAAAATGAAAGGATGTTTTGCTGCCTCTCACAGCAGCTGGAGTCTGAGAAAAAATGACTTAATTCACTGGGCCGACTGCCAGTGACTATTAAGGTGGAACATTAACTTGTAATGTTACTCAGTGTATCAGATGATGACATGAATCCATCAACACACCTTAAATTTCACTGTGACAACTCTGACATCACTTAACTTTTGATAAGACATACACTTTTATTAATTAAGGAATGGATGTTTAAGCTTTTATTTATATTAATTTCGACCGGGTTATGTAAACAGCATATATTCTAATCCTTAATTTGAGAAAAAAAAAAAGGGTCACAGAGTGTCATTCCTGTGGGCTACGGCAACACTAAACCCCTCAGCTTGCCTGAGAAGGACTAAATGTATAAACCCACAATTTTTAAATATCTCATGGAGAGAGAGACTCTCACTGCAACCTGTTCTGTTTTGTTCTGTAAATGTCAGCATGCAGCCTCGTTCTGTGGACGATAAACAAGGTGCAGACTTCAATGGGTGTCAAGGGTAATGAGGAAATACAGTGAGTGTTGGGCTGAGCAGTGAGTGACAACAACCCCGCCCACATGAAAGAGTACTGCTTGCAGTGGAAACACTAGGATCTAGGTACCATGTCTGAAGGGTTACTTTTGGTTTCAAAGGCACTATACCGAAAGTGTTAGGTGGAAACACGGCTTAAAGATGGTCTGAAACAAAAAATGGTGCCGATTGACTGACGATAAACTTCTACTGTGGCGCTCATTGGTTGCTGTTCCCCCCACCTTGTTGTGTGCTCAGTCCTTTCTCTGTCTTGTTGACTTGAGGGCAGGGCTATCATCTCTGTCTCTATCTCCCGTTTTTGTTTCATCCACGTTGCTGTCATTTTTCCACAGTAACAAGGGTCTACAGAGGTGCATTTTCACAGCAGTTGTTCCAGAGTCATTGGCGTGTTTGGCATCCAGCTTAGACTTCAGTGGAGATGTGAACCGCACATCATTTTCTGATGTGGCCAGAATGTCCATTAAGAGTTGCACAATGGGGAGGATGGATGAGCTGGTCGCTTAAGCATCACCTGACAGCTCTTCTCAAAAGCTGCTCACTGGTTTCACTCTCTCATTTACTGTTATAAGGACATCAAGGCCTTGCCATGTCAGGGAGATTGATACCTCTCTGACATCAGCAGCCTCTGTCAAATGGCTTGAGCCTGTTCAGTGATTAGATCGATCACCCGTCACCATGTGATTATTATTAGTTATTTATTATTAATTATTAACTAATTGGAGGTGTAGCCTTAGAAACCGAAGCAAGGGACAGGTCTGTTATTTGGATTGAATAGTGATTAGCCAAGTGTACCTGCGTGACATTCTGCTCTGGTATTTCCAATCCCTGCTGCTTCTTTTTGCTCTCCCTATTTTGGGGCCAGCTGTGGAAGAAAGCCTCTGTAATGAATCGACATACTTAAAGGTTCCTCAGCTGTTTATATTTTTGGAGGGAAAAAATGTGGTCTTAAGGTATTTTGATTCAAGTTTCCAGTCAAATCTGATGAAGTGTGCCATGTCCTTCTCTGACCACATGTCGGTTGCCTCAAACAGATGAACTTAAATCTCTCATACAGGTAGGATTTGACTTTTTGAGAGAAATATTTTTCACTTTTAGGTGTGAATGGAGGTTTGACATGTCTTCTTCTTTATCTGCAAATTTCTTGAGGCAAATAGTGCACACACCTTTGCTTGTGTTGGGTGGATCATCTTTATCATCATGACTAAACTCAAGATACACCCAAAAAAGGCTTAGCTCAGCTGCCTCTTCCACCAGTCGTGACTCAATATTGATGACATTTACTGTGCATCACCTCAATGCAGCATGTCCATAACAGTTTAATAGAAAGAAGAGCGTCTGTATTTTTGATGATATTTAAAGTCATACCTGCGACTTCTGAATACCCTGGTACACCCTTGATATCGCTGAAGCATAGCTTCTTATCATCCTCTCCTCAAACACTGTTAACAGAACAGACTAAGAAAGTCTTAATCGTCATCCTTTTGGCAGTCTGTGTGAGAACTGACACCATTCTTCTTCTGTGGTATCGTTATTTCCCAGCTCGTTGCTGCACTCCCATCAGCACAGCAGCTGGTTTCCATTCTGGTGTCAACACAGAGGTCAGAGGTCACAGAAAGAGAGAGAGGGAGACAGGAAGGAGTGCTCTAACATTGGTTTCTCTGTACAGGAAGCCATGTGACCTTTAACCCTGTCATCCCCCTCCCCCCCTCCAAACCCTAAAATAACATACCAACACTGTGACTTAGCTGATAGTCATTAACCCTCCTCTGTCCAGTAAACTCTCTGTCTCTATTACTCCGTTCAGATTAACAGTGTTGCGGGTTTAATCCATGTTGGTAGCCAGTCTGAACAGAGTCAAGTCTTTCTCCTCAGTGTAATGTCTCATTTCAAAGATTTCTTTTAATTAGCCTTTACTCAGAAACATAGCCGTTTCATGGATGGTTTAATGAACAGTGTTGGGGGTAATGTTTTGCTTTTGTTTTATTTGTCATACAGCAGTATGTTACTGTTCATAAACTCAGTTATCACATTACGGCTACTAATCAAGCAGTTCTGGTGTTTCGTGCGTTACAAGAGTTCTTCAATTATTTGCGTAATGGGGGGAATACAACAAAACTATCTAATGAGCTAACAACAGTGATGCCGGCGAAATGTGATGTAAAAATGGAGCTCAGCCGTTGACCAAATACAAACTTTGGATGGCGTTCAATTGAGGTGTATTGTTGAGGAGACACAAAAGCCTGTAACAACGTAACGGCTCACACTACGACGACATCCCGCTGGAAGTAACTAATGCAGCTTTCTACAGTAAAGAGAGACTAAAGTTAGGTCTGCACCGTGGTCTGTATTCAGTAATAAACACATAGATAAGGTAACGTTGCTGTACTGATTCTCAGAAAGGGAAAATGGGACACATACCCAGCAGTGCAGGAGCTATGTTGACTGACAGCTTTGTCATCCTCGGTCTCTGCTTCTCCCTTTTCCGTTGAGACCAGAAGCTTTAACTCCTGTTGTTTTGCCTTGTTTATAAACATTATGATTGATGATTATATCCTTCCATCGCATACTGTAGTCCTTCCTGTCGGCTTCACTAAGCTGTATCGCCCAGATAATATCTAATAAACACTGCTGCACTCACCTTAGTGAAATCAGTGTCGCCATGTTTTTTTTTTTTGTGAAACTTGTCACAGACCTAAGGATTGATTTGTTTAACTTAAAAAAAACAACTGTTTTCTTTCCTTCAATGATCATTGTAGCCGATAAAAATAATAATTGTGTGATACCATGTAACCACTACATTTTTTGAGGCGGTGAGGTGTGAAAATGTCGTTGCAACCCTAATCAGTAAATAAAATCAGTTGAATAAACCAGAAAACACCAAATGAGCTAATTTAACCCCTGCACAATGACTGTATTAATCAGACCAGCTGTCTACCTTCTCTGTATTTTCATCTTTAATCTGAGCTACCTCCATAATGCGTAAACAGTTAGCAAAATGCTGCAGATGCAGTGTGAGACCAAACAGAGGTGTCTCATGTCTGTTGCTGTACAAGAATCAGGACATTCAGAGTCGACTTAGACTCTGGAGGCGACTCCAGCTCTTTAATTTGTCATGTGCTTGTGGGTCAGGCTTTCTCTTGTCCACAGATAGTTTGTGTTTTTATCAATACTCAGTGTTAATGTTGCTCTTTCTGTCTCTGCTCTGCTTTCTGTTACAAGACAGCTGCAGTGATTCGACTAAAGTGTGAGTCGACTGATGATTCTAATCATATAATGTTTGAATAAAACTAACATTTGACATTTAAAAGTCACCTCTGTCACTGAAACAGCTTGATGGAGCCATAGTGTTGTGTATTGTGATGTCCGAAAAAGGCTGTAGAGGACCTGAACGTGACTGTGAGGAGTTATTTGACTGCCTCAGTTAACTCCTCACTCTTCACTGCCTATTAAGCAATATATTTATTTCGAGATGTCATTCCAATAATTAATTTTTAACAGAGATATTGATCCATGTGTCCCTGCTTACTGTGTGCACTTTCAGATCCACACCAAACATCCAGCTGATCACTTTGCTCTGAACTTTGTTAAAGCCCTTTGTACCAGGACTGGTTTACTCAGTCAACATGGCATGCAGTTGATCTCTGTGCTAACATGCTAATACATATGCTAATACAGGGGCAGAGCTTCCTATCAGGACGTTCACAGCCTTTTCTCATGAAAGCGCAGCCCTTTCCTGCCCGGGGAGGATACAAATAACATGAACAAATATGTGTGTGTGTTGATACGTTAATCAGTATCTGTCCTGACTCGCCTCCTCTGGTCTTGTTTTCCAGAGTCACAGTTAAAGTGGTTGAAGAGGTGAGGTAGTAGTTCTCCGAGTGGTTACAGTAGTGTTGAGCCTGTTTTCCAGAGAGGAAATTAATGACATTCTTGTCTTCATCTTTCTGTAAGTATTATTGCCTCTCAGACAGAGGCATCTCTCACAGAATGAATAATTTAAATGAATGTTATGGAAACAGCTACAGTGTGCTCTGATAACTGTCAGCTGGATGCCTGTGGTGACGTGATTTGATAGCATTTCTTACTTCTGTTGTCACCTTTGAAGCTAAAAAATCTATGTTTCACGACTGCTCTGATACAAAGAGAATCTCATGTCAGAGAAGAAGCAGGGCTGCGGCAGTGAACTGCTTTGACTGTATACTGTGGTATGAAAACAATTGGTTATCATACCATGTGTATTTGCTTATCTACAATATAACAAAAAACAACCAGATGGAAAATCTGAGATGTGCGCATGCATCTCCTTTGCTTCTTGACTGCCTGTCAGACTTGTTCCACATACCTCAGTTTGAAAAAAATTGTTTCAGGTTTCACTTTAATTAAAGCGTTTGCTCCACCACCACGGGCACCTCACAATTTGATTACGATTCAGAGGGCAAAGATTTGATGATAAAGTGATTATCATTGTTATCAGTGCATCAGAATTTTTTATTTCTATACATGAGACAGTATGTTTTTTTCTCACTGTGTGACTGTTGGCTACTTTTAAAACATACTGTGTTTTTAGTGATCCATAATTAAATTAACTGATGAATTGACTTGCATACCGTCTAGCTCTTGTACAGGTCCATTTTCACTTCAACCTTACAGCCAAAATGCTTCAGTACCCGAGCTTTTAAATCAGTCAGATTGTATCAACTGCGTTAATGAATTAATTTGAGAGCACCTGACAGTCTCCTGCCTGTATGGGAATAACAGAGTGAGGGGGAGGCGGCGTGTACCTGAGCTGTTTTGTTAATATTACGTCTTCAGCAGTAGAGAGCAGCCTCTCTGCTGCATATCAGCTCCAGGAAAAGCCAAGACACTGAGCGATCCAGGGTCGAGGAAACAGACTGAGCATAGAGTTTTCTTTCTTCACCACAGAGTTGGTTTAAGTTGTTTATGCTATAGTGAGTGTATGTTTAGCTGGTCTTGTTTGTTTATGTTATTAATAACCATTAGGTAATTGATTATGAACATGTGAACTGATGCCAAATCATTTATGACTGCATAATGAAGCATCTATCAATCGATTATTTCCCCCACCCCTGTCTTATCATACCATGAAAATCTCATATTGTTGCAACCCTGCTCCTAAACAAGATAAAATCAGCTTATACAAGTGTTTCCTGCAGATGCAAACAGTGATAAACCCTTAAATAATAGGCACAAATATAATAGTAATGATAATAATCGTAACTTTATTTGTATAGCACAGTTCATACAGCAAGTGCAACTCGAAGTGCTTTACATAATAAAATTAGAAAATACACATCAAGCCAGTGAAAGATAGAATAAATAAGATTCGATAACACACTCACTCAGACACACACACACACACACACACACACACACACACACACACACACACACATAAAAAATATGAATTAGGTTTGATACCAATTAATTAAATAAAAGCTATAAAAGAGTACTAACTGAATTCAAAATATGTAGCGATATTTTTAAGCAAAATTTGATAATTTAAAGGCATGTAATCAAACTGTTATAGATTCAGCCCTGAGCAGTAACCTGCGGTGAAAGGACGAGGACTAGACAGACTTGTCTGTTTCATCAGTCTCTTTTTTCTTCTTTCAACAGCATAGTGTTTAAACAAAAGCCCAACATTTCGAACATCTCTTTCTAAATCCTGTGTGAGATACAGCAGGTGTTAGAGTCAAAGCACAGCGAGCAATGAGGAATTAATATCTGTATTAAAAAGATTTTTAGACACACTGGTGGTGTTGTTCCCTGGATGGAAGAATCAGTCTGTCGTTCGGTCAGTCATGTGTCCCACAGGATAAATCTGTGAGTGATCTGTTAACTTTTCAAGATAAACAATATATTAATTAGTAAACTATTAGAGGTGCAGCTATTAATCCGAAATACATGAGTGTCCTTGATCTTCTCATGTAACTCTTAGCAAGGAAGTGATTCGGTGTTTTCCCAAAACTTCTAACAAAGTGAAATTTGTATCAACACCACAGACACCTTCAACTCCTGAAATTTAACTTTCCTCAGTTTGCTATGTGGATTTATTTGAGTGCAAGATATAATTAAGTGATAAATTAATCACAGTCGACCAAGTCAGGCTGAAAATAACGTGTATTTAATCTTTCTGTGTGTCGAACCTTGTCCTGATGTAGCCTTTATGCTAATGTAACACACTGTTCACACTCAAGTTGTTTGTAGTGTTACAGAAATGGTACAGGTCCAGCCTCGTCAGATTTATGCCGGGACTTGAAGTTTATTCAGATGTGGGACGAATGTGTAAAATTCACATCACATGAATGTTACGAGGTTTTAAAGGAGCTTTAGAGCTGCTAGTAGGAAGAAAAGTAATGCTATTAGCACTGTGTGTGTGTGTGTGTGTGTGTGTGTGTGTTGAAGCATTTACAATGATGAAGTAATAAATGTCTGTTACACAACAGAGTAGTGAAGAAACACACACACACACTCACATACTCAGGTCAGGTGATTCAGACTACACACACACACACACACACACACAGTCACAAAAACACAGTGAGGGAGAGACATTGAAGCTTACAGGAAGAGAGTGCGAGCTGAAACAGGAGAAGCTGAACTGAATCCAGATCTGATTGGTATTCAGAGAACGAGTGCGTCTGCAGGGAGACATTCCTGCAGGAGGAGAGGAGAGGAGAGGGGAGGGGAGGGGAGGTGGGGTGTGGGAGGAGGAGGAGGAGGAGGAGGAGGAAGAAGAGGGAGGAAGAGGGTGACTCCATTCATCAGCAGAAATCAAAAGCTGGACCTCTCTTCCTCTTCCTGTGTTTTTCAAGGTAGAAGGCAGTGTGTTTGTGTTGCTGTTGTTGTTGCTAGATGATGTCATCACTTCACAGAGAAAACTCCTTAATCATCAACAACAACAATAACAAACACGTCAGGTTATAATACCTGATTCTTATTCTTTGTGTTGTTTTCACTTCCTGCTGGTGATTGGAGTTTTCCTCAGAGTGAAGAGAAGCTTTGGTGATTTCATCTTTGTTGTTGCTTTGCATGTTGTTTGTTACGGATAAATAACTTGGTCTGAATAGTTTGTTTTGGTTTAGCTTATTGTAAATAAATAATTTGTAATAAATATTTTGTCATAGATAATTAGTTTGTCCTAAAGAGTTTGTTGGGGATAATTAGCATGGTATGAACAGTTTGTTATGAATGAACAGATTGTAATAAATATGTTGTTATGGACAATTAGTGTAATAGTTTGTCAGGGATAATTAGTGTGTTAAAAATAGTTCATTGTAAATAGTTAATTTGTAATTAGTAGTTGGTCATAGATAATTAGTTTGTCCTGAAGAGTTTGTTGGAGATACTTAGCATGGTATAAACACTTTGTTATGAATAAAAAGATTGTGATAAATATGTTGTTATGGACAATTAGTGTAATAGTTGTAATTAGTAGTATGTCAGGGATAATTAGTGTCTACATGTTTGTTATGAATAAATAGTTTGTGATAAATATTTTGTTATGGATGTATGTTGTAAATATTTTGTTATAAATATTTTATGGATAAAAACCTATGGATTATACATTTGTTATACATAGTTTCTCCTGGATAATTATTTCCTTATACATAATTTGGTTGTTGTATACATTTTTAATGGGTAATAACTTTGTTCTGGATACTTTATTATACATAGTTTTTTTTTTTCAATATATAATTAATTTGTTATAAATAGTTTATTATGGATTATAAATAGTTAGGTACGGATGGTTAGTTTGTTATACATAGTTGGTTATGGATAATAAGTTTGTTATGGATGATTAGTCAGCTATACATAGGTCTTTTATGAATAATTTGTTAGTTATACATAATTTGTAATGGGTAATTACTTTGTCATAGTTTATCATGAATAAATAATGGTATAATGGTCAATAATGAATGGTTTGATATGGATAATTTGTTTGTTGTAAATAATTTGTAAAATATTTTGTTATGGTTAATGAGTTTGTTCTTGTTAAAATAGTTTAAATAGTGGGTTATGGATAATTAGTTTGTTATTCATAACTTATTTGTTGTAAACAATTTTGTTCCAAATTTTCTTATGGGTAATAACTTTGTTTAGTTTGTATTTATATATTTTTTAATTGGTAATTAGGTTGTTAGAAAAAGTTTGTTATGGATAATTAGTTTTTTATACATAGCTGTTCATTGGTAATTAATTTATAATTAGTAGTGTGTTATGGATAATTAGTTTGTTATTATTTTTTCCTTTAGTCGTTTATTTTTAGTATATTATGTTGTTTTTGGTAGATAATTATTTTGTTTTGTTGTTATTGATATTGGTTTGTGACAGGTACATTTTCTTTTGTGGTGTTAAACATCATTAGTTTGTTTGATATGGATATTTTTTGTTATGAATCATTCGTTTGTTCAGTACTTATTTTGTTCTAGATAGTTTCAGTTAGTCACTCTAACTGCAGAATTACTGCCTTGCCAGGTCTCAGTTGTCTGGCTATTATCATGAACCCTGGCTCAGAGCATGTCTGTAAACTGCAGCAGTCCAGCAACAACACGAACAGGAAGTCAAATCTCGTGTCTGGTTCCACAGTTTTTATTCATGTGTGCAACACAGTGGAGCTAAACTAGTGTTGTAAGTCTGCAGCTACGGGCAAAAAGTTTAGGGTTAGAGACATTTAGAAATCTGTAATGTGTAATAATGTGACACATTATTAATTTTGAGCAAACTAAAATAGTTTCCACTCAATCAGGTTGCTTCTGATGATGCTGATGTAGCTGTGTCCTTCTGTCTGACCCAGGTGCGACCATAGATCCTGTCTCTACCAATCAGAAAGCAGCGTGGTGCAGAGGGCGGGAAGTTCAGGCTTCATGGAGATGAAGCTGAGAGAAGAGATGACAGAACAGACGAAAATGTCCAGATGACAACAGATGACACAATCCAAATATGCTGACATAGCAGGCTGAACGTTTGATTGACAGCTCAACAATACACCCTTCGTCCTCCTCCTGCCAGCCGCTCACTGTCCATCCAGCCATGTTGTTGAGGAGGAAGCTGTGCGTTGCCGTGGTGATTGCTGCCATTCTCTTCCTCATGCTCGCCAGTCAGAGCATCCAGAGGAGACACTTCCTGCCTCTGTCATTGGCTCTGCCCATCAGCCGGGCCACCCCCACAAGCAGGGAGACAGGTGAGGAGTTGATGGCATCACTACTAAGTTTTCAGAAAATTTCAGAAACCAAAAGTGTGACAAAACTTACCGAAAAGGTTTAAAGTGTTGTCCATTAATTAAGACAGAAATTGCCAAAACATGGCCTGAAAATGGCTGCAACAGTTAATACTTTTTCTACAGCTGTTTTGAGTAGTATTCAGAGTAAATATCCAGATTGTCTGTACTGTTTTGCTAGAATTGCTTTTCAATAAATGAGGCTTATTTCACAAACACTACCACTCAGTGTTTCTTGCTTCTGTAAACAAAATAGCAGTTGTAGTCGAAATAACACAATCATTTGACCTTTTGCTAAGTCCCGCCCCCAGACACAGACTGGCCAATCGTAACGTAGCATCAGGGCGGCTCAAACCAGGTTCTGACTGAATGCAGTTGTTTCAGATTTCCTTCATTTTCAGGCTTTGTGGATTTGGAGCTAAATGTTGTGCCTGGGGCATGTCGTGTATTAATGATACTCGTTACCTGGAGAGGTTGGAAAAAGATATACGTTTCTTCCCTGTTCCAAAACCAAAATCAAACCCTGAAAAGTGTAGGGTTAGCTAGCTAGCTACTGAAGATATAGCCTACTGAATGTATACACATGCTGCTTTTGCTTTGTAATGATTAAAACAGTGAAACAAAGACCGACCCTGCTGTACAGGAACCAGTGAAGGGAAGCAGGGAGACTTTGCTGATGTTCAACCAGCTTTGTGTGCAGATGTTTGACTTCCTCTGAACATTCCTGCCCATCCGGTGGCAAAGGTCTGGGTGCTGGCAGCAGCACGGGGGCGAAGCCAAACACTGTTCATCTGCACACACTGTGATGCCACACAGCTGGTTCAATATCAGCAAAGTTTCCCTTTATATTCATTGTCTTCTGTGTCGATCAGCAGTGATGTGGTGGTTCACTTTTACACTGTGATCTGTAGCCTATAGTTGGGCTTTAGCTTCTAACTATCTTTGTCTTTTTAACCTGTTGTTGCTGCTGAGTCAGTTTGACATCCTGGATATATCCTTCAAACACAGACTGTAGACCCCTCTGTCTGCTTCTCTCTGGAATCACTGTTTCATTTTTCCAAAAATATGATAAATATTTCTTCAGGGAGTGCAGCTAGTTACAGTGTGGGCTCCATGCTTACTGGGACAGCTTGACGGACCATCACAAAGGGGCGGGGCTTAGCGAAAAATCAATTGCATTACTACTAGTAGTAGAAGTATTAATAATATCAGTACTGGTAGTAGTGACAGCAAATGTAGCAGCAAATGTATTAGAGGAAGTATTTGTGATGGGGGAAGTAGTGGTAGTTGCAAAAGTATCTTCACTTATAATAGTAATAGCATAAGCAGCAGCAGCAGCAGCAGTGTTAGAGGTAGCAGCACTAATATTGACGGTTAAACAGTATGGCACCAGTAGTAGAAGCCACAGCATGATGCAGCGTTCTCTTATTCTCACTCTGTTTGTATTTGCAGTAGTCGAACCATCGGCACCTCCTGCTGATCCGACCCCTGACCCTCCTAGGACCCCTCCTCCTGGCATAAAGGAACCTGAGGACGAAGAGGAGCCTGCAGAGGAGTCCCCTCCTGAACTGAGGTAACACTGCACAGGAGGTCATAGACTCTGTATCCCTTAATGCCTTGTTGTGTCACTGAGTTATTCCTCTGTGTCATCCTGTTTCAGGTCATGTGGTTGTGCAAAGTCCTGTATTTCAGACCTGGGGGTGTCAGAATGGTTCAGCAAACGATATGACCCCAAACAGCAGCCTGTCCTCCGAGACACCAACAACAACTTTGACCCTGAAGCGCTCAAATGGTGGCTGGTAAGGACAAACGTCTTTTAAATTTTATTTTAATGGCGTACTACAATGACTTTTCTATAATGACATTTTGATGGCATTCTATACTATGACTGTTTCAGGACAATTTTTGATGAGTTCTTTGGGAGATATTTGACAAAATGCCATACTATGACTGTTCCATCACAACTCTGACGACATACTATACTATGACTTTTTCATCACGTTTTTGACGACATACTATACTATGACTTTTTTTATGACATTTTTGAAGACATACTATACTATGACTTTTTCATCACGCTTTTGATAACACGCTATACTATGACTTTTTCATCACATTTTTGACGACATGCTATACTATGACATTTTTAGGACATTTTTGATGACATGCTATACTATGACTTTTCATCACATTTTTGACGACATGCTATACTATGACTTTTCATCACATTTTTGACGACATGCTATACTATGACTTTTTTTATCACATTTTTGATGACATACTATACTATGACTTTTTTATGACATTTTTGATGACATGCTATACTATGACATTTTTGACGACATGCTATACTATGACTTTTTTTATCACATTTTTGATGACATACTATACTATGACTTTTTTATGACATTTTTGATGACATGCTATACTATGACTTTTTTGACATTTTTGACGACATACTATACTATGACTTTTTCATCACATTTTTGACGACATACTATACTATGACTTTTTTTTAATCACATTTTTGATGACATACTATACTATGACTTTTTTATGACATTTTTGATGACACGCTATACTATGACTTTTTTGACATTTTTGACGACATACTATACTATGACTTTTTCATCACATTTTTGATGACATGCTATACTATGACTTTTTTATGACATTTTTGACGACATGCTATACTATGACTTTTCATCACATTTTTGACGACATGCTATATACTATGACTTTTTTATGACATTTTTGACGACATGCTGTACTATGAATTTTCCATCACATTTTTGACAACCTACTATACTCTGACTTTTTCATCACGTTTCTGACGACATACTATACTATGACTTTTTTATGACATTTTTGACGACATGCTATACTATGACTTTTTCATCACATTTTTGACGACATGCTATACTGTGACTTTTTTATGACATTTTTGACGACATGCTATACTATGACTTTTTTGACATTTTTGACGACATGCTATACTATGACTTTTTCATCACATTTTTGACGACATGCTATACTGTGACTTTTTCATCACATTTTTGACGACATGCTATACTATGACTTTTTTATGACTTTTTTGATGACATGCTATACTATGACTTTTTCATCACATTTTTGACGACATGCTATACTGTGACTTTTTCATCACATTTTTGACGACATGCTATACTATGACTTTTTTATGACTTTTTTGATGACATGCTCTACTATGACTTTTTCATCACATTTTTGACGACATGCTATACTGTGACTTTTTCATCACATTTTTGACGACATACTATACTATGACTTTTTTATGACATTTTTGATGACATACTATACTATGACTTTTTTATGACATTTTTGACGACATGCTATACTATGACTTTTTTATCACATTTTTGATGATATGCTATACTATGACTTTTTTATGACTTTTTTGACGACATGCTATACTATGACTTTTTTATGACATTTTTGAAGACATGCTATACTATGACTTTTTCATCACATTTTTGACGACATGCTATACTATGACTTTTTTCATCACATTTTTGACGACACGCTATACTATGACTTTTTTATGACATTATTGACGACATACTATACTATGACTTTTTCATCACATTTTTAATGACATGCTATACTATGACTTTTTCATCACATTTTTGACGACATACTATACTATGACTTTTTAGGCATTTTTGATTAAATACTACACTATGACTTTTTCATCACATTTTTGAGGACATGCTATATCATGAATTTTTTATGACATGTTTCACGACATACTATACTATGACTTTTTTATGACATTTTTGACGACATGCTATACTATGACTTTTCATCACATTTTTGACGACATGCTATACTATGACTTTTTCATCACATTTTTGATGACATGCTATACTATGACTTTTTTATGACATTTTTGACGACATGCTATACTATGACTTTTCATCACATTTTTGACGACATGCTATACTATGACTTTTCATCACATTTTTGACGACATGCTATAATATGACTTTTTTATGACATTTTTGACGACATGCTATACTATGACTTTTCATCACATTTTTGACGACATGCTATACTATGACTTTTTTTATCACATTTTTGATGACATTCTATACTATGACTTTTTATGACATTTTTGAAGACATGCTATACTATGACTTTTTCATCACATTTTTGACGACACGCTATACTATGACTTTTTTATGACATTTTTAACGACATGCTATACTATGGCTTTTTATGACATTTTTGAAGACATGCTGTACTATGACTTTTTTTTTGACATTTTTGATGACATACTATACTATGACTTTTTTATGACATTTTTGAAGACATGCTATACTATGACTTTTTTCATGACATTTTTGACGACATGCTATACTATGACTTTTTCATCACATGTTTGACGACATACTATACTATGACTTTTTTATGACATCTTTGACGACATGATATACTATGACTTTTTTTATTACATTTTTGACGACATACTATACTATGACTTTTTTATGACTTTTTTGACAACATGCTATACTATGACTTTTCATGACATTTTTGACGACATGCTATACTATGACTTTTTTATGACATTTTTGACGACATGCTATACTATGACTTTTTCATCACATTTTTAACGACATACTATACTATGACTTTTTCATCACATTTTTAACGACATACTATACTATGACTTTTTCACATTTCTGACGACATGCTATACTATGACTTTTTATGACATTTTTGACGACATGCTATAATATGACTTTTTCATCACATTTTTAACGACATACTATACTATGACTTTTTTATCATATTTTTGACGATATGCTATACTATGACTTTTTTATGACTTTTTTGACGACATACTATACTATGACTTTTTTATGACATTTTTGACGACATACTATACTATGAATTTTTGACATTTTTGATGACATGCTATACTATGACTTTTTCATCACATTTTTAACGACATGCTATACTATGACTTTTTTATGACATTTTTGACGACATGCTATACTATGACTTTTCATCACATTTTTGACGACATGCTATACTATGACTTTTTCATCACATTTTTGATGACATGCTATACTGACTTTTTTATGACATTTTTGACGACATGCTATACTGACTTTTCATCACATTTTTGACGACATGCTATACTATGACTTTTTTATGACATTTTTGACGACATGCTATACTATGACTTTTCATCACATTTTTGACGACATGCTATAATATGACTTTTTTATGACATTTTTGACGACATGCTATACTATGACTTTTCATCACATTTTTAACGACATACTATACTATGACTTTTTCACCACATTTCTGATGACATGCTATACTATGACTTTTTATGACATTTTTGACGACATGCTATACTATGACTTTTTATGACATTTTTAACGACATACTATACTATGACTTTTTCATCACATTTTTAACGACATACTATACTTTGACTTTTAACCACATTTCTGATGACATGCTATACTATGACTTTTTCATCACATTTTTGACGACATGCTATACTATTTCTTCTTTATGAGATTTTGAAGACATGCTATACTATGACTTTTTTATGACATTTTTGAAGATATGCTATACTATGACTTTTCATCACATTTTTGAGGACATGCTATACTATGACTTTTTCATCACATTTTTGAGGACATGCTATACTATGACTTTTTTATGACATTTTTGACGACATACTATACTATGACTTTTTTATGACATTTTTGACGACATGCTATACTATGACTTTTCATCACATTTTTGAGGACATGCTATACTATGACTTTTTTATGACATTTTTGACGACATGCTATATTATGACTTTTCATCACATTTTTGAGGACATGCTATACTATGACTTTTTTATGACATTTTTGAGGACATGCTATACTATGACTTTTTATGACATTTTTGACGACATGCTATACTATGACTTTTTAATGACTTTTTTGACGACATGCTATACTATGACTTTTCATCACATTTTTGAGGACATGCTGTCCTATGACTTTTTTATGACATTTTTGACGACATGCTATACTATGACTTTTTTGACATTTTTGACGACATGCTATACTATGACTTTTTCATCACATTTTTGACGACATACTATATTATGACTTTTTTATGACATTTTTGACGACATGCTATACTATGACTTTTTTATGACATTTTTGACGACATACTATACTATGATTTTTTTGACTTTTTTGACGACATGCTATCCTATGACTTTTCATCACATTTTCGACGACATGCTATACTATGACCCTTTTATGACATTTTTGACGACATGCTATACTATGACTTTTTCATCACAGTTTTGACGACATGCTATACTGTGACTTTTTAATGACATTTTTGACGACATACTATACTATGACTTTTTTATGACATTTTTGATGACATGCTATACTATGACTTTTTCATCACATTTTTGACGTCATACTATATTATGACTTTTTTATGACATTTTTGACGACATGCTATACTATGACTTTTTTATGACATTTTTGACGACATGCTATACTATGACTTTTCATCACATTTTTGACGACATACTATACTATGACTTTTCATCACATTTTTAATGACATGCTATACTATGACTTTTTTATGACATTTTTGATGACATACTATACTATGACTTTTTTATGACATTTTTGACGACATGCTATACTATGACTTTTTTATGACATTTTTGATGACATGCTATACTATGACTTTTTCATCACATTTTTGACGACATAATATACTATGACTTTTTTATGACATTTTTGACGACATACTATACTATGACTTTTTTATGACATTTTTGACGACATACTATACTATGAATTTTTGACATTTTTGATGACATGCTATACTATGACTTTTTCATCACATTTTTGACGACATGCTATACTATGACTTTTTTATGACATTTTTGACGACATGCTATACTATGACTTTTTTATGACATTTTTGAAGACATGCTATACTATGACTTTTTTATGACATTTCTGACGACATGCTTTACTATGACTTTTTCATCACATTTTTGACGACATGCTATACTATTACTTTTTTATGACATTTTTGAAGACATGCTTTCCTATGACTTTTTCATCACATTTTTGACGACATGCTATACTATGACTTTTTTGACATTTTTGATGACATGCTATACTATGACTTTTTCATCACATTTTTGACGACATGCTATACTATGACTTTTTTATGACATTTTTGACGACATGCTATACTATGACTTTTTCATCACATTTTTGACGACATGCTATACTATGACTTTTTCACCACATTTCTGACGACATACTACACTATGACTTTTTTATGACATTTTTGATGACATGCTATACTATGACTTTTTCATGACATTTTTGACGACATACTATACTATAACTTTTTTATGACATTTTTGACGACATGCTACACTATGACTTTTTTATGACATTTTTGACGACATACTATACTATGACTTTTCATCACATTTTTGAGGACATGCTATACTATGACTTTTTTATGACATTTCTGACGACATGCTTTACTATGACTTTTTTTATGACATTTTTGAAGACATGCTATACTATGTCTTTTTCATCACATTTTTGACGACATGCTATACTATGACTTTTTTGACATTTTTGATGACATGCTATACTATGACTTTTTCATCACATTTTTGACGACATGCTATACTATGACTTTTTTATGACATTTTTGATGACATGATATACTATGACTTTTTCATCACACTTTTGTTGACATACTAAACTATGACTTTTTCATCACATTTTTGACGACATGCTATACTGACTTTTTCATCACATTTTTGACGACATACTATACTATGACTTTTTTATGACATTTTTGATGACATACTATACTATGACTTTTTTATGACATTTTTGACGACATGCTATACTATGACTTTTTTATGATATTTCTGACGACATGCTTTACTATGACTTTTTTTATGACATTTTTGAAGACATGCTATACTATGACTTTTTTGACATTTTTGATGACATGCTATACTATGACTTTTTCATCACATTTTTGACGACATGCTATACTATGACTTTTTTGACATTTTTGATGACATGCTATACTATGACTTTGTCATCACATTTTTGACGACATACTATACTATGACTTTTTTATGACATTTTTGACGACATGCTATACTATGACTTTTTTATGACATTTTTGATGACATGCTAAACTATGACTTTTTCATCACATTTTTGACGACATGCTATAATATGACTTTTTTATGACATTTTTGACGACATACTATTCTATGACTTTTTTGACATTTTTGACGACATGCTATACTATGACTTTTCATCACATTTTTGACGACATGCTATACTATGACCCTTTTATGACATTTTTGACGACATGCTATACTAAGACTTTTTCATCACATTTTTGATGACATGCTATACTATGACCTTTTTATGACATTTTTGACGACATACTATACTATGACTTTTTTATGACATTTTTGACGACATACTATACTATGACTTTTTCACCACATTTTTAACGACATACTATACTATGACTTTTTCATCACATTTTTAACGACATACTATACTATGACTTTTAACCACATTTCTGACGACATGCTATACTATGACTTTTTCATCACATTTTTGACGACATGCTATACTATTTCTTCTTTATGAGATTTTGAAGACATGCTATACTATGACTTTTTTATGACATTTTTGAAGATATGCTATACTATGACTTTTCATCACATTTTTGAGGACATGCTATACTATGACTTTTTCATCACATTTTTGAGGACATGCCATACTATGACTTTTTTATGACATTTTTGACGACATACTATACTATGACTTTTTTATGACATTTTTGACGACATGCTATACTATGACTTTTCATCACATTTTTGAGGACATGCTATACTATGACTTTTTTATGACATTTTTGACGACATGCTATATTATGACTTTTCATCACATTTTTGAGGACATGCTATACTATGACTTTTTTATGACTTTTTTGACGACATGCTATACTATGACTTTTCATCACATTTTTGAGGACATGCTATACTATGACTTTTTTATGACATTTTTGACGACATACTATACTATGACTTTTCATCACATTTTTAATGACATGCTATACTATGACTTTTTTATGACATTTTTGATGACATACTATACTATGACTTTTTTATGACATTTTTGACGACATACTATACTATGACTTTTTTATGACATTTTTGATGACATGCTATACTATGACTTTTTCATCACATTTTTGACGACATACTATACTATGACTTTTTATGACATTTTTGACGACATACTATACTATGACTTTTTTATGACATTTTTGAAGACATGCTATACTATGACTTTTTTATGACATTTCTGACGACATGCTTTACTATGACTTTTTCATCACATTTTTGACGACATGCTATACTATTACTTTTTTATGACATTTTTGAAGACATGCTTTACTATGACTTTTTCATCACATTTTTGACGACATGCTATACTATGACTTTTTTGACATTTTTGATGACATGCTATACTATGACTTTTTCATCACATTTTTGACGACATGCTATACTATGACTTTTTCACCACATTTCTGACGACATACTACACTATGACTTTTTTGATGACATGCTATACTATGACTTTTTCATGACATTTTTGACGACATACTATACTATAACTTCTTTATGACATTTGTGACGACATGCTACACTATGACTTTTTTATGACATTTTTGACGACATACTATACTATGACTTTTCATCACATTTTTGAGGACATGCCATACTATGACTTTTTTATGACATTTCTGACGACATGCTTTACTATGACTTTTTTTATGACATTTTTGAAGACATGCTATACTATGTCTTTTTCATCACATTTTTGACGACATGCTATACTATGACTTTTTTATGACATTTTTGATGACATGCTATACTATGACTTTTTCATCACATTTTTGACGACACGCTATACTATGACTTTTTTATGACATTTTTAACGACATGCTATACTATGACTTTTTATGACATTTTTGAAGACATGCTGTACTATGACTTTTTTTTTTACATTTTTGACGACATGCTATACTATGACTTTTTCATCACATTTTTGATGACATACTATACTATGACTTTTTCATCAAATTTTTGACGACATACTATACTGACTTTTTCATGACATTTTTGACGACATACTATACTATGACTTTTTCACCACATTTTTAACGACATACTATACTATGACTTTTTCATCACATTTTTAACGACATACTATACTATGACTTTTTCATCACATTTTTAACGACATACTATACTATGACTTTTTCACATTTCTGACGACATGCCTATACTATGACTTTTTATGACATTTTTGACGACATGCTATACTATGACTTTTTCATCACATTTTTAACGACATACTATACTATGACTTTTTTATGACATTTTTGATGACATGCTATACTATGACTTTTTCATCACATTTTTGACGACACGCTATACTATGACTTTTTTATGACATTTTTAACGACATACTATACTATGACTTTTTTATGACATTTTTAACGACATACTATACTATCACTTTTTATGACATTTTTGAAGACATGCTATACTATGACTTTTTTATGACATTTTTGACGACATACTATACTGTGACTTTTTCATCACATTTTTGACAACATGCTATACTATGACTTCTTTATGACATTTTTAACGACATACTATACTGTGACTTTTTTATGACATTTTTAACGACATACTATACTATGACTTTTTATGACATTTTTGAAGACATACTATACTATGACTTTTTTATGACATCTTTGACGACATGATATACTATGACTTTTTTTATTACATTTTTGACGACATACTATACTATGACTTTTTTATGACTTTTTTGACAACATGCTATACTATGACTTTTCATGACATTTTTGACGACATGCTATACTATGACTTTTTTATGACATTTTTGACAACATGCTATACTATGACTTTTTCATCACATTTTTAACGACATACTATACTATGACTTTTTCATCACATTTTTAACGACATACTATACTATGACTTTTTCACATTTCTGACGACATGCTATACTATGACTTTTTATGACATTTTTGACGACATGCTATAATATGACTTTTTCATCACATTTTAAACGACATACTATACTATGACTTTTTTATGGCATTTTTGATGACATGTTATACTATGACTTTTTCATCACATTTTTGACGACATACTATACTATGACTTTTTTATGACATTTTTGATGACATGCTCTACTATGACTTTTTCATCACATTTTTGACGACATGCTATACTGTGACTTTTTCATCACATTTTTGACGACATACTATACTATGACTTTTTTATGACATTTTTGATGACATACTATACTATGACTTTTTTATGACATTTTTGACGACATGCTATACTATGACTTTTTCATCACATTTTTGATGACATGCTATACTATGACTTTTTTATCACATTTTTGACGATATGCTATACTATGACTTTTTTATGACTTTTTTGACGACATGCTATACTATGACTTTTTTGTGACATTTTTGAAGATATGCTATACTATGACTTTTTCATCACATTTTTGACGACATACTATACTATGACTTTTTTATGACATTTTTGATGACATGCTATACTATGACTTTTTTATGACATTTTTGACGACATACTATACTATGACTTTTTTATGACATTTTTGACGACATGCTATACTATGACTTTTTTATGACATTTTTGACGACATGCTATACTATGACTTTTTCATCACATTTTTGACGACATGCTATACTATGACTTTTTTGACATCTTTGACGACATGCTATACTATGACTTTTCATCACATTTTTGACGACATGCTATACTATGACCCTTTTATGACATTTTTGACGACATGCTATACTATGACTTTTTCATCACATTTTTGACGACATGCTATACTATGACCTTTTAATGACATTTTTGACAACATACTATACTATGACTTTTTTATGACATTTTTGACGACATACTATACTATGACTTTTTTATGACATTTTTGACGACATGCTATACTATGACTTTTTCATCACATTTTTGACGACATACTATACTATGACTTTTTTATGACATTTTTGACAACATACTATACTATGACTTTTTTATGACATTTTTGACGACATACTATACTATGACTTTTTCATCACATTTTTGACGACATACTATATTTTGACTTTTTTATGACATTTTTGACGACATGCTATATTATGACTTTTTTATGACATTTTTGACGACATGCTATACTATGACTTTTTCATCAAATTTTTGACGACATACTATACTGACTTTTTCATCACATTTTTGACGACATACTATACTATGACTTTTTCACCACATTTCTGACGACATGCTATACTATGACTTTTTATGACATTTTTGACGACATGCTATACTATGACTTTTTCATCACATTTTTAACGACATACTATACTATGACTTTTTCATCACATTTTTAACGACATACTATACTATGACTTTTTTATGACATTTTTGACGACATGCTATACTATGACTTTTTCATCACATTTTTGACGACACGCTATACTATGACTTTTTTTATGACATTTTTAACGACATACTATACTATGACTTTTTTATGACATTTTTAACGACATACTATACTATGACTTTTTATGACATTTTTGAAGACATGCTATACTATGACTTTTTTATGACATTTTTGACGACATACTATACTGTGACTTTTTCATCACATTTTTGACGACATGCTATACTATGACTTCTTTATGACATTTTTAACGACATACTATACTATGACTTTTTTATGACATTTTTAACGACATACTATACTATGACTTTTTATCACATTTTTGACGACATGCTATACTATGACTTTTTCATCACATTTTTGACGACACGCTATACTATGACTTTTTTATGACATTTTTAACGACATGCTATACTATGACTTTTTATGACATTTTTGAAGACATGCTGTACTATGACTTTTTTTTTGACATTTTTGACGACATGCTATACTATGACTTTTTCATCACATTTTTGATGACATACTATACTATGACTTTTTTATGACATCTTTGAAGACATGCTATACTATGACTTTTTTCATGACATTTTTGACGACATGCTATACTATGACTTTTTCATCACATTTTTGACGACATACTATACTGACTTTTTTATGACATCTTTGACGACATGATATACTATGACTTTTTTTTATTACATTTTTGACGACATACTATACTATGACTTTTTTATGACTTTTTTGACAACATGCTATACTATGACTTTTCATCACATTTTTGACGACATGCTATACTATGACTTTTTTATAACATTTTTGACAACATGCTATACTATGACTTTTTTATGACATTTTTGACGACATGCTATACTATGACTTTTTTGACATTTTTGACGACATGCTATACTATGACTTTTTTATGACATTTTTGACGACATGCTATACTATGACTTTTTTATGACATTTTTGACGACATGCTATACTATGACTTTTTTATGACATTTTTGAAGACATGCTATACTATGACTTTTTTATGACATTTTTGACGACATGCTATACTATGACTTTTTTCATGACATTTTTGACGACATGCTATACTATGACTTTTTTATGACATTTTTGAAGACATGCTATACTATGACTTTTTTATGACATTTTTGACGACATGCTATACTATGACTTTTTTATGACATTTTTGACAACATGCTATACTATGACTTTTTTATGACATTTTTGACAACATGCTATACTATGACTTTTTTTTTGACATTTTTGACGACATGCTATACTATGACTTTTTCATCACATTTTTGATGGCATACTATACTATGACTTTTTTATGACATTTTTGAAGACATGCTATACTATGACTTTTTTCATGACATTTTTGACGACATGCTATACTATGACTTTTTCATCACATTTTTGACGACATACTATACTATGACTTTTTTATGACATCTTTGACGACATGATATACTATGACTTTTTTTATTACATTTTTGACGACATGCTATACTATGACTTTTTTATGACTTTTTTGACAACATGCTATACTATGACTTTTCATCACATTTTTGACGACATACTATACTATGACTTTTCTATGACATTTTTGATGACATGCTATACTATGATATTATCTTGACATTTTGATGACATACTATACCGTTACCTTTACATTACCTTATTTTAATGACTTTTTCTTGTACTAACATTACAAGATTTCAATAATGTGGACACTTTTCATTAACAGTTAAGAAAATCACTTGTTTTTTTTCCTTTTTAAGATTGCAAACCAATAAGTTTTTAGGTTTTAGCTCTTTTATACCTGAATGTGGTGTCAAAGCAATAAAGTGTGAGCGACTGTATCTAAAATGAATGCAAGCTGCTCTGTGGAAGTGACCTGTCAGCATGAATTAATGTGTCAACACTGAGAATTGTTAAATCAGCGGAATCACAGAAGGCAATCTGTTATTAGACCAAGAAAGAAGAATTTATAAAATACTGCATTATGGTCATGTATATTGTTTCAGTAAATAGTCAGGACTGTTAATGAAAATCTGTATTTTCATTAAATATAAATGGAAAAGTCTTAAAATTGTTATTTTAGAGGCCGTCAGCTGTCTGGATGAAGAGACAAATGACTGAGAGTTTTTCCTGCATTTATAGATTAAGTCCTGCTGCAGAAACCATTAGTAGATTAAAGGGAGGCAGAGGGGTGGAGGGAGGAATTACTGCCAACATCATCAGTCTGATTCACAGTATACTGTATATACTCTGTGAGAGCTAAAACAAAAAACAACAACCAGAGCTGTATGCTGTAGTTACACTGTAACTGCATGAACAGCTTAATGTTGGAAAGTGTTTAATTTATTTGATGAAGCTAGATTTACAGAGTATGGATATAAAAAGCCTAATACATTTATTTATTTTTTTTAAAATAATGTGATACCCTCTACTTCTCCGCAGAGTCTTCAGCGATCCGGTAACGACCAGACACTAGAAGAAGTGATGTCAGAGTTGTTTAAGGTTGTTTCCCCGCCCACTGTGGACTTCAGGCCCCTCCCCACTCGTTGTCGTACCTGCGCTGTGGTCGGTAACTCAGGCAACTTAAGACAGTCAGGAAATGGCAACCTGATTGATTCCCACAACTCTGTTATCCGGTAAGTGTCCACACACTCACACACACACACACACACGTATTGCCCTCCTCTTTATACTCCTCTTCCTCATCTTAATTTTCCACAGGATGAACAAGGCGGTGACTCGAGGATTTGAGAAAGACGTCGGGAATCGGACGACGCATCATTTCCTGTACCCAGAAAGCGCGGTGGACATTGATCATGGCATCAGCCTCGTCCTGCTGCCGTTCAAACTAAGAGATCTTGAGTGGCTGGCCAGTGCGCTGTCCACCGGCGAAATTAAAATGTAAGAAATACCAATACAAATATACTCAAAACGTAGCAAATACAAAGAGAAATACACATGTTCACTACATGTTCATTAGTTAAGGTTACATTTCATGTTTGTTCAAAACCAAAAACATTCACAAAAATATATTGAAAATGTTGCAAAGAGATGAAATCGACACGTCACATGAACCTGTTACATGATGCAGTATTCTTTATATATTGTATCAAATATATTAGAACATATGGTAAGAATATAGTCAACATTTTTTAAATGTATACAATATAAACAGAGCTACTTGAAATATACACATATTAAGCATTTACATCAGACAGGGTAATATAACATAAATATAATTATTAAAATCTAAAACAAAAAAATAATGAGAAAATATTTTCATAATGTATATTTGTAAAAATATAGCGCATATACCTATACAAATAGAAATACAATATTTAATATGTTGTACTGCACAGAAATATTTTACGTTTACATCAACATTATCATCATGTATAAATATACATTATATGAATTAACATCAGATAGAAAAAAAGTGACTTTTTTACAGCATACTTACAGCATTAAATGTGTATTTATGTACTGAAAACAGAAACAGAAACAGAAACAGACCTGAAAAGACGGCCATGTCTGTTAACCTGCACGTTATATTTATGTTCACATACACCAATAATAATACATGTTTATTTGTTCAGCAATATAGTTGAATATTAACATATGTTAACATGAATACTGAATTCAGACAGTACAAATTTTAGGTTACACGTGAACAAATATACATGCAAAAAGATAAAGCCTGAAGGATATCATGACCAGTAATTATTTCTGTGTGTTCAGGACCTACATGAGGGTGAAAGAGCGAGTGGAGGCTGATAAAGACAAGGTAAAGTAAAGCTCCATCATGTTGTCTCCACATCACACCGTGTACAGTCTGCTGTTGTTGTTACTGCGGTCAGTTCTTATTGCCACAGTATCAATTTCATTGTTTTCTCTTTGCTTTAGAAAGTTTCTACTTCTGCTTTTAAGTTTCATTTCAGTTTCAGATTTTTCACTTCTGCTTTTAATGTTCAGTTTAATTTTTCCCCACACACAGTTAAATAAATTTGATTCTCGTCCAAGTCTGTCAATTAAAATTATTTATTTATACTTCTGTACTATTTATAAATCAAACTGCAGCTCTTTATCAAGTGCTTATAAAAACACTTCACTGCAAAATATGTGAAAACTGCCAGTGAGCGAATGAACTCTAATACATCAAACGTGTTACCATGGTAACTCTGTGTGTGTGTGTGTGTGTGTGTGTGTGTGTGTAGGTTCTGGTGGTAAACCCTGTGTTCTTCAAGTATGCTCATGATCGTTGGACCGAGAGTCACGGTCGCTATCCGTCCACTGGCATGCTGGCCATCATCTTCGCTCTGCACACCTGTGACCAGGTAGGAAGGAGGGGATGGAGTCTGTGTGATCACCTTTGACAACCACATGCTACACAACATTTAGACAATGTCATTTTTTAAGTCAAACTTAATGCTTCGTTCAAATGGAGTCATGTTTACCATGTTCACAAGAAGAGAACATATGAACGCCGCCCTGTTCTGTTATTCATGACCTCGTAAGTGAGAGTTTTCTGAGAGTTTAGAGTTCACGGCTTCGTACGTCGTAAACATGAGCTTGCACTTTCCATTTGAACGTAGCGTTTGTCGTCATCATATAGTATATAGTGGTAATACTGCAGAGAGTAAAGACTGTGGAGGAAACATCACAAGGTGCATTCAGGGACACTGAGACATTTGAACGACTAAATTCACATCTTTCTTTCACATCAGTTATTTTTGTCTTAATACCCATGAATGCACCTCAGATAAGGAAAGTTTCTCAAACAGTCTCTGCATCTAAATGCATCATCATCACTCCACGACAACAGAACGGACAGAAAGATAAAGCTAAATATCCTTACCATCACAGTGTAGCAGAGGAGGTCTCTTTCAAACGTAGATCTCGTGACATTACAGCAGTAAGTCATGGCATCACTTCCTGTCTGTCCTCAGGTGTCAGTGTTCGGTTACGGCGCCGACCAGCAGGGGAACTGGCATCACTACTGGGAGGAGAACCGCTACGCTGGAGCCTTTAGGAAGACCGGCGTCCACAGCGCTGACTTCGAAACGGAGATCATCCATCAGCTCGCCAAGGAGGGAAAGATCACTCTGCACCTGTGACACAACCACTGACCCACAGACCAACTTATATACAGACTTTAAGACATGCTGACAGACCTACAGACAGACGGACCAATCTGCTGACGGACCAGCAGATCATTCACCACTTAATTCTCGAGCCCAAAACCAGATACATCTCGTCTGGTATCCAGCTGAGTCTGGTTGATTGCAGCTGATGGCGGCACACGCAGCTGTCCTCAAATTAAAGCCGCCTCTGTACATGACATTTTGTTTCAGCCTGCTTTGGACAGGAATCAGACCTGTGTACTTCTTGCACGTCAATCATTACATGCCTGGCTTGAGATAGCCAGGCGTGCCGGATCGCAGCTGCTGTTGCAGCAACATCTTTACACACCTGGATCACCTGTGGACGAAGCCTTTCACGGGTGGGAGGGGCTAAGCACACCATCTCACCTACAGACTCCTGCTGGTTTAAATGAGTTCCAGCTCAGCTGTTTTTCGGGACCCTCCACTGTTCAGACAGACTGTCCTGCCGTCTGCGACTGCGAGGATCGACCACACGAGTTTTGCTCTGAGCGGGAAACAACCACAGACTTTTTATATCTTTTCTATTGGATTTTATAGACGTTAAACAGGGATAACCTCTTTTTTGTATCAAAGCACTTTGCCCTGAAGAAGAAATGGCACAAAGTGTTGCCGTGTTGTCGCTTCTGTGTCCAACAATGTTACTTTTTATATTTTATATCATTTATAATCCATCCATTTATTCTAACTGTATCTTAACGTAAACCGTCCTGATCCGGAAGATGTCTCTGTCCTGACAGACTTGAACTGGAAACAGGACAAGAAAGTTTTTGAAGTTTTCTCTCACGTCTGCATTTCTGGAATGTAAGCCAATGATACTTCCTGTCTCGACCATATATGGAGCTGGAGGAGGAGCCTGTGTGAGGTTCTCAGCCTGTGTTTGAGCTTCGCCATGTCGTCCGTGATGATTCAGCAGTCTGCAGGTACAGTCACTGACTGTCCAAAACAGAGTTTAATATGTTTCAAAGGACGAGTTGTTCAGCTCAAAGTTAATGGTCAGCGGTGAAGTTAAACCATAGAAACAAAATGAGAGTAGAGGGGATATTCTCATTAGTGTCAGAGTGGTGGCTTTTTAATGCGTTCTGTTGCCATTTCCATTGTTGTCACGCATTAACTCCCGTATAAACTTCAGACATGTATAGCTGCAGACACATTCTGTTCGTAGGGAACATGTTACGACCCTACAAACTGCGCCCACCATTAGCATAAGACAAACCCACCATCATAACGGTTATGAGAACCCTGCTGCAATGCTACACTGTAGTCAACAAATTTGAGGCCAAATGTAGTATTAGTTCCCTTTATATTCCAATAGGGTTGCAGTGATGAGATTTTCACGGTACAATAACCGTCTCAGAAAATACTGCAGTTTCACGGTATCACTTATTACAGAATTTATGTTATCAGTCAGACTGACCCTTGAAGGCAGTAAGGCATATGGAAGGGTTATTGTTGGTTGAACAAATGTTTTACTACTACAATTGAAACTTGAAACCATTTCGTAAATGGAAGTTTGTGTAAAAAATCTCCCCTTTGAAAATAACTAAAGTGGAGATTCTCCGTCCTGTTGCTTTGTTTTTCAATATTGTAGATAAGCAAATGTACGCGGTACGATAACCGTCAACTTTTATATCACGGTATACCTTGAAACAGGTATATCGCTGCAGCCCTGACAGCTAGCTAATCATTAACTTAGCATATTTGTCGCTAAGGGGGAAGGAGGCTAATCGTGGATTTACGTGTAGGTATGGTGGGCGAGTCATGTTGCTAGTGAGCGGGTCACGTAGCTGCTTCAGCTGCAGTTATACCCACTTGTATAAATGTCTACATAAACAAACCGACTTGCGGCAGGTAGTGAACTCACTGAGTTTTTGCAGTAACAACCAAACATGGATGTGGAGTACGTTTTTAAATAAGCAATCTGTTATTCTTTATAATATTACCATATTTCCGCATATTATCACGAGACGGTTCGGGTGACTTTTATTTTGTTATTGTCGATATTGAATGCAGTTTGTTTACGATGAGGTAACATGGCAGTTAAGCTAACGTTAGTTTTAGTTCTGTAAAAGAGAGAAACTTGGATTAGTGTACGGTTGTATTTTTCTGTTTAATAGGAAAAATTAAGGGTAAAAATAAGCTTTCTTAAACTGTGACACATTTTGCAGCCTCACTGACGTGTGTTGTCACCATAACAACCAACAAGAGTCGCCATTTTCTTTTGTCCTCGTCAAATGACCACGGCAAACAGTTCAATGTACCTTCTATTAATTTGGCCTCTGTGAGTTTAACTCTACAACAACAACAACCTAAGAGGATGTGACTTGGTAAACCTGCAGACTGTTGAATCTCAGGGACAGACGTGATGCAACTCCTCTGACTCACAGCTCAGTTGATGCGAGCGACAAAGAGGAGGAGACAGTGCACGACTTGTAACTAAAGATTTATTAAACAAATCATAACATGAACAAAGTCAAACAATCATGGTAACACCACCCAGTGTGCGGTGAATGGATGAGTGAGAAAGATGTAGTGCAATGTAAGTCCTACCAAAAATAACCAACCAGAAGAATGAAGAGTTACTGACCAGCCCAGCAGGTAGCAGAGGAGTCGGTCAGCTGGCGGCTGGACTTCCTGTTAAAGAGAGACGGCAGCGTGCAGAGGGCTGTGTACTGTGAATGTACGATAAACTGTTGCTGATTGTCAGTCACAGTCGTCTGAATGTTTGTGGCTTTGTTCACACTTTCAGGAGTTTCAAGACGTTTTCACACTGATAAGAGTCTGAATCAGAGTTTGATAGTGTCTCCTAGATTGTTTACATATTGTATTTTTTTGTTTTGCAAGATGTCTACCCCAGGAATCCTGTGTTTCGAAGAGTAACATATCAGCGTACAAATCTGCCTCCACAAAGATGCTCAAAAATTGTAATACTTGTAACAGTCAGAGGTCGCTATTAAAATGTTTTTGCTTCATTTTTGTCATGTAAAAAGGTCAACAAATGTCAGGTTTCATGTCAAAATTAAAGCAGATATTTACTTTGTTCAAAATCGGAAATTTTTATCGGATATTTTGCGCTACAGCTTCTAATATTGTAAAAGTTATCTACCACTGCCTTAAATGATCTGTACATCAGAAGCTGATTTATCAGCTTTACCAGTTGCTTTACTAAGCAGCATTTTGTATTTCAGTGACGTGTTGTTGTCGGTAATGTTAGCTAAGGTTATTGTTTTTCGGAAGCAAAAAGTTCCAGATTTATGGACGGAAGATAAACCTGTGGCCGTCTTTTTGTTTTGTATTTAAAAGGATGATAATCTGATGTAGACCGGCGATAATTAAGCCCTCATCTGCCCCCTAGTGGATATAGTTTTTAATCATCCAGGTACACACAAAGTACATGAACAAAGTCGTTCGTATTGCAGGTGCGTGTCTATGTGTGTAAATCAGTAAAACGGAGTATCTTAGCGCTCTAACCTCTGTGCTCCACTTTTAGTCGTTTACTGTTCTATTTGGCAATACACCATAAAACTTAAGCTTTATTAGCGCTTGTTTTCTTGCTGCCACAAACATGGACTTGAGGTTTCTAGTAGAGATGTTCCGATACTATTTTTTACTTCCCGATTCCGATTCCTGAACTTGCGTATCAGCCGATGCAGAGAACCGATCCGATACCATTGCATTCAGAACTTTTAATATACTGCTAACCCTGTATGGATGTGAAATGATTGCTATCATTGTTGTACGGCATGGCACAGACTGAGAATGAACGCTATAGAACTTTATTATCTAGTTTGACTTTTTGTTAGAAAATCAGTTCCTCTTCATAGCTCTAACACACTGGTTGCCAAGAATTGATTACCGGGACAACTGCCGTTTTATTTGGGTGTGAAATTACTTTAAAAAGTTGATCAATAAATCGTGGTATCGGATCGGTGCATAGACCAGTAAACTCGCGGATACCCGATCCAGCATTTTAGGCTATTACTGGTATCCATATAAAAACTACTCTAGTTTCCAGTGAGGATACGAATTGTTGTTTGACTTTTGATTGCTTTTTAGTCACTGAGTTGAAGCTGCCACCTTCAGGTCGAATCAGGTTTGGGATCGAGATCGGAAAACTCAGATATTACCAAAATTGTGCGCTCTGCGTCCAGGTTCACACCAAGGCTGTTGAATGAAGGCTGAGACACGCTCTTTGACCTTATGGGAGCTACGAGGCATGACACATGAGCAACATAACTGGAGCCGTGATGTTGGAGGGTTACAGCAGACGGCGCTAGAAATAAAGTGTAGGTGCTCTTTGTGTGTGCTCTTTTTAGCCCTCTTGGGTGCGCTCGGCCCGACAAAAGTTTTTGGGTACGCTTAAACGGACTGATGTCAAATAGAGCAGTAGTTCCCAACTGTTTCAGCCACAGGGTCCAGATTTCTCTTCAGTCATCAGTTCAAGGTCTGTAGAGTTTAATACATTCAGTGTCGTACTTGGATTTAGCCAGGTCGTCAAGCTAGTTTGCTAGTCATTCCTTTTACAGCATGAAATGGCACGTCAAAACAAAAGCTCTGTGCTAGAAATTCACTGTACTTAAAAATAAAGCGTGTTTATGACAATCTTGACATGTTTGTGAAGCACTTGTGGTCCATTCAGGATGGACCCGTGAGCCACCAGTTTGGAACCACTGAAACGGAGCATTGTCAAATAGAAAGCATTTGTTTATGGACATTTATGAAGGACCTTTTCAATAACTGCAGAATTTTAATTCTCACCCGCATCTTTATTTTTTGTATATAATATATTCTGACGTAAGGCCGACTGTGGACGTCTTGGTGAAACGAATGAATCATCGCCATACTTTGTGATTTTCGTCAGGTGCAGACCAGACTTTACTAAGCATGTGTTGTACCCTAATGATATGATGCCATATGACATCATCATTTCTCTTTTTAAGCTCCTTGATTCAGGCCAAACTTGCCAGTGTGAAATCGCTCTGTAAAGAGGTCAGTCTGCTTCAAACAAACTTGCTGGTACATCTGAAAGCCGGGATATGCTAGAAAAGAACTAGGTCATATGAAGTGCTCGTAGTTGCTCCTCACAGACTCCTGGCTGAGCTTCCCTCAGCTCCGTCCAACAAATCTGTCTTTGTAGTGACAAAAATTTTTGGATGTAGCTGTTGGAAAGGAGAGTTTAAAGACGATCCAGCACTTCGTTTGAAGCAGACTGAGACCTCCATAAATAATCCCAAATGCTGAATTATCACCTGGAGGCTGTTGCTGTGTCGTTAACTCAGCTGCAGTTCAGACTTTAACCCGGTTTGTCTGGAACAGGTCGAATGGTCTCTTAAAACTGGACTGCTGAGTCGTCTGACGCTGCAGTTTAATCTGAAACATCTGCTGCTTGTTTTTATAGTTTCTTGCTGAGATTTAACACTTTGTTGGCTTCTCCAGGAAAAAATTCCTGCTGATAAACTGGGACATTATCCACTTTACGAGGAACATTCAGCCGCTAAATGACAGAGCAGCAGCCCTCCAGAGTCCTGAGCTGGACTGAACATCCGGATGAAAGGTTTTTAGATTTCGCAGACTAAGTTATAGTAAAAAGATTTACTTTACTTTGTCGTATGTATAAATCCAAAGTTGTGCTTTTTAGGTTCCCTGCAGTCTGGAAATTGTTTCCATCAGGAATGCAGGAATGTGCAGATTAAATCAACCAATCACGGTGTATGATGTATGTTACCATAGCTTTAATTCAGCTCATTGCTCTTTAACTGTGACTCTGTTAAACTGACATTTCTTTCCGTTTTATCAAACAAGCAACCTGCTGATCATCAATTCATTCATTCATTCATAGCTACCAAACAGACAGAAGCACTGTGATATGTCAAAACAACATGAACCCAGCGCTGTCACTTTGAATGAAATAAAAGTTATGAAACAAAATTTTCAAAGTTTTTTCTTTTTTTTTCTAGCAAACTCTGGAGGTAAATGTCGACACAATCAAACCCAAAGAAAAAAGTTGTGCTGAGAAATTTGACGCCAGTAAAAGTTCCTTTTCATCGCAGCGTATTGCTGCCACCATTAAAACATTCAGCTCAGTTTCCAGTGTAAGACGCATCCGTCATGTATTTGACCTTTCACTAAGCCCCGCCCCTTTGTGATGGTGTCAACCTATTGGAGTAAGCATGGAGCCCACACTGTAACTAACTGCACTCCCTGAAGAAATATTGTCATAGTTTTGGAAAAATGAACCAGTGATTCATAAGAGAAGCAGACAGAGGGGTCTACAGTCTGTGTTTGAAGGATATATCCAGGATGTCAAACTGACTCAGCAGCAACAACAGGTTAAAAAGACAAAGATAGTTAGAAGCTAAAGCCCAACTATAGGCTACAGATCACAGTGTAAAAGTGAACCACCACATCACTGCTGATCGCCACAGAAGACAATGAATATAAAGGGAAACTTTGCTGATATGGAACCAGCTGTGTGGCATCACAGTGTGTGCAGGTGAACGGTGTTTGGCTTCGTCCCGTGCCGCTGCCAGCACCCAGACCTCTGCCGCCGGACGGGCAGGGATCTCCGGAGGAAGTCAAACAACATTCATCTGCACACAATGCGATGCCACACAGCTGGTTGAATATGAGCAAAGTTTCCCTGCTTCCCTTCACTGGTTCCTGTACAGCAGGGTTGGTCTTTGTTTCACTGTTACAATCATTACAAATCAAAAGCAGCATGTGTATACATTCAGTAGGCTATATCTAACCCTGATTTTGGTTTTGGAACAGGGAAGAAACGTATATCTTTTTCCAACCTCTCCAGGTAACGAGTATCATTAATACACAACGTGCCCCAGGCACAACATTTAGCTCCAAATCCACAAAACCAGCCTGAAAATGAAGGAAATCTGAAACAACTGCATTAGAGTCAATGGAGCACAGCTGTGTTGTTGTCAGACCCTGGTCTGAGCCGCCCTGATGCTAAATTTTGATTTGCCAGTCTGCGTCAGGGGGCGGGACTTAGCAAAGAGTCAATTGTGTTTAATCACTTGATACCTAATTATTCTGCTTTAAGAAGAAACATATTGTTATTACCAGAAATTTCTTTATCTGTCATGAAACTTTCAGTTACATTGTTAAACATTTCCTGCTTTAACGAGATACACTGGCATTCTGTTTTACAAGAAAAGTTTAGACATATCACAGAATAAAGTAATGAGTTATATAAAGGTTTTTGTAAGTGGTGAAAACAAAAGACTTTTTTAGGAAATTATGCCTTTAAAATGAGAAAATGTCCTGATTTTAAAGGAAAACTGAGCAGATCTATTTGAGTAAAAGTGGCAGCAGTACGCTGCTGTACTCACTGAGGCGTTGTGATATCTTGGGACATCGAAGGCAGCTGGAAGCGTCAGCTGTGTCCCATTCCAGGCTCCACCTCCTCTGACATTACTTGAATTCAAAGCAGACGACTGGGGTTAATCTGGTAGATGCTGGAATCTAGTCACCGAAAGTCAACACGGGCACACTATGCAAGTGTCGACACGATTCAACAGACAGTTATTTGAACCCAGGTACAACACAATATACTGAATATGGCGTCAAACACTGCAATAATCTACTTATGAATTCATCATGCAAGAAGATGTGACTCATCTTATAAGTAACGAGATGTAATGCTAATCCAAACGTTCTCTTTTAATCTAACCGAGTGTTGATGCTTGTGCAGTACTTCAGTTTGGTTTGGTGACTCGTTCAGTGATTACGTTCTAGCATCTACCCGTTAATTCTTTGGTCTTCGGTATCCCACAGTCCTTTGTGCTCTGGTCACTTGTTGGACCTTGTAAGCCTCGCCCCTCTGAGGAGGCGGAGCCTGACATGGGACAGAAGCGGCACTGGATTGATAACAATAAATTCGCTACAATAAATAAAAACAGAAAAAAGTTGTTCACTTCAACTTCAAAATAAAAGTCCAGCGGGTTGTTTTATTTTGAAGTGAGGCATCTGTGTGCTTAATAAAATATTTTGTATTTAAAAATAAATAAATAAATAAATTAAAGTATCGTCAACATCAGACTTGAGTTGTCGGGTTTGTGCGAGGCAGTCTCCGTGGCAACGTTATCATGTGACCCGAGCTACATTAAGATCTAGTCCAGTAAAGATTCTTCACTGAAAGGTCATCTGTGACGTTTCCATGGTAACAGAAGGCATAAGAAACACATGTTGCTATAGACGACATGGCTGACGGATCAGTCCGGTCCTGGGGAGGTGGAGAGAAACAGGAGCCTGAAAGTCTGACCTGGGTTCAGATTCTGCTGCTCAGTACTGATCTGGATCGGTTCTCCTGAGCTCCAGGTTCTGGTTCTCCAGGCTGACTGATGTGGTCTGGATCTGTACTGGTCTGGGGTCTGCACTGGTCCTGGTCTGGTTTGGTCCAGGTTCATGTCAGTCTAAAAGCAGCTGGACGAAGGAGGACGGAAACAAACCTCTCTGGTCCGGTTCATCCTCGATGTAACCGTGCTGCACACACAAACAAGCACCTGATTTATGTTTATATATTCACTGAACATTTAGAGAAACCTGAATTTAGACTCCACATAATAATGTTAATTTTGGCGCCAAAATTTGAGTCAGTGTTAGTCTTTTTCTGACAATACGTATATTAGCTGTCCACCAAAGGGTTTTTTTACCAGCTGAAAACACCAGGTGCTCCTCAGAAGACGCCCAGCTGAATATGAGAAAAAATCACTTTGGTGGACACGGCCCCTAAGGGGGCACATTTAGGTCATTATATTATTGTTAGTTTTAGTCAACAAAAGCAAAACATGAGCTCATCAAAAGTTACAAGTTAGTCTTGCGTCATTTTTGTGGTACATTTTTAATGTTAATATATTTTCATGTCGTCTAAAGCCTTGTTCACATCACACGACTGGCCGACCAGTCTAGTTGCGGAGACTATCGTAATCTTTTGAGTGTTCATACTTGGCGACATGTGTTTCTGTCAGCGGGAGTCTCGCCAACTGTGTTACGACCTGTGCGTGCACACCACAAGATTTCTCCAGCAAGCCCTCGCCGACAGAGCTCCAGATAATGTGGTGACGTCACCAAACAACGTTTTGTTACGCGTGAACAAAACAGGATATAATGAAGTCCCACAGTGCTAGACTTTAATATGGATGTCCGACAGCTTGGAGCTCTGCAGGTGATTTGCGCCCTGCTCTGCGCTGAGAAGAAACAGGAAAAGAAGAAAAGTATTTGGGTGAAGGAATGGGTTGCTGCACGTGAATTGCACGGGTTGTCAATTCTGCAGAGAGAGTTGGAGGTGAGTTCTATGAATGAAACTTGGTTGCCACTGTGCCGCTAGCCTATTAGCTTGCATTGTACTGTATATAGTCTATGCATGTATTCTGACCCAGATTATTGTACCTTTCATAGCTGAATGATCAAACGGGTTTTTGGGAAATGCTACGGATGACAGCAGAGGACTTTGATTTCTTTCTGGGGCTGGTAGAGCCGTATATCGCATCGCCATATCTCGCCTCTCATTGGCTGATGCTTTTTGTCAGTCGTGTCAGACCTCTCCAGTTTTCTAGCATGCCAGATATCCAGTCCCAGTCACAGACGAGGCCATGACTTGCTCATTGGCTTGTTCGCACTTAAGGAGTCGTCGTGGCAGACTCACCTGCCAACTCACCTCCAACCTCAGGACTTCTTAATGGCTCTCAAGATCCTCTGCGACCTCAAAATCGGGGTGAAAATCATGTGATGTGAACAAGGCTTAAGTGTTGTGAGGCGACAGCTGTTGCTGTCTTTGCTAACTTTGTCATGTATAGTTTATAGCCTGTCACAAAGCGAGCGATATAAACACTGTTTACCTGTTAACAGACTGAATAATAATCCACTCCAGTGGGAGCACCAATCAGAGTGCAGGACGATGATACGTACCCACCAATCACTGTCCTCCTGTCCCAGCACCACCAGCACCTGTCCCTCAGAGAAGCTCAGCTCATCGTGGTGGTCGGCCTGACAGTCGTACAGTGCCTCAACGCGACGACTCGTCGCACCACGAGGCTGATGAAGACAAATAATGCAGAAAATATTTCCACTTATAATAATAATAATAATAATAATAATAATAATAATAATAATAATAAATATTAATAATTATTAGACAAGGGTTTCATTTCAGAAGAAATGCTCACTGTTAAAGAAAACGTAACAAGATGTCTGCCACTGGATGTTGCTATGTGATTCTAGGTGGTTGCAAGGGCGTTAAAGGTTTTCAAAGATCTCACCAATGATCTGCGTGGCAGCGGCTGGGGGGCGGGGCGTCTGCTGTCATGCTCAAAGCTCTGAGAGCGCTGACTGGTTGGAGACCCGTTGGGCGGGGCTTTCTTTGTGTGCAGGAAGTTGGAGGAGCTATCGTCACTTTCTGCCCTCCGAAAACCTCAAAGAGAGAGAAATAATGTAGATACTTTAATGTCTGGGTATTTTAAGAAATATTATTTCATAAAGGCAATGAAAGACAATTATTCCTTTCAGTCTAGTCTAGTCTTTCAGTCCTTGGCAAATTTAGATTTTTTAATATTTTTTTCTATAAAATATGTGAAGAAATATATACAGTATATATGCTTGCTTTAAAACTTAAAAAGAAAAATGCAAAAAAAAAAACTGGAAATGTAAGTTGCACTTTCGAAATAAAGTAGTGCAACTAAAAATTATTTCGATTATTATTTAATTTGCAAGAAGCTCAGTTAAGTCTATGAATTATTGGGTCTACAATATGCTGGAAAAGATGTTCTCAACATTTTTCCAAAGTCCAAGTCAATGTCCCAAAATTCCTTTTGTCTGTTCAGTTTAATGTAAGACCTGGAAAATCAGCAAATTCTCACACTGAAGAAACTTGAACCATCAAATGTCAAACAACTAATTATTAAAATATTTTGCAAGTAATTCTGTGATGATTAAGTAATTGACAATCATAGCAGTATAAAAAATATAGCAAACAAAACACGATGACATCCCAGATGAAAATATAAACTCATCTGTTTAAAGTATTTGGGTAAAGACTAAAATTTACAGTCTAATTTTATCGGCCTCCGGCTGTTCCTCCTCCTCTGGTTAAAGCTCCAGTGAGCTGTGATCATTTATCACAGGTACACATGAAACATTCATCAGACTCCAGACTGATAAAACAGACGTGGACGTTTCTCCACAGGAAGTACCTCTTTCTGGTCGTTCAGTCAGCGAGCTGAGAGGAGACGCTGGGCTGGAGAGACAGACAGACAGACAGACAGACAGACAGAGAGGGAGACTGATTCATTATCTCAATCCAAACACTCTGACCTGTGATTCAGCCTCAGTCCACCAGAGGTCAGTACAGTCTCTCAGTGCAGATGAAGAAGAGCTTGTTTCAGCTTCTTCATGCTTCAGAGAGTAAACTCCTACATTTAACTTTAAATATCCTCCTCTGTTCTTTTAAATCTAGTGAAACAACATTTGGTGTGTCAGGCTGTCCAAACACTGAAGTTCTCTGATGTTTCCACTCAGTGAAATATTCAAACTCAAACTTTTTAATGTCTGAAACTTTCCATCAAATGGAAATATTTCAATCTGCTGCATCACTTTAGACACATCTCACCAGAGTTCAGCCAAACATATTTCTGTAATGATGAACATACCAGAGGATTCTGTCAAGTTTAGAAGGTTTTACAGTGAGGCTATTTCTATAAACACTGGGTTTTAACCATAGATTGTATTATAAAGATGGACGACATGACAGCTTCCAAAAAGTGAATCCATCTCGATTGCCCCCTGGTGGCTGGCGTGTTAGCGAATGAGACATGAATCAAATTAAAAACACGTCAAAGTACACGTCAAATGAATTTTTCCCAAAGATGGTTTCTGTCATCGTTGGTAGTTCTTACCACAGGTGTTTAAGTGTTCCTCTTTCTGATCTGTTTGGTTGTAACTAATAATTTTATGTTGAAAAAAGTTGGACTGAGGTCATGATTGACAGCTGTGTGTGCCAGTCGGTAGACTCGCTATCGATCACGCGGCTCGCCACTGGTCAGATGGTGAATGGGCTGGAGCTAGATCCCAGCAGAGACTGCTACTACAGCAGTGGTCGTATCTGGGACATTTTGGCCTCATTTTCAGACAGCAGGGCTAAGTGGAAACACATCGGCCATCCTTATATACAGTCTATGGTTTCATGTTGAAGGAACTATTTTGGACTACTATTGTGGACTTCTGTGAAAGTTTCCGTTCCCAGATACAGCAACAGCGTGAGCGCTCCTTGCTTTCACACTGCTCTCTGGTTCAGGCAGCTGCAGACCCAGGGTGAGTGTGAGTGAGCAGCTGCCTGAAGGAGGAGAGGCTTCACCCCCTGCTTAGAAGTGGCAAGTTTACAGCTCTTAGCAATTTAATACAATACAGTCTTTTGTTTGATATCTAGTGTCAGCAAAAATTGTTGCATATATCAGAAAGTTGTTAGCCTAGTTAGCATGCATTAGCTCTGAGCGCTAACTTGGCTTGTTTACTATATTACCCTCGACGCCCCGCTGAAACTCTGTTCAGATTCTCAAACTCTACGTGGAAAAAAGGAACTAATGGTCAAATATTTGTATTGAACAGCCAAATCTGATGCAGCGGACATAATTCTGAGTCACGTACAGCTCTAGTTTTTAACACTATTGTCTATAGAAATAAAAAAAATCATCCTGTAAGGTGTCTGGGCCGACATGACATCATTCCACTATGGGGCCAATCAGGAGCCTCGTAACCCTGGAGTTGTTTATTGTAATTAAATGTAAATTGATGTTTAAATTCAGTGTGACTGTGTCTCAGATACTCACACACACTTCTTAAAGGAGGAGTCTGGACCGCTGTAGATCCTGGGACTGGTTGGCAACCCGTAATCTGCACGCACACACACACACACACACACACATACACACACAGAGTTAATAACACAGTGTCACTTGGACACATTAATTGCAGCGTGTCTCTCAGATGTTACCATGCGTGCTGGACTCGGAGCAGCTCCTCTTGTGTCGGACGGCGATGGGAGGAGGAGGCGTCGACTTTCTGTTTCCTGTCAGAGACATGAAGACCTCCCCTTCTTCGTCTTCATCCTCCCCACCTCCATCCCCCCCAGCGGGAGGTGGGGGAGGAGGAACATTCGGAGCTGGAGGTCGACAGAAAGCACAGATGGAAGGTTTGTTTCAGATCCTGGTCTGTGTTTTGACCATTTAAGTTAATATGTGATTAAAATCATTTTTTTCATCTGAATCTGAGCTGACCTTTGACCCTTGGGGGCAGCGGAGGTGCAGGGGAGGACGGAGGGGGAGGAGGGGGGCTGGAGGCGCAGCCAGAGGGCCGACTGTGGAGCTCCATGGCCATGGCGAGCCTCCTCCCCACACTGAGCAGACCTCCTCCAGCTACTCCAGAGGAGGGCGGGGTGCCGGTGGAGGAGGCGGACTGATTGAAGCTGAAGGGACGGGATGTGAAGGAGAAGGAGGAGGTGAAGGAGGTGGACGAGAAGGAGCGCTCCTTCTTCACTGGACCGTTCTGAAACAGAAGAGGAGGAGTGAGATATTTATACTGCGAAATGAAAATTACAAAGAAGGAATAAAATACATAAATCAGCAGGCTTTCAGTTGCCATGGTTACCTTGTCGTCAAAGTCATCGTCACTGTCGTAGAGATCGTCATGACGAAGCCTCCACTCGTACTCCACGTGGACGTGATGGTCAAACTGGTTGGACTGGGCCTGCAGCAGCTGCACAACAGGACGCAGTTACAGTGAGCGTGATGCTGACATCAACAGTCACATGAGGGGACGTGTTAACTGTGATCAAAGACCTCACCAGCGCCTCACAGTGGCCGTGCTTCAACCTGCGGCTCACGTCCAGAGCAGACTCTCCTAACTCGTTCTCTGTTCACACACAATCAGGTCAAACATTACTGAGATGTTCTCCGTCGTCATGATCATCAATGAGATAAGAGAAGAGTGCATGTTAATCTACGTTTGTGAGGACCAGCTGAGAGCAAAGATATTTTTGGAGACACTACCCTCAAATTCATAACGTCCTCACTGTCCAAAAAAGTCTTAATATCCAGGAATGTCCTAAATTTTTAAAATGTATTTTAAAAAAATTTCCTCACTTTAAAATCACATCCTCAATTAACATAAATGTCTTCATTTAAAAATAAAAAAACTTCTCTTTTAGAAACTGTCCTCGTTTTCCAAAAATGTCTTCACTTTTCAAACATGTCTCCTCTTACTAAAAGTGTCCCCACGTTCCAGTAACACCCTACTTACTAAAATAAAAGTCTATACTTTCCAAAAATGTCCCCACTTTTAGGGTAATGTCCTCACTTCATAAAAATGTGTTCACTTCTTAAAAAATGCCCTCAGTCTCTCAAAAGTGTCCTCGCATTCTAAAAATGTCCTCATTTGCCAAAACTGTCCCCACAAAAAATGTCCTCACTTTAAAAAATTGTCTTCCTGGGTTTTCCCATATACAGTGTAAAAACGTGTGTGTGTGTTTGTGTGTGTGTGTGTGTGTATTTATTACTGATGTGTATGTTGGCCCTGGCTCTCAGCAGCAGTCTCACACAGTCGCTCTTGTTGTGCAGACAGCTGTAGTGCAGCGCCGTGTTTCCTGATGACGTCTGCATGTCCACATTGGAGCTGAAGACAAAAACACACACACAGATGAACACATTAACACACACTGAGATGACATCACTCAAAAACATCATTGGAGCACACTGACCAGTTCTGAGCTAAGAAGTCCAGGATGTGCAGCGACGTTCTGTCAGCCAATAAGACGGCTAGATGAAGCGCCGTCTCCCCTCTCTCCTGTTGGCATAGAAACAAAGTGCTAAATGTGTGTGTGTATGTGTTTATTGGAGTTTACATATGTCTTTATTTGTGTGTAATGGTATGTGTAAACTCGTGCCCGTGTGTACCTGTATGTGTGTGTGTATCTGTGTGTACCTGTATGTGTGCATGCCTGTATGTGTGTGTGTATCTGTGTGTACCTGTATGTGTGCATGCCTGTATGTGTGTGTGCCTGTGTGTATGTGTACCTGTATATGTGTGTGTACCTATATGTACCTGTATGTGTGTGTGCAGCGGCTGGCTCAGCTCCGTCCTCTGAGCGTACAGCTGGATCAGACTGTAGATGTCGCAGTTCTTGGTCGCCTCCTGCAGACCGAGTCGCAGCGCTGAAGTCGAGCTGTGGCTCCGCCTCACGTAATGAACGTCCTGATACTTTGACAGGATGAAGTCTTTACGCTCTCCCCTGCACACACACACACACACACACACACACACACACACACACACACACACACACACACACACACACACACACACACCACAAACATACAGTATGACATTTATTAAAGGAAAACACCTGTGTGTGTGTGTGTGTGTGTGTGTGTGTGTGTGTGTGTGTGTGTGTGTGCATGCGTCTTACATGTGGCTGTGTTGGGACGGCTTCAGTGACGGACTCAGCAGGTTTGCCTCCAGTATTTCGTTAAAACCAGAGTTACCCACGTTCCTCGCCAACTGGCAAAAAAAGAGAATTGTGTCACTTCCTGCTCACTCGCACACACAGCAGGAAATACATTTAAACAGAGACACAGCCTTTGGAAATTTAATATAACATCCAATCACAGAGCTTTAAATGATGACAGGACAGAGAAGGATAAAGATGACAATATTTAGAAAACTAATTTGAAAGTGAGGCCGAGCTGACTGCAGGACAGTTTAGCTTGTAAGCTAACAGTTCAGGCCTACCAGCAGGTCTGACGTCCCCAGACTGTCCAGGCTCAGAGACTGGATCCTGGAGACGTGGACACCCATCTCCCTGTGGATCCCTGAACACTCGATACAGGTCAGGATGCCCAGGTTGGTCGAGAGCCAGCCAGGATCTACAGACAGAAAATTAAAGTTTATCACATCCATCAGATGAGTTTCACTGACACTAGCATCAAAAGTAACGATAGAAAAACAAAATTAAAGCTGAAAGTAACAATATTTTCTTCTATTTTCATGATCAAATAATCTGCCAATTATTTGCTTGATTAATTTAATGGATCCCTGCATATATGTGGGTTTACTGGGTTAACTCTCATAGTGAGAAAACAAACAAAGAAAATACTTAGACTCAAGAACAAAGGAAAATGGTTGTGGATTTCTTTCCTGACAGTTGACCAATAAATGAATCCTGTAGCCAATCAAACTCTGACTGTGACACAACCAGGTTGAATAAAGATGCACTGATTGATTGACTGGTTGATCCATCCATTGATTACCTGGTGCTCCGCAGTCACAGCAGCTGTTGTTTCCTGGCATCCGCCTGATGTCATCAGTGATGGCCCGGGTCAGATCCTCCACGCTGCTCTCCCCACCTCCTCCTCCTCCTTTCCTCCCTCCGTCCAGAGCCACGTTCAGAGCCTCCTGCTTACTGTTACTGAGCACTGAGATCCAGCTGAACACACACACACACACACACACACACACAGTTTAATACTTCACCCTCTCAAATCAACATAAATGCAGAATTATTAGAATTAATCTACAGCTCGTCAGAGCAAAAGTTTATTTCTGACTCACGCCACACACTCAGCATCGTCCTCTGCCAGGAAGTGGTAGGTCCGATTATCTGGAGGGAAAAGTGTTTGCTCAGTTACAACGACACAAATGTAATCTCAACTGTGCACATACACGTCACGTTTATACTCACTGGTCTGAGGAAATGGACGTTATGTAATTTTCTAAATTTAATTTTATCATTTTCTATCTGTATCTATATGTAAATCTGTATTCCTGTCTGTGTGTGTGTTTGTGTGTGTGTGTGTGTGTGCGTGCGTGTGTGTGTGTGTGTGTGAGAGTGCTGTCTTACGAGAGATGAGGTCGAAGCACTTCTTGTCCTCCACACTGGGTTTAACCTGACAGGTGAGCAGGTTGAGTCTGGTGGGAGGTTTGTTAGGCTGAAAGGGAGAAAGAGGAGAGATCAGTATCAACTGACAGGGATGAGTAAATGTGTTTCGAGTTTAAGGATCATAACTCTAACGGTAAAGGTCAGAGGTTACAGTTCATCACATGAATACACACAAACACACACACAGATGAGCTCACAGTAGCGTGTGCGATGGTCAGGTAACAGTTGTGAACTGAACATTTCCTCTTCTGCCACATTTTCCTCAACCTGAAACACAAACACACACTTTTAGTCCCACTACTTATACTACAACCAGTATTATCAATAATACTGATGGTCGGTGTTTCGGGGTGTATGTTAGTGTGTTTTTTAATTTAGATTTTTTTACCCGTCACTCTTCTTGTAGAGGAATCCTGTCCTCTCTGTCCCGTACTGTTTGTCTCCCAGCAGCTGATGCATACTGTACACCTGCTTAGGTAATGAGTCCTACACACACACACACATACATTAACACACACACATTTATAACCTGTTGAACAGTATTATGATGTTTACTGGTGTTAGTGTGTCTCTGACCTGCTCTGTGTGGACGACGGGCCTCAGCTGATCTCTGAGAGTCACCAGCTGCTTCTTCTCCTCCTCCTGACGCTGCTTCACCTGCAGACACACGACAGCTCACCTGAGTCAAACACGTCTTCACCAATCCAGATTATCTGCTCCTGTTCAATCTCATCCTGCTGACATTTTTAAAATCTTCATTTCGTATGCTCTTATTTTGAAAGAAAAGGAGCATGAGTATGATTGGCTGAGTGTTGATCATGTGAATACAGGGGACGCCTCCAGTGGGGGAAGAAGGACTCAGATCTTTATACAATACACAGCTTCTTGGTATATGATGTCATACATCAGTGTGCTGTCCAGATGGAGGGCAGGCACCTGGAGGCAAAGACGACCAATACTGCACAAACACCTATAATCTGTGCTGTGTACGGCCGATCCAAATGGTCAAACTGAGAAAAAACAAGGGTCAATTAAAGCCCCTGAAAATAGTTGGACGTAAAGGGAGAAGTAAGAAAACAAAACAAAAACCCTCACTAATAAACAGCAGCAGATGCAGATCAAAAACATTCGTCTTCAGTCTGGAGGAGAGGCGTCAACTCATGTCAAACATTAGAGACAACACACCCCCAATTCTCCATATAAGGAAACCTACAGCTGCATCATGAAAAGGTGATGAAGCTGTTTCCAAGCACATATAAGTGAATGTCTTGGCAGTCAGAAAAATCTAAAAAGCTGTTTGTCATTCTCTTCAAATATGTAACGTCTGTGTTTGAAGACATGCCCTTTCCTGAAGGAGGCTGCCTCCAGCGAGGCCTGATGTCAAAACACCTGCTTAAAGCTGAATCAGAATCTATTCTATACCTTTTACATATGCACAATATCATGGCACTAGAAATTGGTGGGAGTGGCTGATCATTATAGACCAAGTACATAAAAACAATGCAAAGCAAAACTGCTACTTTTTAATATGGATAGTCAATATTTAAATAACGTTTCAAACATGTAAGATTATTATTATGAGAATCTATTCATTGAGTTTGTTGAATAGGTTATTGCTCTTTTTTAATTGATTTGTTTTTTTAATTTCATTTATTTATTCATTAGTTTATCAATCAATTTGGATATTCTCACATACAGTTTTAATATGCTATGTGTTAAGTAAAAAAGTGTGTTTTCATTTTCTAGGACAGCTGGGTTCACCCTAAAACTTTGCTGACCTTGTTAAATTATCAGTAATCAGATTAACATTGTCATCCACCTATTTTGACTCAAATCATGACTCCAACAGTCTGTTAGCGCCTCCTACAGGCTGCAGTGTTCACTACAGTCACAGCATTAAAGTGTACTTGTTGTCGTACCGTAGTCAGGACCCCATTCAGCTCCTCCATGTACTGCTTCAACCTCTGAGTGGTTGAAACACACTCCTGCAGGAAACTACACACACACACACACACAGATACAGTGAATACAGTCAGTTTGCTGCATGTAGGGTTGTTTACACGTGGGTTTGTGTGTGTGTGTTCTTACTTGTTGTGGCTGTGGTAGTGTTTGATGAGGTTCTGCAGCAGGTCGACTCCTCTCTTTGTTTTTATCTCGTTGACCTTAATCAGGTACTGACAGAGGGAGAGAGGAGTGTGTTTACGGGACAGAGAGAGCGCTGGATGTTTTACATTAGTGATGGGTTTGTTTCAGAGTGGTTGAGGGGGAGGAGGTGAAGAAGTTTAGAGAGGATCAGCAGGAGGAGATGGAAGAGAAAGGAGAAGACAGAGAGGAAGGAGAAAGAAGAAAAAAGGAAAAAATTGGAAGAAGAGGATGAGAGGGAAGAACAAGGAGGAGAAAGTATAGGAAAAAGAAAAAGAAGAAAGAGAAGTAAGATGAAGGAGAAGATGAGGATGAGACCAAAGAAGAATGAGGAGGAGGAGAAAGAAGTAGAGATGAAAAGATGGGGAAAGAAGAGGACAATCGAAGATCGTGAGACGGAAACAAAATGAGGAGGATGAGAAAGGAGAAGAAAAGAGAAGAGGAAAAAATAAGAGGGAAGAAGAATGAGGAAAAAGAGGAGGAGAAAGAATAAGAGAAGAAAAAGAAGAAGGAGAATGAAGAGGAAAATAGAAGAGGATGATAAGGAAGAAGAATAAGGAGGAGGAGAAGAAGGAGGAAAAAGGAGAAGAAAAGAAAAAGAAGGAAAGGGAAGAGGAGGGAGAAGAAAATAAGAAGGAAGAAGAATCAGGAGGAGGAGAAGGAAGACGAGAAGAAAACAACTGGAAAAGAACAAGAAGAAGAAAGAAGAGGAGAATGGAAGAAGATCATGAGAGAGAAGAAGAAAGAAGAGAAGCAAAAGAAGGGGAAAAAGAGAAAGGAGAAGGTGATGAAAAGGAACAAGAATGAGGATGAGGAGGAGAAAGAAGAATAGAAGACAGAAGAGCAAAATAAAACAAGAGGATGAGAACAAAAGATGAGGAGGGGGAGGAGAAGACAAAAAAGAGAGGAGAAAAAGGGAAAAAGACAAAGAAGGAGAAGGGAGAAAAAGAACACCAAGGAGGTGAAGGAGCAGGAGGAGGTGGAGTCAAAGATGGAGGCGGAGTCACTGACCTCACACATGCTCAGTTGGAAGGAGCGTCTCTCCTTCTCGAGCTCCTCTGCGATCTCTCCTCCGCTCACCTCGCTCCTCACCATCCCATACTGACGAGCCAACTCCCTCTTCTCCTTCTCCACCTGCTTACTACACACACACACACACACACACACACACACACACACACACACACACACACACACACACACACACACACACACAAGGTTTGTAACCATTCAATCATAATCCATTAACAGTTACTGTAATCAGTCTTTTTAAATGGGTCCATTCACAATCGTTCTTTTCTTTTCTTTGAAGCCTTGAGAGATGAAGTGAAATATTTTTGGTCAAAACTTCTAATCTGTAGGTATCAGAAAAAGTTATTTTTACAATTCAAATAAAAAGATGCTCGCTCAGAGGCTCTGATGAAGATATTTACACACACAAACACACAGCAGGACACTCCAAACACAGATGAGAACAGAGATATTAGTGTGCATGAAAACACTATCAGAGTATTGAAGATAATTCAGTTTGATGATGACTCACAATCTGCTCTCATAGTCCCTCCACGCTCTGTCAAAAGGCTTCTTCAGGTCCTAAAGAGACAGTGAGAGGAGGACACATGATTTTAGATTCACTGTAAACACCTCAGTAAGGTGACAGAGAGCGCCATCCTGAGGCCATTTTTAAAGGTTACTCAGTCCATCCAGTGTGACCTAAGGAGACTTTATATGTGTCGTCCAGGTGTTGTGAAAGAAAGCAAAGATAAAGTCCTCACCCCCTTCACCTCCCTCAGGTCTCCTTTCACCAGAGAGTCCAAGAAGAAGTTGATGTTGTGGAGCATGCTCTTTAACTGACAACACACACATAAAAATACAATTAAAGTATCTTCCATTGTCAACAAAAGGAATAAAAAGAAAAACAATAAGGGATAGCACCCTGTATGTTGTTTATTCAATCATGGGAGCTGTGGAGGAGGTTTCAGGAGTTTGGAGTGGACCACTCAAGAGCTAGTTGGTTTTCAGTTAGAGTCTTTAACAGTGAAGTCTGTGTTGGACCAGTTTCAAATCAATCCTAACTCTTTAATAGAGAGCTTCTAAGTGGAGTTTGGAGTGGATGAGTGTCTTTAACTAGAGAATTTTTAGCTGTACTTTGGAGTAAACCAGTTAAGAAACTTTTTAAAATCAAAGGTTTCCCCAATGGATGTTTTGAATGCAACAATTACAATCCAGTTGGATTTAATCAGATGTCTTCCCAGTTGAAGTTTGGAATGACCAGTTTAGAGCCAATCAGAGGTTTGGGTTGGACTACTTTAATTAATGTGATGTTTTTCCAATGGTGGTTTGGTAACACCAGCACCAGTCATTGTTTTTAAAATTAAGCGTAGCGTTAGTTCAGGGAGGACACGATGTCAAGCTCAGCTCACATCCCAGCTACATCAGCTGATCTCAAACAACTCAACTGACTGATGGAGCAGCTGATTGATGAAGGGAGTCAGCTGATAGATCACATGATTCCTTTCTATGCAACCAGTTAGCAAATCTCATTCAGGGCGCCCTATTTAAACTGCTCTGGCCTGCCTACTGTTGCTGCTTCTTCTGCAAGCTGCTTTGCAACCTGCCTCCACCTCAGCTCCTCCTTTTCATGCTGTGTCTGACTTATCAGTGTCATTTCTGTTTGTCATTGATGCTGCTCTGTTCTGTTCCCAGGGGTCTTTGCTGCTGCTCTGCCTGCCTTATGCTTTCCACGTAGGCGCGTGGAAGAGTCTTCTGCATAGGCTTTAGGAAAGGCAGAGGAAACAGAGCCATACCGCCAAATATAACACTGCAAATGGAAATAAAGTTTTCTTTGACAAAAGTGTTCCTGACTGAATTAGATGTTTTTCCAGTGGACCAGTTAGAGTAGTGTCATCGTGGTTTCAGACTGAACCGGAGGCAGCGACTGATATCAGGTGCATGTGTTGTGACCTCAAGTGTTGGGGAGGTTACTTTTGAAATGTAACAGGTTACAAATTACTAGTAACTCTGTTAAAATGTAATAAGTAATGCAAGTACTTTAATTACATCATCAAAGTTATGTATAACTTGTTACATTTAATTGCTCTCTGAACAACTAATTATACTGGAAAATAAAGTGGAAAAGTCCTACAAACAAATTTGTCCCATCAGCTTTTCTGTCCTGAAACATGGCAAAAGAAGACATTCGTGCACAGCGGAAAAATGCAAAGCAACACAATGAATATTATATTACACTTATAAACTATAAATATATTTCAGTGTAACCTCTGTGTAATCACCAACTAATTTAATCACATATTATTTCTCAGTAAGTGTAACTGATTACGATTACATTTATTCTGTGATTTAATTATATAATTCTGTTAACTGTAACTAGTTACTCCCAAACGCTGGTGACCTCTGACCTCTGTGACGTCATGCTGCTGTTACTGATGACTCACCAGGTTCTTCATGGGAGAGAGGAGGTCTTTAGAGAAGTCGGCCAGTCGACAGAAAGCAGAGCCGACCTCCGACTCTCCGTTTGAGTGACAGTTGACCGACAGCTTCTCCATCGAATTAATGTACTGCTCCAGATGAGTCACGTGTTCTGACAGAGAGACACACTGTTAGCACAGGAAGTAAGGTGTGTGTGTGTGTGTGTGTGTGTGTGTGTGTGTGTGTGTGTGTGTGTGTGTGTGTGTGTGTGTGTGTGTACCTTGTCCAGCAGTGTATTTGGCTTTGGCAGCTTTCTTCATCTTCTGCAACACCAACCGGTCGCTGTCCAAAATCTAAACACACACACACACACACACACACACACACACACACTTATATATTGAACAGTTTATATATTCAGACCTCAGTGATGTTTAAACCATCAGTGTGTGAATCTGCTGAACGTGTGTGTGTGTTGACGTCGAGGCACTAATTCACCTGCTGACTCAACACACACACGCACAGAGGACGAGCTTTGTTCTCTGACAACAGACGGCTACATTCCTGTGTGTGTGTGTCAGTTTGCAGCGAGATCTCTGTCTTTATTATTTCTGGATGCGTCAGACCACAGCGGACATTTTGACTCGTCACAGTGAAGCCCAGGTGCTTCTAATGACTGTTACTAATAAAGTTGTATTCAAGCGCCCCTGTTAGTCATGACAGTGTGACAGTGAGCCAGCGTGCGCATTAAACCAGGAGCCTGAAACAGATCATTAATTTCATCATTTACACCTGTGATCCTCCGACTGTGACACGTCAAAATGTCTCCTGTTGTCGTCAGTGTTAGAAATAATAAGTATTTGATTTTTGTATCAAAAGCAAAATAAAAAGGCATCCACATCTGACTGAAATACATTTAAAGGAGCCGTTGAGGTCATCTGATCAGGACGCCTCGGTGTAGAGGTTTTCCTGGTACGTCCAATTAGCAGACCATGAGATAGACCCAACACACAGGCACACATATCTCATCTGATTTGGTAACGCCTCAGGAGGAGCTGGAGAACATTAACAGGGAGAGGGAGGTCTCGACTATCTTGCTTTGCCTGCTGCCCAAATGACCCGGCCTCAGATAAAGCGGCAGAAAATGGATGATATGATTTTATCTGTATTGCCTGCTCCACTTTAAAACATCAGGGGGTCAATTTATCAACCGGGCGCACGCACAGCCGTGTGCTTAAACCATGTGAATATGATGTATCAATTTCATGAGGACCCCACTGGTTCATAAGTATAATGGCAGATAAACCAAACCCTAAATTAGATTAGAATTAAAAACAGGTTGCAAATTGGCTTTTTTATTGTGGACTTTTTCCCCTGGTTTGAGAATTAAAAAAACATATCTGGCTTATTGAATTCAATGGAACTTAAATGGAAGAAAATCATAGAATGATTACAACTGAACAGTCGTTTTTGGGACCCTCAGGTTGTCATTGATGCAGAGGAATAAGACAAAATAATAGCATTATTGCACCGCCTAAAATTGATTGTACTGATTTACAAAAAAAAAGCTTAAAGTATGACAGTTGACGTCCATCATGCTGACATGGTTGACGGCAGAGTTGGAGTTTGTCTGTCTGTTTGCATCCAATTTGTCTATTTTGTTTAATGCAACTCTTTATTTGATCATCAGCTAAACTTAAATCATTGTTACCTCTGCATGCTGTGTCTTCATCTATGCTTTAAGAAGTATCAATTGAACAATGCTCCACCTGCATGGTGGTGGGGTTGCAGGCAAGGTTTTACACCCATAGGTGTGAATGTGAGTGTGAATGGTTGTCTGTCTCGACAGCCCTGTGCGGCCTCAATGAAGTCTCATCTTCACGCCGCCTCTGCATTTTTACACAGAACCAAACAACAGCGGCTTCATTCCGCCCCAGTGTGTGATTTCAGACTGCACGCCAGCATCGCGAAACAAAAGAGGTGTGACAGGTGTGACATGTAACACAACAGCGTCGGTCTGTAGTGTGACATATAACATATTTACTGGCAGCACTTTATGAACGATAACAGTAATTTACCATCATTGTTATATGGTGGCTGATCTCGTCCTCTGCTTAGAGCTTAAGGAGCTCCCAGACTTCACCGTTTTCCCAATTCGGGAACATTTTTGGCCACTGTTCTTCTTTGAGTTAGCTGCTAACGGCTGCTAACTGCTTTTTAAATCTCCCACAGTGGGTTGAACGCATAACATGTCATCAGAATGTCACACCTGTGCCGCCCATAATCCCGTCCTGTCGGCTATCTCATTTATTTTTTATTTATCTATGTAACCCATATTTAACCAGGTAAGTCCCACTGAGATCATTGATGTCTTTTACAAGGGAGACCTGGCTGAGACAGCAGCACACATAACGTTACAGCCAAAACAACCACACAATAAAAACATAAGATATACAGTAACATGTAAAAATATTAGAACACCTATGCACAACGATAGAACTCAACTGATTCATTCATCCTTGTTCTTATAAGAGCTTTAAAGTCAGGTAGAGAGACCAGTTTCAAATCTTTATGAAGGGTACTCCAGGTGAGAGGAGCAGAGCACCTAAAACCTGTCTTTCCCAGCTGTTACTACCTCCGCTGCAAGCTTAAAGGTGAGACAACTCTGTCCCCCTGTTTCAGAATTGTGCCTTTTATACAGAGCAGAGAGGCAGAGTAACGCAGTGAAAATCCTGCCTTGAGGAGGAAGTATAAAAAGGGGCTGGGTGTACTCCGCCTCTCACTTAATGTCCACTGGGATTCGCTCCAGCGCCCCCGCGACCCTCAACAGGATAAGCAGTTACTGATAATGAATGTATCAATCAGACTGTTTGGTTTAGTTGAATATCATGTAGCTCTGTGTCAATTTTCAGCTTGGAAAATGTCAAAAGAGATAAACAACATTTCAGCTGGCCTCACACCTGAACACATCTCTCACAGTCTAACTACATTTCCTCATAATAACTGACTGTATTTCAACAGATAAAGTGAAACATAAAATTAGACTTGTGCCCATAAATCCTTTAACCCCGCTGCATGCTGGGAAGCTTTCCTACACACCTGCTTCGCTGCTCCAGTATCTTCACCTCATCCTGGAGGCGTTTCTGTTTGTAAATGAGTCTGTTTGTTCACAAGCAGATGGATGTAGAACAGGTGAGCTCTACGACTGTTCCCTGTGTAAAGGTGCGAGTGTGCATGTTTGATTTAAAAAAACAGCTCTCGTCTTTTACAGACAGCTCCTTCACACACACACACACGCACAAGCACGCACATACACACACAGCTGTTCTTTGCATGTTTTGGTGAACAAGGACTGTGGGATCAGAACAAATCTTAATCAGGAAACTGGGACCACTGACCACACGTACTGGATCCACCCACTCCAGTTCACTCTGTGGTCATGTGACACAAACAGGCTGTTCTCAGTATAAAAAGTTTTCTCATAAATAGTTCTAATTTCCAACTTTCTAGCCGCCCCATGAACGCAGCATTAGCATCAGCGTGCAGGTTAACTCACATCATCATTAATAATCATCTCTCTGGCTCCTCCTCATCACCCCTGAATAACAATAACAATGAATACTAATAAGGATTAATCTGTTGCCGTGGTAACATATGCAGACTCTGTTGGGGGTAAAAGGGGGACAAGAGAAGAGGGGGAAGTGTGAGTCTCTGTTTTTCAGGCCAGTCAAGGATCTGAAGTCTTCGGGTCAATAACTCCGCTGACCGACAGTGTGTGTGTGTGTGTCTGTGTGTGTGTGAGTGTGTGGAGGTGGGGGGGCTTGCTGCCCGCTGGTCTTAAGGGGCCCCACGACCCAAACACACAGAGACACAGACGTCACACAGCAGCAGAGCAACTTCATTAGTTGATTAATTGATTTGTAGAAATCAGAAAATTATTTGTCAAATTGTTAGACGACTGTTGTGATAATCGATTCAGTGTTGGACTGTTGGTCGAACAAAACAAGATGTCTGAAAACGTCAACTTGGATTCTGGCGAGGCCGGATTGATGTGTGAGGAACGCCCGAGGCAAAAATTAGCCTTCAAGCATCTCAGAGAAGAACCACAGTGCTTACTGACTGAAAATTTTCAAAGTAACGCAAAATACGCTAAAACGTTTACACCTGGCAGGAAAAACATTTTATTATCTTTCTTAACTTGTTTCTTTTTTAATAATTTGACAAGCATTCACTTGTGATGTGCTGTTGTGTGTATCTTTGTGTGTCTTGTGTGTGATGTGCTTTTTAGTGTAGTTTTATATTGCATTGTCTCATGTCGTCTTCTTTGTATCTCTTTATAGCTTGTGCTATTGTGTGTAGCTTTGTATTGTATTGTTTGTCTCGTGGGGTCTGTGTGTTTGTTTGTGTGTGTATGTGAGTGCGTGTGTCTGTGTTTGTGTGTGTGCGTGCCGAGGGACTGCAGACTGCAGCTCTAAGCTATAATCTGGTACGGTCAAAAGGTAACATTTATGTTTTGAAGTGTACATGGTCCCTTTAAATAAAATGATAACAAAACAAAACAAACAAACAAAGAAACTTAAAGGAAATAACTCTTATCTCACAGCACCATGTTCAGGGATATCATGCTCATTAATAAGGATGAGGCTATTAAAAGATACCTTTTTTTGACAAATTTAAATATCATTTTCATTGACTTTGTGCACGATGCAAACAGGAGGTCATGCACACAAAACAAAATCCAGATATTGTAGGAAAACACACTTAAAACGTTCAAATTTACGTTAGGGGCTGTGGGGGGCTGGAGCCTATCTGAGCTGACACTGGGCGAGAGGCAGGGTACACCCTGGACAGGTCACCAGACTATCACAGGGCTGACACATAACCCCTTTTTGGCGAATGTTGGGCCGTTTTGCCGGGAAGCTGCGAACGTTTAGACACACAGAGCTGGATTGGCGACTTCATCCGAGGTGCCCAATTTTCCACCACGTAGGGGTAAACATATTGGTGGAACCTTTTTGGTTTAAATAGATGGAGGTGCCCTTCCGCCATGGGAGGGGCTGTTGATGACGCCACACGGGCGACCCACTGGCGGTGAACTAACGGGAAACAGCTGATAGCAGGAATGAGCAGCTAGTAGCAAGAGGGAAACACAAACAACGTTGACACCAACCTGAAAGAAACTGTAAAGATGAGCAACTGGGGAGACAAGGAATTGCACGCCCTCCTTGCCCTCGCAAACGAAGAGGCCATTAACTGTCAAATGATGGGAACTGTGTAACTGTTATATGTTTTATGTCTGCAACTTTGTTCCACTGTGCTGCTGCCAGGACAGTCTTTAAGAAGATTTTTATTTTAATGAGGCTTTTCTTTGTTAAATAAGATAAAATAGAATAAAATAATTTAAATTTAATTATTTAATTTAATTCAGTTTAAACAAATAAAATAAAATAATTGAATGTAATTTCAATAAAATAAAATACAATAAAATAAAATAATTTAATTTAATTTAATAAAAAAATAAATTAAAAAATGCTGGCAACTGCACTGATTTTAATCTAGAAAAACCGTATGTAGTTGCACAGAGGAAGGAACATGGGGTCCAGAAGCTCATTTTGGCCCCGGGGCCCTTGAGGACTTTGGTCCGGCTCTGATTTCAGAGGAACACCTCATTCATCAGACAGAACCAGTGAGACCTCCATCACTACTACTACTACTACTACCCCCACCCCCTGTGTCTGCACTGACCTCCTCCAGCAGGTAGACGGTGTTCCTGCAGCTGATCATCTTGGAGGTGAAGGAGGAGGTGGTGGGGGAGCTCCAGTCCTCCTGAACCTCCTGCAAAAACTCGGACACCGACACGCACTCCGGCATGGTGCTCCTCGACCCGGGACACACCGGGACCAGCCGGGACAGGAGCGCAGAGGCTAACGGAGGTCCGGGACTGACGGATCAATGCCACACAAAGACCGAGGGAACCAGGCGGAAGACCTGTGATGATAAATAATAAAATAATATTAATTAAAAAACCCACTGTGCAGAGGTGAAATAATCCCATCAGCCCGTTTAAACACTCCCACAGAAAGCTTATGATTACCGGGCTGATAAAACGGTAATTAGAGACCTGCTCCGGTGAATCCTCCGTCAGTGTGACTTCACGGTGAACCGCAGCATCAGCCGCCAAACAAAAGGTGATCAGATCCGGCAGGAAATAAAGCACAGCAGCGCAGAGTCCGCAGAAACCCCGAGAATTAAAACAGTGCCGGGTCTGCAACGCGTTAAAAGCACCGACCCTCCTCCCGGTAGAGCCGCTTCATTCAGAGAAAAACCTCCCAACCCGCCCGGTCTGTCGGTGTGTGAACCTGCTCACAAAGAGCGGAGCAGCTGAGCGGGGATCCGGACCCCCCGGACACCGGGACCGGGTTCAGATGAGGGAACCAAACCGGAATCTGTTCTCCGCTCCAGGATCAGCTTCATGTCTTTTCATCATCAGCTGATTTTTTTCTGCTTTTTTTTTCTTCTTTATTCAAACCGCATGGAGAGGCGCGTTCACGGTGCGCGGCGGCGGGGCTCTCTGCTGCGGGAGCGCGCACTGCTGACCGAGCACAGAGGTAGACTGGAAACCTCATTACACCCCTGTGTGTGTGTTAATTCATTTATTATTCATGTAGAAGCTGCTGAGAGTGAGGTAAAACAGGAGTCTGCTGTAATTTAAGTTTTTCCTGAACACTTTGATTTTTTATTTCTTTTAGCTTCCTTAAAAAAAAGAAAGAAAATACAATAAAAAAAACATGAAAATTGGACTATTATAATTTAAAAATCTATATTTGTGGTTTTAAGATAATCTTTATTTTTTTAATTAAAAATATAAATATTTAATTAATTTAATTTCTTTAAAAAATGCTTGGTACGCCAGTGCTTCAAGCTAAAAGCTAACGTGCTGATGTTAAAGGGGAACATCGCCTAAATTAAGAATTTCAAAGTGTTAGCTCCATGGCTTTGTAAAGTTCAATCAACATTTGTGAACAACCAGAGTAGTCTCAAACTTGTGATGTCATCAAGTATAAAGTCCAGAGCTGCACCACCAGGCCCAGACACTATACGCAAAACATACGTTGAAACATGCCTTTAAAAAACACAAATATGAACCTCATGGTGGCGCTAGAAGAAAAGTCAGAGGGTCACCAGAGTCATAAAGTTCATCTTCTAAGGACGATGAATGTCTGTATAAAATATCACAACGATCCATGAAGCAGCTGTTGAGATATTTTAGTCTGGACCAACGTGGTGGGCTAAGGTGTGTCAAAATACCCACCAGCGCTGTCTGAGAGCAGCTGACCTTTGACTTGTGTTTGTCACAATCTGAACCTCATGCTGGTCGTCTGACTTCACTTCCCCTCTGGACTCCAGGGCCAAAATCAGAGTTTGTCTCGACATGATCCGACATCATCAGAGTCTCAGAGGACACAATCAGAGTCAGCGTCTGTAAACAAACCGTTACTCACTTCCTGCTGATCCGCCTGTTGACGAGGACGAAGTCTGATGGCTGAGTCCTGATTTTATTTCACTCCCCTCACCTTCATCAGTCAAACTCTGTTTTGTCATCATCACATTTTATAATCTCAACAGTTTTCTGTAGAGTCACAGAGTCACTTCCTGTGGTCACTTTTATTTTCTACCTCATGACGAGAAGCTCGGAGACCACAGACAGATATCTTATTATCTACTGGACAGGTTTCCATGACATTTCCTGATCACGCTCCTGCTCTCCAGAGGGTGAACCCTTACATTTGATGACCCCATGACTTCTCATTTAGCTCCACCCTCAGGAAGAAATGTATAGTTTTAGAGCAGCTAAATCACCAGGATGTTGTTTGATCATTTTGTGGCTGTAATGAAAAAACACTGCAGCCTCCAGGGGATGCTAAGTTAGAACAAGGGCTGTAATTTATGGGGGGTGGTGGGGGTATGTCCCCTGCACTTTTTCAGAAGGCAGTATTGAACCCCGCCACTTTTTAAACACCAAGAAAGAACATTATATTAAAAAAAAAAAAAAGGCAGGAATGTTGGAACGTGTCATGTCTTGTAAGTTGTATGAACAGAATAGCAGCCAACTCTGCACAGGTATGTATGCAATATCTGATTTATTAACAGCATGGCTAACTTTGTGTCGCATGGCTTGTGTGTTAGCGCACAGTGACCATACTGTGAACCTGGAACTGCTCGTTTTAACATTTTATTAAGACCTGCATAATGACTGTTGTATCCTATCTATGTTTACTTTCTATTGTTGCTCTGCATGTCTGCATGAAATGCTAATCTGTGTGTTGGTACTTCATGTTGCCTGTTTGTGCTAACGTGCTGTTTGCTGTTGCTGTGTTGTTGTATTGTACTGGTGCTCTGCTGTTGCTTGTTGCTTTGCATGGCTTCTGTTCGACCTTGACAACATTGTTTGCTTTAGTTCCTCATCAATGTGATGTGTTTTTTTACCTGGAGTAAACTGTAACTTTCTTTATAAACAAAGTCTGTGTAAAATTTGACAACATTGTATTTAAAACCTCAAGACTCTAGTTTTATAATAAATAGAGGTGTTGATATTCATACTGCTTTGAGGTGTAGGGCAAATATTAGGGAACTAAATCCAAACAATAGGTCAAAAAATACATTAAATTAAGTGGTTATCTCCACCATCTCCAGTGTGGTTTTATTGCACTTTTTCACCTGTGAGATGAGTCAGTATATTGATTAATGTCATCACTTTTTGCTCTATGGAATATTTTTGACATATCAAAATTTATTTTATGAATTAATTTACTTTTTATTTTATTTTTTACAATTTTCAAAAAACAATTTAACCAAATGTTTTTTTAATAGTCTGTTCATTTCCTGTTCCTGAGTGATATTAGTATTTATTTATTTCTTTACTCAGAGATAACAGTTAACAGATTGAGCAAACTGCTACAAATGAGAATAGCGATGCAAAATTAAACAAAAAAATATCAATGTACATATTTATTTTATGTATTAATTTACCTTCCAAATATAAAATTTGCACCACAACTATATTTAATCAACAAAATTACACATTTGTACAACAGAGTTATGTTTATGTTTCGGTGCTGATTCATCCGGATTCGTGCTCATCCACAATCCTTCCAGCGCTGCGCAACATGTTAAATATACAGAATACAAATATGTGACTTAAATCTGCAGTAATTGTTGTACAGTAATCTCATCTGGTGAATCCGACAGTAAAATCAAATCTCTGATTTTTGCTCCCATGTTCCAGGTTGTGTCTATATACAGGAGCATGCTGGGTAATGTAGTGCAGTCAGTGTAGACATATTAAATCATGAGTTTTACTGATCAGACTAAATATGACGTGGATGAGTTCAGGATCAGAAACCTGACACAGTCTGTGACACCCAGGAGGAGGCGAGGAAGACTCTCCACAGGTTTCTTCACCCTTTGACGATGAGGGTGGAGATCTGCTGCGGCAGCGTGTAGACGATGAGGGCGAGGAAGAGTGTGAGGATGGCGAGGATGACGAAGGCGATGATGAACTTCTTGAACTTCTTCCAGATGAGGAAGATGAAGGTCTTCAGCGGGTTGACGAACCAGTTGAAGCTGGTGGAGGGACGACTGGAGGGAGGACAGAAGATGGTTTAAAAATGTTTACACCTGGACTGAGTCTACAGACGGTTAAAGGTCTGAACCAGCATTTAAAAAGGCGACATTTTGTACTGACAGTAGTTTGTTTCAACGGTGTCACTGCAATCTTTAATGCTCAGGGTGATGTAAATCCAGTATTGCCCTCTACTCGGAGGGCAATATCAGCATTTGAGGCCGCTGCTTTTTCTTCTTTGAGTTAGCTGCTAACTGCTAACAGCTACTTTTGAACTCTATCTACATGCATAACACGCTGTCAAAACGTCACACCTGTCCTGCCAGCTGTCCTGTTTATACAGACACCGTTACGGTGCTGTTACTATCTCCTGTTGTGGCTCAAAGGCGAGACCACTCTGTCCCCCCATTCACCACTGCAAATTCATCTTTTAAATCAACTGTGCTAACTAGTTTACTAACTTGCTAACTTGTGCTTATCAAGTAAATAGCACGGCAAAGAGAAAACAGACAGAAGATCAAAGAGCATGTGACCGGCTTGCTAGCATGTCAGCCATTGGCTTGCCAGTTACAGTAGTTTTTCAGCTAGTGCAGCAGCGAGGCCTACGTTACCAAGAACTTATTGTGCAAAAACATGTGGACAAAAAAGGCCTTAAGTTGATAACTCTGAGGCTATCCTTTAACTGTGTGTGTGTGTGTGTGTGTGTGTGCGTCGTACTTTGGTTTGTCCAGAGGCTCCGGCTCCTTGCGTCCCCGCCCCACAGGATTGGCCTCCGCCTGCTCTAACGTCACCAGCTGCAGCTCCGCCTCCACCTTCCCCTACACACACACACACACACACACACACACACACACACACACACACACACACACACACACAAAGAGTTTCAGTGTTAGTCCAAGTATTCAAACTGGAGTTTAAATTAGGATTAGTGTTTAACATTAGTATGAAAATGAAGCTGTTAATCAAATACTGATCGTCATGAACAAATAGAGGTTTTGTAAAACAACTCGAGGAGGGTGGAATTACCCGTAGGCCTACTCAAACACCTCACAGGGTAAATTCAGTGTAATTTACATAACATTATGTCCAACAGTAAAACAAAAACTGGTCTTGCACTCGTATAGCTCCTTTCCAGTGTTTTGACCACCAAAGTGCTTTTGGACTGTGTGTCACACTCAGTACGTTTGCATGACATCAGAGAAAATTGATTTACTGTGTTAGTCTGACCAAAACCAGACTCCTAAAATACATGTAAACATGTTAGTCAGAGTGAAACACACCCAGATAATGTAATTGGGAATTGAATTACTCCTGCATGTATACGGTCAGTCAGTCCCAAAGTCGCAGATGTGCTCTGTGTATGCTCCACTGTTTTTGTGCCAGGCTTTGACCCGGGCGTCGAAAGCATTAAATGTGAGGAAGAAGAAGCCAGTAACAACATGGCAAAGTCTACATCCAGAGCCGTGCATTTTTGGATGAACAAAATATACACAGCTGTAAAGTTGTCCACCTTTGTACCAGCTTGCTGCTGGCTAACAGCAACTAATGTGTTTGTCAGTTGTTTGGTCTGTGACGTAATAGGTCAAATAGAAAAAGGTCCAGTACTAACAAGCTGAAAGGGGGCGTATCACTACCTATCATAGTGGAGTCAGACATACTTCAGTCAATAAATTGATGCCCTTCCCGTGCTTGTATACTGGGACAAGGACAGTAGTCCAATGAAATGGCCATAACAGTAGCTCGACTTAACTGTGTATGAAAACGTACTGATTCATCAATTTACAGATATATTTATACTCCTACAAAGATGGGCAGCGCCATCGGGAGCAATTTGGGGTTCAGTATCAATATTTCACCCGAGGATCTTTCGACAGGTGGACAACCAGCTCTACCTCACGAGTTACAGTCCCCCAAAGAAGTCAAGTCATATTCACCATTTTGAGTTGAACACTATTTCTTTTCTCACTCAGTGATTATCTCCAGCTGTTTCTACTTTGCCTTCATGTTCATGTGATCGCTGTTAAGCCAAAGTCAGTATATTGGATATTAAAATCGTGTTGAAAGCCTGCACAGAGCATAGCATTACAATCAACATTTTACCTTTTTTTCACCAGACAATGGATTAACATAAGTTCAAGTTAAGGACAATAAATATTATTGGTGAAGAAAAAGATGAATTTAAGGATTTGTATACATGTTATCTGTGGTGATATATCGATCACATGACAGATTTAAGTGTTGCACATACAGTATATAAACCAGAAGCAGCCTCAGGTACCCTGATGAAGGCAAGATAGTCAAAAATCTTTGGTGAACAAATTATAATGTACCGGAGAAGAGTTGTGTCATTTTAATTTTGATGGACTTGCATTGAAGCTAAGAAAGTGTCGTATTAAAATCCAACCAGGAAAAGGAGGGATTATCTTCTTTCAGCTGCTGGATGTATTTTTTATGACTTCCATTTAAAAATAAAAAAGTAATATTACAACGACATGAACACTGTAAATCCCCCGACATAATCAGCTTATATTAAAACTGACATCTCCAATTTCCCCTCCTCATCCCACCCAAACTCAAACACAGAAACAAGAGGAGCTGTAAATAATCAGCCAGTGTGTTGTAGGTGTGGTTTTTAGCTTCATTTTGTAGTTACTGTAAAATAATGCATTTCTATGGAATAATATTTTTTATATGGTAAAAAAATGTCACAAAATCAGATTCAGATTTTAACCATAACTTTGCGGTCTCTGCCTCCTGCCTTGTCTCACAGCGTTAGCATTATCTAGGTATTGTTTTTTTTTTTTGGTACCATTAGCAGGTAAGTGTTGCCGAGGCTGTCGGTATACTGGATGTCCTCCTCTCTCATCTTACTCCTCTTGTCCTTCTTCTTTTTCTTCTTCTTCCCCTTCTTCTTGGCCTCCTCCCTCTCCTTCTCCTCCTTCTCAAAGTCCTCGGCCGTCTTCTGTCGAGTCAGCGGCCACCAGCCCTTCATCTTCTTGGCGCGGAAGATTGAGAATCGAGGGTTGGCCCGATCCTTCGCCATCTGGATCGTACACTTGGTGGAGGACTTTGCAGCTCGCACCATGTCATTGAGACGCAACTCTATGGAGCCTGAAGGAGGAAGGACAAATGAAAGATGATGAGGAGAAGGATGTTATGAGTACTTGCACTGTGATGTAGAGGGGATACAGTGGTGACCTGTTGTATCACATGATTCACTCTGAATGTTGAAGACAATGGCTGCATGAAACCCTTCCATGTTAAGGCCTCTCTGACATGTTCAGTGTTTGAGACTTTATAGTCCTGTCTGTCAGTGTGTCTCACCCAGGAAGTCGTTGGCAGCGATGCGGTCATAGTCCCAGACCTGTAGCGTCAGAACAGCTGGCTGTCGAAACTCTGACTCTTCCAGGGAGAATATCGACTCCTTCTTCTTAAACACCACCTCTTTCTACAGGATGAGAGGAGGAGATTTGTTCTCACTTACAGCGAGACTGAAAGTGAGCGCCCCCTGGAGGCTACAGTGTTCATTACAGCCACAATATGAACAAACGTCACGCTGAATCTGAATATTTAGCTACTGTAAAACTTCAATTAATAGCCCAGGCTTTTATTTGCTTAAATCTCTGAACTCAACAGGCTTATATTTGGGACAGGCCTTTAATTCCTTTTACACCAAACAGTTGCTCAGCAAAGATGGGACATACAATCAAATTGTTTATTTGAACCAGTATGAACATTATCATATAAAAATAAGGCTTTGAATAACGTATCAGTTATGTTTCATGTTTTATGACACTACTCACAACTTGGATACATTTTTTATGAAAAACACTCTTGATTCTTTTGATTAATAGACTACAGACTAATAGATGTATCTAAATGTAAATAACCTAAAAATATTGGACAGAGTAATCGCTGAGTAAGCGCTACTGACACCAGAGCAAAGGTCATCTAGGGATCAGTGGAAATGTTGACCCTCAGCAGGACCAGATGTCACCAGCTGTCTGTGCGCGTACCTCAGTAGGAAGGTAGTCGAAGCGGAACACAAATCTCCAGTTGAAGTTTCCTTCTCCGGTCAGAGAGTTGAAGTGGACGTCAGTCTCCTGTTTTTCTCCTTCCAGTCCTTTTATCCATCTGCACAGAGATCACAATGAAACACTGAGCCGTCATAGCCAAGCAAGTTCACTCTGCCCCGCCCCCCCACAGGTACTGATGCTTCACCCGTCAGGTCTCCATCCTCAGTAAATAGTAATGTTTTAAAATATGCAACCTTCTTCCATTTTTCATATCCTGTTAATCGTTTTTTTACAACTTCAGATTTATGTTGTCCGTCAGTTTTATTAGTCACATGAAATCAGGCAGTAAGACAGTGTCCTCAATTAGGACCCTAGAGGACGTGTGTGTGTGTGTGTGTGTGTGTGTGTGCGCGCTTGTGAGTCTGACCCTTTAACGTAGATGTCGGAGGACGGGATGCCAGTGAACGGGTTTACATCATCCAGAAACACGTCATCGGTGTTCCAGATGATCACACGCAGCTCATACCTGTCGTCATGGAAACAACAACAAAGGTTACATAATGTGATGCTTTCACTACTCTATTTGACTCTACTGTACATGATAGATTCTACTCGACTCCTCTGAAGTTAACAGAGTCTATTCAGATCAACTGTATTTGATATATTCTACTCGTATCCACTGTTTAAGATTCTTTTTTACTCTGCTGTTCTCAATAGATTTTATTTGACACAACTGTATATGATGGATTCTACTTGACTCCACTGTACTATATAGATTCTAGTCAACGCCACTGTATACAATATTCAAATCTGCTGTACTCAATAGATTCTATTCAAATCTACTGTATTCAAGAGATTCTATTCAAATCTACTGTATTCAAGAGATTCTATTCTACTCAACTGTACTCAATCAATTCAGTTCAACTCTACTGTACTCAATAGATTCTATTCTACTCAACTGTACTCAATCAATTCAGTTCAACTCTACTGTACTCAACAGATTCTATTCAACTCTAATGTACTTGATGGCTTATATTCAACTCTATTGTACTAAATAGATTCCACTTGACCCTAGAATCTATTGACTCAACTGCACTTGATAGATTCTGTTCAACTCTCATGTACACAGTTGATGTTATTTTACTCTGCTGTACTCAATAGATTCTATTCAAATCTACGTACTCAGTATATACCATTTGATTCTACTGTACTCAATAGATTATATTTAACTCAACTGTACTTTATAGATTCTACTCAACTTTAATGTACTTTATAGATTCTATTTGACTCAGCTGTACTCAATAGATTCTATTCAACTCTAATGTACTTGATGGCAAATAAACAACTCTACTGTACTCAATAGATTCTATTTGACTCAACTGCACTGGGTAAATTCTATTCAACTCAACTGTACTAAAGAGACTCCATTTGACTCTAATGTGCTTGATAGATTCTGTTCAACTCTACTAAATAGATGCTTTTTGACTCTACTGTACTTAATGGATTCTATTCAACTCCACTGTGCTAAATAGACTGTGTTCGACTCTACTGTCCGTGATAAATTCTATTCATACCACTTTACTAAATATATCTCTTTTTGACTTTACTGTTCTCAATAGATTCTATGCAACTCAACAAAATAGATCATATTTGACTCTAGTGTACTCACTAGATTCTATTTGACTCTACTGTACTCAATACATTTTGTTCAACTCTACTGCACTTGACAGTGTGTTGACCTACTGTTCAGGTAGGCGTGGCTTGATGTCAACAGGGGGTGGAGCCGGGACATCATTTGGAAACATGTCCACCCACATATGAAGGAAACCCTGGAACAGACACACACACACACACACACACACACACACACTGATGATGACGTGTAACAATACTAGTCGCAGTATGTTGCTGTAGTCGTAGATGTTTGTCCTGTAGTTACTGTCTGTGTTGTGGTTACCTGTGGCAGTCCAGGTTTGTCCTGGTTCAGCAGGGACCGGATCTCCACATGCTCTGGGACCAGAGGAAGGGCTCCAGGGAGGAACTCGTTCATCTCCCCCCAGCGCCGCAGCACGCTCAGGGCTGCATGCTCCTCCATCTGTACCTCCTCCTCTGGAGTCCGCTGGTTCTTCTTCAGCAGATCTGACAACAAAAACAACAACACATCTGTTTAATACAGGGCTGTAACTGCTGATAATCTTGTTGTTAGAGTAGGAGGTGACTGCAGTACAAGGGGAGCAGCACTAGGACTATTGTGTCAGTAATAGGAACGGCAGTACAGCCTAAGTAGTGGATGTGGGGATTCGTCGAACATGTGGTGGTAGCAATATTAGTAGTGGTTCAAGATATGAATCCACAGAGGGACAATCATTGACTGTTTAGTTCAGCTCTGTACATTATGTTCATAAATAAAGAGACCTAAGATTATGACCTACTGCACCTGGCTAAGTGTGTCTGTCTGTCTGTTTGTCTGTCTGTCTGTCTGTGTCTCTGTCCGTCCTACCTTCAGGTATTGCGTCAGGTGGAATCTTGAAGATCTTGTTGAGGACTTTGACCTCAGATGTTCTGTACTCCGGTAACGAGATGCCGTTCTTCCTGCAGAGCTCTGCCAAAATGGTTGATGGTTTCTTCGCGTCACGCCACACATTGTAACCGTCACTGCAGAGAAAAGTAAAGGGACACACAGGTATGCAGGTACACATTTAAAGTGACAGGTACTCTATTGACGAAGTTCGTAAAACAGACATTAGTTCTAGCAGTGTGTCGTAGTGGTACTAATGTTTTGGTTATGGTATTAAATTGTCATAATATTGGTTCTAACATGTCATAATACTGTTGCTTTTGTATTTCCATTCTACTACTAACATGTCAAAGTAGTTTTGGTACTGATATGTCCTACTACTTATACTGTCTTGGTTCTAATGTCATTTGTATACCAACATGTCATAGTTCAGGTTCTGACATGTCATAGTTGTAGTTCATCTGGGTTGTAGTACTAGTTGTAACATGTTGTACTTTTGATACTAATGTGTCACGGTTCTGAGATTAGCGTGATGTAGTTGTGGTACTCACGTGTCATAATAAAGAGCCAGACCGCAGCTAGCTCTGTGGCGGCTGTAGAACCGGTTCTCCAGATCAATTCGGGTCTCGCCGATGACGTCATCAGACCCTATCATATCGTGGTCCATCACTGTGACAACCAACTCTGTCTCCAGTGGAAAAGACACTGTGAATTCAAACATCCTGAAAGACAGTGTCAGACATACAGACAGTCAGATAGACACTCAGACAGACAGACAAACAGAGAAGGTTGGATGGGTACAGGTAGACAGACGGGTACTGACTCTCCGAATGTGGGGTTGAGCTGTTTGGGGATGTAGCGATCTTGGGTGTCCAGACTTTGCTCTCCAGCTTCAACCACCAGATACGGGTCAGCTTTACCATTGGGGTCTGTGGGAGCCAGATTGGTGGCCTGCAGGACACAGAGACAGTAGAAGACAGCAGAGCTCACAGTCCACTCTTAGAAACAAGGGTTCAAAGGATTCTTCTTGAAGGGCTGAGGTTCTAGCCAATACCATATACCTCTAAAGAGCCCCCTTTTTTGAAAGAATGGATTCTTCAAGCATTCTTTGTAAGACTAAGAGTTACAGTAAGAGCCCTTTTTATCCAAAGAACCCTTTTTGAAAGAAAGAGTTCTTTTAGGATTGTCCTAATCCTCAAAATTCAAATGTTTACCCATGTTTCAATGGTATTTTTAAGTGTAGATGTGTCTGGAATCCCCTTAATCAATTCATTTTACTTGTGTTCTGCCATAGTTGATATCTTGACCATTATTTCATGCCACACAATACCACACTGTCTGCCTGTGCCCTATATTGAGCTCCGCCAGCTTGTCAGCTATTCTTCCATAGATTTGGTCATTTCGAGTTGCCGACTCAAAGTCCCGCTGAATTTCTTCAGCAAATGTCAGCTTATTGCATTGAAAAGATTGTTGTTTAGCAGCCACCTCTTATATGTGTGATGTCAGAGAATCCTTGAATGTACCAACATTTTAAAGACAGTGTAAAGGATATTTTGTAAAATATCTAAATATTTAAGTGAGTAAGAGACACGGGCAGGCCGTTTATTGACAGAGGGACAGGTACCTTGACGACGTAGACTCGGATCAAGACTTTGATTGGTGAGTTTTTGGGGAGTCCATTGGTGATCTGACACTTGGTGTCTTCTTCATCTCCTGGATCAATCGGATAAATTAGGAAGGAGCCCTGGGGATGGAGAGAGTGGAGTAATGTACACTTCTCTGCAGACTAACAGACAGATAGACGGACAGACAGATCACCATCCACAGTACCTTGTATTTTCCCATCAGCCTCTCCTCTTCATCCTCCTCATCATCCTCAATGCTCGATCTGCCTTTATATAGTGGGAAGATGTGCAGCCAGTCCTGAAACTGACTGAACTCTGACTCCAGATCACCTCCGTACAGCTGAACACAAACACAGGCATACATGTTAAAAAATGTGCATTCAATGACCCCTGTTCGTAACAGGCCGAGAGTTTGGTTTGTAGTACTGCTGCTTGCAGCTTTCTTGAGAACCGCTCATCCAAACAACTTCACACTCGACACTGCTTCTCTGGGTCCTGAGCAACACAACGAGGCCCCAAACAGCAATAGATATAATACGATGTTTAGATATGGAAAATAATGTTTAAAAAAGTTGGAATGGACGTATAAGTTAGCCAACCTGAAGAATGAACTGTTTGGCAACCAGACCAAGCCTCTAATTGAGACAGGCCTTTATTTGTCAAAATGTGCAGCCACATTAGTAAAAGGACAAGGTGCTTAATTGAAGTTTTATGGTACACACATTAATAGGTTCCTGGCTTTATAGTTAAATGTACCGTTACTGCAAACCCACTCTGCCTTCACTTGTCTGTCTGTCAGCGTCATGATACTGACTGATCCTCTGTCTTACACAGGAACTAAAGGTCTTTATGGGTCTGCTTGATTCTTAGTATCTCAGACCTGACCCAGGACCCAAATCAGAATCATATTCAATCACATCTTGGGGGCCTGTATGAGCAGTAGAAAATGGATTGATGGGTTTGGGTTGTCTTTCTGAATTCTCCCTTCGTTTACAAATACCAGAGACATGTTAGACATTGGATTTAATGTTCTCATATTGTTGCACATTAGTGCAGCCCTGAGCTGACAGACTGGACTGTGTCAATCAGTGACCTGTAGTGTGGCAATCTTCTTGCGTTTGGGAGGCTCAGTCTCCACAACCACGATCTCCTCCTCCTCCTCTTCGATGTTCGCCATTGTCATGTTCGCTGCATCTGAACAAAAAAGAAACAACACTATTAACACTAACAGGGGCAACTCTGCTCGAGCTGTTTTCATTTATTTTCTGTCGATATTTCATTAGCTAGTATTTTTGTCTCATTGTACATATTTTTTTGTTGTTTTTCTCACCATGTCACTGCCAAAACCTGCTGATTGTGAAAATCTGCCCTCAGACTGACATGAGAAGAATGTTAATGATCTTTTGTGAGCTAATCTTCTGTAAAAAGTACAAACTTACAGGACTTTTTATTTGCAGAGATTATTTTCCAGTTCACTTCAATTCAGTCGTGAGCCCTTTTTACAGAGATCACACCTTAGGGCCGCTATGAAGTCCCTTCTTTATGCCACCTCTGCATTTTTACACAGAACCAAACAACGGTGGCATCATTCCGCTCCAGTATGTGATTTTAAATAGCATGCCAGCATTGTGGAATCAAAAGAGGTTTAATGGGCATGACACGAAAAGCAGCGTTGGCCTCTAGTGTGACATAAATCATATGTACCATATGACAATAACAATCATTTACTGTCCCTGTTATATGGTGACTGATCTCGTCTTCTGCTCAGAGGGTAAGGAGCTCCTGGACCTCATGGTTTTCCCAATTTGCTGACATTTTTGGCCGCTATACTTTGAGTTTATCGCTAAATCTACTGCGGAGGGGCCCATGCGTAATATGTCGACAAAACATCACACCTGAGTCACCCATGATCCTGTCCTGCTGGCTGTCCTGTTTACACAGACATTGTTTTGGCTGTGTTACTACCTCCATTACCAGCTCAGAAACAAGACAACTCTGTCCTCAAATTTTGTGATCGTACCTTTTATACAGAATGGTGTGACGGGATAATGGCGCAATATTCCCACCCTGAAGAGGCAGTGTAAAAGGGGCTATAGTTTTATCACAACAGCATCTAGTGGACTTTACAGGAACTGCAGGTTAACACACGTTAACTCTGACTTTAATCACCTTTATGTGGTGCTGCTCTAAAAAAACTGCAATCATGAATAATATAATATTTTTATTCAATGGCTGACTATGATAAAATACACATTATTATGACTGAATAACAAAGTAGAAGTTAAAACTGAACCTGTCTCTGCTTGTTCCTCCAGCTCCTCTTCTTCCTCAGCAGCCTGCAGACAGACAACACATCAGACAGGTGAGTACAGAACTGATATATTAATTACTTTAATGCTGAATATGTAACTTAACAAGTTTATTCAGACAGGTAAACCAGCGTCTCACCTGTCTCTCCATCTCCTCCAGTGAAGCATAGTATTTGGACCACCAGTCCAACTCCTCTATCTCAGGCAGCTCCTCCTCTAGTTCCTCACCCATCTTCATCAACTTCTTCAGAGGAGCCTGGCAGAGTGTAAACAGTAACTCACTCTTTAATCCTCTGAAATCTGGTTTTAATTTGCCTTAAAAAGTTTTTAACACACAGAAGAGGACACCAGATACATACATCGACCAGTTTGATGGGGTTGATGGGAATCTTTGTCTGTGTCACTGACAGGCCACTGAGTCCCATACGCTTCACTGACATCAGAGCGTCCATAGTCTTTGGAGGCTGCTTCACTGCAGAGACACAAAGTGAAACTGTGTCGTAAGAAACTTTAATAGAGAAGTAAACTGTGAATCCCACAGGAGGACAGAGCCAAGTAAATGGTCAATGAAAATGCTCTGGAACCATCTATAGTACATTACGTGTCTGAATGTTATGATGTTTTCAAGACAAATAGCTACAGCTATCTCATAGACACTACTACTGTGAATATTACTCCATCACTTCTGTCTTAGCTCTAACCTTTTGGTTTTGGCTCATCATCTTCCTCATCTTCGCCCTCCCCGAGCTTGCGTGGGCCATAGTCCATGAGGCTCTGGACCACGTGGGTCCCGACCAGAGCGAGCCGACCAAATGCACGATGCTCGACCACGAACAATGTCAGAGGAGGGTGGAGGTAGGCCTGCTCTGGCAGCTCCTGATTGGACCAAACACAGGAAGACGAAACGGGAAAACAGGAAAGAGAAGGTTAGACATGTCTCTCCTATGTATGCATGCAATGGGTGTGTTTGTTTGAGTCCGATGTGTGGACCTTAACTAATGTTAGTAACCATCCCTATGACTGACCACGTCCATGTAGCCGACCAGCTCTTTGAAGTTGGCGTGAGTGCTGTAGCTCTCCATCTCTTCAGACTCCAGCTGTCGTCCTGCACACTCCACCCTCACCAGGGGACGCTCCACCTCAAACAGGTGCACACGCTTCAGCTCCCGCAGACCCCAGAACAGCACCTGAACACACACACACATACAAAAACCATAGACTGTGAAAAATAGTGGCCGTAGTTATTGTGACATCACCCACTGGTTTGTGGACTCTTGTGTTGAAGCCTCAGGCATTTTGGCCGAATCCATGTTGTTTTTCTTAGGACCAGAAGTGACCATATTTAGGGGACAGGCTGACACTGTGGAGGGACAAAGATCTGACTGAGAAGCTGAGGACACTATTGACAGACGGCCTGTCACTTAAAGCAGCACCGCCCTTAATTATGTGTCATTGTAGGCCTTAAAAACACGTAAGCGATTGAGTAATATGAAAACCCCCGAACAGTTGTCACGACGAGGGAAATTAATTTAGAAACCAAAACTATTTTTGTACCAGGCTGTAAACATGATTATATCTGCTGTAAAGTTGGGCATTTTATCATGGAGCCAGCCTCAAGTGGCCATTAGAGGAACTGCAGTTTTTGGCACTTTGGTGTAGGCTTCATTTTTCAGCCCCGGAGGCTGCTGCTTAACAAAAACACACAGGTAGGATCAGTTACCATGTATGTGTGTGTGTGTGTGTGTGTGTGTGTGTGTGTGTGTGTGTGTGTGAGAGACCTCGATCCTGAAGGTCTTCAGAACAGGTCGGACTCCTTCTGGGATGATGTAGAAATTCTCCTCCTCCAGGTAGGTCAGCTCCTGAGGGTCCACACTGCTGGGGATGCAGGGCTGCAGGGGGTGATAGGATTTTCTGGTTCACTATCTGGAATGAATTCATGTGTACTTCTTTTTTGTGATTTTTCTTAAAGGTTTATTTAAACTCTTTTTGTTTTGTCCATTAATTCAATCAGTAAAAATAACATTTTGTATAGGCCCGGATCACACAGAAAGCGCTTTAGCAGCTGGAGGCACCTTTTTGTAATTGTTTTTTATGAGAATGAAGCTTTTTGCTCGTGGTTTGCGTTGCTACACATCTTGCATTTCTGCACTTTAGGTGCCTGGCGCTTTTGCTGGAGCCCTTTAAACTCCTTGAGTTGAAAAGACTTCAACTCGGAACAACAAATTTACAGTTGATAAACAATAGAGGAGAAACTGGTGTGTCATATATCAGCCAAAAACTGCTGTAGTCTGAGTTTGTCTTAAGTGATGTCAGTGTTCTCAAATCTCAGGTACAAACTGTGATTTGATTGATGAAATTATGGACAGTAAAGACAGACAAACAGAGAGACTGATTGATTGACAGGTGTTACCTCTCCAAACCTAGAGTAGTCCAGCTCGATGAGCTCAAAGGCAGCCAACAGCTCGCCAGCAGGGAGTCTGCCCATGCTGATGTCATAGAAACGGAGGCGGGGCTTCTGGTAGTACTGCTCCACAGATTTAATCTCCGGCTCGGCAAATGCCCGACCCAGAGGCCTTACAGCGCCCTGCACACACACACACACACACACACACACACACACAAGCTATTAAGACATCACTTCCTGAATGTGCAGAGACAACAGCAGATTGTGGAGAAGGCAAACAACGTTAGTGTTACCATGGAGTTGTAGTCGTAGATGCTGATGGTGATGAGGGGCGGGTCTTGTTGGAGCTCCTCCCTCGTTCCCTCCAGCAGGACTCTGTCAAACAACAAACACTCGCTCCAGGCTGGAGAGAGAGTTTCATACAACACCTGAACACACACACACAAACACAAAATGTGTGTGTTAAAGGGGCATTGCACTGGTTTTACACATATAGTTCAGTTTACTGGTCATGGTGAGTCCCACATGTCAAAATAGTTGTATAATATTTTCGAAGAACACAGAAAGGGTTTAAAGACTGACACTATCCCATTGCATCATGGGAAGTGTACAGTCCAGCTGTATTTGGAGCTTGTCCCACATTAGACATTAAAAGTCAGTCAGGATATCTCAGCTTGTGAGTTGTCAAAATGTAAAATTCAATGCACTCATCCATTGAAAAATCAAATATAATCTTTTAAACAGCGAGACAGGTATAAACCTACCCTGGTGACCTGGCACTGTGTAGAGAAGACGACCTTGAGGAAAGGATCTGATAGGCCGTTATCATCAGCAGCCATCAGGCCACGCCCCTGGTACAAGTGACATCGTAGCTGGAAGTACCTGCTGTCTGCAGAGAGAGAGGGAGAGATAGGTCTACCTTCACCTGACCAAACTGCTGCTGAGTCCAGGTACAGCTTCATGCTTGACAAGTCAAAGTAAAACCAATCACCGGGCTTTTATTTTGAAGGACAAACTTTTCTCGATTTATTCTAATGTCAGGCATGAAGTCCTGAGCAATATCCCTGTGCAGAAGCCACTCCCCCTGTCGACTCACCCTGGCAGGACAGACTGACAGGAAGCTTCCTCTTCGCCCCAGGGACCAGCCTCCTCTGCTGCTCCTCCTCCTCCTGCTCATAGATTGGTAGAAACTCATCCGGCAAGCAGCCGGTGGCTTCTTTATTGTACTTGGCCAGACCGAGCCACAGGTAGACCTCCAGCTTTGCAAAGATCTCACTCGCTGAACCTCCTGGAGACTGGACAGACAGACAGACAGACAGATAGACAGACAGACAGATGATTTCAGAGAAATGGTGAGCATTATCGATGATAATGATCTATGATGAGACATAGTGATGAGCGTCACTGATGATTTTAGAGACGGACAACAGTGTTAGAACTATTACCCTCATGTATAGGGTGGTCACTCTGCCACAGTCCCGCCCCCTCTGCTCCTCCACCAGTGAGAAGAGGATGGAGTAGGCAGGGATCCTGACATAAGCCAGTCGCTTGCTTCCACTCAGTAACCATAGAAACGCATCCGGGATGGTAGTCTGAGGCTGGAGAGAGGGTGGTGTGAGGGAGAGGGTGTCAGACCTCAGAAATACTGTATATACTGCAACCTTCAACGTCTTTGTGGTGACCTCTCTGTGACCTCTGACCTCTTTAGCAAGTAGGCGGAGTTTCCGCAGGAGTTTCCTGCTGTCCATCAACCGCTGTTTGACTGTCCGTCTGGTGACCCTCCGCCTCGCTCTCACCGCCTGTCTGGCCACAAAAAACTGGAAAGAGGCAGAAATTACAGTTAGACGGACAAAAAGGTAGACAGGTAGAAAGAAAGACAGATGAGAACAGACTCACCAAACTCTTCTTGATAAACTCCTTCCTGCGTCTGTCCAGGTTGTTGGGACGAGACTGAGACTGAGACCTCCTGTCTGCGATAACACTAAATTGCCTGCAGAGAGACAGTCAAGATGACAGACAGAGAGACAGACATGGGGATAAAACAAATCTAAAATCAAACTAAATCTATTCTTCTTCAGTTTTCAGAAAGAGAAGACTGACTTGCAGGAGGCCACCAGCTCCAGCAGCACCTCCACCAAACGTTCCTTTGCGTTACTCTTCGGCCTCCTCGACAGACGTTCCACCTCATCAAGGCCAATCTCCTGAAAGAGAAAAGGGGAGCAGAGGACAACAGGTTTTTAGACATTATGTGACATTTGTCATGTCAGTCTTCCTTCTGTGTTAATAACTTGACTCACCAGCCTGTCGGCCGTCTTGCTGAGCCAGTTCGCCTGATAGAGACGAAAGCTGTGATCTTCAAACTGACTCCAGACAAACAGACAAGGCTTCTGTTTGTCGGAGGGAGGCTGGAGAGGAATACAGTAGAACGACCTAAGGGACAGACGGACAAATGGAGGGGCACACAGTCAAGTAGAAAGATAGCGAGTGGTCAGTTGTTTGTGCAGAAATTACTTGGTCAAGAATCACTACCCAATCATGGTAAATGGACTGCTCTTATATACAGCAGTATTTTTATGCAAAGTACATTCAAATTTGCCTTCACTTCACACACACATGCACATCGATGGCAGCAAGCCACCATGCAAGGTACTGGCCATACTATCAGCAGCAATACAGGTTCAGTGTGTTGCTTAGCATCACCTCAGCAAGGGATCGGACCACCAAGTCTGTGATCTAAGATCCAATCTACCTGCAGAGCATCAGCCATGGAAGGGTTTGTGTGTCCCTGTGACTGTGGGAGCTATGTTGATGGGGGGAAAACCTCCTGGTGAGGTCTGTAAAGGCAAAATGGTGCCAAGTGGGAGGCCCGACCGAGAGAATTTCAAGAATGTTTAAGAATTGGGAGCTTCAGGATAAAGTGTTTGGACTAGGAATTCTGGGGCCACCTCCCAGATCCTGTCTTTGGAGCTCCACTGCCTTCGCCTCAAGGATGAACTAGGATCTTGTCAGACATTGGAAGGGTTCAGGAAGGACAAATTGTCTGACAACTCAGGACAGTCACACATGGCTTTGTTCTCGAGAAGGAAGACCCTGATTGGGGATATTTTTGGGCAAGTAAAGGAACACTTTGAGAAGCTATTAAACCTTCTGACATGCCGTCTGTGGAAGAGGCAAGGTTAAAAAAACCTAAAGTAAGTTTTGCCGCAGCCCATGGTAGTCTCTTGTCCCAAAATACACTGGAGAGATTATCTGACCTGGCAAAGTTCTGGGATCACCCTTAGCCCTTTTCCACCAATGTTGAACAGGCTCTATTCCATTTCACACACCCGATTTTGAATTGTTTGGAGCATTTTGACCAAAAATAAATTGGTTTGGATCCTGAAAATTTTGTTCCCAGCTGGAACTAAGAAAACAGCAGGTTTTCCTTGACCTGAAGTGCAAATGAGATGTCATTAAGGGGCGTGTCATGTTCTATAGATTGTAAAGTCTTGTACATGATAGTCTCTTACATCTTATCATTACCAGATGGTCCATGCTTGTTTTTTGGATAAAGAACATCAGTAGACAATAAAATCTTACATTTAATCAATGCTACCTGCCATCTTGCTACTTCCGTTGACTACCTTTGAATGACAGGTGAGTTACGCATCCTTGATTACAATGCTTCTGCCAAAAATTGGTGGAATTGGGGCTGGTTTGGTTCTAATGCTGTGTTCACACCAGGCTTAAATAAAACAAGTCACACAAGTGAATGAGTTGTAAAGTCAATGTAAAGAGGTGATTAGAAGCAAATTCCCGCCAGCGGACACATGAAGCGATGTAAGCGATGCAAATTGCATGAATTAAGTGGCATGAATGATGCAAGTAGAGCAAATTTGCATCATACGCTTATTTGCGAGAGCTGAAAAACATGAACTTTAGTGACCGATTCATGTTGTGATAGCCAATCAGCATTAAGATCTTCAGGGAAGGTATGATGCCTTTTCGCATCTTTTGGGCAGTCGTGTACACACAATTTCACACACATATGATGATGATGGAAGTTATTCACGTGTATAAAGCAAGTCAACACAAAATATTCTAGCACTTAAACTGGTAATGTGATGCAGAATCCTGAACAAAACCAGTTCATGCACCAGAGTTAGTCTGGTGAAAAAAGAGGTACCAGAGGTAGCTGGATGATGGGACTGGGGAGAGAGATGTCTCTTATTCGGCTATCTCCCACCTGCAGTAGTAGGTGTAGTAGTTATCTGTGTGGGCACAGGTGTTACTTACCTGTCATACTCAGTGGGTTGGGGTCTCATGGCAGCAGATACAGATCTGATCTCAGGTTCGGGACTCAGCACCTCCTCTCTGTCCAGCTCCTCCTCTGAGTCTAGCAGACCCTGCACCTCTTCATTTAGATTGTCCCTGCTCCTTCTCAGCTCGTCTCTGCTCCTCCTCAGCTCCTCTTTGCTCTGGCCTTTCTTGGATCTCCCGACCCCCACGGCCTTCCCATAATTCCCTGCCAGAAACAGAACAGTTGATGGAGCCCAGGGGTTTGATGTTGGAGATAAAATTACACATCTGAACCGAAGGTAGTCAAAGGGTCTCGCTCAGCCTAACTCAGAGTCCTGCATTTTCAAGACCCTCTACCACATTTGCATCTGCTGCACCCAACCAAACGCACGCAACTGCATATCCAATAATAACCATTTACTGCTCAAATAATTCAGTTAGACAACACGTTTAAAGTGATAATTTTGGACATATCATACATGTGAAACTAAGACAATATATTTTAAAACAAAGATGACTCAGAAAAATTTGATTCAGATAATATTTTTTCTCATTCTCATAACGTTGAGAAGCATATCTCCACAGTTAAAAAATTGTTAGAAAATTGTCAGATTAATCGATTATGAAGGTAACTGTGCAGCCCTAGTTCAGATATCCAGGAAATACAACACATAGTTTACCTATGGAGAGTTCAAAAGCCAGCGGTCTAGTTCCTACAGATGGGTCCATCATGGTGACTTCAAACAGCGAGGCGAACAACAGAAACTCCTCCCTTTGTCCCAGGAAACCCTGAGGACAGAGAACAAGAAGAAAAATCTCAGAGCTGCAGGAAGTCACTCTATTATCTTACTGGAACACCTCGTTATCTGCAACTCTGTCTCGTGGAGTGAAGCTCTCTTGTAGCTCCTCTTCTGTTGCCTTGTATTGTATATCCTTATAATTGGACGGAAAATAAGTAGTTTTAAAGGCATTTCTTTTCACCGCTATGCAGATGATATACAATTATACGTTACGGACGAGAAGGAAAAATGGCGAAAAATGGGTAAAATGAATAAAAAAAGGGGGTTACAAAGAAACAAAGAAAGGCAGGAAAAGCACATGGACTTCACATGGCCCAAACAACACACTGTCTTCTTTGATTCAAAAAAGTTCAAAAGTAGGAATGATAAAAAATAAAGTTATATATTCTGTAATCTTTAATATCACAGACACACAACCAAGAAACAGTTTGTTTAAAATGGCTCATTGATGATGGTGGTGTTGGTGGTGTCTGCACTGACCTCAGGGAGTGGGTGGATCTCCTCGACCTCCACGGTAACTGACTCTGGTACCTCAACTCCTGCCTCTCCTGACTCGTCGCCCATTCCGCTGTCAGCCACAGACGCTACCGCAATAACCACAAGACAAAATGTGACTGTTTCTGCTCACAGGAGATATTTACTTTACGCTTCTTCAGAGGTTGAACCATCAGACATTTGTACAGTAGCAACATTTCAACATGATGAATAAACAATGATAGGAAACTACACCCTCTCGTTTACAGTTTAGTTCTTCATTTCTCCTGCTTCTCAGGACACTGACCTTCTCTATTCTTCTCCTTCTTGCTGCTCCTCTTCTTCCTCAGTCCCAGTTTCCCCAGTGCTCCCTTCATCTTTAAGGACACACAAGAAGAAATCACATAAGATTTGGTGATGTTATTTGAGAGAGTTGCTGAGATCAGGTGAGTATCATTAAGGTCACAGGTTAGATATTTTGGTCTCCAGTGGTGGAAAGTTACTACTCTTAAGTACAGTCTTTGAGGTGCTTAACTTTAACTTGAGTATTTCCATTTTCTGCTACTTTACACGTCTACTCCACAACAATACTGTACTTTTTACTACACTACATTTATTTGATAACTTAAGTTACTGGTAACTTCAGACTGATAATTCAAAATATATTCAATAACTTAATTATGATTTATCATTATAAGTTAAAATGACTTTTTCCAGAGGGGAAATTGACAAACTTAACAGCAGTATATGTAAATGTAAATGTTATTTTTGCTACTTGTAGTTAAGATTCAGGAAGTAGGAAGTAACCTTTCCCAAGGCGGCGGAGGCTACATCTTGGGTGATGGCAGCAGGGGAGGAGTAAACCTCCACAGTGAGAGCGAGGAGGATTCGACCGCGGTAGAAGATTCCATCACCCAGACCCTGGTTCAAAGCCTGGAGGAGAAAGAAAAAGGGTTAGTCAGCTGTAGTCTGGATCAGCACTGTTTTGTTTGCTCTTATCCTGCAGACATTTTTAGGATAGGTGGTGGATTGAAACGAGGGCCGCAGCGCAGGATTACAATCAAAATTATGGGTGGAGCCTGCCAAAGCACAAACTTTAGGTTTAATTTATGGGTCAGCCTGTTACCACTGGACTTCCCATGAGGTCTTGACAGTAAAGGACTTGTTTGTTCAGCATTTTAGGAAATACAGTTATTTAATTCCCTTTCTTGCTAAGACATAGATGAGAAGATGCTGCTCTGTATGATAAATATAAGGCTACGGCCAGCAGCTCGTTAGCTTAGCACAAAGACTGAAAAAAAGGGAACAGCTAGCCTGGATCTGTCCGAAGGTAAAACCAGCTGAGTTGCAGGTAACATCATCAGATGACTTGAGTTGCGCTTAGACCGGCCAGTTCACACCACTGCAATTTTTCTCTGCAACATTCTAAAATGCTTTTGTCTCATCACGAATCTTTCGTCGGAACTGGGCTTTAAAGGTCCAGTGCAAACTATGGTGGTGAGGCGAGGAAAGTAAAACACAAGATTCTTATTTTCAGGTGATTAAAATACATAGAGATAAATCCTACACACTGGACATTTAATTTAATTTAATCAGTGAGCCTCTGAGGTGATGTTGGACATATTTTGTTACCTTTGAACAAAGCCAGACGAGCTGTTTCCTAGTTTCCAGTCTTATGCTAAGCTAAGCTAACCATCTGCTGGCTGTTAGTCTTATATTTACCGTACAGACATGAGAGTGGTATCAATCTTCTCTTTTAACTCTCAGAAAGAAAACAAATGAATATATTTTCCACAATGTCAATTTATTGTCTTAAATGTCAGGTTTGATTTGGTCGTGTCTGGTTTACCTGGTGGACGTCTCCGAGGGTGGAGTTCTGAGGAGAACCATACAGATTCACCCAACATGGACCGAAGGTGGGGTTAAACCCTGCAGACAGACAGATATTTCCAATAAATTCTCCAAAATAACGGTTCAAATAAAGGCTGGCACAAATAAGTGGTCTCTCTTGAAGGCTAAAAACATAAACTACACACATGATTTCAACATCACAGATTCCACCAGTACAGCAACACATCCATGTCATACCACTGAGCTACATGCAGCTCCTTTTATGACACTGTTCTCACCAGTTGCTTCTACTTACATTTGGCAATCTACACTTCCTATAGATGTTTCACGTTAAAAGCCTACACAGAGGGGAATAACTGTGTGTCCTTGGAAACACTAAAAGGCTTTTTCTGTGAAGTATCTGAGCAGGAGGTGTTGAGCTCATCGAGTGCCCCAGGATTGAGTTGTAAAACCCAGACATGAGTTAGCATTTTAGCACTCCTGGTTCCCTGGTCTCAAGGTCAATGGTTTTTTAAAAAGGTTTTCGGTTAGGTGCCTGAATTAAGGTCTGTGGTTAAGACAAGCTTAAGAGACTTTTAGGTTTCGTTTTATGACATAAAATGGGTCAATAAATACCCCACTCATGAGTTTTAAAAAAGGCAGTTGCTAACAAGTGGCTAAATGAGACAACAGAACATCATCATGTCAAACATGACTTAACAACCGTGTTTGGTGGTGACATTAGGTCAGTGCACTGTAGTGTAGTTTGTTTACAGCCTAACAAGAAAAAACCTGCTAATCGTACCGTTCCTGGTGGGGTCAGAAATCTGCTGCAGATCCAGGAAGTGTGTTGCTAGGGCGATGTCTCCCATCTTGGCATCATCGAGGACCTGGATTCTGATTCGCTGAGCCAGAGGAGGAAACTGCTCAATGAAGGAAATCTCCTCGTTCCAAACTGGACAGCTGGTGGCGCTGGCGACTGAAGTCTCCCCCTGCAGACACACAGACACTCAGTACGATTAGAAAATTTCTCCTTGTTGAAGTATCAAAAGATAATTTGCATATTTTGACCAAAAAGTGTCAAGAAGTAAAAAAACAGAGGAACTTAACTACTAATAAAACATTCCCTCTGTATATTTATGTTTGTGTTTCCACCTCCTCCATTCAGAAACCCTCCTGACATCACATTGCCAATTCCAATTGCTTGTCGACTTTGAATGAAGTGTGTTGTACAGTGATAAAACTACTGTTTATTTACATGGAATTTCCTGGGTTTGACACATTTTGGGTCTGTTTCAGATTAAACATAAAAGATCATACTTTTAAACAAAGTAAACGCACTGATCTTTGTAGGGATCCTTTCCATATTGATGTTAGATACTCATACCTTTGTTCCAGCAAAATTAGCACGTGTGCAGGTTTTTTAAACACGGAAAACCCACTAAAGGTAGGCAACAGACTGCTTTCCTATCGCCAGTAGACTAAACTGTGTACACAGCTCTGCAGCAGACAAGTATGCCTTTCTGTGTTTTTTTTTCTTTGTGTGATGTTCAACATCACTGTCAGGCCAGAAAAAGGGTTAGTAAACAGTAGAAAGCAGAATGGAGGCCGTTGAAAATGTTAAGGTGGTTATGTCTTTTTATATATCTCTTACTTATTCAGTCTCCCTCTCAAACTCGGTGCCGTCTACATTTTGAATGATGTTTGAGTGCTGCTTAGATGGAGACATTGGCAGTGTCCACCTGGGTGTTGTATTTCCATCACTGCTCGTCAAGGTAGATCAGCGCTGGAGCTGATAAATATCAGTGACTACTGCACAGCCATTTGTCCCAGAAATTAATGTTGATTGTAACCTTTCACATTAAATACAAAATTCTGATGTTTGTGGGTTTCTAAGTCCAGTGGGAGAGGGGCTTTAAAATAATAATCTGTGACTGTCAGTGTCAAAAACAAGCACTGTTAGTGTTCGTACATTCATGGTGCACTCATGCCCCAGGGATGATATTGCAGCCTGTTTCTGAACCAATCAGTCATTTAAAAACCAGGTACAGGTTGAAAAATACCAAAGCCACCTTTTAATACTTATGTACTTTTATTTAAGTAGAATTTTGGATCCAGAACTTTTATTTTCATTGAAAATAGCTACAATGTGGTTTTGGTATTTTTACTACAGTAATGGATCTAAGTACTTCATCCACTACTGCCAATCAGGAACATCCAACCCTGCAAGCTCCACCCCAAAAGTCCCCCCACAGGACAGACCTTTTTGGTACCTGTATATAGTACAGAACTAAAGTTAGTCTCCAAATTCCCAAAAAGCGTCTTGGTGGGCTGCTGCCCCCTGGAGGAGAATATATATCACAACATGTGTATGTACATGTCCGATTACCTGTTGTCCAGCGAAGGTCACCTGCACGTAGGGGTCAATAAAGACCGTGCGGTCAGTGACCTTTGACATCTTGGCCATCAGCCCCTCCTCCATGGTGGGCAGACCCTCGGCCCTGTAGACCTTGACACGGAACCGAGCCCAAGGACGCTCAACCGGCATACCACGAGGAAGCAGCAGGTTCCTGAGAGAAAAACACATCGTCAGAACCTGGGGCTGATCGAACCAGCTGCTTTAAGTCACAGTAATGATGATGATGAAGGTGATGAAGGTGACGAAGCATCAAGATGTGTCACTGACTTTTCTATGTCCTCACTGGCTCCGCTCGTGGAGGGCGCTGGCAGACTGGACATGCTCAGAGCGTCTCCCTTCATCAGCACACTGAGGCTGGCCTTGACGTAACCCTTGATCCCAGACCTGGTGTCTGCCGGGTCAGAGAGGGGAGCCCACTTCTGGTAGAAGCGGTGGTCTGGAGAGGTCACAGAGAGGTCAGTGAGTGTGGTACAGTGTGTTGATCAGAGTACTGCAGTGTGAGCGGTACTGGTACCTGGCTGGTTGTACACAGTGGAGATGTCAATCTTGAAGGTTCCAATGTGGGTCATCAGGAAGGCCAGAGTCCGTCTGTGGAACACCTGAGAGGACGTGACAGTTACAGGTGTTCAATTAGGCCACGCCCACTGTCTCTCACCATGGTAACAGCAGTAGAACCAGAAGAGGAAAAAAACTGTACCTTTATCTCTATGACTTTATCAAAGAGGATCTGTGGAGGCTCTTGAAACTCAAACTGGAAGTTCTGGAAGACAAGAGGAAGTAATAAGCTTGTGTTTTACTGCACTGATCTCTACTGTATTCTGCTGTACTGTACTCCTCTCTGTATTACCTCATTGTAGAAGGGGCAGTTGGTCGATTTCTGTGTATTGGTGTGTTTTTTCTGACCTCCGACTCTGATGAAAACTGCAGGGTTGATGTTCACTCCAACCAGCTTCTGAGCCTCCAGGATGTTCACATTCACCTAATTACACAAAATTTGTTTCAGTTGTTATCACCTGACACGCTTAGACTGTAATCAATATTGGGAACGTTTGATACTGTACCCCTACGTTCATCTTTGGGGGTACCCCACCTATAAAGGGGTGTCTCCAGCCTTATCTCTCACATTTTGTAGTGTACAGTGGGTTTTAAGAGGTTTTCTTGCTGAAAACAGCTGCCTGCTGCAGCCAAAATTTCAGCCATGAGGGCAGTGAGAGGGAACAAAGACCGTAAAGTTGTTGGTCGGACAGCTAAACAATGAGCTGGAAATATAAAGCTCAGTAAAGTGGAGTGGAGCAGCAGATCCAGGTGATAATTCTCTACAGGTTCATCACTATAAACAATGCCTCTCACATAAAGATCATTAAATACATAAGTTAGAGCTGCTTTAATGTAAGCGTTCCTGGGTGCGCTGGAGTGATTCTACATCACCTCAGCATCCTCTGGGAGAAGTCTGAGGATCGTCTGACAACACTGAGCCAGATATGTCCTTAAAAATGGATGGATGACTGAACTCACCTGGAAGCTCTGGACTCTGGGCGTCGCCGCAGCAACATTTCTGGACATTGGCCTGCAACGACTACACACACACACACACACACACACACACGTTGTAACAACAGAACATGAGTTGACAGAACTGAGGTAAACAGACAGACAGTGAAGTAACCAGACCTCAGCAGAGGAGTGAAGATGATGTCAGAGGCCTCCAAGTCCATCAGGTCATCATCAAAGTCATCATCATCATCATCGTCATCTTCATCCCCAGTCCGCACCAGGCTCCTCCCCAGACGCCGCGCCTCTTTCTCCAACGGACCTGGGCGAGTGATGGTCGGCTGACTGACAGAGGAGAGACAGAGAGCAGTGAATAGTTTCCCCCAAAAGACTCAGAAGTTGAGGGGCGGAGGAAATGTTTGGTTCCAGGGGATGAGAAGTTTGGGTGTTCAGACTGGAGTCCGACTGATGTTTGGGCATGTCTGATATTTAGGCCTGATGTTATCTTTTCATAGATACACTGGTATGAGTATCCAGTATAAGACTGTGTGAGTCTTGTAACTTCTCACCTCTCAGGGTCGTTGAATCCTTCATTCCTGATGACCAGCCCTGAACTGAGGATGAAGAAAGAGAAACATAATGACATGAGAGAAAAGAGTAATTTGTTCAGACTGGTCAGAGCTCCTCCTGCTGATTGGGAGGTCTGAACTAATCTTCTATAGACACACACAAAACACTGAAACCCCTACTGGTGTCTGTTGTCTGTGGATTTTTTCTCTTTTCACAGAGCTCTGTTAACAGTTTCCCCTGCCTCCAATCTTTGTGTCCTGGGCCACTTTCACAACGGTAGGTTTGACTATGGTTAGGTCAAACAAATATTCAGTCTTCATGTCATCATGTGTCTAGCAGCTTTTTAGCCAACAGCCACAGGTGTTTTATAGCAACCTGTTGCTGTTTTTCCAACGAGTATAGTGCCATGATTAGCAGATGTTTTTATGGATCTCAACCAACCAGTGTTTTGGGGGTTTTTTTGCCTTAACATACCACATGGTAGCTTGTTGAAGCATACAGTTACATAATAAAATACAAATGTAACACAAACAATTGTTGCAGAAAAGAACGGTGCCAAGACTTTTTCATGCAGTTGGGTGGGAGATGAGATGAGAGGCTGTTCAGATAATTTCAAACTCTTAGTGCTTGATTGCCTTAATTTGCCTCAAAATTCATACTCCTTCTTGTAGTCCTAACACACTTGTATCTCAACACACATAAATGACACACATATTTTGAGATTCAGTGTAAAATTAACCTTTAAAGGATATCCTCATCACATTATCTCCAATATCAAGCACAAATAAACGTCTATATATTTGCGTCCACAATAAAGATGCTTCTCATAACTCCAGAATGTGTCTGAGAATCATCTTGTTTTTAAGTTTTCTTCAGTATCAAAGGAATCTAGCGATAGCGATGTCTGTAAAGTCATGGGAACATTGCTATCAGGAACTGCTAATTGTTAATTCAGCATACTTTAAATGGGGCCAGTTTGCCAAAATATGAACAAATAAAGGTGTCAGTATGATGTAACTCTTTACCTTCTTGTTATTCGCCCCACAACATTGTTAGCAAACCACAAATTATGACGATGTCTGTGTTAGCCTGGGGTGGCTAACTTCTTAGGCTTCAAGTCAGTCTTACTTATTTTCAAAAATGTCTAACTTGCATGAGACTGATCTCAGAGCAGAGTTAGGACTGGTCTAACTAACAGATGAGTCTGAAACATCTTTCATATGACTCTATGAAGAGGAACAAGATGATTTAAATTAATAGGTGCAAATGATTTAAAAAAAAAGGAAACAAAAAGTGATCTTACTCATCCTGGTCTTCAACTTTGAGGAAGTCGACTCCGTCCCAGCCTCCTGCTGTTCCCTCAACTGGATGATACCGAATGTCCAACTCAATGTAGATCTACAGAGAGAGGATAACACACAGTGATGCCAATCAACATCATTAATATCTTATACAACAGAGTGTGTGTGTGTTTGTGTGTGTCCTTACATCAGTCAGGCTGTAGTTGGCATCAGTGAGCGGTTCCCGTAGCAACAGCCTCCCCGCGTTAACAACATGCTGGAGACTGACGACCAGCTTACCAAGGAGTCTAGATACACACACACAAAGACACTTATTTTAAATTACTCTGACATGAAAACAATGTTTTTGTGTGTATTTTGGTAGCATGTGTGTGTTTGTGTGTGTGTGTGTGGTACCTGTTGGAGAAGACTCTACTGCAGTTGTACACGCTGATGGACAAAACTTCATCTCTGGTCACTTTACCGTAGTGAGGCCAACGGAAATGCTGTGAAATAAGATACAAAATAATCTCCATTCAAAAGACTCTGTTTTATCTTTTCCTGAGCTTTCAGTCACATCTCACAGACTTCCTCCGTGAATAGATATGACAGGTGACATTAAATAATCTTCGTGGGATCACTTGATAACAGATAGTTGTATATTGGGAGAGATGGTAACCCTGTCTCAGTTGGTCTCTGATATCAGATGTGAATGGTAAATTAACTTGTATAGCACCTTTCTAGTCTTCTGATCACTCAGAGCGCTTTCACACTAAGAGTCACATTCACCCATTCACACACACGTTCATACAGTGGTTGCCAAGTCAACAAGGTGCCACCTAAACGCATCCACACACTATCACTTTGGGGTTTAGTCTCTACTGTATCTTCTGCCCAAGAACACTTTGACATGCAGACTGGAGGAACCAGGGATTGAACCGCTAATCTTTCTGTTAGTGGACAATGCTAAGAGAGACATTGAACCCCTATCTCCCTCCAGAGGCAGGATCCGCGCTGAGGTTGGAGGTTCCAAATGGCAGGGCTGTTCTGGTGCACCAGACAGGTGCACCAGCATCTCCGCTGCCATTGACGTCATGTCCGTCGGCCCTCAGAGGAGGCTGCAGTGTGCACCACTGTGGTGGCAGAGGGGGGCTTTGCAAAGATGCGTCTGATCGGGACAAGTCCCAGGCTAGAGTGCCTGCGTCCACCACACAGAGGCACCTGCCACCCTGTCTGGTAGCCACTCCCCTTGTGAGGTTACAACGGGCCGAACGAGAGGTCAAAGCGATGTTGGACGTGCACTAGTGTCTCTGGGCCTGAATGTCCTCATTGTTTTATTCTTTCTACCTTTGAGCTCTCCCTTTTTCTCACTTGAAATGTAACCAAATGTTAAAGTGAGCACACGCACACACACACACACACACACACACACACACACACACACAGAGGGATCAGTTTAGAGTTCAGCATCTTGCTCAAAGAGACTTCAGAGCCGGGGATTGAACCACCAGCACACTGAGACCAGCTGAGATACAGCTGAGGAATAAAAACTCAAACAAGAAGTAGAGAGAGACTATTTCTGTCTTGACACTGTATATTTACCACTATGACAATTATTCACCGTGTGCTAGCTTTAGGCACACACAGTACACACACATGCACACACACCTGGTCACACCTGAAGAGCAAACAGCAGCCTGACTCAGAAGCTGCACAGAGGAACATAACTCTGAACTCGCTGCTGTGTTCATGTCATTCAGAGGTGACTGTAATTACACTATCTGACCTGTCGGCAGTGATTATGTCAACAAACAGGTGGTGATGTCGTGAAGTGGGTGGAGGCTTCGCTTAACAAATATGTTCTACCTTTGTAAAATCACAATAACGTTTGTTTTGAGGAGAACCTCAGAACCACAGAGTCCCTAGGACACTTCTGTTAAATGTGTCATGCTGCTCCTTCTGTTTGGTCTGTATGACTCACAACACTACAGTACCCATCAGCCTCAGCAGCTGTTGAGACATTAAATTGAACTTTTATTCAAATTCTTCTGCAGAACTCAACCTGTAACTTCACCACACCACACCAGAACGTCCAGGTTTTGTTTAAGAGGTAAGAGAACGTCATTTAAAACCACACTGATGTTTATAATAATAACAAACTGCTACAGATCAGACAACACAACTTCAGTCATAACTTTGTTTTGCTGTTCACTTCCTATGTCTGGACTGGGACGGTACTCCCACAGAGCCAAGCTGACGTTGAGGCTCTACGGACATTCCTGGGGCCGGTTGCACAAAACACCCTTAAGTGTTCTCCTTAAGGTTTCCTTAAAATGTTCATGTAAGTATTTATAGTTTTCTCCTTGTCTTGGTCTGATACTTAAGGAATCCCTAGCAACCAAAGCAAGGTAAAAAAAAAACCTTAAGGTACCTCAGACTATCTGAACTGCAGCATGACTGAGTTTATGGGGATTGTTAATTTTTTGTTGCAATTTGTTCTTATACTCATTTTCTGGTATTAAGGGATCACATTTACTTTGTAGTTTGTGCTTTCTACGATTGTGTTCCTCCAGAGGTTTAATCTTTTCCTCCTCTGACCAATTGGAAATCCAGCACTTGGGAGGTGACTTGCAGTGTCAGAAACCAACGAAAAAAAACGTCCTTTAGCATTGGCATGATATCCGGCCAGTTGCTGGTCTAGTTTAACAGTGCCCGGTGGTGTCAGGGGGAAACGTGGCGGGACAAGTACGAAAGTTAAGGCGGCAAAAGTCCGACTGGGGCAGGCGGGTCCAACAAACACCGGCTCTCACCTGAAAGAGCGGTATTCGTGTCCCATAAGATTCTAAAGCCAAACCCTGTCGTTTTTACCTAAACCGTAGTGCGGCAATTTTAAAAGAGACTGTATGTAAACTTTAAATTTCCTGTGAAAACAGACGTGTGCTTTGAAAGAAGACAATGCATCGAACAGGCAGAACTTGACACGGTGTCCCAGAACGTCAACAACCAACACACCCAGGGTACCTTTCATGTCATATGTGGACGTGGAAAGTCCATGACCAAACGTCAATATGTGACGAAGTCGGAGTGAGAATGTGTTGTAGAGAGCAGTAGAATAACATCACAGTAAATGTTGGCATTGTACATATCTGCAAACCACTGATATGTTACATCTACACGTGTGTAGCAGATATCTTGAAACTTCACATTTGTTTATGTTTTTACGGCGCTCTGGTTAAAGTTTGGTTATGTTTAAGCACAAAAACATTTGGTTATGGTTCGGAAAAGCTCATGTTTGGGCTCATGTTTTGGTGCCACAATCACAGCTGGAAACGCTGCCGATGTGTCACTAAAAAACAACCAGTGGTCTCTAACAGTGGTCTGCACCTTGGCAGCTGTCTCACCTAGGTGTCACGTCATCCATCATGCCCTCCGCCTCCTGATGGAAAACTCAGCTCACACACATGAAATCTGAACTACGTCACCATAGAAACGTTGATATGATATGTAGTTATGAAATGTTCAAATGTACTGTAATGTGGTTGGCTAAATGTACAATGCCGACATTTTCTTCTGGTTCCTGGGCTTCAAATAAGAAAAGGAATCTCATCTGTAGGTGTGTGTGTGTGTGTTGAAGGAGCGGCTGTGTGTATGTAAGTGTACAGTAGGAGTGGTACGGTGTCCTATCAGCTCCATTAAAATAGTTTCAATCTGAAGCAGACAAATAACTGCAGCTTCCTGCTGTAACACACACACACACACACACACACACACACACACACGTACACACTGGTTATAATGATGATGTCATCGTTCAGTGTACTGATTGGCTCTGAACGTGTGACGTTGGTTCACTGACCTCGTTGAAGATGGCCAAGTTCTCACACTGCAGGATTCTGGTTTTATGGGTGAAACCTGGAGGACAGACAGACAGACAGGTAACCATAGCAACAGCACTGATGCTTCAGGCTCTGTTAGCTCGTTAACTGGCTGGTAAAACTGACCCATGACGAAGTCATTATTGATGTCATTTCAGATTCAGCGTGAATATTATTTTCATCGTTCACATTTTATGTGCAGAAACCATCTGTTTGAAAAAATGCAGTGGAAAAATCCTGATTTATTTTGGTTATCTGAAGGTGAGATGTTGCCTTGGCTTTTTAATGAGGAGACCTTTGCCGTGGCAAGATTTATAGAAAATGCCTGGCACTTAAGACAGAGAACATTGTACCCAACATAATAAGATGTTTCTGTTATGGAATTTGGCTGTCCTGAAATGTTTGCTTTTCCTTGTGGACTTGTTGTTATTGTTCTGTCATGTGGCCACCCAGGCTGTTGTTCGGTTTAGTGTCTTGTAAGCCCATACAGTATGGACTGGGCACCACTTGAAGACACTTAAATAAATAGAATCAATCAATTAATCATGTACACTGAGGCATCACCTGAGTGTTGTATGTCCGACAGAGATAAAATGTATTTGAACATGACTTATGTTAATGTTCATTAACACTGAGGTTGAGCTTGTTTGTTTTATATGTGGGGTGAATGTGTTGCTGTTGTTTTGTTGATGCAGGAAGTGTTTATATGTACACATTAATATAGAGAAATCTAAATTAAACATTATATCCATTAATTAATTATCTTGAGAGATATGTTCCTTCCTTTAAATATTTTATCAGACAGAAAACTTTCAAAATACTTTCATGTCTCTTTTAAGTACAATATAAAGTAAAAAATAAAGTATAAAATATAAAAGTATAAAATAAATAAAAGTGATTACTCAGGTTAATTGCTTTAATAATTATAGTACTCTTCTTTTTTAACCATCGTCTGAATGTAACTATGATAACGTGTGTTTATTCTCTCTATTTGCTCATAATGTGAACAGTATGTACATTAACTCAGCCTGAGCTCTGATAAACCTCCACACGTCTCCAGTCTTTAAGGAAAGGTTCACTTTTTTCCATCTTAAAACATTAGTTTGGTACCCACTTTGCTTCTTGGGATTATTCCTTCCATTGATACTGGAAATGAACACACCCTGCCCAACATGCTTCCAGTAAAAGTGATGGGAATCTACATCTACTATCTACAAAATCCACAATATAAATAATAATAGCAGCTTTAATAATACAGCACAATCCATGCATAAAACACAAAGTGCTGAACGTAAACAACAATCAAAACATTTGTGATAGAAAAATAAAGGATAAAGTAAAATTCAGTTAACACTACAGACTAAGACGAGATAAAAACAACCTCTTTGTGTTTCCTAGCAGAGCTGCAGAGGACACCAACACGCCTCCTTTTCATTCATAACATTAACTCAAACATCAGCAGTAAACACAAACAACATCACATGACTCTGTGTTGTTGTTTCACCAAACATCTGTTTGTTGGCTGTTGTTGAAACAGGAAAGGCACATGTTTGTACAGGTTTGGGTAGCATACTTTGAGGAGCTTTCTAGAAACTTTTCTACAATATACTACTTTACACAAGATTTTTGGATAGTATTAAATTATTCCCACGTTAACCAGCAACAGCATTGAAATGTTACTCACTCAGTAATGTATCAGTATTGTTTATAATAACATAAAATATATAAAGTCTGAGAGAAGGTATTCTACGTAAAGAGTGCTTTACCTTTGATAGTTAAAGGACACTTTGCTGCTGTGACTTTAACTTATTTTTTAAACCAAGACTTTTATCTAAAATTGAGGAGTTAAAGGTCCAGTGTAGGATTTAGAGGCCTCTAACCCTGGTTCGATTCTAACCAGCGGCCCTTTGCTACATGTCATCCCCATTCTCTCTGCCCTGTCCTGTCACTCTCTAGCTGCACTGTACTAAAACCTAAAAAACAATATTTTAAAAAAAGAGATGAACCAGTATATCTACATGTGGAGCAAGTCTCTTCCACGGAGTCTGTTATGTTGTGTTTACAATAGCCCAGCATAGACAAATTAAGCACCGGCTCTAGACGAGGCCACAAAGAGCCCCTGATGAGGAGCTAAAGAGTCACATGTGGCTCCAGAGCCGCAGGTGTCCTACACCTGCAGTAGACCTTTAACAGTGTGGTATTTCTTCTTTAAAGGATCATCATCTGCAGGTCAGAGGTGGAAGACATCCTCATATCTTGTACTTTAGTAAAAATAGTTGAGTTGGAATAATTTGAATCACTTCATAAACTGCTGCGTGGCTTGTGAATTTCTCCACGAGCATCAATAAAGTTTTAATTGTTGATTGGATTTTGTATTAATAATCTAAATCTGAAAAGTAACTAAAGTTGACAAAAGTTGAAGTACAGACTTGCATAACATCAGTGACAGTAGTAGTGCCTCGAAATTGTACTACAGTACTTAAGTAAATGTACTTAGTTACTTTACAAACGGACAAACCAGGACAACAATCCAGAGAACAAACATACACTGAAGAAAAAGTAGTCTACGTACCTCTGGTCGTAGAGTGTTCCAGATAGAGACATGTGAGTGTGTGTTACTGACCTCTGAAGCAGAGTTCGACCTTTCTGTCAGATCGTCCCGGCAGGTTGATGATCTTCTTCAGAGTCACGGTGATGGACATGATGATCCTGATACCTGTTCACCTGTTCACCTGTCTGCTCCTCTACATGGTGTCTCTGTGAAGTCGTCTCATCTGCTCTCTTCTGTCTTCGCTCTTCAACAGATGGAAACTAACTGCTGTGTTTTCTGTCTAACAGTATGATGGGAGGTACCTGAGAGTGTGTGTGTGTGTGTGTGTGTGTGTGTGTGTGTGTGTGTGTGCGTGTGCGTGTGTCTGTTAGGGCAGGTCCTCTCCAATGTTTGAGAAAGCAAATAGAGTTGCTCAACTAGTTTCCTTCTTAGAGTGCGCACACACACACACACACACACACACACACACACACACACACCCCCCCCACACACACACACACACACACACACACAGAGTGGTGATGCAGAAAAACAATATAACATTTTAAATTATAGGTAAAAATTCTAAATTGAAAACCAAAAGCAGCCAAATCAAAGTACTGAATTAAAGTTCCTCTCTACTTTATGAAGTCTGGTGTTTGTGTTCACTTGTGTCTCTGTTGTTTAGAAAAACAACTGACCTGTAAGTGAGGAAGGGACTGTGGGAGGAAGCTGGAGTACCCAGAGAAAACCCATGCTGACACGGGGAGAACATGCAAACTCAACATAGAGGGGCTCCACCACCTCAAGATTCGAACCCCTGTGAGGTGACAATGCTAACTAATACACCACCGTGCTGTAGTAGTCAGATCATATAGGTAAAAGTACCAATACAACAATGTAAAAATACTTCCTCACTAGTTAAAGTCCCATATTAAAAACCTTACTGGTGTAGAAGTACAGAAGTATTATCAGCAAAGCGTACTTTATGGGTATTAAAGTAAAAGTACTTGTTTAGTCCTTGTGTCTGATTGTTTTTATGACATTAACAGATTTTAATACTGACACATCCGTTTTTAAGTAACATTTTACTGGTGTAGCTGCTGGTGGTGGAGCTGTGCAGTTACGCATTCAGGTCCAGTGGTTCCCAACCTCAGGGTCGGGCCTCTCCAAAGGGTCACAGGATAAATCTGAGGAGTCATGAGATGATTAATGGGAGAGGAAAGAAGAAAAAACAAAGTTCTGCTACACAATTTTGTATTCATCTTTGGGCATTGACTTGTGAAATACGAGATAACTATACATCTTAGGGCCTCAATTAGACTATTCAATTGAATCTGAATCTGAGAAGCAAAATATGACATTGATATATGATGTGTATGATCATGGTAAATCGTAATCTGCAACATAAACTGTCCAATAAATGTAGCAGAGTAAAGAGCACGTGGTTTCTCTCGGAATTAAGTTAAAGTAACTCAAAAATGGAAATACTCTAAATCAGTGGTTCCCAACTGGTGGGTCGCAGGTCCATCCTGAATGGACCTCAAGTGACTCAAACATGTCAAGTTTGTAAAAAACATATTGCGTAAACATGCGTATTTTTAAACAATAGTGTTTCATTTTTACACGAAAAAATAATCTCAGGGTGAGGACTAAGTATTGAATTAGTCCATCCCTTCTGTCAGTAATAATAACTTTGTACTCACCAAGTTAACAGCTGAGATCTGGGAACACGGTGACGTTGATAAGAAGTGCATCAGGTCAGGAAACAGGAGCAGTCAGACGATCACTAAGGATCAAAACTAAGAAAATAAACACTGGAATAAAGCAGAACAGTCCTTTAAACAGCAGCAACTCTCTCTGACACACAGTAAAGACACTTTTTTTTTTTCTTTCCCAGAGTTTGTTTTATTATTGAATTCTTGCGGGCAGCGTTCATACAGGTATGATGTTACTGGTTATACTGGTTAGTTAGCAGTTAGTTGAGTGAGTGAGTGGTGGAGCTGGTGGTCACATGATGCTGTGGATCGACCAGTTAAAAACAAAAATGTAATAACTGTCTGATCACAGTGAGCTGCGCTGCAGAGCAAAGACAAGCCGAAGCTTCTCACTTTTTCTCTTTTTAAACTACTGATTTTCAGACCTGTGGGGGAAAGAAATGTGTGATCTTACTGAAGATATCCAGCACCATGTGACCACGCAGCCAGGGTTACAGTGACAATACAGCATGTTCATCTGAACTCAGATCAGATTCCTATCATCATTTAGTTTGGTAAGTTACTTCATAAACAGTCTGTTTGAAATTAAAACTGTTTCTACCTTTAGAAACTCTTTTAACACCACGTGTGAAAAACAAATTTCCCTTCAAATGAAACACATTAAACATGGCAACGAAGGCAAAGTTTTTAGCAATGAAGAAGAAGAAGAAGAAGAAGAAGACAGGACATCATGGCAGCTGATAAATCTACAGAATCTTCTGCAGTTTGGCAACAAAACAAGAAGATAAAACCTGAACTCATGGTCCACTTAATTAGATATTTTCTGGAGCTTTCAGGTACACCTCATGCTTTCTTCTCTACTAACTACTGTTTCCATGGTCAGTATGAGCACACTCAGCTGGAATTTGGAAGTGAAACAATGCTGTTTTTATGGACGATGAATGAATTCATAATAAATTTGGAATTCAACATTGTTTAACATGGTTTAACAAAACGCTGCAGGTCTGTATGTTTTATACAATTCTCTAAAATAAAGTGGAGAAAATGAAGGCACGTATTGCTCAAATGTTTTCAACAGACCTGTGACAGCAGATCTGCAAAGTAAACTGATGGTTCCCAACTTTGGGGTCACACCCACAAAAACAGTTGCATATATATTTTTTCCCACTTTTCTGTAATCTTCTCTTTTTTTTCTTACAAATAACTGGATAATTTTCCATCATAGTAACTCTAAAATGTGTTAAAATAGCACATAGAAACAATTCATTCTTTGGTTGAATCAACTGTTGATACAGCAGATAACTGCTGATACATAAATGTGTACGACCAGTTCAACTGAAGAATGAATTGCTTGCTTTGTTTAGGAGGTCACGACTCTTGATTGTGATGTTTGGAGATGTTTTGGATGAATCAAGGTTCCACAATTAGTTGGTCCCTCCAAAAAAATCTTCAGAAGCTTTCATGCTTTCTTCTTTCTGAAAACTGATTTTAATGTTTTGTCAAAACCTAAAAACGTCTCTGAAAACCCAGGAGAGCTTTGATAAATTAAAGTGATGCAGAAGATGCTCTGATGTTGGTCAGGTGATGGTGTCTGTTGCTTTCTTAACGGAAAAATAGAACAAATTTGATCCCAAAACAAGCAAACACTCGGTCTGAAGCAGCAGACACAGTTGGCACCTCAGAGGCAGACGGAAGAACAACTCCTGGAAACATAAAACACTGCTTCAACTAAAAATACTCCACTGATATGTTTGACAAAATCCTCATTCACTTTCTTTACATACGAGCTTTTTCCAGAGCTTTCAGCTGTTATTTTGTTCCCAAACATGAAGAATTAATCTCTTTGCTAAAGTTGAAGTGCTACAAATGATGTGTGGTACAAATATTTCACTTTAATAAAATGGACCCTGAAAATATATTTTATCAACGTGCATGGCAACAGTGGTGATGTGAGGTGGTTAGAGAGTGACTTACATGAATTCTATGTGATTTTAAGTGGCTGCAGATGATGTGTTGGCAATGAGTCTTTACTTTGAAATGTAACATGACTGTGGCTTTGATGCAGTAAACAAGAGTTGACACATTTAGAGAAGTGTGTGTGTGTGTGTGTGTTCAGGTCACTCCATGAATTAGAAGACAGTCTTTGGTAAAGAAACAGAGCAGATGTTCAGACAGACTCTCAGTGTGATGCTCAGGTCATGTGGGATGGAGGGTTACCATGGTTACGACTTCCAAATGCTCACATCACTGGACAACTAAGACGACAACAGCCAGTGCTCTTAATTGTAGGTATAAAGTGAGTTCAGACTGACTGAGAAACTAAGTTAAAACTAGCTGGCAACATACACACCTGGTGTGTGTATTTGTGTAGCAGCTCAGACTCACTTTGTTGTGACAGTCTGCAGTGATGTCACTGTGCTGCTGAGGCGGCCATTTTGGCTCCCAGTAAACATTCAGGTCTAGAGACTGGAGAGAGTTTTTGTCAGGTCAATTTAATAAGGCACTTTAAGACACATTGCACTCTGTAGACGTTACTCGACTCCACTTATTGTTAATGTTTGTTAATTGTAATCCTTCTTTTAAATTTCTATTTTATAATTCACTGTGTGTTCTGCAGGGAGATCAACTGGTGCCTGAGGTTCAGGTTATACTTTCCACACCCGCAGGGCAGTGAGGGTCTGCGTGATGTTTGAAGTTAGTCATCTAAATGCTTTACTTTTTAACCAACAAACATGTAAACGTCCCTGTACGTAAATGTAACCGCTGAATGTTGACGAGCTGCGTTAGACAGATACTAGAGCGCAGTCAGCTGAACCTTCAGGGTGTTTAACTACAGTCACGCAGTTGTTTGATTAGGGATGAACAATTAACTGATGACAGCGTGATGCCCTGCCTGACCTGTGTGTAATACTGACAGGTGATGAAGTTACAAGTTTTAAGGGTCAAACAGGGGTCAGCCCATTTTAAGGAAACACAGTTAGAAAGGCTATCTGCGCTGGGAGCCAAGATGGCTGCATCAACACACCACCGGGAGTCATGACAGAACAGTCTGGAAACATTCAGGCTGAAGCAGCGTGCTGAGGTCACACAGGCTACACTAACGACTACAGTAAGGCTGGCTATAGTAGAGTTTATAGTAAAGCTATGGTAAGGTTTTAAAGTAAGGCTGTAGTGGTAAAGCTATGTTAAAGAGTATATATTATCAATAATGATATAATATTCCAGCATTTAGTGCATGAGCAAAGTGCGAAGTATTGATCCCTGATCAATAAGCTAAGCAGAGCCACACACACACACAGAGCTGACTATACTGGGCATGGAAGGTGGAGCCTAAAATGGCCGACACTTTCTCTGTGTGTGTGTGGCTCTGTGATTGTTAAACATATTAGTAAACACATGATCTGCATAGTTAGTGTGGAAGCAGCAGAAGGAATTGATAATCTATACTACAGCATCGTCGTTCTACTTATCAAAGAGAAACATAAGAAAACAAAGTGATAAAAAAAACTGGGGAGGGTTGCCCATGGCAACCTGATTGGCCCACAGCTTTATGCTGCATTGTGAATGGCTGAGATTCTACCAACACATCAGGTTGGTCCCTGAAAAGTGGTCGACTCTGCGTGTGGTCTGATCCTGGAATGAGATGAGGGTGGGCCTTCAGCTTTAAGGGTGCGTTTGGGGAGTGCAGGGGTGGCGTTGAGGCTTTGTGGGTGCAGATGTTTAGGATTTAGGGGCAGCTTTAGGCGGGTTGGGTGGGTTCAAGCCTCTCATTTTGAAATAAGAGACCAGCTGGGTGGGAACCTCAGCGAGGACAGACTGAGCCAGAGCTGCATGTGGAGCCTGCAGACAGACAGAGAGACAGAAGGACAGATGTGTAAGTGCCCATCAAGTGTCTTAAAACTTCAGTCAGGTCACATGACTGTTTGTTATATATGAACAAACACATAAAAAACAGCCTCACGTCTTTGAACTGTCTGTACGGGACAAACTGGACAATGTCTCTGGCGATGGCCTCCCCCACTGTCGACCTCAGCTTGCCGTCGTCGCCGTCCAGAAGCTCCATGGCCTTAAAGTCTGCCGGCCCCACCCCCACAATGATGATTGACATCGGCATCCGTGACGCCCTAACGATGGCGTCCCGAGTCTGGTCGAAGTCTGTGATCTCTCCATCAGTGAGGATGAGGAGGACGAAGTATTGCTGCAGAGAGACGCAGACATAGATGAGTGTGTGTTTTTGGTTTAAAAAAAAAAAGTGTGGGTGTGTGAGTGTGTGTCCTTACAGAGGCAGTGTTGACCTGCGCTGCTTGGGAGGCGATGGCAGCAACGTGATTGATGATGGGAGAGAAGTTTGTGGGTCCAGAGAGTCTCAGCTGAGGCAGAACCATCCTGTAGGCCTCCACAATCCCCTGAATACCTGAGAGACGGACAGGAAGTAGATTAATATAGGTGGAAATATTTTATAGGCTACATGCTGAGCAGCTGAAATAATCCAGGCAAACATGGAAACAGCGAAAACAGGCTATCAAATTAGGACTGAATGATGGTCATTTAAATCCCGGTATTTTTCAGTAATGCTTACCTAAATCTGCTCCAGTTTTCTGGGAGTTTTTACAGCGTGTGTGTCAGTGAGACCTTGTGTGTTAACATACTCAAGACTATCGTATGAACCAAAGACGCCTTCTTAAAACCTCATTTATGCTACCACACAACTGTCATTGATATAATGTAACCTAAAACTGCTGTTACTATGGTAGTTTAACTGGACACATTACTACATTGGTGTTAACAATCTAATGTCAAATATAAGTTCTGTTTCAGGAGGCATTTTTGAGTACTTTAAGAAAAATTTAGAAATGAGGACTTTTACTCTGTGTGTGTGTGTGTGTGTGTGTGTGTGTGTGTGTGTGTGTGTGTGTGTGTGTGTACCTTGGCAGTAGGGGCTGGTGGGGTTGAAGTTGAGGGCGAACTCATGGTGTGCAGCCTGTAAGATCAACAACACAACAGTTTAAGAAATAATAATTATCTACAAGCTTTAAGGCCCAGACACACCAAACTGACTTCACCAGACATCGGCCAAAAAGTTGCACATGAACACAACGCAAAGGCTACAGCTGACGACCAACCAGCACCTATCTTCTGCACCTGCGTGGGAGGCAATAACTCTCCACACCAGCAGACTGTGGTCGTCCATATTAATCATTCAAAAAGGGAATCTAGAGGACCGTCTTCTAGCTTGTTAGCCAGTTAGCACATTAACAACACAATCCAGTGCTGAAAGAACAGAGCATATTTACTGTGTGCCAGTGAACTATAACACAAACCATTTCTAAATGTTTCTGCTAAAGAGCTCAGTGGCTAAAAATAAATGAATCCTATGTAACAAGTTTGTTTTGATCTCGCTCACTGAAGATCTGAACTGAACTGAACTGCCAATCAGAGTGATTTCATTCACCAACAGACTCCACCATCCCCGACTCAACACGCCGAATCAACCCAAAAAAAACCAAACAAACAAAAAAAACCCAAAAACGACGAGGTGAGGTGCAACGGTGCGGAAAACACCACACCAACTAGAGCAGCTGACGCTCACTGGCTGGATTGGTGAGTCAGAGTCGTTACTCTGTCGGCTGCTCAGGAAACTGATGCTGTCATTTCAACATTCAAATTTTCTTAACAATCATTTAATTCAGCCAAATCACAAATTAGAGAATTATTGTTCGCCACAGACTCATTAAAAACAATGTCACAATTGAGAAACCAGTGGAGCCTGCAGAGTGCTGTGTTGTGATTGGTTGGTTAGAGAGCTGACCTGGTAGTCTGGAGGCAGCTTGGCTCCAAAACCGAATGCTGGGAAGAGTTTATCACTGCAACAGGAAACAGGAAATAATCATCGTTACAGTCACATTAATAAAGACAAACTTTCTAGTTCACCTACGGGATTTTAGGGATTAGGGTGCAGGATTTTAGTTTTAGAGTATACAACAAAGGGTTTAGAGTTTAGTGTGTAGGGCTTAGGTTTTAGGGTGAAGGATTTAGGGTGTAGGATGTAGGAAAGGTTGTGGGGTGTAGGGTTACACTGTAGGATGAAGGTTTTAGGTGGTTGGATGCACATTGTAAAGTGTATGGTGTAGAGCTTAGTATGTATATTCTAAGGGTTTTGCATTTAGGGTGTAGGAACTAGAGTTTAGAAATATGATTTAAGTATAGGATTCAGTGTGTAGGGTGTATGATAAAGATTAGGGGGAGTAGAGATTAGGGTGTAGGGTTAGGTCATAGGGTACAAGGTTTAGGTTGTAGGGTGCAGAAACAACAGTTTTAAGATTACAGGGTTTAGATATAGGGTGTGGGGTTTAGGGTTAAGGATGCAAATGGTTTAGGGTGTAAGGTATAGTTTTTCAGGTGCAGGTTGTGTGTGTGTGTGAGTGTGTACTAACGTGTCGTAGTCTTGGACCACCTGACCCACAGACCACAGAGCAGACAGGTACTGGTTCAACCCGTCTGGACTCATGTAGTGGAGAGAGTTGGGTGAGCGAGGGTCACCATTAGAGCCGGTGAAGTCGATCCCCACCTGCAGTGTTCATACAACATTCATTCGTTCATTTATTCATTCTTCAAATGTATCGTTTACATGTTAATTTAATCACATTGTTCATAAAGTGTGTTTTTAATTGATCGTTTCAGACGTTATTATTAATGACTAAAAAAGTCTAAATGTATCTCAGCTCATCTCAGGATACTGACACCAGTCATCTTGTTATCTCAAGAACATGTAATTGATATCTGACCTTTGATTTTATTTCAGTCACATAAATCTGAATGTGATTAGTGAAGTAAAATTAAAGCATTCAAAGTGCGTATGCGTGGTTTGGTGTTGACATACGGTGAAGTTGATCTGGCAGCCGCCCATCACAAAGTCCAGGAAGCTGTACTGAGTCAGCATCTGCAAACACACAGTGTGAATGAAAGAGTTAATTACAGGTAAATTATAAAATACACAATCAATTAAATCACAGGTATAAATCAGAGAAAATACACATTTCAGGTAGCCGGCAGACTGACAGCTTTGAGGTTTACAAAGCAGAGAACTCTGGGTAATGTGGTTCCTACCTTGCAGCTCTTCAGAGAGACGACTCCAGAGTTCTTGTAGCTCTTCTTTTTCTTCTGTTTCTCAGGGTGGATGCAGTCAAACTGCACCTGGAGGACACATCGGACAGTTTATTAACCTCTGACCAGCCGACAGGAAGACATCAAATGTTTTTATCATCAGTGAGCTCACCTGTCCACCTTTCTGCAGCTCAGACACTTTAGTGGTGAAAGAACCAATCAGATCATGAGATCCGTCACTGTCATGATCAGAGCAATCCACCTGCAGAGGGATGAGGAAATGTCATGTGACTGTTGAAGATTTTAGAGACTGTTTTGAATAAAGGCGGACTCTGATTGGTTGAACCTTTATCGGTTTGTCGAGGTCGCTGCTGCAGAACGTCTGCATAGGAACAGTGAACTTCTTCCAGCTGGGATTCAGATTGTTCTTCACCACCTACACACACACAAACCGTTGTCATTATTAAAAATGTCTGTGTATTCCATCAGAGCGATTATGGTTTCAGACACTGAAAGTGAGGACATTATTTCTCTATAACGTTAAATATTCATGACTAAATAAGCAGCAGTCAGTTTGTGTAGGAAGTATAAACCTGTGTGTGTATGGCTGTGTGTGTGTACCTCCGTTCTGTGGACAAGATGCCACTTTCCATCATCTCCTTGTTTTGAAAACTCCAGGAATGGATCAGACTTCCCAAACGTATCCTAGACAGAGAAAAGAAAACACGCTGCCTTCTCATTCAGTACGTTTAAATGTCCTCTGTAACTCTGTTTTAAAAAGAACTTTATAAATACTATTATTATTATTATTGTTATTATTATTATTATTATTATTATTATTATTATAATCACCAGGAGGCTAAGTGTGGCTACAGCGAGATAGCTTGAAAATGAAGAGGAAGATGAGAAAGAAGACAGAGTTACCTTCTTGTCCAGGTTCTTAGCTTCAAACTCCAACTCAATGGCTCTGTTGTCCTTTATCTCCTCTGCTGTGACCTACACACACACACACACACACACACACACACACACACACACACACACACACACACACACACACACACACACACGATTGGTCTCAATCATCTGAATTTTGTTTTGATCACTACAGAACAGAATATGACATTTTACTCAATAATGATAATCTGGTGATACATGTTTAAAAAATATAAAAATATAACACACACACAGACACACACACACACACAGACACACACACACACACACACACACACACACACACACACACACACACACACACACACACACACACAGTACATACAGTGATGCTTCCTTTCCCTGCAGGTTTGCCCTTCTTCAGCTGCAGAGGTCTTGTCAAAGTTTTACTGGACACTATCTGAAATACAGAGAGGAGTAGGTTAGTCTTCGTATCAGTACTGTAGCAACAGCAGCTTTTAAAAAGGCACTTTAACTCATAGAATATAGACCATGTTGTAATTCCACATTCTGTCCAGCAGTGGGCACTGTGAACTTCACAACACTTCTTGGACCTGAATCAGAAACTTTTCAGCCTCTTTGTATCAACTCTGTTAAAACTGAAAATCATTATCAGTTCTGCTCTCCACTGTTGATCTCTGTCCACAGCCTGCAGCGTCAGCCTGACTCTGTTTCTAATGGATACTGTGATACGAACAACTTCATCCACCATGACACGTTCATACACTGATACGTTTTAAAACAGCAATTGAGCTGCAAGCAGAGACATCCCAGGGTCATGACTCCGTACAACCTCCAGAGGGCGCTGACACACCACTAAACACAAACACTGCAACATCATCTCCTATGTACTACAGAGCTAGAACAATTAAATCAATTTATCAAGTGGCAGAAAATTAACTGGCTGTTGATTATCTATTAATACTTTGAGGCATTTTCAAGCAAAATTACTATTTTCTATTTCATAGAAAACAGGATTACTTCATTAATTGAGAAAATAATCAGCAGATTAATTGATATTAACATTTATTGTTAGCTGCAAGCTGTAATTATTTTTCTGAAGGACTGAGAAGATTTCAAATAAAATCAGCTCCTTTCAGGAATTATATATTTCAGTTTTCAGTGATCTGACCCGCTCCGTACTGTTTCAACATACTGACAGATTTCTGTAAAATATAAAAAGGCTGAAAATGAGACTGAATTGAAATCAAAGACTAAAGTTTGTCAGATTATTTTTTAAAAGTAAACATATATCCAGCTCACTGGAAATTTAATCCACTTTAAAGTTGCAATGATATTTAAGTCTGAAACACTGGGCCTCATGAAAGAAACAATATGAACAACTTTTCTCTTACTTTTGTTCATATCCACGATTCTTTATTTTGTTAGTACCCATTGATTTCTGGGATTCACCAATGTTAGTTATTTTTGTTCTTCTGTTATGGATGACAAAACTGATGCGGGGTCGTGAAAACATCTAATTTTTTAGAGTCCATAAATTATAGTCCAAAATGAAGAAACAGGAGTTTTAACTTTGAGAAACATTTAAAAAATATTTAATACAATCAAACGTGGATTATGTTCCAGAGCAGCCTAATTATTAACACATTTCAGGGCGAAATAAATACTACTATACTTGGTCCTTTCATCCCAATTGTTGTAATTTCAATCACTGTGCCTCCCTCTGCTGACCAGTGGTGGAACATAATTAAGAACGTTTACTCAAGTACTGTACTAAAATACAAATCTGAGGTACTTTTACTTTACTAGATGATCTTAATCTCATGCCACTGTCTACTTCTTCTCCACTACACTTCAGAGCTTCAGTGAGAAATATTGTACTTCTTAATCCACTGTGATTGTTTGTTAACTTTAGTTACTAGTTCATTCACAGGTTAAGATTTTGCAAACAAACCACATGAAGATAAACAAGTGTGGCTGAAACAAATAGTGGCATGGTTTGATTTCAAGTATAAGGACTTGCCGCTTTTTCTTTTCATTTGTTTTATTCAGAGTCTTGTGTGAGTTTTTAAGTTAAACCCGGTGTGGTGTGGTGTGTACCTGTCCCAGTGTTAGCTCCACCCCTCCCAGGTAGTCATCATCGCCGAGGTCTTTGCTGGAGTTGTCAATGTCGTAGACCCCCAGCTTCAGATTCTGCACCGTCTCAAAGTGATAATCCAGTCTGACACGCTGACTGAAGGACGGGCTGGAGGTGTTCATCAGACGTTCAGTACGGCCCAGCTGACAGGGGGAGGGGACAGTTTGTTTCATTCATTTCACATATAATTACAAACTCAACAAAACAAAGACCCAGGCATCCTTTAATGTGACGTTACCTCGGTCCAGCTGTCTCCTGCCTTCTGCAGCAGCACACACAGAGGGTCAGACTTTGATCCGACATCTTTATCCAGCAGGTCAGCGCAGGAGATGCTCAGCTCCACTTTACTGACACAGTCTGCCATCTGATGGGGGACAGAGAGAGACCTCCAGATCAGGATTCAGTACAACAGAAAAAATTATCTGCAACTGTTCTGTTTATCGATTCAAAATGGATGTTGTTTGTCAAGCAAACCATTACATTGATATTATTAAAAGACAACAATTCATAGTTCCAGATTCTCAGTTGTGAGCATTTGCTGCCATTTTACGTCTTATGTGATCGTGAACTGAACATCTTTGGGTTTTCTCTTCTGTCAAACAAAAAAAGTCATGGAAAATGGCACCTTGGGCTTACCGAAAATGTGATCAACACTTTCCACCATTTTAAAGACCAAAAATATAATCATCTAACCAAAGTAAGTGATAGAGAAAATAATGATTAGTTGCAGCTAGGGTGGGAAATCAGCACCAGCCGCCAGCCAAACGCTGGTAAACTATGAAAGCAGCTGCTAGATTTCAGACACAAAATAATATTTACTATTGAGTGGCTGATAAATCTGAACATTTATCTCTTAGTGGCTGGTAAATGTTCACATTTAAGAAAAAATAATTTCCCACACTGCAGTCCCTCTGAACACCACCAGTAAAAACATATAACCAAGACATTCAGCTACTGATTTTCACTGCAGTCTCAGCTGCTCAACACTGAATCCAAACAGTTTCTTCAAACTTTGCTCTGCATTAAAACATTTCCTGTCACAGTTACATCACTGCTGCAACACAGACAGAAAGTCATAAAAAGTCGTCTGTATATGACCATCTATAGTCACAGGAGTTCTGCTGACCTTCCTTCAACTGTTATCTACTTATCTTCTTCTTTTACATGAAGTACACTTTACTTTACGATGTGTCACACGAGCTCTCTGTGACACTGTGCTGAGATAACACTTTACGACTGTATAAATGAACCTTTCCCACATGCAAAGGAGGCACCTCGTCCTCCATCACACACTGAACAAACTGACCAAGCAGCAGCTGAGCCCTTTAACACTGGGGCTGGGCTCTCTGCATGTTGTTGTTGTAAATAAACTCTCATAAAGGAGACGTGGTCAGTCACTGTTATAATGCCGCAATGACAAACAAGTTATGTGTGACCAAAATATGTCTCAGCCAGAGGTGATGGAAAATACTGAGAGGAGATATTTTGCTCAAGTAAAACTCCAAAAACTATTTCACTGAATTTCAAAAAATGTGCTTTAGTGCACTTACACTGCCACATATTGATACAACAATTTAAATATTATTGTTATTAAACACAAAGACAACAAAGGTCATAATCATCTTAAGTTCCTCTACATGACAACCAGTGGCGGAAAGTACAATTAATCAAGCGTTATTAACAGTGCATTTCTGAGGTACTTGTACTGCTTTATACTTTTATTTCACTACATTTCACACTGACATAATGGACTTTTTACCTCACTATATTTATTCATCAGCAACAGACACTAATGTTTAAAAACCTACAATGAGCAAATAAAATAAAATGCACTCTTATACAGTAAATTAAACCACCCAACTGTGTGTCAAATGGGTTGAATTAGCTCTATCACAGCCAGCTACATCACTAAAATACTGTTTACATAGTGATGCATCAGTACTACTCATCTAATAGTAAATCAAATAATGATGCAAGACTGACTGAGCCAGTTTTGCCTTCATAAAAGAGTTTGATTACTTTTATAGATCAAGTACATTTTGCTGATGGTATTTCAGTTTTTTATTTATGTAAAATTTTCAGTGTTGGTCTTCTACTTTGTAATAATGTTTTTTAAATTGTTGTTTTCCTATTTTCACTTGAAAAAGATCAGAATACGACTGCTGACAACATGTAGGAACAGTGAAGTCATAACAATATTTCTCTCGTGTTCTACAAAGAATAAGACACAAAACACTCTGCTCATATTTGGACCTTAAAGACAGGGGGCTGGATCCTTAGTGTTAATAATAAAAAAGTAAAGAGTAAGACAGCACTCCTTTGTAACTTTTAAATATTGCCACATGGGTGTTTCGGACAAGACGTCCTATTTGAGCATGTATTCTGTTAATGTCACCAAGTCACCATATCATGTGTTTTGGAAAGAAAGACTTCAGGGCTTTAACAAATAATTATTTTGAAAGGACTGTCGATTAATCTGTTGATTATTGCAGTCATGTTGTAGTTTAATCATGTAGCAACAGTGCTAAAGATTTTAACTTTTGTACTTTAACAAAGTACAGTATCTTTGGATCTTAAGGTGGGGAGTGGGGGAGTCATCCTCTTCCTTATTGACATTATAATACCTACTTCTGCATCAGCAGCACCTGTTCTGTGTTTCATTTCTGTCACACCATAGTTGCTCTTCCCCCCTCTGTTTTTTAACGTCTTCAAACAAACAGAGAAAAGCAGAACATCCTCACACTGGAGCAGCTGAAACCTGACTATTTATATTTTAGGGATTTTATACACCTACTCGCATTTCAGATGCAAATATTGTAGTTTTTACTATATTCTATTTATTTAACAGTTACACTTATTACTTCCTTTTCAGATAAAGGTTTTACTCATAAAACATGTGATTAGTTAATTAAATATGATGCATTGTTACAGATTAAACTACCGTACAGTATGTGACAGACAAAATTAGCTCCACTTCAACCAACTACAGAATTTAAGTACTGCTTACAAATATTTTAATTTAATTTTAATATTTTTCTTCCACCACTGTCTGATGTAAACACGACCCTCAATAAAGACACCAGAGTAATTATAATGACACACACCCAGTGGTGGAAGAAGTATCCAGATTCATCACTTAAATAAAAGCACAATAACTCAGTACCCCATGACAAGTTTAAGTCCTGCGTTCGTAACCTTGTTTTAGTAAGGGTATGTAAGTATTATCAGGAAAATTTACAAAGTACAAGTGCTCATAGTGCAGTAAAAAGTTGCCTGTCAATGTTTTCCTATTATATATGATGTTTCTGGATGAATATTACTGCTGCATTAATGTGTATGTTACATTTTACCGCTGTAGATGCATCACATTCTATGATCATAACATGTTTGTGGTCAGGATGCACAATAATATCAGCACATCTATGGTATTAGTCAATACTGACTTTAAAAGGAAATATCAGAATCAGCAGACAGGTTGACAATATTTGGACGCCATCAGTGTCGACCAATATCGACTTTGAATGAACTATTAAAATCGGCCAACATGCTTTTTCTTATTTTGCACAATGAGTGAATATTACATACATTGTAAAGTATTGTATTTCATGTCTGTATGTGCTGGTGGGCCATCACGATAAGCGTATGCATGTATTATGTGCTGTTATTCCACTATAGAAGAGACTTGATGATCACTAAAATTAGGTAGGAAAAAAAGTAGATATATCTGTATCAGTTATTGGCAAATTAAGTTGTTATATATTGGCATATCAGCAAAAGAAATCCAATATCTTGCATCTCTAGTTTGTGGCGTGGCTGTCCTGTGAGAACCACAGATCTCTAAAAAGTCAACTTTTAATGGTGGCAGAGCAGCAGCTGTGTTCTCAGCTTGATGATGCTTGCTGATCCATGAGGGTTTCTAAATAGCTTATTTAACTGAAGAATTTCTTACCACATAAAGGCCATTAAGCCTAAAGAGTGGTTTCACTTCATGCTTAAGTGTATCACACACATTCAAAATCCCTAAATCTAGAGATACACAGTTTTCACTGAGCAGAAGAGAATAAAAAATATTATCTGAACTGTGCATGAAGCTGTCAGATTAATTTAGAGGAGCAAAAATTGACATACTCAAGTACAGTACAAGTAGCCTACCCTTGATTTGTACTTAAGTAAGTACTTGAGTGAATGTAGTTAGTTAACAATCCACCACTGGACACACCCCTTAACCAAAATATCCTATTTTCTTCCCAAAACTCTGCTTGGACCTTTAAAGCACAACTGACTTTCTAATGGACATAAAACTGTTGAAGCTCCCAGGCCATCAAGTGATCACTTTCACCCAAACCATTATCAGTCCCTGCTCTGTTACCCCAGTGCTCTTTGATGACTAAACCTAACCAGGCACTAACCACAGCGTTGTCACACCCTAAAACAGCGAGACGGGCATATTTTGAAGCAGCTGAGGAGAGTTTCGCAAATCCAGAGTTATCATGTCACTACAACCCCTGAGGTCACTGAACTAACCGATCCATTTTTGATTGAATGAACTGAGCGAGCAGCACCTGAAGGCAACACCAGCATGACGCTGACTGAGGCTGTAAAACAAGAGTTACACCAGCACAGTCAACAAACACCACTTCTTTCTTTCACACACACACACACACACGCAGCACTGTGTCAATATAAACTTTGTGAATCACCTTATCAGAGCTGTTATATTTTATCTTCTTCAAACCACGGGAACAAACAGCAGGGCGGAGGAAAAGACTACTCACAGTCCGGAACAGGAAACGACACTTTTTCAGTCAGAGAAGACACACCTTTGAGAGCACTAACAGTTACCTGAGCACTCTGTAAAAGTTTTTATAAAGATTAACTGCAGCTAAAGTTTGTATTTTAGCTGTAACCGAGGAAGAAAACAACCGTTTCACCGCGTCCTGCAGCTTTACCTAACAGGGAGCGGCACCCACAAAATGCCGTGCTCTGATTGGACAGGCAGCCACAAACTCGCGTCTTGATTGGACAAGACAACTGTCAGTCACGCCCTCTAGGTTCAAACGTTTGAGGATGTGAGCAGCAACAACAGCATAGACTTCCGGCTGAGCTCCTTCAGAATAAAAGCGGCATCACAGCAAATTATTTCAAATCAGCCGACAGAACAGGATTAACTGTAAATAATCAGCTTGAAGCAAGCGCTTTGTGACGTTTACTGTTAATACACAAAATACATATTAAAAAGACAGTTTAAAGACAAACTCTGCAGTCTGCCAACCTTAATTATCAGTATGGCTGTAATTTAATTATTAGCTTCTGGATTAAGTTGCCACAAATCCAATAAGAAGATGTCAGACTCCAGCAACAATTGTAGTATAAACAACAACTTTATTGTTAGAGTGGTTGTTCCTTTGGCATGGACTTTGGAAACAACTGAGTATGTGCCAGACATCCCAACTCTGTACAATGAAGCCAACAACACAATGAGAACAGCACAAAGTCAAGAAGAGAAAGAATCCAAAGAAAGAAGGATCATACAGGTTGCTTTTTTAAAAAGACCTTATCATAGTACACTATCTCTCTAGTCCTTATTTGCTTATTTGCTAAAGCTCTAAAAAGTCTCCAAGGCTAAAGCATGCAGGGTGAACTCTGGTGTAACAACATACTTTATTTAACAGATAACAGTTAAGTCTAATAATATGTCATATTTCAATCTTTTGGCCAAACAGACATTGATATTGAACTAGACCTATTCCAGCAAGTGATTTCTACAGTTATCAAATCATAGCTACTTTGCAAGGTTGTTTAATGATAGAATACAGACCAGCAGCAGTGTCTGCACATGCACTTTGTGCATTAACAAATGTATTAGTTGTGCATTTCCAGCACTGGTTGAATAATCATTAGGCTGTTAAGTGTCTTTACAACGTTTACATTTAAAAATGAAGTTTAATATGATATTTATTTTGACAGGACCAGTTTTAATCTGTGTTTTCATTTGTGAGAAACTATTAGGGAAGCACGATAATATCGGCAAATCATTGGTATTGGCCAATATCGGCTTTAAAATGAACTATCAGAATCAGCCTACATGTCAGTTCTAGTGGTACATCATTGGTATATGTCAATATAAGCTTTAAAATAGATTATCACTATTAGCCAACATGCTTCTCCTTATACTGCACCATGAACAAATATTACATACACTGAAAAGCATTGCATTTCATGTCTCCATCTGCTGGTGGGCCATCAGGATAAGAGTATGCATGCGTAATATGATGTTAATTACACTACAGAAGAGACTTCATAATCACTAACATAAGGGAAAGAAAAAAGTGGATATATTTCTATCAGCATCGGTTATAAGTCAGATGAGTTGTTATATATATCAGATATCAGCAAAATGTCTAATATCGTGCATCCCTAGAAACTATCTTCAAGGGCAAGAATTAACTTTCACACCTTCAGTAAATTGACGTGCTTTTATAATGAAGGGCACACACTCAAACCGGAAGTACTGTTGGTGAAGCAAGAAAAAAAAAAAGCACTCAGTGTGCAATAATGAGCTGCACTGAGATGGCCAGAGAGAAAACCAAAATCTCAGAAGTGTGATTTAGACCACAAAGAGGAGAGGAGGAACAAATCAGACTGAGCACAGCCTGATCCAGCCTCCAAACAGAGAACAGCACAGTTTCAGTTTATTCATCCTTTGCAGTAGAGCCACAGTGGAGTCAGAAAGGGCAGCAGAGCGTCACATCACAGAGGAGAAACAGAGCAGGGGAGAGCAGACAGAAACACAGTCCTGGGAAAGAAGAGGAGGGGAGGATCATGTACAGAAACCCTGTAAATCACATCCACACAAACACACACACACTGAGCTCCTCCCTCAGCCGTCTCTGACTTCATCATATCATCATCCTCTATTGATTCACCTCCCTAGGAAAAAAACATCATCTTACAGCTTCAATAACAAGCTGGAGCAAGCTTTACACATGATACTGTCAGACAGACTTGTAAATAACATCAGTCCTCTACAGTGACTCAAAATGAATCTAAAATTGTTGATGATAACAGGTATTGATTTATCTGTCATTCCTTGTTTTGTATGGAGCGTCTTTGCATCTATCACTCACCTGCAGGTCCTGCCTTCTCTCTGTTTGTCTAGGGCTCAGTCGGAGGGGGGAAGCACAGCAGGTGAATGCTTGATAGCTCAGTGTCAGTACATCTGTCCCACACACACCCACACACTCTAACTGTTCACACTCACATCCTCTGCAGGAGCCACGTTTGTCATCAGGATGTTTTCTTTTATTCCTTTTCTCCACACCAGGTCCACAACACAGACACCATCATCTTCACCAACAACCATTTGTCTACACAGGGGTACAGTTGCCTTTATTAAAGCCTGTTCATCCATTTAATTCACACACACACACTTCAACACTGCATGCACAACCAGTTTGACATGGTTACCATAGTGCCTGTTTGGAGGTTAACCACTTCCTGAAAGATGGTCCCTGTTCAGATAAAAACTGGTACAACTGATGCTTCCTGCGCGTTAGATTCAGTATTATAAATGTGTATAAGAGACTGAGTGGACTAAACAGACATAACTGAGGCTTTATTTTAAACCTGCAGCATGAAGCACATCTCAGAGCAGCTGCAGTGACTCACAAGATTCAGGCCACTAATGCTGAAATCAAAACCTTAGTGATACTTTGTGTGATGGTTATTTATGAGACTGTTGAGTTTGAAAACTTAATATCTTATTATCTGGGGGTAAATTATGTTGTGACCTGTTCTATACTTCTCTTATGTGATTATTACATTGTTCTCTTTGATCTGTGGTCAAGCAGGAGGAAAGACTCAATGATGGGTCCCACTTTGATAAAACATGATGGACATTAAACTAGGTTTACTTAAACTGGATCATTATATACTCACATCTGGATACTTCACTTAAAAACTCTAATACAAGCATGACTGATATGGGCACTTTCTTGAGAATATTGGATAATTCATTTCATCACCACAGACCCCCCTTAAGGTCAGAGTGAACTACTTTTATTTGCTGCACTTTGCGTCACATCACTACTTTCCGCATTATTGCCTCTGATCCTCATATCTGAAGGAGGCCCAAGTTTAAACGACAGCTGCAATGTCACCACAACAGGAGTGGGTGCAAATAATTATGAGGGAATAGTAAGGTTTTGGGAGGAAATACAAAGGTGGTTCATAAACAAACTTCCACCTTTAATGCAAGGGATCTAAAAAACTAGCAACCGAGCATGCTGCATATTATTGTAATAAACAGCCATTAATATATATGTTACTCACTATGCAATGTTGAATGTATTTTGAAAACTTTTTCTCGGATCCCTCTATGGTAAACGGTAAATCTAAATGAGGCAAACATTCTTCATGAATTGAGTAACTGGGGTCACATTTAACAACAGCATCAAAACATACTTTTACAAACTCACATACATCTTGCAGAATAATCCAAGTCTCATTTGTCCAGTCATATGCTCAGTACTTCTGAAACACAGACGTTTATGCTAAAACAATAAGATTTAAAACATGTCAGTACAAACAGTCTCACCCACATCTGAGCACAGGCATTTGCACTCACATGCAAAGTCTTTGTTTGATAAGTACTGAGCATACAGCTGGATAAAGGGGACCTGGATTATACTGCACGAGCTGTGTGAGAGTTTGTAAATGGATGTTTTGTTTTAATTTTCTGTTGGTAAAAGCAGAACTTGATTATTTCTAATTGTGAAGAAACATTGCCTTTTTTATGGATTCTCCATTTACAGTGTAGGGATGCTAGAAAAACAATTATCTTCACAAATTTAGGGTAACACGCTCCAAGTAACTGATATCCAAAATGTCATTTACAGGTGAAATATTCTTTCAAGGACCTTACATTGGATTGAAAATGCAGTGGCGCCCCCAAGGGAGGGGATGGGGGCGTCATCAAATCGCGCTAATGCCATTGCAGTATGGAGAAACGCTCTGTATTGACATAAGAATTGTCACTTTGTTTAAATGCATGTGTTGGATTGATTCAAATGTTATGTTTACAGAAGATGTAGCTTACATGTTGTTTTACAGTCACATTGTCTGGTTTGAGAGCTACAATATTCACTCAGGATTTTTTTTAAAACATAATTGGAGTCCATGTTTTGAAACTAATTCAATAAAACTAAAGAAGAGAACTGAAACTTTTGCAGGTTTTGTAATTTTCACAATGATTATTATAGCAAGTCATTACATGACTTATTTTTGGAGGCAGTAGTTTAATAAGTTTTTTCTCCTGACTTGCAATTTTTGTCATTTGCTGCAATTTCCCGCAAAAAAAGAGAAAATCACATAACAATGCCACAATTTTTAATAAAATTGGCTGCAAATTTGAGTTATTTTTGCCACGAGATCCTGGAGGGACGAAGTAGTAACTTGTGAAACTAAACAACCATAGGTATCTATTAGTTCTGAACATGTCAGCGTAGCTTGTTGGGAAGTAGGCTAAATAAGGCTTTAAATTTAGACTAAATTTCAGTGAGGTAACTACTGGCATGGCCATTTTCAAAGGGGTCCCTTAAACTCTCACCTATAGGTATCTGAATGAATATTGGTTCTATAGGTAACCACTAGTCTCCCTTAAACTTCAGGTTTGTTCCCAGTAACTGTTTGGTTCCCTACAATCCATTTTCTCCTTCAAATTAAAGCTGTATATTTGTCTTTTAACAGAAAGGGGCAGTCTATTGTATTAGCAATGAATTCCCTAGCACTTATCAATACAAAGCACTTACATATTGTTGTGGAATCCATGTTGTAAACTGAGCTGGTATTAGCCTCTGTACATCAGATCCTTAGTATCTTTAACTTGAAAATAGAAACTGAAGTATGTCAGTATACGATTCCTCAACTCTCCATAGTTTAAACTAGCTTTTGTACTTCAACAGCATAAGCAAGTTCCTGAAATTCTAAATTTCTGGGGGTGCCACTGTGAAGATGTCGACGAGAAGGTCATCTGTACTCCAAACAAACCAACCCAGACTTGCATTCAGACAGTGAAGAGCAGACAGTCAGAGAGAGCTGATCACAGGTGAGCATCAGGAACGTCCTTTTATTAGCTAAAGCAAAGGAGACTCCACATCATGTATGGTTATACGATCATACAAGTTTGTTCACACTGACAATAGAAACAAAAAATGAGCTTTGAGTTGGAAACATCCATAACAGTATCAAACATACATTCAACAAAAAGCTACCAAACTAAAAATGCTACAGACTTCATCTCACTCCACAGTCTAAACACCTATTGAGCATGTGCTGCAGAAAGGGAGGGGGAGGGGTTGGCATGATTCAAACACTCCAACATTTAAAAAATGTGACAGAGGAAAAGGATTCAGCGGCCAGAAGTCATTATTTACAAAATTAAACATGAGTCAGCAATGTGTGCATCCCAAATCCTCTACACAGCAACAGAGCAGGGTCGCAACTCAGAATTGTCATGATTTAACCATAGCATCAGAGTGTCAGTCTTTATCAAGGGCAATAAAACTTTATGTCAGTATAATTTTTTACCATAGCAACAGGGCATGTCAACATTTCACCATAGCAACAGAGCATAAACATTTGATCATAGCAACATAGCTTTTTATCATCCTTTTACCATAGCGACAGAAAATGTGAAGACTTAACCATAGCAAAAGAGCATCAACACTTTACTGTGGTAGGAAAGCTTTTCATCTACAGCATGTTTTACCATAGCAACAGAGCATGTGAAGATTTTAACGTAGCAACAGAGGATGAAAAGATTTTACCATAGCAACAGAGCATGTAAAGATTTTACCATGGCATCACATTTTACCATAGCAACAAAGCATAAACATTTCATCATAGCAACATACTGTGGCTTTTCATCATCATTTTACGATAGCAACAGAGCATGTTAAGATATTACCATAGCAACAGAGCAAACTGTAAACCACAGCAGCACAGCATTATTGAGCGCATATAGCAACAATGTTTGTCTGCCCCATTATATTCATGATCTTACCATAACAACAAAACAGGTGAGTGTGTTCAGTATGTCGACTCCAGACATGACATGACAAAGAGCTGCGTGAGGAACAGGGTAAGAAAGGACCAACATCCTGCCAACATCATCATCATCATTATAATAACCATCATCATTAGTTCATGTTACCACAGTCAGTGGAGGAGCTGCAGAAAAGAGCAAAGTCTGGATCAGAGTCTTTCTACTGGACAGACTGTAAGGGGGCGTGGCTTACCTGCCATTATCTACACACAGGGGGAGGGGCTTTAGTAATGACTGACAGTCAGCAGAGGGGCAAGGTCTATACTAGGCTGGTCTGTAAAATTTGAATCCAGAATCAGGGTGGTTTATATTGGCTTTGTTTCACCTGGACAGTTGATCCAGGTTGGTGTAACTTGTTTTCTCTAGAGTCAGTCTGTTTTGGGCGGGGCTTTAACCCAGGCTTATCTTAACCTTGCGTGCTCCAATAGGTCGATCATTAAGGTCCATGACAGCCGCAGTGGCCTCCTCGTGGTTCTGGAAAGCTACCATTGCCTCACCAGTTGGCAGGCCCTTCTCACTGAACTGCAGGCAGACTGAGCCCGGCAGCACCTGGTAGCCATAGAAGAAGTCCATGATCTCGTCCACAGTTACAGTAAATGGCATGTTCTGAAGCTTTACAATTGTCGGGCCACCAGCACCGCGCTGACTGTTGGGATTGTTAGATCCTCCAGGAGCCGGCTGGTTACGGAGAGCATCAGCTCCTGGAGTGAACACCTGCTGTCCACCTGTAGCCCCGCCCCCTTGACGTCCTTGGTTGTTGTTACCCCCCTCCCCCTCTGGTCTGTCCTCCACCACCAGCTTTTCTGTTGGCGTTGTCAAAGGGCACCAACCCTCTCAGCCCATCCTGGCTGAACGGAGCTCCTCCTGCAGCCCCGGGTCGAAACCCTGGAGGCTCCAGGATTGGAGCTCCAGGAAGACCGGCAACTAGTGGAGGAGCTACACCCAGATTCACGTCCCCCAGCCCTGCTGCCAGTGGAGGGAGAGGAGGAGGGCCTGCCAACCCATTCCCTGGGGCTGAGAATGGAGTCACAAAGGGGGCACTGTTAAGGTTCCCCATGGTATTTCTGAGAAAGTTAAACTCCTCCCCACTTATCCCTGCAAATGGGTTGATCTGGGGTTGCTGGGGACTGGGCTGGACTTGCTGGTGCTGGTTCTGATTTTGGTTCTGCTGGTTCAGGTTGCGCTGGCCTCTCTTGTTCTGGGGAGGAGGATTCCTCTCAATTTCCTTCATTTGCTCAAAGGTGACCAGGTGGACAAAGGCATCGCGGCCATTGAGTTTTTGGCGATGCAGTCTCTCAGCTTTGCGGGCGTCTTCCTCGGTCCTCAGCTGGAAAATGGCTTGCCCTAAACCATTGCCATGGCTATCTGTCAGAACCTTAAGGGTGTCCTCGTAAAGCCCCACACCCTCCAGAAAGGCACGGACATCCTTCTTGGAGACATTATAAGGGATGTTGGTGATGTGGGCACAGTTCCTGGGAACTTTCAAGCCATCCTGGTTCTTACCATCACCCTGTGATGCTTCACGTTTGCGAATGGTGTCTATCTTTTCAAGCATTCCCTTTCGGCTGATTGGGTGGACCTGAATGAAGCGGGACCCCATGTACTGCATGTGAGCACCCAGAGCAGTCTTGTAGTCCTGTTCTGTTTTAAACTCAAGGAAGCCCTCTCCTGTGGCTCGCCCATTGGGCCCATAGGCAATGTAGATGCTGTCCTCCATGATAGCCAGGTTGTTAAAGAACTCCTTTATCTGTTTCTTGTCAGCCTCGTAGGGAAGGCCTTTCAGGTAGACACAGAATTCCTGCCGATGGGGAGATCGTGACCTTCCTCTCTGATCTCTGCCTCCTGCCCCAGCGTTACCACGGCGGTGGTGCTGGTCCTGTGACTCATTGCTGTTATTTGATTTGTTGCTATTGTGAGGAGTATGGCCTATCATGCTGTCGCTGATGCTGGCCCACTGCCGCTCAGAACCAGGAGTGATCTCAATGAACCTTTGGCCCATCATGCCGCCTCCTCGCTTCACAGCTTCGAAGCTGTCTTGGGGTGAGAAGAACTTGACCACAGCCCTGCCAGTTGGCCGACCCTGCCCGTCCCTCAGCAGGCGAGCCCCTTCCACCCCCAGACCCCTGAAAAACTCCCTAACCTCCATCTCTGAGCAGGAGAACGGAAGGTTCTGCAGAAGGACAAACAACTCGTCAGGATTGGCCACTCCAGCTCCGGCAGCTGCGGCAGCAGCAGCCTTCATATGGGCCTGGAGGCCGAGAGAGGCCAGAGGGGAAAGAGGGTTGAACAGCATGGGGTTAGGGGTTCCAAGAGGGAGGCCAGAGCCCAGTCCTCCTGGGGGAGGTAGGGAGGGGTTGAAGGGAGGCAGGGAGGACATGTGAGGGAGGTGAGACATAGGAGGCACTGGAGGTCCTTGGGAGAGCGGGGAGACAGTAGGTACAGGTGGAAGGGAGGACACTGGAGGAGGAACTGGAATAGTGGGCAGCGTGGGCATGGGGGGCATTGAAGGCATGCTGGGGAGTGGAGGGATGGGTGGACCTGCGTTGAGCGATGCCAGAGCTGTGGTGATGGTGGGGGCAGAGCTGTAGCTGTTGGGGAAGCTGGGTACCACACTGGCCACCGTCTTATTGCTCGGTGGCTCCTGAGATGAGCTTGCTACCGTCACTGAGGCTGGGGTGTTACCGAAACCCTGGTTTCCGTGGCTACTGCTTCTCCCCCCTGACCCTGGCTGCACTGTGGGTATGGGGGTGGAGCCTGCTTGTCGGTTGGCATTTCCTGCTGTAGGTGCAGCAGTCTCCACGGCACCAGCTCCAGCCTCAAACCTGCGGCGGCTGAGTTCAATCATGTTCTGCATCTCTGTCTTGCTGCTAAGCAATAGCGACACCTTGGAGCCTTTAATGGACCCGCCTGTACGCATCATCCCCAGCCGAGCATCCTCATCAGTGGCAAAGACAATGAAGGCTTCGCCATGCTCACCCCCCACGATATGCACTCCCCCGTCAGGGATGGTTAGGCCAGAGAAGAAGTGTCTGATGTCCATGGTGCCGGCCACTATGGGCAGACCCTGCAGCCTGATGACTACCGCCATACTGACTGCTAAACAACAGCCCTACAACCTGGGGAGAAAGCAACACTACCGTCAGATGAAGAGCAGAAAACAAGGAGACCAGTGGCTTCCAGATGTTTCCTCAGGAAACTCAAATCTGACTTCGTAGGCTAATAAAAGTTTAGCCAACACTGCTTACATTTCAGTTTCTTCAGAATAACCCAGAGACCATTTTTGTAAAAATTAATGCACCCATTTTTGGGTCCTGACATTTGGAAACCAGTGGTATTTGGAAGGGGTGTGGGGGTTGGGGGTGAAACATTAGCAACATTTGCAGGAAACTAGCAAAAAACTCAAACAGTCTCCATCCGTCTGCAGCTCTCAATAAGTTTGATAAACTTGTTTTAGGTCTTTGAGGATTAGAGATCAGGCTGCACGTACATCAACTTTTATTAAACCCCAGCAGAAGAAATCTTAAGCATTAACATAGCTCCACTGTTCATTAATTTACCAAGAGCTGTAAAAGAAATACATGACAAACAATAAATAAATGGCACTGACTGAAACATTTGCCATCTGTGACATCATTCATGAACAAGTCTGGCCAAGATTTTTTGCTAGCTACCTAGCAGAACCAGTTTCATTTATCTGATTCAAGCATGCAACAGGATCGCGTCACATTCCGTAATGCCTCTCAGTGAGGTCTGATTGATCTGATTGACAACTCACACCATTTCTATTTTATCCAGCAAGTGCTTTTATGTTTATGCAGGCTTTTGACACACCTCATTCTTCATTATAGATAAAACCATTTTCCTTTAGTGTTTTAGTAGAACAGGTCAGTCTACTTCAAATCTTACAAAAGCAAGTTTCTGATACAACTTATGTTGATGAAACTTAAAGTCTACAGTGTGCTTGTCAGATTGTCATTACAGTATCCAGAGCCCCATTCCCAAAGGTGAAATTGACAGTTTTTGTAACTTGAAGCAAATGATGAAATGACAGCATGACACACAATTTGCTGTAATATAACCAGAGCTTAAATGTCAATAGAGTTGCTCTGTGTATCAGCCCTCAGATATAACCGAGAAGTTGTGTGCAATTTGGCTCTTCAAAGTAACTATTACTAGCATGCAGTGCACAAAGACGTTGCTAGTAGTCTGAAATATGTTGTGCAACTGTAAGGCCCTGATCATACTGAAAGCGTTTTGCAGGTTGCCCTATTTTAAACTGAATGCCACTAGTGAAAAACAAACGCTTGCTGCGCCTTTTTATTGTTGCCAGGCACCTCCTTATTTTAACCTTCCCATGTCATAGCAAATAGTTTGTGGGCCCCAGGGAATCATAGATCTGTGTGGGTACATGAGACCCTAAAAAAGAGGGTGGATCACGGGGAATACCACCAGTTGGTCCAGAGGCTTCGCCTCTCTCCTCGACCACCAGTCTCTACTCCATTGTTTACCAATTGAAAACTTGTTGTCGTGACCACAACAGAAGACCTACCGCCTCTCAAATCATCCGATTGGACAATGGGAAAAAAGATGACAAAAAAGAGATGACGTGGGGCATTTTATCGCTTTGAGTTGTAGTTTTTCAACTCAAGGTGTTCAGAGCACTCTAGCACAAAGGCCAGGCAGCTGGTGCACAGAAATACAAGATACATCATAATGCAAAAAAAAAAAACGCTAGCAAATAGCTTCATTCTCATTAAAAACACTTACAAAAATTCTCCTCCAGCTGCTAAAATGCTTTCTGTGTGATCAGGGCCTAAACCTTCAAGAATCTCATGCAACTTGCAACTCACCAATGCAACTATGCTGTGCAAATAGTTTGCTTTTAGTTTATAGTTTACAACATAGAATAGGTCCAGAAAACAAACATCCCTGTGTAAAACCTTGGTGGAGTTCAGCTTTTCACAGAACAAATTGACAGTAACTTTTTGTGTTTTCCGCAGATTGTTCTTAATCAGTGTGAATAACTGGCTCTAACTTAGACTCAACCATTGTGTGGCGTTTGATTTCAGTCTTACTTCTAAAAGGTCATTTTCATCTTAACACAGAAAACAATTACAAAACTCTAGAATCCCTTGAAAAGTAGCAGCAGGAAAACAAATCTTAGAAGTCAGACTGCAGCAGCTTTCCTACCCGAGACACGCCTTTCCAAAACCAAAACCCATCATGACTAGAGTTGGCAGTGTACATCAAATATCAAACTTGACTCAAACCATCACCAGAACAAGAAAGGCACTAAACTTAAGACTTAACTTAAGGGCATGCTGAGCTACAACCAGCCAGCAACACCCTGCAAATACCATGTCCAACCCAGGCTACCAGCAACAGCACACAGGTGAGCAGGACTGATCCTTACACATCCTCAACCCTCAAATCAGCAGGCAGCATTTCAGCAACTGGTTGTAGAACACAAGCAACACGTGTCAACCAGCAAATCTGCAATACATTGTCAACAAAACATCTTGTTAACAGGAAAAACAGCAGTAACTTATCAACCAGAGCATTTTAACGACAGCAATGTCGGGAACATGTAAACCAGAGCAACATTAGCAATAAACCAGAGCAACATTAGCATCATGTCAACCAGAGCAACATTAGCATTAAACCAGAGCGACATTAGTATTACATAAACCAGAGCAACATCAGCAACTGATTGACAGCACAGCACCAAAGAAAGCAGCCGATCAGAAGAGAAAGCGAACAGAAGTGAGGTGCAGAGCAACATTTTAAAAACATGTCCAACTGAGCAACAGCAGGTGGAGCAACGCTCACTGCTTTCAGAATCATCTTCATCCTCACACACGTCTTCAGGTTTCCGTGCCTTTAACTAACCTTGATCCAGGACTGTCAGACAAAAAGGACATCTCATTAAATTCTGACATTTCATTCAGCCCATACAATCGCTGGTTAAAAAATGCTGAAAGCTGCTTCCTGCAGCTCACCACCACCACCATCATCATCATCAATAATTTTAGTGCTCAACCTCAGGACAGACAAGTCACAACATTGACACGTGGTCTGCAGTTCTCCTAATGCTTCTTCAGTATTGACCCCTTATAGATTTACAACCAGGACATCTTCTCCTCACGTTACTTCTGCCACCAGTCCGCATGAAACATCAACAGCAGCAAGAGGATAAAACACAGCAGGAAAGGAAACAGCAACAGCTAATATCAGACATGACCAGAGCATCCAGAGAGAGGAGAAAAGGTTCAACTGAAGCTGCAGTTTGCACTCACATGAGCCAGGATACAAAATAGAGCTGAGAAAGAATACAACCTCCATCAAAACAGCCAGGAAATCAGAAAGAAGTTTTCAGTACAGCAAATTCAGGAGTAAAGAGCAAAACACTGCCTTGATTTCTCAGTTTGAAGATGGAACACATAGCTGTCAACAACCTCTTAACACAGCAAACAGAACGGTACTGAACGAGTTGAACGCCATCCGCTGACTAAATAACTCAAACGCAAAGATTCAATCTATTTTGGAACAATGATGAGGGAATCTCCACACATCAGCCAACCAGGAGCTCAAATGTCAACACACAGGACAACCGGACAGGATCTGCCATGATTAGGTCTGGAACACACAGCCTTTGGCTGCACTTTATTGAAGCTTTAATTGTAGTTGTGTGCTCTGGACCTGATACAATCTCTGGTTTTGCTGGTACAGAACTCCATTAACCTGCACACAACATAAAAAAAAAAACTCAAGCACAGGGAACTCCATTCTACGAAAATTATTCTCCTTTTCCACACAAATTCACCATATGAAGTATCACTCACTGACTTCACTACAGCCCATGTCAGATACTCATCTCCGTACATTAATGTTCAGGCAATGACACTATTGTGTTTAAACAAACCCACCTTACTTTTACAGAACTCATGATCTGATGAGGTTGGACCTGATTAAATGCACTTAAAGTTTAAGTTTTAAAAATAAGAAATGACTTTGATAACCAGAAAACATGGCAATCACCACACCATCAGTCTTCACACATTTTCAGTTTTCATTAATGTAAACTATTCATACTCTGAATATCCAACAAAACCCCTGACATATAGCATGTGGGCAAGAAGGAATTAAAGGAGAAACCTGACATCATGTTAGACTGTCAGACAGTGTAAAATATGCTGCATAATTCTTTTATCAGCTAAATAATTTATGTCACAGATAGACAGGGTCAACTGAACTAGTGAGAAGCAGGACACTGGATATGGATATTGGAGAGTTTGAATATATATCGGCTGATATTAATTTTTACCATATTTTTTTTACTTGCCTACACCATAAATAAAGATTGTCATAAGGTTCCCTTACTTTCTATTAACAGTTAAAAGACAACTCATAGAAATAAACAAGTCACCACTCTCTGATGGACAAACTATTTCTGTACTTTAATGTTATTTTGGGCTGTCATATATACCAATACTTTCATGACTGCAAGGGGCCAATATATGGCAAAGTATCGTCCTTACCCGTTTGTAAATCTTTCTCTCAAGTTCAAAATGAAACCACAGAAATAAGTTTGCATTGAAATGCAAAGTGTGGTTTTAAATCCATTACTTTAATGTGTCATCATTTTCCCTCTGGTGAGTACTGAAGCACTGACTGCAGCGGTTCTGTGACTGAGTTAAACCACTATGAATATTTGCAGACCTGTATTTGGATGACAAACAGACATTACTTTTGCTGCATCCGTGTTTGTAAACCAAGATCTTGGTCTGTTAGCTGGTAATATAGCTAACAGAAATTCGTGTGAAATCCAGACTGACCGTCAGACTTGTGCTCACGGTCTGCAGTGGGCAGTAACCGCAGAGAAACCCACAATCAATGAACTACACACCAAACTGTTCAGAGCCCAGACTCACACACCTCCTCCTTCCTCATCATCCACACAGTGAATAAACTACAACACGAGCTGACCCGTCATTAAAAATACAGTAAGACATTGGTATTTAGTCGGTTAGCTAGCTAACGACAGGTTAGCAGCTCCGGATAGGACCTCAGAAAAGACAATTACAAACCTGCCTAACATTTTAAACAAGCAGTCATTGTAATAAATATCCGACATGACACCTCTACAGCGATACCCTAACAGTCATATCTACCTAGCTAACTTCCCAGCAGAAATACTGAATGGAGCTAGTTTAGCATAGCTAACGCTTCGTTAGCCACCTAGCTGGTTGTGAACCCTGCTTTGTGTGTGTGTGTTGGAGCGGAGCAGCGAGCAGGATGCACGCTTTTAACGGCTCCTCTCGTGCTCGGGTACCGGATGTGAGTGCGTTACTGAGCGGGCTGCCGCTGTTGGATTCTTACCGAGATATTTGTCAACAAACACACTGAGATTTAACTCATGAACGGAGCTCTTTTCTTCTCCCCTCTTCTCTCTGTAGGCTGCTGCTGCTGCTGCACGAAATGTCGGCGCAAATACCGCGATACAGGACGTGATGACGCGAGACTGCGGCCAGCGTTTCCCTGACGACAGCTCCCCCTGCAGGCTGAAGAGAGCCAATGACACCTGATGGGAATGTTTCACCTCTTTGGTGCCAGGTTTTCACACACAATAAATTTACCTTAGTGTTTTGGTGCATCGTAATAAACTTCTACAATACATGTCCATACGATTATGGACACCCTGAGCCCTGGCGTCAACTCTTAACCCAGCACCTTTAGGATGAACAGGGACTGTGAGTCAGGCCTTCATGCCCAACATCAGTGTTGGACATCACTAATGCTCTTGTGGCTGAGTGAGAGCACATTAGTCTGTCTCTAAAATCTAGTGTTGAATGTAGTAATGTGATGTAGTATATTGGAGAGATGTTGTTAGACTGCAGATCAAGATGTTAGGGTTAGGGTAAAATAAAAGCACTAAAAAATATGTACCTTGTTTTGTTTCCTTGAAGCTTAAAACTTTGCAGTCACCCTTCGTAGCTTTAATATCTTCATTATTTACCTTTACATTGTCACCTTAACTTTACATACCTTCAGTTTTCTCATTACATTACTACATTCCTGTTTACATTATAGTTTATTCACTTTGAAATTACTGTACCATACTTTGTCTGCATTATTATTGTATTTTTTTATTTTTGTATTTTTCAATCATTTGAACTTCGGCACTATTTTGTCTCTGTCATTGTCATGCATATGACAATAAATAACTTGAAACTACATTTATACTGCAAACACATGATGCATAAATTAATTTGTTTGGTTGATGGTGTGGTGGGACATGGAAATGGGCCCTAAACCAGGTTAACCAGAATATGTGTGACCTCAAAAAAACTTGTACAATACAAATGAGTAAAATTGGGTATTAAGAATAGAAGTATATTTTTATTATTTATAATTAGTGTACCAGTATAACCTGTGTACTATATAGCATGTAAGATAAATACCACTCAAAGTGCTTCTTACATACGCTGGTGGCTGAGGCACAAGGCTACCATACATGGTGCCACCTGCTACTCAGTTTTTAACACACTCACATACCGATGGAACGGCCAGTGGGAGCAATTTGGGGTTCAGTATCTTGCTCAAGGATACTTAGACATACGGACTGGAGGAGCCTGGGATTAGTGGACCTGTTAGTGGACGACCCACTCTACCTCCTGAGCCACAGCCACCATGCACATGACCTCTGCTGCTGTTTAGAAGATTACAAATAACATGATATAACACACATACTTTTATAACTCCTGTATTACATAATCATTAATCAGATGCTTTGCATACCGTTTTTACGGTATTTTTATTATATCTTCTGTTTTGTTCTGTATATTGAGTTGTGTTCACTCTGTGTACATGCCTAACTATTGATGAGCACTGCAAACTAGCTCAGGGGATAAATTTGGTGGTTAGCAGCATTTATCCGTGAAGTGTAACTATACTAATAAAACAAACATTAAATAAGAAAAAATACAAACCATAAGTTCATTGCATAACCATGAAGCAGCACTTTATTGGGTAATAATGTATATGAGAGTAACAGTAGAGGACAGTAGATGCTGGAGTCTAATAGAACATTCAGGAACACAATACAAGACTTTAAAACTTCTCTCAGATGGTGAAGGGTCACATTTATCAAATGAAGAATGATTCAAATTTCTGTGTTCAAACTTTCAGGACCACGTTTCACATCAACAATCACAGACAGGGTTCCCACACATTTTAACAGACAAAGCTGCCAAACTTTTCCTGTGATATTTTTTTTTCTTGCCCCATTTGTGTTTTTTTAACATATCAGATTTAAACTCTGATCAAACATCATTTCAGCTGAACAGTTTACATAAAGGGAGATGGAACGCAGGGAGAAAATGACGAAACATGCTTAATTGTAAACTTTACACTGTCACACATTGATGCATATCAGAGCTGTGTTACGTCAACTATCATGTTACATTACATGGAAGCTAACTATGGAAGATTATTCCATGACTTTTCCAGGTTTTCCATGACCGTGGGAACCCTGCTGAGACACATTTTCAGTCCAGATGTGACAGACTGGACTTGTTTTTTTCCTCTCCACCGTCTTGAAAATCAGCCGTTGTGGTCAAATCAAGGCTACAGTCTTGTAGAGCGTTCCAGACTTTGACAAAATACTCAAACTGTGGCTGCTAACACTGTGAACACTGCTGCTGGTGAACTGACACGATGCTGCTGATTATCCTCTACTGAAATACTGGCGTGAGAAGGGAAAGAAAAACTGTGAGAGTGAGTTCTGAGACGGAGAGGACAGTGTATAACATGTGACCAGAGCGGGAGACAGTCGGTCAATCATCAAATAAAAGTTCTGACTAAAAATAATTATAGTGAATCCTTAAATCTTCAAACGGCTCAGTAAAGTTCGGCTGTCGGTTGCAGCCTCGCTGAAGTAACACTGCCCACTCACTGTTCCTATTTTGTTTCTGCTCAACACGCTGACACACTGTATCAAGAAGCCAGATCAGCCATCTTTGCAGTTAACTCAGGTTTACTGAACCTTCTAACTACTAATAAATACGTCCTGTAGATCTTAAGAGCTCGTACTCGACACTGCACTTCCTTGAATCCTCACCCACCAAGTGTAAAGCTAATTAGAGGAACAGTTGTTGAGAAAATCAAAGCACAGGCAGACAGGCACTCTTCTATTGTAGACAGATATCACGTACTCATATGTTCTCTCTTCTCATTTGTGTGCACATGCTCAGAGCTGATTTGTAAACCCAGAGTTAACTGAAAGTGGTGCCAGGCAACCCAAAGAGAAGCCAGATTAAGACTGACTTTGTGATACAGCAGCCAGGTGTCACAGAACGTCATATAACAAGCAAAGGATGCCACATGTTGGTCAACTCTCTGAGCAACATCTCCTGACAGAGCAACAAGAGGAGCTTCTACGGAGACACGGAGCTACAGTTACAAACAGACTTCAAGTCAGACAGGAAGTTTGTGCGTGTTTGTGTACAGGAAGGAAAAGCTAGTGCATTCCCGGAACTCCCTGGGAAATGATGATCATCATCGTCGTCGTCGTCAGAGGGAAGTAAACAGGAAGTGGGAGGAGTTTAGTGCTGCGTCCACTTGATGCTCTTCAGATCGATGCCCTCTTGAACCATCTCCCACAGAGGACTGACGGACAGATAGACAAAGAGAGAGACAGGTTGTTGGGTATTATTCACACCATTACCATTTAGTAGGGGTGTGCCATATCATCTCGTCACAATAATACCAGTACACTTTTTAATATCATATGAAAAATTCATATCATGATACTCGCTATATTTCGGCTTGTTGACATATGACGTCATACTGTTACCCACGGCAACAACAAGCATGGCTGAAAGTGAAATTATTAGCGACCCCGTGGTAGTTCCAATAAGAAGAGCAGCTTCAGTAGTGTGGAATAAACTGTGGCGTCCTGAATGTTTTATGAACAGCCCCGGACTTCTCAGACTCTTTTAGTGAGTTACCGCTCAGAGGGAACTCATTCAGCGGCTCCTCTGGCAGCAGCACAGCGTCTCTCCCTCTCCTCTCTGGCTGTGTGCACACGGTAGTCAGTATCATCAAGTGATTTTTCATAAACCTTTGGTAATATAAAACTACGTGACGCTTGTGGCTGAAAAAACGTCATATGTGAATGTGTGATAGTTATTGTATCATAACAGCCTGTCACAGGTTACAGCGTGATGATTAGAGGAGAAATGGCAGAGCACAAAGGTCCATGTGGAAAAAAAAAACAACTCAATCATTTAGGATTTTACTAAAAGAAGGAAATCACCTGTTGATTTATATATATAGATCCCAGGGGACATTTTTTGTATTTGGGAGCTGTTTAAATGTGTAATTAGTGGTAGATTTTATTTTGTTGAACTATTAATATTGTATACAGAATCTGAATCTGAAGTTACTGTTGTTGTTTACAAACTAAAGAAATGAGAGATCATTTTTTACTGGATATTTGGAGGTAAACTGTAAAACTAGATCACTTATTTTGTTGCAATTCTATTTTCTTAATGACAATTTTTTAAAACTGATTTGTCATATCACCAAGAATATTGTTATCACAAAAACACCCTGAAATATTGTGATATTATTTTAGGGCCATATCGTCCACTCCTACAATTTAGAACACTGAGCAGGGAGAAGGAAACTGTGCACACATCAGCTGAAGCTGGAAATGGGGACAGGATGGACAATTTGGGTAAAAATGTCCGCTTTGGGTTTCTCTGACACATAAACCTGTCTGACTTGGAGGTGTCCAGCCTGTCTGATTTGATCTGTCTGCTTGTGTTTCTCGATCAGTCTGATTTATTCTTATTGATGTCAATAACAAGTTCTCAGATTTTACATTGGTGAGTACAGTGTTATTACTGAGAAAACTGATGGACAAAACCACCGAAATAAGATCAGAGTTAGAAAAAAACAACAGGACTATCGGTCCGGCTGAACTCACCTCATCTCTCTGAGCCTGCTGACCTGGTGGATACATTTCTCTGCGGTGTAGTCCACCTCTTCTTCTGTGGTGAACCTGCCGATACCAAACCTAACACACAAACATTAACATCATGTCAACCTACATGTCAAACCAGAGAACACAAAAACTGCAGTGAATCACCTCCAGCTGCTGATGTTGAAACACATGTTTAAGTCTGCTGAGCTTAAAATAAAATGTCTTCCTGTCTGTGTATACACAGGTTTATCCATCTCAGTTACTGATTATATTTTACACTCAGGTCTTAAAGATGTATTTTTCAACTGTGCAAACAAAGATAATGTGGGATTTCTATGAAATGACAAACACTGTAATCAGAAGTATCGTCATGATTATGCTCTGGATTACAGCGCAGATGTCTGTGTTTGTACCTGATGGAAGAGTGAGCCAGGTCTTCATCTGCTCCGATCGCTCTGAGCACGTACGACGGCTCCAGAGAGGCTGATGTACATGCGCTGTGTGCACACAAACAAACACACTCATCTTTAATACACAAGTTACCTTCTAAACAAAAAGTTGTTTCTCACTTGAATAAATTGTGTGTATGCCTGAGGCCTAACAGTCATGTGGAGTTTATTTCCTTCTTCGTAAATCATTTTCAAAGCTGACTTTTAAAATGTTTTAAACTGTGAATTGTTAACATGTCTGCTAACTTGCAGTCTGTTGAATAATGTAGAATAACCGGCAGCAGGAATGTGAGTAATGCTGCCTGCACACAAACATGTGCATCGATGTGACATACAAACAAAATAGGGACCCATTTGCAAAAAACACAATGGTCAGCAACTCCATATGGTAGAGTTAAATTTCTATAAAAATACTTTGACTGAACAGCTGGAGTCATCGGGAGCACCTGGTCCTTTAAGTGTTTTAAACAAGTGAGTGTCTGACCTCCCGGATGACAGAGCAACATCCTTCAGCGCCATCAACAGACTCTCTCTCCCTCCACATAGGCGAAGGACAGGTTGACACAGCCTGAAAAACCCACAAACAGGCAGATAAGTCCACCTGCCTCACCTCCTGCAGTACAAGGCTGTTGTTATTTAAACACAGGCTTCCAACAGAAACTTCAAACATTAAATTTAAGGACTTTCAAGTTCATATTAGAGTGTGTGTGTGTGTGTGTGTGTGTGTGTGTGTGTGCGTGTGTGCGTGTGAGACAGAGTTGTGTTTTTGTGTCAGGGTTTCACTGCTGCATGTGTGTGTGTGTGTGTGTGTGTGTGTGTGTGTGTGTGTGTGTGTGTGTGTGTGTGTGTACCAGGGTAGCGTTGTTCTGCGTCTCCGTTCATGATGACATCAGGAAGCTCGGACGTGATCCTCTTGACCAGACGATTAGCCAGCATGGATATTCTCTCATGATCATACTACACACACACACACACACACACACACACACACACACACACACACACACATTAAGTCCCAGGAGAATGAATACATTTGTTGATTCTTAGGATGTGTGGGTGTGTTTGTTTTACCTCCATCTCCTGCTGGGCGATGCCGCAGGCGGCTCCCAGCCCAACAGCCAGTGGGGTGGGGACGGTGCCAGAGCGCAGCCCCCTCTCCTGCCCGCCTCCGTTCTGCAGTGGCTCCAAGCGCACTCGAGGTCGGCGACGCACGTACAGAGCACCCACACCTTTGCACACACACACACACACAGAGCCAAAGTAAATTCCAAGCAGGTCAACATATCCTATAGAGTGCCACAAGGCTCAAAACTTGAGCCCCTTCTGTTTTATTGATAAATGCTGCCGTTGGGCTAGATTTAACAACTTTAACTATTATATTTATTTTGAAGATACTGAAATGTACATTTCTCTTTCACCAGATGACTAAGGTTCCACTGACTCACTCTTACAATGCATTACTAAATGATTAGCAGAAATAGGTTATACATTCTAGTTTTATGGAGTTTATAAAGCTCTTTGAAACGCCACTTGTATGAAATGTGCTGCATAAATAAACTGCTTTGCCTTGCCTAATGAACAGTTAATGGTATATCTATTGTATTGTTGGGGCTAACCTTTGGGTCCGTAGATCTTGTGGCCGCTGATGGACATCAGATCAATCTTCCAGTCCATGACGTTGATCGGAATCTTTCCAACAGCCTGAGCAGCGTCAGTGTGGAAGAAGACTCCTTTAGAGCGACAAATCTGACCTGAACAGGAAGATCAATATATCAATAGTTTTGATCGGAACACTGAATCAGATCAGAGACTCCCAGTGAACGAGTAAAGAAGAGGAAACTGGTGAAGGTTTCTACGTGGTCACGGTGATCTGCTTTACTCTAAATCACTGAAACAAGGGTAGAACACTGTGTGCATTGATGTTTTGGATCTTATGTGTGCTTAATGCCGGGAACATATAACATGTTTGTGTTGCCATAGTTACCGATCTCCTTGATGGGCTGCTTGACTCCAATCTCATTGTTGACCGACATCACTGACAACAGAGAGGTGTCAGGACGAATGGAGGCCTCCAACATCTGAACACACAAACGGACACAAGCATTATTTTTAAAACACACAGTGACTTCTGCATGTCGTCATGCTGCACCTGTTCACTCTGTACTTTCTCTTGTGCGCCCACTCTGTACGATCATACGCACCTCCAGGTCCAGCAGTCCGTTCTTCTGGACGGGCAGGTAGGTGATGTCAAATCCTTCAGACTCCAGAACTCGACACGAGTCCAGAACACATTTATGCTCCGTCTGCGTGGTGATCACATGTCGTTTTTTGGTCTGGTAGAACCTGGCTACGCCCTGCAGGAGAGGGAGAGACATCACAAACTGGGTTCTAATAAGATGGTTGTTCTTTTACTGTACTTTCACCTTGTGGCTGTTCTCACTGTGTTCTTACTGCATTTTCATTCTGGTCTAAATGTGTTCTCAAGGTATGGTCACACCAGCATTTAAAAATGACAAAATTTTTAAGTGAAATCAACTAATTCCAATGAATTTTGAAGGTTGATTTAATGGGCAAATTAAATTTGGGCAAATCTCTTGCTCAAAGTTCAACCTGGGTGAACAAATTCAGGCCAATGACCAAAAGCAAACTGTTCTGACAAAGAGTTTAAAAAACTACTGTATGTAACAAGAAAACTATCCTCACTGTGTGCTACCATCCAGTTTTATTTAACCTCATATGTTAGAGTATAAACTGCTCCACAAAAGAACAATGGCTAACAGACAGTTATGAGACATGAGTTGACGATGCAAATGCCTTTTTAAATAAACGTGTTTTCCTGTTAATGACAGGTTGAGCTGACAAGTTTGGAAAGCTTCATTATTCCCCTTAAATAACAGCACAGGATAGTGAAAATAAATGCTCAGACAGCTATTGTGACTGATAGAGCTAGTCCACCTGGCTATCATGTTAACGGTAAGTTTACCATAGCCCAGCAAGCAGTCACTCAGTCACAGAAACAAAAGGACAGGCCAATGAGAGGAGTGGGAGAGGTGGTGTGATGAAGTAAAAGTAACAAGAAGGAGGTGACTAAGAGTAGAGTGAGACCTTGATGGCCATGTTGTTGGACTCGGTGGCTCCACTGGTGAAGATGATCTCTCTGGGATCTGCTCCAATCAGATCAGCCACCTGCTGCTCAGCGTGAGAGACAACACACAGTCAGTGTCTCCTCTCAGATTCTCATTTAATGAAATTATACACAGGATGATGTACAAGTTTTACAATGTTGATATAAGGATCAAAATTTTTAAAAGAAAAGACAAGTAATGGTTTGGACTTTACTTTGCAGTACATTGTAATTAAAGAACAAATTAATTAAAGAATGAATATAATACGTTGTGTTTCACTTACCTTCCTGGCCGTCTCCATGGCGCTCTCGCTCTCCCAGCCGTAGGCGTGTGTTCTGGAGTGAGGGTTACCGTAGTAATTCACCTGGTAGGGCAACATGGCATCCAGCACCCGGGGGTCCTACACACATACACACAAAAAATTGTCTATACATGTAAGTGTAACCTTAAAGCTCCCACTTATTATGCTTTTCTGTATTAAGTATCTTATATATAGTGTTACAATGTCACATGTTCATATTAAATATAGCTAAAGTTTCAAATAATTAGGTAAACGTATCTAAAAGTAATTCCTGTAAGCAAACACCTCAGGCATCAGACCGCTCTGAGTACTTTGTGTCCAACATTTTTCTCTACTCTAATACTACTAGCTATAGTATGACATCATAGTGTGCAAGATTTCTTTACATGGTCATCTGCTCATCTGTATTACATTACGTAGCCTTCAATATTAAGTGAAACTACATTCTAACGTCAGGGAAACATGTGAACTTAGTTGCTGATGTTGTAAATATCTCCAAGATTTCAAAGCATATTCCTTGTTAAACATTTCCGGTTGTGTTTAGAAGCTTTTATTGGTGATTTTTAACCCTTCATTACAGTCATTCTCCAGTTGCAAGTACACTGCTAACAAACATGTAACTACACGCTAACGTCAGGAAAACATGTCATCCTGGTTGCTAATGTCGTTACTTTCCACCCAGAATTTGGCTCATACTCCTGCTGGAACATGTCAGGTTATGTTTAGAGGTAAGTAAAAAGTAAAAAGTGTGCGGCTATTCTCTGTTACTGTCATGCTCCAGCTGCAAAGATGGTGCAGAAACACCAAGATATGGATGACCTGGAAACCCTGACCCATCTTAGAAGACTGGGCTTTTTCAGGATGAGGGACTTGAAGAGATGGGCGCTAAAACTGAGCAGCTTAGACAGAGGGTGAATACGGGTGTTCCAGCACAGACAGTATGAGGAAAATAGTAAGTGCCTTAAATAAAAAAGTCCTTTTTAAATAACTCTCTCTCTGACTCTGACATTTGCTGGTAAAGCCTGAAACCATGACAACATGGTTGGTAACAGTTACCATGGGTGTGGTGGCCTGGAAGTCCATGTAGAGGGGGCGGGGCTCATCTTTCTCCAGGTCATGTTTCTTTATCAGCTCTGCAGCACAAAACAACAACAGACAACAGTCAGCTGGTTTTAGTCAGTTTAATCAGATCAGGATTAAAATCCTGAGTCAGACAACAGACAGGTCAGTGTTTGCTGAGTCACTCATCAGCTGTGTTGGTAGAGTCAGGGTGGGAACGTCTAAGCATCTCATGATTCAATTAAATTCCAATTCAGAGGGCTACAATGCAATTCTAAAACGATTATTGATGCAACTAATACATTTTGGATGTCTCGACATGATTTATTTTTTCTCACTGTGTGACTACATGCTACGAACAAAACATAGCATATTTGTAGTGATCCATAATTATATCAACAGACAAATGTACTTGCATACAGTGTGGCTCTTTTCCAGGTCCCTTCTTAACTTTGTAGAAGTCAAAATGCTTCTAAATGCCAGCTTTTAAACTAGGGGGTGCCAGTCAGATTGTCTCCATCTGCAGCTGCACACTCTCAGCCATCATCATCAAATTTCAAGAAGCCTTGCTTCGACGCACATGTTTACGCTCACTACAACCTGGTCTTACAAAATTGTTGCAGGCGATCATAATGTTGAGATTTTGGTTTCAAATTTCTGATTATTGACTATTCTGCATGAAGACACAGTGTTTCATGAGGGATCGCGATGCACTGAAGAATCGTTTTTTCCCCATTTTGTAGACCCCCTTTAAACTTGCTACACAGTGAGCAAATTAAACCAATAAAAAATACAGGCCATCACAATAATATATTACTCATGACAACCTGAAAGGAAGGAGAGTTTTGCATAAGTTCTTTCTCCGTGATACAGAGTGTTATGCAGCATGAAATCAGTGTACAGTGCAGCTGTCTCTCTGTTCAGCTCAAAGACTGTGGGTCAAACACTTCCGTAAAGTTTTCCAGCTGCCTATGCTAGAGGAATGTTGTCTCTGCTGGTAACATTACATCAGACCCCTTTCACATTTTATTTAAATATCAGCTTTTGCCCTCACAGAGTCCCACCGACTCGATTGAACACGTTAAGGAATTCTTTTGCTCCTCAGTCTGTCAACCTACTAAATCAGAGTGTGTGTGTAAGAAACCTCAGCATACCTGGGTAGAACACTGAATGTAATGAGTAACTATTCACTTGTTGCACGGCATCCACGTTTTGTAAAATCTGTTGTGATTTGTAGTGTTTGTAGTATGGTTGTATTGTTTGATTAAATGTTTGAGTTGTTGTTTGTATGTGTTGCTTTGTTTTTAGACTATGGTATTCCTACTTCTACATAAGGATATGTTTTACTCCAACCCTGATCTATAATACACATATGTAGACTTTAAGAATATCTCAGATGATCAGAAAAAACAAATACATAAAAAAGAAAATTGAAAAAAAAAAAAAAAGTAAAGTGAAGTAAAATAAATATTTAAAACAATTTAAGGTAATGTAAAAACATATAAACAGCACTGGAATCACATAACATTTGACACTTCTGTCTGATAAATGACTTTAAGTGTTTAAGTATTAAAGTGATCCATTTTCTGTTAATCATCCATTTCCTGTGGACTCACTGTTTTAAGTAATTTTAAAGTTTTAATGTGTTCTTTTAATCTTACACACAGCATAAGCAAGTCATTACTTAACATTTCATCACTCAGATTATTAGTAATGAGAACTTTCCTGTCTCCAAACTAAACTGCGTCACTTTAGGATATTTGGTTTCCCTGCACACTGAATACTGCATATAGACAAAATTACAATAAATATGACCTTGGTTATAAACTCTTTAGTGTGTTTTAGTGTTTTTGAACCAGAGTCCGACCGAAACTTCTGGAGTTTAAAAATTGCAGATATTCAGTTTCCATATATGCACAGAACATAAACCACTTGCTGTTAAGCAGAAGAGGAATGTGGTTCTTAAAAGACAGCGACCAAGAAATGCACAGTAGTTTAACATAAACAACCTTATAAAATATATAAAACTTAGCAGTGCTGTCTGGTGGATAAATCGTGTAACAGAAGAGTTTGGAAATGATCTCAAACATAACTATCTTTCAGTCTATCCAACTGTGTTTAGTATTAAGACCATAAATACAAAAGGAGCTGGGACCACAGAGTGTTGCTTCTGTCTGATAGATGACTCACATTAAAAGGACACATTTTCTGTAAATTAACTATCTCCTGCTTACATGCTGCTTTAAGTGATTTTATGATTTTAATTTAACATTTTGAGCATTACTTAGGCATTGCTTAACATTTCATCACTCATATTATTAGTGATGAGAGGTTTCCTGTCTCCACACTTAACTGCGTCACTTTAGGATATTTGGTTCCCCTGCCCACTGAATACTACTGATGGACAAAATCACATAAACTCTTTGGGCTTTTGAACCAGAGCCTGAGTGATACTTAATTTCTGGGGCCAAGTTTGGTTTTCTAGAGTTTAAAAATTCTGACACCGCTATATGGGAAGATATCAATTTTTCATATATGCACAGAACATAAACCACTTACTGTTAAGGATAAGAGGAATGTGGTTCTTAAAAGATAGTGACCACAAAATGCACAGTATTTTAACATAAACATTTTAAAATGTATACATAACTTGGCAGTGCTGTCGGGGGGTTAAACTACCTACTAGGTTGTTGATAAAGTGTTAAAATTGATTGAATCAATACATTTTCTGTTAATCAACCATTTCCTATGGACTTTGTGTTTTTAAGTGATTTTATAGTTTTAATGTGTTCTTATAAACTCACACAGCTCACACAGGTCATTACTTAACATTTCATCAGTCAAGAAGTTTCCTGTCTCCAGACTTAACTGCGTCACTTCAGGATATTTCATTCCCCTGCACACTGAATACTGCTTATGGAAAAAATTACAACAAATATGACATTGGTAATAAACTCTTTGGGATTTTAAACCAGAGCCTGAGTGTTATTGAATTTCTGGAGCCAGTTTTGATTTTCTGGGTTGAAAAGTTCTGATAATGATACATGAGCAGATATTTATTTTTCATATAAGCACAGAATATAAACCCTCATTTACTGTAGGGATAAGATGAATGTGGTTCTTAAAAGACAGTGACCAAGAATTGAGAACATTTTAATATAAACAACATTTTAAATTGTATAACACTTGGCAGTGATGTCTGGTGGACAAACTTTGTGACCCAGGAGTTTTGATATGATCTCAAACATAACTACGTATCAATCTATCCATCTGTGTTTAGTATTAAGAACATATATATGTATATATAACAGAGCTGAGACCACATAATGTTACTGCTATCTGATGATGACTTACATTATTGATCACGGAGGTATTAAAATCAATAATCTCCTGCTGTTTTAAAGTGATTTTATGATTTTAAAGTAACATTTTGTTCTAATATTACAGACAGGCCACGCAGGTCATTACTTAACATTTCATCACTCAGGTCATCAGTGTTATGAAGTTTCCCGTCTCCTCGCTGAACTGCGTCACTTTTAGGATTAGCATCATGCTAGCTGCTCCGCGGCTCTAAATACCCATTTAAACATGCTCCGAGCTGCGGTTACCTTGCTGCAGGGAGCTGGCGGCTCTCCCGTCAGAGCCCTGCCACAGAGGAAGCCTCGACACCGGCCTGAGCAGCCGGGAAGACACGGTCCTGCCCGGGGAGAGCATCTGGACGGCTGGCTGGTTTCAGCTGGAGACACGCTGACCTCCGCTAACAACAACACGCTGACCGCGACCACAGCACCAGTTTACACCGGCGTGAACCAGTTTAACCAGCTGGTTTCTGTGGAAGGAAACCAAGAAGGCGGTTAACGAGTTGAGAGTTTGTCCAAACGTCTGCAAAGTTTGGTTTTGGTTTGCCAAACGTTGCCGCCTGTCACTTGTGTCCAGGTTACAACCGGATCGCTGTGTCAAGCACGGAAGCTAACAAGGGACGCTTCCGGTGGTGACTTTCAAAATAAAATACTGTTTCACACAATTGACGCTAAAGATTTTTTTACTCTATCTTTTTTTTTTCTATTTTACAAATATTTTTAGGTAAATACCAAGTGTGTCGGCTTTGTTTCAACACCGGGGGTGACACATATGAAACAGAGGGCTTCCACCATGAAATTTTGAGCACCAAACACTTAATTTCCTGTATTCTGGTAATTATTCATGCACTAATTTGTGCCTTTCCAGCATCAAATTATGGTGTAAATGTCTAAATTGTTTAAAATAAAAGTCCTCTGCTACTTTCACATGATGTAAATTGGGGGGCATGTCCCCTACGCCCCCCTCAAATTGTCTACACTAATAGTTAATACACCAAATTTAAGTAAGTTTTGTACTGAAAATATTACTTTATTGTTTACTTTCTTTGTTTTCCTGAGTCACTCTGCAGCTTCTTCCTGTGACTCTCTGCAGCTTGACGCAGCTCGGCGTCGCTGCTGTTTCATCGTTGCACAAGAAACGGAAGTAGGGGGCGGGACTTTCTCTAAACAAGCTGAGCTCTCATTGGTCGTTGTGCCTTGTTTTGGTCCTGTTTTTGGCCTTTCTCTGACCTCTTATTGGTTACGGCTATGAGTTTACGAAACGTGGGTTTAACCTCCCTCAAAGTTCAGATACAACCACCAATTTTGTAATCTAAAGTCTGTGTTTAAAGGAGTGTTATAATCACAGCATTATTTTAACAGCAAACAACTATTGTCTATCTAAAGATGTAGTGGAGTAAGAGCGTCCTGTGCAGAGACTGAATTCATGCTACCTGTGTGTGTATGATGTAATCAGGCCCCCAGGAAGTGTGCCAAGCTTTAAAGCCAATTTTTGCAGTGGCCAAACAGTGTTATTACACTGTCACATGATGCCCTACAGCCCAAAATACTTTTACCCACTGACTTACTGGCAAAAGAGATGTCTATAAATACTGTATTGAACTCCTTTAAAACTGATTCACTGCTTTGACACAATAATCAAATTGACGAAGGGCATTTTTAAAACACTATGTGCAATTCTCTTATTAATTTTCTCACAACATTACATACATTTCCCTTGTTGCTTGACCCAGTGATGCACTGACTTTCAAAGAGAGTAAAAATATTAGTCATCATGACTCTCCCAACTTTGAAATCTAGAGTGCCAAAACTCACATTTGTGATGTCATAGGGTTTAAGGTCTGGAGCTGCTCCATAGACAATGAATGGTGAGAAATGTTATAGATGACACTAAGGGCACCCAGGGGAATGTTCTGAGTATACATGTACATTTCATATCAGATTTGTCTGTAAATTCTTCCATATTGGAGGATGTTTTAAAACCCTATATTGGAAGAGGACATCTTAACCACAATGAGAGCATCAGCAAATCTCCAGGACCAGACGGTTACCCAACAGACTTCTTGTAGTAAAGATTCCTATTTTCTTTATTTTGACACTTCTTTTCCGCACTTACCTCACCTCCTTTACCTCACTTCCTTTCCTCCCCCTTTCTTTAGCACAGATTGGTTCCTTCCACTTTTTGGTCACTCATTAATCTGATTGAGTTCACCTGTTCACCCCTATTTACACCCTGAACACCATTTCACTCATTCTGTCTTCATTCTCACATGGGGTGGCAGTGCTGCTAAGCAGTTTACCACCTTGTTTACATACAAGTGCTCCAGTTTGAAAATGAAATCTTTGTGTGCAAAAGGAAAGTTTCAGTGGCTGTGCGTTCTGACAGATGCCCGCGATAGTAGACCTCTCCTCATGAACCTCCTCCTCCTTAGCACTTCTTCAAAAAATTCTCAGACCAACTTATAACTGTCAGTTTTCAAAAAATAATTTTCATGAAAATCCCCATCTCCAACCATGAGCCCATGGTTAGTTCTTTAATCCTTAAAAATGACAAGAACCCTCTTGAGTGCAGCTCTTTCTGTCCAAACTGTCTCCTAAACACTGATGGCAAAATCCTTGCTTAAGTCCCGGTGCACCGCGTAGAAGCGGGGTCTGCCATCCATCATATCACCTGATGGGTTTTATTAAGTATATGGGTACATTTTCTGTTTCAGAACTGACAACACTGCAACAGAATAAATCTCATTTGGATATAAAACAAAAACAAACATTCTGTGGGTCCAGAAAAAGTCCCTTTCATTGTTTATGGAGGAGCTCAAGACTTTATACCTATGACATCACAAGTTTGATTCAATATTCTCTGGTTTCTGGATTTGAGAGAGTAGCCCAAGTTCACAAATACGGACCGAACTCTCCTAGACCATGGGAATAACATATCCTCCTGAGACCCTGTGTCCTCATATGAGGACATCACATTTTGGGTTTACTGGACCTTATACTTTATTCTGCTTAAATCTCAAACCTGTTGTCCTCATTTGTGGACACTCTTTTGTGCCATTTATTGGTAGTAAAACCACAATACACTAATCTATGTAAAAACAAGATGGCAGCCATCTTTGCCAAGTCAGTCTGCAGCGACACAAAAGTGGACAAGGTCCAAAACCTGACTACATGGTTGAAACTTGTTTATTTATGATTAATAACATGTAGTTTGATATAATGCACATTTTTACCAACATAAGCGACCACAGCAAGTTGAGACGCTGTTTGAAGACATTGGGAACTTATCATTAGCTCACTGAAGGACATTGGGACTTTACAATGTCTTGTTCTAGGATATTGGGACTTTACCATCATTGACAATGTTTATTTTTTATACTTATCAGGTCCTACCAATCCCAAAAAGCTAGAGGAAATTAAAAATGCATACCAAACAAAAGTTTAGGTCTCAGGAGGACATTTGAACTTCTAATCCTGGTGATGTTTATTTACTTCCTGAACGTCCTGCCATAACACTCCACACCAGCTGGTGGCGGTAATGCGCCAGTTCGTAAGACGCCAGAAGAAAATCGTATCCACTCTTTAGTATAAAAACAGTAACGAACCAGCTAAACGGTCTGAGCTGTTAAACTTTCTTCGTTCTTATCAGACAAACGCGATTTATTGGTGGATACAATCTCTGAATCTCATTTCGAAGCAAAAGGGGTGGCAATGCAACTAATGGCCAACCGCCGTTGAAACCTAAAAAGAAGACGACGAAGAAGAAGACTGTATCCGGGCTGTTGGTGGTAGCCATGCCACCTAACTAGGAAGCTAGTGTGTCTAAAAAAACAAACATTTGATTTCGAAGGTAACGTGAGAAAGAAGAGACCCCAACCACGGCGGTGGATGTCACTGTGAGGTGAGGCTCTCAGTCTGGTGTAGTTTTCTTTAAGCGACATTAAGTGACAGTGTAAATTAAAGCTAACCGGAACAAGCTAACATGTCAGTGTTATCGCTGTCAGTGGATCACTGCTGAGCCCTGTGCTGGTATGTTGCTAAGTTTATAAAACACACATCGTTAATGATCTCCAGAGTTCAGTCGTGTCATGGCACTGTTTTTGGGGGGTGAGCTTGTAGTGACATTACACATGTCTGATTGTTTTAAATGTAGCAGCTGGACTGATGGTTCTTATTATGTTTATTCAGAGGTGGAATGTTAACTAGCTTCAGTAGCCTACATTCACTCAAGTACTGTACTCAAGGACAATATTAGGTACTTGTCCTTTACTTGAGTATTACATTTATGCTACTGTATGCTTCTCCTGTATACATTTACTCAAGTACTGTACTCAAGGACAATATTAGGTACTTGTCCTTTACTTGAGTATTACCATTTTACCACTGTATACTTATACTCGACTATATTTCAAGAGAAAGTACTGGACTTTTTACTCTTTTTACCTCACTACATTTATTGACAGGCATAGTATTTTTATATACAATAAAATATATGATGTGCTTATATTATAGCTGCATTATAATACTAACATTCATCTACCCAACAGTAATACTACTACTACTACTACTACTACTACTACTACTACTAATAATAATAATAATAAATTTTATTTATATAGCATGCTTAATACAGGAAATGCAGCACAAAGTGTTTTACAATAAGGGCAGTATGAGCACTGAGTGTTTCACATGAAAATAGACAGAATAAACATGAAACAGACCTGATTCATAAAATCATAAGAGTTGTAAAACTATAAATCACAAAATCAAGTAAAATTTTTAAACATTTGCAGCAGTGTGGAGCATAAATAGAAAGTAAGAGTGTAAAAAGAGTTTCAGACCTGTATCAGGAAAGCCAGAACTAGTTAAGGGCTAAAGTGAACAGATACGTTTTTAGCTTTTTTAAAAAAATATTTAGCAAGCTAGCTTCCCTGATATCTGTAGGTAGTGTGTTCCATAGTTTGGGGGCGTAATTGACAAAGGCTGCATTCCCAGTCTTCTTCCGGCTGTTGCTGGGAACCTCCAGTAAACCAGCAGCGGATGACCGCATGTATACAAGGAGGAGGATCTAAAAATCAACTCTAAATGTAACAGGAAGTCAGTTCAGAGCAGCTCAGGCTGGCCCGATGTGCTCTCTCCTCTTGGTTCTGGTTGATAGCCGAGGTGCAGAGTTTTGAATGAATATATTAAGTATCTAAATGTGGCATTGGAAAACTACAAAATGTGACCTTTAAATGCTCTTGCGTGTATTTGTTCATGATAAAAACAGAATAATATATTATTTTATATTAACATGAGCCATTCTGCATAATGAGTACTTTTGCTTTTGATAATCACTCAGTACATTTTGCTGATAATACCTCTGTACTGTTATTTAAATAACATGTTTGTGGCAAAAAACTCAAGCCCAACCCCATCACTGCCACACGTCAACTGTAACATCAACCCTGCACTTTTTCCTCTAAATGGAAAAATCAAGTTAAAGTCTATAAAAATAATAAATAAAGAGTTCTACCAAGTTGCAGTGTAGGAATTTTAGATGATAGTATTAGTACTTCTACTAAAAGTAAAGGATCTTATTACTTCTTCCAACACTAACGTTATCTCATGTAGTTGTAACTACTTAAAAAATCAGGGAGAGGATGAAACTAGTTTTCTTTGCCGAGTTAATTACTTCACATGTAGAGACTAAGGCATCCCATATTGTCTCAACTTGTACACCTGCTAGTCCATACTGTCTCTTCTTCCATGTCCATAATCACATGAACAAAGGTCGACTGTGTTTCAGTCCCCCTGTACTTTTTGTACAAGGTTTGTTGCCATGTTTAGCTGTAGTTTTTTATACTATAGCACTACATGTTTGCATCCATTTTTTTCCCTGTTTTTATATGTAGTCTGAATTTTTGCTTCACTCCCACTGAGGGTTGCATCTTAGCTCCATTATACTTCTGTGGTTGCATCATTCATTCATTTTTTGTTTCGCACCAGGGAAAAGGGAAACATGATTTCCTCTATGTCCTGTACTGTACTGCACAACAGTATTGGCACGTCATCAGTATCGGCCAATATCAGCTTTAAAATGATCTATTAATTGGCCAACATGCATTTTTTTTATTTTACACAATGAATGAATATTTCATACATTGAAAAGTTTTGTATTTCTAGCCTCCATCTGCTGGTGGGCCCTCACGATAAGAGTGTGCATGCATAATATGATGTTAATTCCACTACAGAAGAGGTTTGATGATCACAAAATTAGGTGGGGAAAAAGTGGATATATAGCGATATTGTTATCGGTCAAATAAGTTGTTATATATCAGCCTATCGGATATCGGCAAAAAATTCAATATTGTGCGTACCTGTTCTTATCTTAAACACTAAACTGATGACTGCAGGGTATTTCCCAAAACATGTGACCCTAATGATCTGGTGAACACAATACTTACCAAATCCCTATAATGTTTATTTATTTTAGTTATGTATTTTACAACTACAGTTAAACTGTAGAGTGAAGTATCCATGCATGACATACAAGAGGTCTTGACCACATGTGAATTCCTTTTGTACAAAATTTCTGTCAGTGAATGGCGCGCATTCTTGTTCATAAGTCATACATAAACAAATCTGTTTGTTTGAGTGGCTTTTAGCCCATATTGAGACTCACAGCACTACAACCACAGTTAGATTGCTTATGATAATTTAAATGACATCAACACGTCTTAATCATCTAAGTTATGAAGCTAGCTGGTTTATGAAGTGGCAGTTCACATGTCGGATGTCCTCGTAGGTGACATCATGCTCCTGGAGCCCGCAGCAGCTGAAGATCGACAAGTTTGACCGAGAAGCCGCAGTCACTGCTGCTGCCATGGGAACAACCATGAGCGAGCCTTGTATCTATGACAAACTGTCCGAGAGCATCGACATCCTCCGCCAATCAGGCTACCGCTATGGCATGTCGGAGAGGGAGATCGAGAGGTTCATCAAGCAGGTCCTGGAGACCAACGAGCCCAGGAGAGAGCCTCCCCAGTTCCCCATCCTGAGAGCCACCATAAAGGTCAGGCCTGCCGACACGACTATACACAGCTAAAACCTCGACATGAATCAATTAAGCATTTATCGTGTAAAAGTACTGAAGATGGAGGTCACAGGTTCTTAAATGAGGATTTGGTTGCTTTTCCCAGTTTGTTATTGTTGTTAATTTATTGTTTTAAGGTTTTTCTAGTGTTTGTCAGACAGTAAAAACACTTTCCACTGCAGAAAGCTTTGATGTGAAGTTCGGTCTTGCGGTCGTATGTGGAAGCGATCATGACCAGTATGGACAGGAGGGTCAATTATAGCGACCAAAAAACTGATAAAGAAAAATCTCTAGAAAATACTTTTTTCTTGCTGTAAAATAAACTTGCCCGTTGTAGAGTTCACACAGCATGAAGGTTTCTTCTGTCCTGACGACAGCTCTCAGTGTTGTTAATGTCCCTGCTGTCTCTGCAGTTTGTGGTGGCAGTGGGCTTCCTGCTGGTGGTGGTGCTGGCCTTCACATACCCTCAGAGTGCCCCCCAGCTGGGTCTGGTCAACCTGGGCTGCTACAACTGGTCGTCCCCCCTCAGCCACGTCCGCCTGCTGTCGCTGCCCATCGCTAAAAAGTACAACCTGCAAGGTCTGAAGCATGAAGACACACCTTTACACACGAACACAGCTTTTATTGAGAGAGTGCGGGATGTCTGCTCTAAAGGATGAAAAAATTAATGATCTGTGTGTGTGCGCGCGCGCGCTGCAGGTTTCCACGAATGGTGGAGTGCTGGTTCTCTCAGGCAGAATCTGGTCAACTGTTCGGGCTGTGCAGAGATCTCGTCAGTGCTTGAAGTCCCAGAGAGCCTCAGAGGGACGGTGACTCTGCGACGGGGGCCGCAGCTCGTCCTGCTGAAGGTCAGAGGTCACACCCAGCCAGTCTAAGTCCCAAACCCAGCTTTCTCAGTGTGGTACATTAGATTGTTTTAAGTGTGTTGTTTGTCTCACTACATTTCTCTATAAGTTTTTTTTGCAGAGGCTTAAAAGTTGCTGTAAAGAAAGAATCATCACAGTTGGTTATTGTGATCACAGTTTAATTATTTCTGGAGTTTTCAAATATGTTTGCACTGTTACCAAACCACAGTGACATAATGTTGAGAAGTAGGGCTGCAAACAAACTATTATATTCATTGTCGAATAAAATGTAGATTATTTTCTCAGTTAATCGATGAGTTGTTTGATCTATAAAATGTCAGAAAATGGTGGAAAATATCAATCAGTGTTTCCCCAAAGCCCAAGATGACATGAATATATTTGGACGGAGGAGAAAATAGTCCAAATATATTTAGTTTACTGTCATAGAGGAGTAAAGAAAACAGAAAATATTGAAATTTTAGAGCCTGGAATCCAATTAGTTTGACCTTTTATTATCTGCAGGGTGGGGAGTCCCTCAGCGTCCAGCGGCAGCAGCTCGAGGAGCTCTACTTGGCTCATTCAGGCTCCATGTCCATTCTGCTGGAGGAGGACGACGGTCTGCAGAACCACAACCTCGGACTCCCCCAAGGACCCGCCAACTTCACACTGCTCTGGTACACATTCCTGTTCAAAGTAGACGTCTTCACTGGTCCTCTTGTCTCAGAGGAACTCAGACCTGACCTGCGTTATTATCACAGTGGGAGAGAGTAGTCTGTGCAAAAGACGTATGCTACGAAATGACAAATGTTTCTTGGCATTCGACACACAGATTTTAAATTAAAATCATTACCTTCTGTCTTGTTGAGTTGGTGACAGGATGTTTTATTGTTGGTACGATAGTAACTGGTGATTGTTGGTGTGTGTTGTGTTGTGTTGTTGGTGCAGGAGGTTCAGCTCTGGGACCAGGGAGAAGGTGCTGAGGTGGCTCTTCCCGAAGGCGGAGCTCTGCCCGCTGCTGGACAGTGCTGGGACCATCGTGCAGCGCTGCCTGGTCACCCACAGCACAAACTCTCAGAGTAAGGTAAGTTCATGGTGTCCAGACATTCACACAGGAACACAGTGTTGTTGTTACTGACAGGAGCGATGCACCAAACTATGAAAGTGAGAACCAAGACAAAGACATAAACAACCTGTCCACCAGAGTCCCTCTGTCAAATGTATTTTAAACTTGTGTACTGATGCAGTAAAGAATCGATAATTTGTCCCTTTAAGTCATTCGTGTACACGACTCGATTTTGTTTCCTCCTTGACAGCTACTGATACCATAGATTTGCCTCCATCATAAAGAGGACATGTCTGTATTAAATAGTTTACAAAGTGAAAGTGCAGATTGACTAATTCACCACAAATGAACCCTGAGTCTCTAACTGTGACTCGTCTGTCTGTGTTTCAGGGTGTCGGGGTGTTTGGCTGGCTGGTGGTGGGTGAGGGTTTACCAACTGTTCGAGTTCTGCCTGTTCAGCGCTGTCAGAAACACTGCAGCTCCTTCAACCTGTGGCTGACACCTGGAGACATGGGTAACACCTGCCGCACCTGGTTTTCATTTAACACATTTAATGTTAGTAAATTAAAATTTCACACTGTGGGCTCTGTAGAAAACACAGATGATTTACTACTTCCCAATCAGTAAATGAATATATGAATTATTGTAATTATTGTCTTGTGTGCACAGTGTGTGTTTGACAAAGAGCCCCTGGAGGTGTTTTTCTCACATCATTATCTTTTTTGCTCAAAATAGGAAATTAAGTCATTTAGGAAATAATTAGTAAATTACTAACACTGATAATGATTTTTTTTTACACTTCATTAAAATGTTTTGCACTGCCTCTAAATACATAATAACAAAAAAGGGCTTTGTACAAGACAAATATTTAGGAAATTACCATTGGATTACCACAGCAGACAACTTAACTTATACAATTTATTAAGATATTTTGCCCCACTGCCCAATAAAATAGATAAAAAGCGTCTAATAAAATAATAAAATAGATAATAAAAGAATAAAATAAAAATAAATAAAACAATAAAAAAATATAAAATAATACATAAATAAAATATTAAAATAGATAAATAGCATCTAATAGAATAATAAAATAGGTAATAAAATAATAAAATAAATAAAAATATAAATACATAAAAAATAAAGACATAAAATGTTAAAATAGACATATAGCGCATAATAAAATAAGAAATACAATAAAAATAATTTAAAAAATGAATAAAATAATACATAAATCAATTATTAAAATAGATAAATAGCGTCTAATAAAATAATAAAATAGATAATAAAAGAATAAAATAAAAATAAATAAAATATTAAAAAATAAATAAAATATTAAAATAGATAAATAGCATCTAATAATAAAATAGATAATAAAAAAATAAAATTAAAGAATAAATAAAGTATTAAAACAGATGAATAGTGTCTATAAATAAGCGGCTCTTTAAACTTGGGTGAGAATAGTCACACTGCAGCTATTTGGCTATTTACACCCATCCTGACAACACATTTTTATGGATCCCACTGTGTGCTGTGATTGGCCAGTACTCGTCACGTTGACCTGTCGAGGTTGGCAGTGTTTAGGATTAGGGCAAAGAAGTCATAATTAGGAGAGTACTAGCCACTCTGGGATGTTCCCTGAGATTTAAGTGGTTAATTTAAGATTAAAAAGCCTGAGGACGCACCACCAGGAAGTCAGATGACGTAGCATGAAGAGAACCACTATCTATGGAGGTAATAAAACGTGGTGGATGAATGGCGTTTGAGTCCCGTGCTAGTCAGGTCTTATAAATTTTAGATTCAGCTGACTTATTATTTTCGGTTTTCAGGATGTATAAAGCTGCTGAATGCACACTGTGTTTATAAACTTTAGCAGAAGAGCCCCATTTGTGTTAACGTCATATATTGTCACCTAGAAATATACACCTGGGTGTAAATAGCCACACTGGTCATTTACGCCTCAGGTGCAATTAGCATTGTTGGCTCGGTACACCTGAGTGCAAATACCATCTGTCATAAGTAATTATCGTGTGCATAGAAATGATGAAAATTCTGATATGTATACACATGATATAATGTTATGAACACAAAAAAATTAATTGTGTGCACAAGATATTTAACAATTTTTAAAATATTTTTTGAGCACAAGTTAAATTATAATAATTTCTTAAAATTCTCGTAAAAATGGCTGCAGACAAAGCAAACGTAAAAATGGCAACAAGAGACAGTGTGTCGTCATAAAAAACATAACTGATACATGAATATAGCCGCTGCTTAAAGTGTACCTCACAGTCTGTGTCTGTTCCCCTGATGTTTAAAATCAAACAGATGAATGTAACATGAGGCTGCTGAAGCAGTCTGAACGCTCAGCTGATGTTTGTTTCCTCTGACCTTTGACCTTTTGTAGTGTACGCTGACCCTCGGTACTGGCAGATGGAGCTGTTCCCCGGCCGAGGCCAGAACATCATCTGTGACGGATCGGCCTTTTAAACCTTAAGGTGGAGCGAAGTGAAGGAGGACAGAGTTCAGGACGTGCAGATCGGCTGTGAATGTCGAATTTTCGGAGCTCGTCGGCCTTTCTGTGGCCCCGCCACACTGATGCCTTATAACCCTCCGGCCTTTTTTCTGACGCCTCCCTCCGTCCAGTAATCGTCAGAGAACTGGGAACCACTGCACACGTGACTTCAGTTTGGAATAAAGGGATCCTCCTGCAGGTTTTAAAGGGTGGAGGTCAGAGGATGGAGAAGTGACTGTGACTTTGTCCTCGTGTTAAACAGCGGAGTCTTTAAACAGCTCTCAGATGTTCTGGATGTGCTGTGCTCGTGCCATAGCTTCAAGCAGATCTATAGCAATTAAAAGATAAAATCAATTCATGAGGTCACTGGGTGTCTCTCTCTGTCAGAAGGTAGTGAAACACTGTCGAGTGCGTCGGCATTACACTGGCTCCAGACGTGTGAATCACGGCCCACATCTCTGGTGTCGTGCTCATTTCTCCATCTCTTATTTCTGGACCAGAGTCAGTAAAATGTCTTTTAGTGTGGATAAAATGTTTGCAGCTGTATGTGTTGACGCAAGTAGAATAACAAGTCTTCGTCAATCAGCATGTCAAACTTTAAGTTAACCTTCCTCCCGACTGAAGACAAACAGCATCCAGTGAGATTATCAGGGAACCTGCAGCTGTTAGAATTACTGTACACTCACATGGTGCATAATCTACTCGCATTTAACCATCTTATAACCAAGCTAAGTTTAGGATCACAGGGAGCTCTGGCTGATGCGTTCAGTGACCAGTCAGTGAGCACAAACTTCATATTGCAGTGCATTCTGGGAACTCTTTAGGAATTTAATGGTGTCTGGACTTGCTGGATGTTCACTACCTCCTGTATTTCTGAGACACACCTGCAGCTTAAACTCCTGCTCTTTATCTGGGTCTTTTCTCGATGTTAAAGGGTCAGTTCACCCAATTTATAAAAATGACAATCCTCTGTGCGGTGGTATCTAAAACACACTGTCAGCTAGGGCAACACCCGGCTCAGAATTGTGTAAGTCGAATTAGATTTTGTTGTTTAATACGAATATTTGACAGTTTTTGGGTTTGGATGAAAGTTTGAACGGGCTCAGCAGGACACTTAGGGTGACTGCGTCATTCATCATAATATAGTTAACAAGCTAACTGCGCTAATGACAGGTTGGAAATGTGCAACAACATTTTTTGCCGACACTAGATATCAATCAAAACCTTTAGACAGTGTCGTATTAAGTTGCTGTGAGCTGTAAATTCACCACCTCTAAGCAGAAGAGAGGAGATAAAGTTTCCTCAGAGCCCTCTGGTGTGAAGCCTGTCCTCCTCCGGGCTGTTGCATCCTGTCTGCAGCTCTCTGTGTCAAAGAGTAGCATGAAAGCCAAAAAAAGGAAACAAAAAATGACTGTTAGACTTGAAGCAATATCTGCCTGATGATTTGAATCTCTGACGTTAAGGAGGCAGCCCTTCTGTAAACAGTTCTCATTGGCACTTAATTGCAGCTTTTCTAACATTTAAATATGTTGTAATTGTTTTCTGTAAATTAGTGTTCAGGCCTGGTTGTACCAAACTTAAACTCCTTTCAGCATGTTAAGAAAAATAATAGATCAAATAGATGCTGCTCGTTGACGACTTCAAGAAACCACACATTTAACTCACATTGAGATATCACATCAGCGCCCTTACTGCTCACACTGCTACACAATAATTTACAAAAACAATCGTGACACTCAAAGGTAGCATTATGTGTATTTATATTAACAGTGACATTTTAAATACTGCTCACTCTGCAGCTTTTAAGTGTACAGACATCAGCTCTGAATTTCAGTTTGGCTTTAACAGAACCAACGACAGCTGAGTACATTTAACAGCTAAGTTAAAGGTCGGAGACCAAACTTTGAGTAAATGTTTTGCAGTTTGTTGGGACATTGATAATCTAAGTTGAAGTTAAACTTGCAGCTCTTGTGACTTGTGCAGCAATGAGGGGGAAATATTTGGAGAAATGTAATATTCATATCTATGTTTTCATTAGTTTGTAATAATCTGAAACTAAGACTAATTGTGTTTTCAGTACCTCATAATGAGCAATGAGATTAAAATGCTGGCTCTAGATACGGCTATAGTGCCGCTCCTACACGCTTGGCACACGGGAGGAGCTTCAGTTAGTTGTAATGTGCAACCTCACCACTAGATGCTGCTGAATTCTCCCTTAAAAGACTGCAGTCTTATAAATGTGGTTTCATTTTAAAGCCATTCAAAGCTAGAACACATTCTCAATAGGTCAAGAATCAGGCAATGCGATATGAATTACGATACAGGGGTTATGATATTGCAATTTCTGAACAATTACAATTATAATTTCTAAACAAATATAATTATAGGAAAACTTTCATAATGACACATACACGCCCATGTGCTTAAAAAACAAGTACTTTTTAAAATATTATCTGAACAGTTTGATCTGTATTTGTATTTGTCACAGTCCCAGTAACATTCAACATCATAGCACTTCTTTTTGTGCCGGTCTGAGCAACGTATCGAACATTTACCTATATCAAAGGACGAAATTAAAATTAAAGCACTTCAGAATTCTTAATGTAAATTAATTAAGAGAATTAAAATTTATAAACAGTAAAAAAAAGAATCAAGTGTTTTTGAGAATCGGTAGAGTATCACAAAACATAATATCGGGGTATTCAAGTGTATCGATATTTTCTTGCACCTTTAATCTTCAACAGTTTTAATTGGAAACAGTTTCTACCTCACAAAACTGTCTCCATCGACAGGGACACAAAATATACAATTTAATTTTTGTCAACTCTCAAGTAAATCTTACACAAAGATATCTCAAAACCAAATCCATATCTGACCGGAGAGAATATGTATTTTTGTAATTTGGGTGAACTGACCCTTTAACAACCAGTTAACCCTCTAACCTAAAAAAAGATTTTCGTTATATTTTCATTCTTCATGTCGCTTACCTGGATCAGACGAAGCTGCTTCTCTAATTTCAGAGTTGTTATTTATTGTTATGATTGTATGTATATAAGTTGAAGCCATTAATATTTTAATGTGTTGTAATTTTATTAGACTTTGATCACTTGTGATTATCAGTGCCGAGAGCAGACAGTTAACATCAGATCATCTTCAACAGATTGAGATTTTTTTTTTTCCTCTAAAGCATCCCAAAACCCACAAAGCAGTGGTCGATATATTTTGTGCATAAACAGGGTTTTGATGGATCATTTTAAAAAGTCTGAATAAATCTGAATCAGTTTGCCAAAGTTAATGTCAGATCTGAGTTTCGGTGTTTGAAACTCCTCCATTTTGTTGAAGCCTCCCAAAAATCCACAGTTTCCACTCATCACCAGTTGGGGGCGCTCAAGCAAAACCTGGAAGTGAAAGTTTTGAAATGTTCGCTTTGCATAGAGATGTAAGTTTTATGGGAAAATTAAAACTTGTCATGTATTTGCTTCCATCTGTGTGAGATATTTATTTATTTTTGAATGATTTTAAGTAAAATGGTTGAAAATTAGAGTTCTTTATGATTTAATGAGAAGGGGTGTGTCGTTTTAAAATGACCTCATGAGTGTTCGACAGGTATCGTGGAGAGAAAAAAAACTTGTGTTTACCAGTTAAACTGTATTCTCAAAATTACTTTAAGTTGTAGTTGGTAGCTTTTATAAAAATATTTTTTGTCATACTTGCTTAAACTGTCACTATATCCTCGCAGAGGTGTGTGGGACAGATGATCTGTGAAAAAAATCATGTTCCTCCTCCTCATAGTTCTTCTAATGTCATTTCCTAGAATCCACCTCAGCTGAAGGAAAACAACCAATCAGAGCCGAGGAGTCTCCATCACTGCTCGTCTGGGGTTTCTAGGCGTGTGTCCCAAATCCAATACTGTTTTGTTTTTAGTATGTACTGCAGCTGCCCTTGAAAAGTACGTCATACCGTTGCATGCAGTGTGCACACAATCAGGATATACTACTTTCTGCTAACACTACGTCCTGACTGTGGGTCAGAATAGCCAGAAAAGCGCGCTGCATTTGACACACTAAATCTTTTTCTGGCATACTATGCAGTATGGTAGAAAGGGTATTGGAACACACAGCAAGATTTGAGGACATGTGGGGCTCAGCCAGGACCTCTGTCAGGGGTCGAATTTGTGAATCCTAGGATAGCGATAGAATGACCCACCTTACTCTGCCTTTGATTGGCTAACCCCGACATTCTTATCCAAAGCCTGAGCAATCCCACTCTTGTTGCCTAAACCTCACCAATTCAACCAATGAAGGCAACAAGTGCCAGCCAATCAGAGGTCACCACTACTAACACCAACCCAACATCCAACAGTGGTGAAAGGCATTGTCGCAAAAGTATAACACCCACCCTCCAGTTTCCCTCCATGTTAACATACTGACCTGTTGGAAGCAGCTGATCAGAGAACAGCCGATGACAAACTGGTGGCAGAAGAACTTCGACCTGTTAGAGCTGGGAGTAAACGTCAACCTCAACCTAAATGTGAAACAATGATATTAATAGTTCTTAAATCAAAGCTGCATTAACTGAAGCAGCAGAAGTTGAAAACAACCTCAGAAGGATTGTTATTTCTTTAAAATTAGTCTCCTTTTAGCTCTGGTCTGAACTCTGCTTAAATCTAAATTAAAATATCTGTCTATCTAGGTGCTAAATGTTCCACATTCTTCACCAGAAGAATTAGGTGCTTTAAGAAGATAAAAAGCTTCGTACAGTCAGATGATCCATTAAGAATATCAGAAATATGAATTAGTGCAGCTTTCATTCAAAATTAATCATAAATATAAGAGTTTAAATACAGAGTTTATATTTAACTTCAGGCTGAAGCAGACAGACTGTGACCATAGTAGCTACAAAGAGATAAATCTTTATTAGTCTTAACATCAACATCATACCAACAGTACAGAGTGCAGTTACAACTCAGGGTTGGAAGTTAAATAAGTTTGTATCTGATTAAATATTAATTTTTATTTGTGTTTTTATTTATAAATATTATTATTTAAGCTCTCAGTTAATAGACAGCAGGTACTGTGGAGTCTGGAGTGTGCCATCAGAATAATCAGAGATTGTTTAATAGTAATTAATACATTGCTAAGGTCTAATAACGGATTGATTTAATTTAAAGGCAGTTCCCAGTGTGACACCAAAAGAGTAAATATAGTTTAACCCTAAAAGCAATCAGAGCTCTGCCAAGGCAGAGACGACTGCTAGCTCGTAAACATGGACGTAAACAATGTAAAATTAAGTGTTAGAGGGTAAGTTAAAGAAATACTAAAATTCAAAAATAAAAATTGACAAATGTGTTTTTTCTTTGTCTTTTTCCTTTAAAGGACTGTTAATTGTTTATAATGGGGGACAAGAGGTGGTACGGGGGGGTTAAGACTTATGTTTGTTATTTTGGCTTGGGGTGGAGCATACAAATATTAATGGTTGTATTTTGTATTTATTTTACCGCAGAAGGAAACATGCCTTCCAAACCAAGACGTTTTCTTTACAACAACCAGCAAAATTACACCATTTATCAGAGCCAGAAACTAAAAACAGAAATTATTGTTGGATTTTCAAATTCCCAACGGTCCTTGAACACATTGTGTGCAACAACACTTCCGTCAATAAAAAAACAACATCCCATAACCAAATTTGAGCTTATAATAGTAATTTTTCATCAAAATCACTTTATTCTGCCTCTCATTTAAACTGAAATTTGGCTACAAATAAAATAAACAAAGAGGCTTTTTTCAGCGCTAGGATTTTGTCTTTTAACTGTCAAACATCAAAGGGTACGTTTCAAAAATCTAATGACTAACTTATTGTGGAGGGACGGTCATGACTGCATTTTCTGCCAGTTACTCAAGAAGTCTGATGGATAAATATTTGTAGCTTTGGGGAGGATCCAAAAAACAAAACAAAAAAAAGTCACACCTGAGCCACCCCCCTCCTCTGATAAAGAACAGTCCCTTAAAGTCTATTTTTGCATCATTTAAATACAAATTCAATTAATTTGTAATATTATTATATTAACTTTATATTTAAACACTGTTAAAATATGTAATTATTCTGGTGGGACACTGCAGCACGTTACCGCAATGTGACGTTCATCAGGCTGCTGATTCTCCAGCAGGAGGAGCTGTTCAGTTTTATGAGAACATTCATAAACTTGCCAACCAGCGCCACCTACAGGAGAGCAAAGCAGCAGTTCAGTTCATAAAGAAAATAGTGTGCATTTTAAAGGGAATAAGGCATCTGCAATATGAACGTGGCATTTACAGTAAAAACAGTAACTATATGTGTACTGTAATAATCAGTAGTATTTACTGAAAACAGGTTTAAAACAAACTGGAATGACACTAATATAAAACTCAGACTGATAACTGATGTCAAATACATGAAAATATGACCCTGTCCTGTTTGTCACACACAGACTGAAAACTCAGTGCTCCAACAAATATTCTCTTCTCTTACAGGTAAATAATCTGTGAGCCGATGTCAGTATCATTCTTTTTTTAAATTAACGGTTTCTTTTCTACCACATGACCTCAGTGGGCTTCACAGACAGGTGAAGGGAGGGGAAGCATAACTTACACCTGAGAGTAAAACACAGTGGGGTGTTCAAACATTAACAGTAAGTTAAATGACATAAAGTGCAGCTCTGAAGTGAACAGTCACTGAATCAGACTGATGCAGTTTGAGGGACAAGTGCAAAGGCTCATATTTGGGTTTAAAGGCTCATTTCACCAAAATTACATTATTATTACAAAAAAAAAGAAATTCTTTCTCTTCCCCCTCGTACTATCTGTCCAGTCAGTTAGTTTGTTTTGTCTCTCATGTGCTCTGTGCATTATCCAGAGGAGCAGGAACTGAGTTATGAAAGGAATGTTAATGTTGAATTTTTCCAGTCATCATGTTAAAAAGGGCAGGTCCAACTTTTTTTTAATTATTCTATAGCTTCCCAGTAGTCTTCCTAAGGTATTTAAATCTGAACATTCAAATTTTGGTCGAAGAATTTTTTTTGCATCAAAATGTTTTTTTCCCCAGCCCTTCTTCAAACGTTTTTCTACATGACTTGATGCTACATTTAAACCCTGTATCCCACTTAATGTGCCTCTTCATGACTAAGCCAAGCCTTCTTTGAGAATTGTGTCTTATCGCTCTTCCAATTTAGCCAAAATACTCACAGAACAGCAGCACAGAAGCTACGCAATGTATTGCTGTAAATGCAGATACAAAAGTAACACAAACTGATCGACACAGTGGTAGAGCGGCAACTCCTGTGTTCTGCAAAGTAAAATTGAAGTTTTTGTCAAAGGAGGTCCATGGCTTTGGTAATTATTATTATTATCAGCAACCTTCATCAACATCTAAGTCAGCATTTCCATTTAAAAAACTCAGAAAAGAGTGCAAATGGAGTTGGCCTTGAAACACTGTAAGCAGCTCAAACTTAATTCCATTCAACTCCATTGTACAGCTTGTTTGCAATCACATGACTATTGTGACACACAGCATTTGGATGGAGGGCAGGAAGTATAAAATCCATATACTTCCCAGCGGTGGACACGATTGACATTACAAACCACCTCAAATCCTCCACACCGCCAAACGTTACTGACAGCACAGGGTGAGCAAATGAAAGTGTCTAATAGTCTAGAGAGCTATAACTATTTTGTATGCGGCTGGCTTCAAAAGTTAAATACCTGCTATGTTGTTTTTGGCCGGGTGAGTTAACGTGCTGGAGTATAACGGTCTGTATTTCAACTCCGTAAATGAATGCACCATTGTCAGGCTAACGTTACTAGCTCACGTTAGTGGCTAATGTTAGCTTTAGCTACTATTTTCTACCTGCTAGTTCAACCGTTTCCAGAGGTCTGGTGAAACACTGTTAAAAGGTTGTCACAGCACATTGTAACTGCATCCAACACGATGCACACTTTAACGTTTACATTTGAAATTAAATGACACCGCTACTCCAGACTGAAGACAGAAGTTTTTGATCCCCATCTGCCTCTGTTTCTCTGGGACTTATGTCTTACTATTTACAAGACTAAAAGTGGCCTTTGTTTTTTCCTGATTTGACTGATTGGAACAGCCATAAACAACGCAAATCATAAGCCTGTGTGCAGTGTTGGTAGTCTTTGCCTCCAGTAGCCTGCCCTCCATTTGGACAGTGCACTGATTTGTGACATCATATGCATAGAAGCTATTGGAGTGGAGGCAGAAATCTCCAAACTTGGACAAATTAAAAACCCAAACTATTTGACTTGATAGATACAACTAGAGGGAAGAGAGAATGTGTTTTTAGGTGTACTGACTGTTTCAGAGCTGCCACGCCAGCTTTAAAAAGTCTTTATAAAAAGCCTTTAAAACAAGTTTGGAAAAAGTGGAAATTGGTTTAAAAGCAGGGAGACGCTCTGCAGCTGGTCACGTTCCTCCTGCCAGCAGTGGAGACGACTCGAAGGCCTCGTGATTGTGATTTGGTGCTGTGATGCCACCGTGTGGCCAGTTGTCGTACAGGTGGCTGCTCTGCAAATCTGCTTCTGCTCGCAAATTAATTTTCTTCATGAAAACAGAGTGAAAGAAACAACATAAAAAGTTAGGAAAAATTTTCTGTTTGTAAACACAGACCTTTAATAAGACCTTAAAGGAACAGCTCAACATTTTGTCTTACTCTTTGTTTTGGCTAATGAAACATTCAGATAAGTAGCTTAGCATAAAGACTGGAAGCAGGGGGACACAGAGAGCCTGGCTCTGTCCTAAGTTAAAAAAAAAAACACTTGCCAACACCTTATAAAATGTAAAGACAATAACTTAAAGACATGATTTTGGGAGGAGTTATGTGCTGAAACTATTTATCAGTGACTTCCTGGTACAGGTTGCGCCGCTTGTCTTTGCTGAGCCTGGTCCTAACTGTTAAGTCAGTCTTTGTTAAGACCAGTCTTTAAAGCAGACTTTACATCAGTGGCACCAACCATATGTAAGCCTAGTTTTAACTATCCCCAGTCTTAGCAGGCTCGTTCCTGTGAATGCCCAGCAAGTTGGGCTGTTACCTGGCAGCACATGCATTGTTTGGGTAAACTGTTAACAGTCTCTCGCTGTCTTGCTAATGTGTAGCTAATCATTTATCATTTGAGGCGAGGTTAGCATGGATGATCAGAGTTGTTTGGGTTTTTTTTATGCCAGTCAGTGTGCTGTGCAGTGTACTTCTGGGGACGTTTTAGTCTCCACATTTTGCTGCAGAGTGAGCGCTCTTGACTTTCACACTGCTCTTTGGAACAGACAGCTGCAGACAGGATGCTGCAGCTCAGAGGAAGAGAAACTTTCCACCATAAGGCTCTGAGATAAAGTTATCTTTCCTCTTTCAGCTCACAGCAACTTAATATGATAGTCTCTGGCTTTTGTTTGTTTTTTGTTTTGTTTTGTTCTAGTCTGCAAAAAATGTTCCACATTTTGGATCCATCGTTGGCACAGTTGATTAATATATTACGTGAATGCCGCAGTCACACTGAACGTCCAACTTTATTTCTGCTATAATTTTGGGCATTTTAACACGGGGGTTCTTTGGGGACTGACTCACTTTTGGAGCCAGCCTCAAGTGGCCATTAGAAGAACTGCAGTTTTTAACACTTCAGCACTGGCTTCATTTTTCAGCCTCAGAGGTTGTAGCTTGCTTAAGGCCCAGAGCAGAGGCATACACGAAGCTTTACTGTGCAGATATTAATGTGGTATTAATTTTCTAATTTTACTCTCTACAAGAAGGCAAATAAGTAATTTCCCAAAATGTTGAACTACTCCTTTAATCCATTAACATACAGAGTTATGTGTCTGAATCTACAGTATGATTCTGGACTAACTAAATTTCCTCTGTAGGGATGAATTCAGAGCATTTTCCTTTACAGTAGATATGAACAGAACAAAATGAACTCAACCTTCAGCAGCAGCTGTGTGGGTGAAAAGATGAGACGGACTACCTGAAAGTCTCTGATGTAGGTGAGGAAGAAGCTGATGAAGGAGAGGGCCAGAGACCACTCGGACACAGTGCTGATAATGTGAGCTGTGTAACCCTAAAAAAGACACAAATATCAATGTGATCAACACAGTTATTAAAAAAAAAAAAAAGAGTCCCAGCTCCAATGCTGCAAAACTGACCTTCTCTCCAGGAAGCCAGTGCAGTTTTTTAGGTACGTCCACCCCTTTCAGAATGCTGTACATAATGACTGATGATATGAACACTGACAGGAGAGGACACGGTTAAGGATCATAGATCACTGCTTGAACACATGACATAAATACAACAAGAAAGAGTTTCACTATGTAGATGATGTTGTGAGTCAGAATATCTAACATGCATGTTTTACTGAAATCATATAACATGATTATATTACCAGTTTCAGCACCACATGAGCAGCAGAGCAGTTGGCTCTCTATTTTCAACTATCTCCATCAGGATAACAAAAGTTCTAACCTATCTTATACACAAGAAAATGAAGCTGACAGCGAACAACAACAGCTGTTTTTAACATTGGGAAAATGGATAAATAATCACAGAAGACTAGGTGCTATTATAGACTCATTTTACAGAGTTTAAAGCTGGATTACAAAGCTTCTGAAAGGGATGCAATCGCACCAGAGCCCTCGTTGGAATGGCACAATGGTGAACATTGTTGAACACTTCCATAGCAATAGAGAAAAACTTTTGTCACTGAGTAATTTTGGTCGCACTACAACTCTGCCCTTACTGACTGCAGTGTAAATCTGTTCTGGACGCTGTTTCCAGCCATCACTGACTGTGGTTTAAGGATACTGCTGATGATGCTGCACAGGGTCCAGACTCCGATGCCGAGGCGGACCAGGAAGATGGTCCTGCTGTGGATGTGAGGCTGCATTTGGAGCGAGAGCAGTGTCTGAACCAGGATGTAGAGAGCCCCAACCCCGAAGGTCAGCACCGCCCCCACCAGGTGCATTGAGAACAGTGTGGTCTTCTGCTCACAAACACACACACACACACACACACACAGGTTCACTGCCGACAAGTTCAACACTTCACACACTGTACAGCTGTGAACTGATCCAGGACCAGCAGCACTCACCTGGAAGTTGGCGACCACACACATCCCGAAGGAGCTGATCAAGCCTAGCAGCAGCCCGAAGCGGTTCAGTCTGTTCAGTTTGAGCTCACCTTCATCTGTCAGAGCCTCCACCTGTTTGTAACGCACGTACACAGTGGCCATACCTGCAAACACACACAGACACACACAATCAATCAAAATAAACAAACCCAAACATTTTGGCTATAACCGTCAATTCAGTTAATACATACAAGGAGGTAAACCATATCATCATTAAGCTGTTTTTGCACAAAGTTGTTTCACATAGAGTCTGTGTGTGTCTGTGTTTGTGTGTTGTGTATGTGTGTTACCTAAAAAGGCTGACACATCCAGCATGATGCCGAACACACATCTCTCAGGTGCCATCGCTCCTGTGTCACTGCAACACACAACACAGTTCATTTAAAGAGAAGTTTGACCCATTTAGTTACATAGGAAAAAGGGTTAGGTGAAAAGATAGATAGATAGATAGATAGATAGATAGATAATGCTACAGTTTAGAGGAAGATTGTATTGACAGGTGGTTTAATGTACAGATGGCTGTAAGTCTCTGCTGACAACATTTGTAAATGTCTATGGTATATTGACTGAAGCTGAGGTTACTGTCCAGCGTAATGCCAAGATATCTGCGAGTCTCCACCACCTCCACCTTCTCCAGTTTGAGGGTGAGACCTCAAGTAGGTCAGTGCTGTTATCTAACATGCAAGAATCATGTAGAAAAATACTGTCGGTACTGATTACCATGTACCAATCTCAGCATCAGTATCCAAATAAATTCAGATGTAAAAACGAAAAGCCGCTTTTGTCTTCTTTCTGTCAATATATCTGCCATTACTGCGTCTGGCAGTGTGCGTGTGTGTGTGTGTGTGTGTGTGTCCAGACCTGATGTAAGGCACCAGAGGATCCACATGTCTCAGCACCACTGCTGTGATGTAAGCGAAGACGAAGGACGCTGTCGTCCAGATGACCAGCGCTGCAGGCAGGAAACACAGACCCTGCTGGAACCACCACATGGCCTCCTCTGTGTGTGTGTGTGTGTGTGTGTGTGTGTGTGTGTGTGTGTGTGTGTGTGTGTGTGTGTTGCGTATTCACTCTGTCCTGTAGACAACAAACAAACAGTAATACAAACATTAATGTATTGACAAAATGAATATTTCATTGATTAGTTGATTGGCAAATGCTGGATTTTCCCCGCTCTTCTTAAATGAGAGTATTCATATTTTCATATTTTTACTATTTTCTGGCATTTAATAGACAAAAGTAGTGTTAATTGTAGTAGTTAGTTGACTCATACAGAGACAGTCTGCACATTCGTCAATTAAAAGCCTCTAATTTATAGAATATGAAGGCTGATGAGGCATTAGAGTCACTCTTAATATCCTGATCTGTCACAGAGCATTAGTTAAAAACAGCTTTTGGAAAATGAGTAAAACTTGGACACATTAGACCGGTGGTTGTCAATCAGACAAGCAAAATCTAAAGGCACACCTATATATATATATATATATATATATATATATATATACATATATATATATATATCTGTGCACAGTAGCTTCTATAATGTGTTACCACTCTTGTCATGACACAGGACATTAAAAAATAAGACTGGTAGCCTTTGTGATACTGTCTACTGAGTTTGTTTTTTTTCTCTTTTCTTTCAGTGGTAGGACGTCTTCACTGGTGCTTTGTTGTAATTTGCTCCGTACTATAAAGCGATCCATTGTCCCACTCACAGCTTCCTCCTTTTAAATTTAGCATCCCTCACACTGGGTGCCAATCAGGGCTTTAAATGCGTCACACACTTATAAATCCCACACGTGAACGGCAAAAAGTAGGTTCCCCTCTAAGATTTTTTAATTAAATTAAACTAAATTAAATTTTTTTTTTAGCTAGAGTTTCCCTCTTTATTAGAAAATGGGTGTGTTCAACATACTGATACAGTCAATTAAAAATTCATTCATAACTTTGTGTATAGGCCAAGTGAACCTTGCAATAATAATGTGCGGCTATCACAAAATCCCACGACGCACCTGGATTGACATCACGACACACCAGTGTGTAGCAGCACGCCTTTTGAGAACCATTGCATTAAACTAATAAATAGGGGTGGGAATCACCAGAGGCTCCATGATACGATATTATCACGATACTTAAGTCATGATAAAATGTTATTGCTGTGTTACATATGCTGAGTTTTGAGATAAATTGCAGTTTAAACTGTAAATTATGTCCCCTAAGGAAAACTTTGTCAACATCTGTTTCATCTAATCTGTTTTATTTAATCAGATTAAGTTTTCAGTCTGTTCATCTCACATCCGCCATTTTTTTTCCAGCAGTAAAACGTATCTAGTGAACTGAAAAAGCAATTGATTATAATACTCTAGTAAGTTATGTACAGTTTAATTTGTATTTGTCATTTTAATAATTGAAATACAAAAAAAACGATTTTTGGCATTGTGTGACGATACGATATTGCCACACAAAAAAATCGCGATACGGTGCTGTATCATTTTTCCCCACCCCTAATAAATAGAAATTAATTCATAAGATATCTGTTAATGTGACTTTCTGACAGACTACATTAACCTGCAGCGAGCCTGGTGAGAATCTCCTCCACCTGCAGCTCCACCTGGGACTTTAAACCTTAACTGGAAGTGATAAAAATACTATGGTGCAACGTAAAAACCAGTTTAGAGAAGTGCCAGAGTTCACACTGAGGAAGTGAAACAGAGAAATCAGACAAAGGTCGATATATTTAGCTGTATCATAGTCATTCTCGGTGAGAGGAAACGAGCTGCACAAACCAAACTCCATAGAAAATAATAACAATTTACGCTTTTTAAAAGATCAAGTTTACACGTCTCGCTTAATCACTATTAACAACTCGAGTAAATATCGGACACCGAGCGACTAAAATAACGGCCTACATTTAATTGACATGCACACGTATACAGTAAACATACAGTAACATGAAGCTAACTGGTTATCGACTGTGGGTAAATATGTTTATAAGATTATAGCTAACGGTGAACTAGCTAACATTAGCTAACGTTAGCATTCCCCCAACAGTATTAACGTTAACGGTGTAACCGTTGGAGCACACAGCTGTTAGACGGAGGAAACATCATGTGAACCAGTCACAGCGACGAAAAGTCAGTTTATAACTCAACATAATGAAACTCACGTTATTCGAGTCCTCCAGCGACCATTATCTTCCTGCTTCAACAGAAGTCTCTTAATCACTTATTTACAAACCCGACTCCGGTGTTCAGGTCCCCGTCAAATGTCAACAGTCCTCGGTGAACTTCAGAAGTTGTGTGCGACACTTTCATTTCAGAAATAAAGTTTAAAAGTTGAAATTGCGTCGTTGCAGTTCAGCTACGAGTGAAGCACGCATGCGCAGTGAAACCACAAAACAAACCTTTGGCGCCCTGCTGCCCTGATCGCTGCCTCACAGGCGAGCTGCGACAGCACGAGATGATGCCTCGGTTTAAAGGTCCAGTGTGTAGGGTTTAGGGACATCTGTTGAGAGAAATGATATATAATATCCATAAGTATTTCATGCGTGTATAATCACCTGAAACTGAGGATCATTGTGTTTTTGTTACCTTACAGTGAGCTGGTTATATCTACACCTGTATTCCCAGAGAAGCTCACCTTTGACTCCCTCATAAGCTTCTCAGGAAATACAGAGTATATTTTCAAGAGATGCTCACAGTGACTTTATTTTCCTAAAAAACTCTAAGGAAACTGCAAGCTACTGTCACCTAAACCACACATCCAGGGATAAACTCTCTAGGATTGTATCAATGGCAAAGAAAATACTTGGCGAGCCACAGAAGCACTTGTCCCAACTCTTTACTGACTTTACTGTTGGGGGTCGCAGGGGGGCTGGAGCCTATCCCAGCTGACACTGGGTGAGAGGCAGGGTACACCCTGGACAGGTCACCAGACTATCACAGGGCTGACACATAGAGACAGACAACCATTTACACACACATTCACACCTACGGACAATTTAGAGTCACCAATTAACCTGCATGTCTTTGGACTGTGGGAGGAAGCTGGAGTACCCTGAGAAAACCCATGCTGACACAGGGCGGCATGCAAGCTCCACACAGAGGGGCTCCCCCACCCCAGGGTTTGAATCAGCAACACTTTTGCTGTGAGGCGACAATGCTAACCACTGCATCACCTTCTACCATGGACACAAAGAGAACAGAGTGCCCCAGGAATGAGTCCTAAAACCTGGAAAGTTAGCAAGTTAGAATTTAACCACTCATGCTTCCCTAGTCTCAAAGTCAGTGAGTTTTTTAATTGGGTCTTTGGTTAGATGGTTGAAATAAGGTCTGTGGTCTTGCTATGGTGGTGACCTTAGGTCATGGGACCATAGTTTAGTTCGTTTACAACCCTAACATTAGCTTTTTACCTTTGGTGCATCTGCATTTAGGCTTCAATAATCATGAAAGTGGTGTTCATTTGTGAGAATTATCTTGCTGAATGAAACTTGTACGGATCATAAACATTTGTTTGCTGCAGCGCTTATTTTCGGCAATGATCCAAAACCCAATGGAGCAATCCCTTAGACTAACCAGTGCAATGCTAACCTCCGCGTCAGCCTACAGAAAAACGTCAACCCTGGGGCACTCTATAGATAGGGCTATTTACATCTCTGATTCGGCCACCTTAGCTCTCCCACAAGCTTGGCACAGGAAGAAGTTTCAGTTCTGCAGCCTCACCGCTAGATGCCACTAAATCCAACTACACACTGGACCTTTAAACTGCAGGTGAGAGGAAGATCTGATGAAGTGTTTATAGAAGTAAGAAAAAATTTAAAGTACCTATAGGCCTAGGGTGAGGAGGTGAGACATACAGAGGGAGCTTGGAGTGGAGCAGCTGCTCCTTCATGTTGAAAGGGCTCAGTTGAGGTGGTTCGGGCATCTGATCAGGATGTCGCCTGGGCGCCTCCTGTTAGAGGTGTTTCAGGCACGTCCCACTGGTAGGAGGCCCTGGGGCAGACCTAGAACATGCTGGAGGAGCTGGAAAGCATCGCTGGGCAGAAGGACGTCTGGAATACTTTGTTCAGCCTGCTGCCCCCGCAACACCACTTCGGATAAGCAGTTGAAAATGGATTGATATAGGCCTATTGATCATTTCAGGACACTCAGCAGAGGCTATAAATAAGCTAGTATTCACATAACTCATGTTTATGTATCAGGGTTGAAAATTATCTTTTGACTGTGTGGTGCATGTCTACAAACTGTGTGACAGTCCTGTCATCATGAGGTGGATGGAGAACACACAACCTGAACTTGCTTGTTTAACCAATATTATGTGGTGGGCCACATATGGTGTATTTTCAGAGACAAGCCGTGGGCCTGTGGACATTCCTACACTAGACTTTTGAAAGATCTGAACTCTTCTTCCACCATATAGCAAATAAGCATGTTTCCAAAACTGTTGTACTTTTCCTTTAAGTCTTCTCTCGTTCATACAGGACTAAAACATGCCATGGTTTGGAGCTCTGTACTGAATGTTGTTTTAATCATCAGACCACACAAAGGTGCAGGGATGAGGATGTGAATGCACCAGTTTGACCGTCTCCAGTACACAAGTTGAAACCTGGCTCCAGGTGTGTGTATGAAATATATCTGCATTGTTAGCTGAAGGAGAGATTGTCATGTGATCCTGTTTACTGTGTTACTCCTGTGAGGAGACACTGCTCAGCACACTGGTGGTGATTTACTGTGCCTGAGTGAGGCCAACACACGACAAACTTCTACACAAGCTTTGGAGATTAGAGACACACACAGTGACGACAGCTCTGTACAAAACAGTAGAAAACAAACATGTTTAAAAGGTAAACTTTTACTAGTTACAATGAGAGAGTTAACCTGACATCGATAACTAGCCTATATGCACATGAGCTGTTGATGCTGTTATCTCACAGAGTTATTAAGAAAAGTTGTTCAGAATCTCCAGTTATTGTACAAACTGTACAGCAGTGTAGTTCACATGCAGATCATCACGTCATCTTCCATTTTCTCTGAAAACAACCAGCTGAACAGACATGACTGTACTGAGACTTCTACTGTAGAAAATAAAGGATTCAAACATCTACATGTGACATTCAAGGTCGTCAACACTGTTCTTTAATGCATAATATACCTGGATGTTTATATGTGATCTTTACTTTAAGAGAAATGGACCTGAAGTTATGTCGACATTGAGTTCTTTAAAGGGTCAGTTCACACAAATCACAAAAATATTAAAGGGATAGTTCAGATTTTTTGAAGTTGAGTTGTATGAGGTACTTATCCAAAGGCAGTTTATTACATGCAGTAGATGTCAGGTGGCACGTCCCCAGTTTGGAGAAGCAAGCAGGAGTCAGACATGGAAGATAAGGAATCTACAGCTGTGGAGGGGCCAGTGACAAAACAATTTTAGCCACATGAAAAAAAGTCCCACATAAAAAAATCAATATCAGTTTAAGTGTAGGCTATATTTAGACTTTTTACAATGCTTTACTTTAATGTCAGACAGTGATTTCCAAAGGAAAAATGAAGCCGTTATATCGCTCTTGTCAAAGCCAGACTCCATTGAAAAAAACAGTGATTTAACATACCTGACCTCAGGAGCTGACGGTGTATCACTGCCTCCATTAGTTTGGATCATTGTGTGACTTTGGCATTTAAAAGTATGACAATTCATCAAAATCACACAATAACACACAAAAATTAAAGGATTGAGGCAGTCAGGTAGACCAGCAGCTCCCGCGTTCAGCGAGCTTAAATTACTGTTTTTGTCAATGGAGTCTGGTGGCTTTGACGAGAGCATACAGGGGAACTGAAGTTTTTGATGGCTTCCCCACTGGAATGGACTCTGACAAAAAAGTAAAACTTTGAAAATATTCTCAATATAGCGTACACTTAAAATGGTACCGATTTTTTAGATGGGACTATTTTGGCTGGCTAAAATATGTTTTGTTGCTGACCCTACACAGCAGTACATTGCTTCGCTTACGTGTCTGCTTCTATTGTAGGTAACACACTGACTATGGATAAGTACTCCATACAACCCTGCTTAAAAAACCCTGAACCATCTCTGTTAGTCCGCTACCGATGCCAAACACAATGTAGGTGAATGGGATTTTCAGGAACAATTTCTCTCATTAAATAACAACTTTATTCAGATAACATTATCATCACTTCTTAAATCACTGTAATGTCATTCTTTTAATATTGTATCTATATGGTAAATTTACAATTTTATTCTCAAGACATTTTCTCTATATATTACGACTATTCTTAGAGTTCTGCAAACTTTTTATATTTTGAACTTTTTCTTGCTTCATAATATTTTGACCCCCACAACCCCCACCAAAAAAAAAAATCATGACTTTATTTTTTCAAATATTGCAATTAAAAAATTTTTGATATATTTTCTAAAATAACAGTTTTATTCTCAATTTTTTTTGGCCATTTTTCCTCCTAATATTATATCAAAAGAAATTCTTTTTTCCCTTCATTGGCAGTGTGCATTTTCAGAAACAACCAGGACTTTTTCACATTAAATTTTGACTCCCAATGAAGCTCATTAAAATCAAAATATTGCAACTTTATTTTTATTTTTTGTTAAATTACCATTTTTTTCCTTCAAAAATGTAAAACTTTACTGTCATATTTTGACTTTTTTTCTCAAAATAACAACTGTGTCTCATAATGACTCTTCTCAAAATGCTTTTAATATTTAAAATGTTACAACTTTGTAAAAGAAAACTACGACTTTTTTCACTTCTTCTAAATATTGTTTTTTATAGTGGAAACATTTTTTCTTCTTCCCCCTAATCGCAGCTTGCCTTTAGAGAAATAATCGTGACTTATTTACGTTATTTTCAGAATATTTCAACCTTATTCTTATAATCACTTTATTTAATTAACAATCATTTTTTCAAAAAATTCCAACGTGATGTTTAATTTACAGACTTTTTACTCAAAACTACACCTCTATGTCAATGATATACAACTTTAATTCTCAGAATATTACATTTTTTATTCTATAAATCTCATAATATTCCAGATATTTCTCTATTATTCCATGTAAAGATACCACAAGGCATTCAGGAACAAATGTTTTTGAGATTTGAGTGAAGTGAACCTTTAATGCTTTTCTGTGGAAGGCTTTGTTTTCTCAAAAGCGTTGAGATGACTGACTGAACCACCCTGAACCTGAGCTCCAGTTCACACAGTAACACTGTTCTGGAGCTGCTGTAATTACCAACTCTCACTACAGTTAACACTTGGCATTGTAGATCAGTTTTTAACATTTCAAACAAGCTGTAGAGGCTCAGTACAGCATCTGCAGACGGAGCTGTTCAACGAAACATAAATAAAAAGAAAAAACAGGCACAAAATGCAAAAGCAACAAACTGATCTCTGTGGTTAAGGACAAACATGTTCTCCGCATGAATACATCACTACAGGTTCTCTCCAGAAGCAGCAACATTAAACACCCACTCTGCACGAGGTGCTGTAACAGGATCAGATGATCAGATGTTGGTAGACGTGGAGGCGGAGTGAGCAGCAGCCACTTCAAATAAAACAGGTTTTTATTAACTCTCAGGGACAAAAGTTTGATCTGAATCTCGTCAGTCACCACCTTAAAAACTGTGATGTCATCATGTGACCTCATCTCCTACACACTGAGTCCACCTGTTCTGCTTCAGCAGGCACAATACGTCGTTTAGGGGGAAACATAACGTCAACCAGGTTATATTATTAATGAACAAGTTTAGCTGCATCCACTGACAACACAGGAAGGAGTGTGACGCTCACATAAAGAACCGTTAAGGCGACAAATAATTATCAACACATGACACAATAAGACCAAAATCAACAACTGTATCCGCTGACATGATGACTCTGATATATCTTATTTCTCTGTGCCATAAAGCTCTACTGTTGTCCAAAAACTACTAAAAACACAATTTCTTCATTACCGTGAACTTCACCTGCAACTATTAAATTAATCGCCAGCTAATTTAAGTATCGATTAATTGGTTTGAGTGATTTTTTCAAGGCAAAAGAGTCAAAATTCTCGAAATCCAGCTTCTTAAATGTAAATATTTTCTAGTTTCTTTCCTCCTTTAAGACAGTAAACTACATATATTTGGGTTGTGGACAAAATAAGACCTTTGACGACGTAATCTTGGGCTTTGGGAAACACATATCGACATATTTTACCATTTCCTAACATTTTACGGACCAAATAACTAATCGATTAATCAAAAAAAATCATCAACAGTGAAACTAAGTTAGCTGCAGCGCGAGCATGAACACAAACGCTGTAGTTTATTTTGATTTAGTCCCACATTTCCTGTCCTGCAGCCCAAAATACTCAGAGCACTAAATGTGGGTTAATCCGCTGCTTAAAATAGTCCCCAACAAACTCACTATTCCCTCCTGTTTGCGTAACATTTGATAAAAACTACCATGACCAGCTGTTTTAAAAACATGAAACTATTTATTTTTGACATCTAGAGCAGGAAGTGATGGATTTGGGGCTGAGTGCCACAGACAGGAAGTCACAAAGTATTAAGAGACGGATTAACACATTGCTGATTTTGGTCTTTTCATGTGATCTGTGGACTTTAAGAGAAACATAGAATAACAGGACGAGTAATGACAGAAAGCAGAGCGACGGCTGGCGGAGTGAAAACAAAAGTGTAACATCTTGAACTATGTTTGTATCACCTGCAAAGAGCACATTTCATTCTTGAACTCAAAGGCCTTCTTAAAAGCTTTTTGACCTTTCATCCACATTTACAAACCTCTGACTGCTTGTAATAAGACATTTGAGTTCAGATATTTTTATTATATGTCTAAAAAGAAAATCTGTCCGTGACTGCTGTGACCTTCCCTCATGTGCATGGCGTGTCCTTACCTATTTACAATAAGAGTATAAAGTGTAGAGAAAGCCTAACCCTGTGACGCATTATTCAAACTAACAACTTCATGACGATTATATTAGAAAACAACATTACATGTGACAATTAATACACACAACATTCCCACCACAACTTGAGTATCGCCCCCGAAAAATCCCAGCGTAGTAAAACAATGTGATTTCAGTTGACAGACTAAACGAAAAACATCGGCAGTGAGTATTCTGCAGGTTTGTTCAGTAACAACATTCTGAAGTCGGCATTAAGTTTCCTCCAAAACCACATTTCTGCTGATCAGATGCACAGTTTTGTGTGATGTGCAGGAGATAAAGTTGTTTAAAAATCATATACATCAAGGTTTATAAATGTGCCAAAGCAGGATTTTTTAACTTAAAAGAAAAGCACAGACACTATTTGGTATTTACAATAGCAAAAAGGTAAAGTTATGCAAATATTACAAAAATTATAATCATGAAAAGCAAAGAATTATTTGATTCATGTCCTATACATTTTTCTTTGCAAATGAACAGTTAAAACACATTGAAGTTTCTCTCCTTGAACATACCGAGTAGCACCTGTACTCTCCTGAAATATTTGCTCATGAGTTTGTCAGAAGGAGATTTTTTTTTTTTATTACTGGGGCAGAAGATGAATCTGGTACAAATTCTGCACTGGTGAAAAAGAAACAATGACAGTAATACTCCAGTATCTTAATATATATTATTTGTCCTCACATTCAGTTGGCAGAAGCACATACTTTTACACCACGTCATCCCCTGCATCTCTACGTGGAAAACAGAGGGAAGAAAAGATGAGTGCGACTAACAGGAAGGGACAGAGTCAGTCATGGCGGGCGTGTCCTCAGTGAGGAGCTGAACTGAGCACTGAACAAGGCTTGATTTTGAAAACAAAAATGTGAAGATGGCAGGCAATCTGGTTGCAAACACTGACACAGTAACGCACCAAGTCAAAGAAGGAAATGATCTGCAGGAGAGAAAGAAACACCGTCACACTTTATAGGCAGAAATGGGCTTCGTCACACACAACCAATCATCACTCATCGACCTTATCTCAATGTATCCTTATCTAAAGCTGGCATCATGTGAGTACTTACCAATGCAATCCACAGCACCAGGTACTCATCAATAAAACTATTGAAATACTGATCCAGGAACAGTAGTCCTGGTCCCAGGAAGGCTAAATCGTGGAGATGCATCTCACTTTTTGTCATATGTGCTACCTGTGGACATACAGAAACTAGAATTACCACTTTGCAGTTGTATGAATCCACAAGCTGTCAAGTTACACTTACAGTTTACATCCGTGTCTGTGAAAACATGGATGCTTCACACATATCTTCCCCCAGCAGCCCAGAAGATCTGTACAATCAGCACAGTCTCAAGGTGGACATCCGAGATTAGAGCCACCAATTCAGTATCTGACCAAATGTCTCCCCTTCTGCTCCTGAGATATGACGCTGAGTAATGGCCAGAAAAGTGTTTTTACAGAACGTTATGATGTCACAGTGAGGCTGACCTCTGTCATTTTATCCTATTAGACATTTGTGTGAAATTTTGTCATAGTTAGCGTAAGAATTCTTGAGTTATGGCCACAAACATGTTTAGTGAGCTCACGCTGACCTTAACCTTCGACCTTTAACCACTAAATTCTAATCAGTTCATTGTTGAGTCCAAGTTGATGTTTGTGTCAAATATGAAGAAATTCCCTCAGGGCCTTCTTGAGATATCACATTCACAAGAATGAGACAGATGCAAGGTCATGATGACCTTGACTGTTGACAATCAAAATCATATCAGTTCATCCTTGAGTCAGAGAGAACGTTTATGCCAAATTTGATATTGCATTCACAAGAATGAGACGGACAGACAGACAACCCAAAAGCATGATACTTCAGGCCACAGTTAATGTCAGCTCAGAGGCATAAAGACTGCAAAGAACTTAAATTGACAGTCTGGTTCAGGGGGATAGCTACTGGGGAAAACAAAAGCGCTGTCCTCTTCCTGTTTTGGTGGCACAATTGTTAATGCGCCTCCTTTGTGCTGTAAACGGAGCTATCATTATCCAGGGAGACTGTACCCAGCAGCAGACAGAAGTGAATGATGAAAGCGAGGTTCAGAGGGAACCAGTCTAAAAGCTGATGGGGTCATTATCCTATAACCATTACTCTGTGCGATCAACATTAACTTCATAATAAGTCGATGCAAAAACATGTCTATTTCCTCTTTAATGTTGGCTAATGTATGTGATGGTTTTATGGTGTGTTTAATGTTGTTCTGTCTGCGCTATGAACTCCACCAAGGCTCAGTGATGACAATAACGTTAATTCAGAATCATGATAACTAACATGTCAAAACAAAATGAAACAAAGTGAATTCCAACTGCAAACTGGAAACAAAAGATACAAACCAGTTCAAAAGGTCACAAGTAAAATTATAGAAATTACTTTCTTTAATGAATTGCTCAATATTTGGTAGATTTGACATGTGGCCTGCATTTGCTTTATCACAGCTTACACTCACGTTTCTAAGTTTTTTGCAAAGTTTGAAGAATATTAGTCAGGTAAAGCTGAACAGAGGAGTCAGATTTGGATGTTGAAAGGTGATTTTTTCTCTCTGTTGATGGAGCTATAGTCAGCTCACAGCTCCCCCTGCTTCCAGTATTTCTACTGAGGTACACTAAAAACATCCTGGACCTTAACTTCTAAATATTTCACCACCTCAGTCTGAGCACCCTAGAGAAGGATGTGACTATGAACTCTTCTGTTATGGACATCTGTGCATCTCTAGGATAAAACAGTGAACCACAAAAATGACTGTTGATTCAGTCAGTCTAGACTTTTACATTTTTAGATGATACTTTCTGTAGCCACAGCATCGTGTTTGCCCTACATCTTAATAAGTAAAAAGCAGGTTTGACTTACAACTAATTTATTGGTGATTTTGGCCGAGACGAAGCCAAACGCCAGGATATAAAGACACGGATGTTTCTCGAAGAGCTGGACAGCAGACTTCTTGTATATCATCATCGCCAAAATTATAACTGAACCAATATGTAAGACTGGAGAGAGGACGCTGGTTCCCTGGGGACAGAGACACACAAACACACACACAGAGAAAAACCCACAGATGGTTAATGTCAGTTGAAACAGACAGAAGAGCTGGTGTTTGTGCCAAACACATCTAAAAGCTGTGACACAACTGATAAATGAGCACATTATATTGATACAGTTAAGTGTCGGGTTGCCTGGGAGGAGGTCAAATGGATCAAGTGAATCACATTCAGAGTACCACAGTATTTAGCAACGACTGCTACATAGCTGTCCGATATCAAAGGGAAGCACAATGGTGCTGCATACAGACACTGGCTCATGATGGATGTTTAGCCAGACAGACAAACGAGTAGCCTGCTAAGAGCTCTGACGACTGCGGTACAGGAAGGTTAAAGTTCAAATTCAAGGTCTTTATTCCCATCATTTGCACAACGATTACAGTGAAAGAGTCATAGCAATGAAAATCTTCAGCCTCAGGCTCCTTCTAACAATACTCAATAGATGTTAAAATTAAAGAAAAAAATCAGGCAAGTAAAAGCAAAATCTGAATCTACGACATAAAATTGTGCAAGTTAAAATATATGGCTGAGATATAAACAGATAAAATATTAAATAAAGAAATATAAATGTGTTTAGAAAGTCTTGTGAATGAATAAACTAAATATAAACAGAATGTAAACCAAAATGTAGTCAATGCATGTCAATAATAAGAAGTTATATATATTTACAGTATATACAGAAGTATAAACTGTGTCAGTGACGGGACACTGAAGGCTGTAATGACCTGCTCTGGATCAAGCTCTATACAGTCTTTATATCAACTCATCTATTATAGACAACTTTCTTGTCAACAAATAATCAAAGTTACGAGCAACAAGTGGTCAAAATTTTACTTTCGCAAGCCTTTTGAGGCAAATTTAGCATTTTGGGCCAAATAAATAATATAATATTAATATAATAATATAAATAGACATTTTCAGTTTATAAAAAAATAGAAGTTCCAGTCACACACATTGATAAGATAGCTGTTGGATGTAGTAAGCGGACATGATACACGAAATTCCCATGAGAACTATCAGCTGGTAGCAGTGATGATGCTAACTGAGGTTACACAGTGTTAACCCGCAGGTCAAAAGCACAGCCTCACAAACCTTTGGTATATTAAGTTAACAGACATCGATAAAAATATTTGCTTCTTCTTGGACAGTTTCTCTGCTGAACCAGACGCTAACTACTATATTTGCACTCTGAGCTACATGGAGGTTTCCCTCGTGGGCGATGGGATATTGCCAAAATTGTAAGCCATTGCTTTTGAGATTTCTACAGATTAAGACGCAAAAACAATTCCATCTCTTATCATGAGCTCACAGTTTGTTTTCTACCCCCTGCTTGCAAGAAATCTCACACTGACTATGTTTACATGCACAAAATATTCCAGTTTTTGCCCTTATTCCAAAAGACAATACTCCTATTCATGTTTTTACACAGCTAATGAAAAATAATATTCCACAAACATTCCTGTTTACATGCAGCAGTGCATACTCCGATTAACGAGCCCCAACTTGTCGTTAATCAGGTCAAAATATGGAAAAGTCAAAGTTTCCCACCAGTGGTGGACCGTGACAACATAGCCTCCCTTTTTCATGCCTTCAATCTGCGCATACAAAAATCTGTTGATATTCAAGTTTTCATAATGTTTAAAAAGTAGGAGTGGGGGACCTGTGGGGTGACCGCAGTAGAGAATGCAAGCAAAAGCTACGAGCTCCACTCCAACTGGTTTTAAAACAACTCTTTACTTGGGCTATTGACAATTCAGTGTCTTGTGTTTCATAAAAATGAGAGGGGCAAAATCACAAAGAGGCCTCTGAAGACGATGAAAATGGTGACAAGCTAACACTACCACAGACAGACAGTAAAGAGAAACACCAGGCTGGTGAGTTACTCCAGGAAGTCTCATCAATTTCAAAGGACCTGAGGGAATTCAAACCCGACATGCACAAGGTCTTCTCAGTCTTTCAAGCTGATCTTAGAAGAGATATACGGGAAGATTTAAATTCACTTAAACAAGATATGAGCAAGAAACTAACAGAGACCGCTACAACGCTGCAAGCTCAAGGCCAAGCTTTTGCAGAGGAAGAGGAGTGTGTATCTGAACTTGAAGTCTGCAGCACAGTGACTAAAGATACTCTTCAGCACCTTCTGAAACAACAAAATAAGCTACAAGAAAAGCTGACAGACCTAGAAAGCAGGTCTTGGAGAAACAACTCTACAGTATACCAGAGGATACAGAAGGCGCCTCCATGATTGGGTATGTTACTATCTTGCTAAACACCACAGAACCAGCCCACAGAGCCCTGTCAACGAAACCTGGACCCAACACTCCACTGATATCTACTGTAGTGAACTTTCTGCGATATGAAATCAAAGAGTTGGTGTTAAAAAGTAGTTGTGTTTCTATTTTCAACCAGAAATGTGGGCTTTTCTTCCGGACGTGCGTCTCTATCCCAGCCTTGAAAACCTTTAACTAGTTGGTTTGGGTACGATGTATCCATGACAACGCACAGAGCTGACTGTAAACAGGCAAGAAACAGTGTGTCACAAACTGTGGATAAAAATACAATTGAAACACATATTCTCAATGTGCTGTACACGTGTCAAAAGAATGCTCCTAAAACCTGAATAATACGGGCATATCTCACGTCTTAATTGGTTAATGCTACAGTCAGAGAGATGTCTTATTTGGAAAATACAAATGGAATATGCCGTTTGCATGACCTGGATCAAGTGTGGAATATTGTCACATTAGGAGTACTGATGGAATATTAGTGCGCATGTCAACATACCCACTGACGTTGCTTGCAACTATTTTTATTCTGATTAATAATTTAATCTGTGATAAAACAATATCCACCCTCCGACACGTCTGGGAGAATGGACATCGATCTGCTCTTTGATCACTAATGTACGAGAAGAAGTGTAGAAGTTTCCAGACTTACTGCTATTGTGGATCCGTTTTTGCCCACACCGCCTGTAAAAATAACTCTGAAGTAATTGGTGCAGGAGAAGATGGCTCCTAAAAAAGTGCAGATGGCAGGAACCATTTTCATCTGGATATTAAGGATCGGAATCTGGTAATCAAATCATGACAACATCAACATTAAGGATGATGATACAACAAAGACATTTACATCAAGACGTGGTGCTCATACTGTATTTTTACAGCTACTTCTGTAGTTTGTGAGTACAAACAGCTTTACATCCACAATGAAAGCATCATGAGTAATGTTAGAGGATGGTAAAAGCGAAGAAGTTAGATTCTTTGTATTTCTGATAACGATTACAGTACAACAATCACAACAATGATTCAAAAGCAACATAATTGAGTTTCATTAATCTGAATCTGTAGGAAGTAGAACCGATCAGAATTACCAGTGACTGCCAAAAAGCAGATCCTCCCACGGCGGCCAGCAAATACATGATTATTATGAAGATTTGCACCTCAGTCACATCAATGCTGAGTGGGAGGAGAAAGCAGAGAGTTGACAGTGAGGATTAGTGACGTCTACCAGCACACAGTCATCGTCCTGCTGCCTTCTTCCACAACACACTGCTGGCCCCCGAGCTGAAGGGACGCTGTTGTGTTCTTATTGCACCACACAGGTTCAATTAAGAGGATTCAAAAGGAAATAAACTGGATTAAAGATGCAATCAGTAATTTACACAGGCTCTTAAAAAGAAGTGTTGCTGCTCTTCTGTTCCCTCAGTGACAGCTGATATATTTTCTCGTCGTCACTGTGAGGAGACTCCAGGAAGTCGCTGTCATTTTTATCATTTCTGTTTGTGTACAGATTAAACAAACAAGATACAGCGTGTTAATTATTGAGCTTTGGAGGTGTTAGTAGGTGTAGTTTTCAACTTTGGGTGGGCCAGCTAAGCAAACTTAGCATTTTTTTATGTGTGTGTCCCTTTGTGATCATTCTGCAACTCCTATAAAACACCAGAAATTGGAAAATTTTCAGTCAAAATGTCCCAGACAAAAAGGGAAACTGTTTGCCTTGCTCAACCAACAAACAAAACTCAAATATATTCAGCTTACACTGATATACAACTGAGAAAAGTCGAAACCATCCCTGCTTGAAATGGGGCTGACCTAGGCGATGTTACATTGTGTATCTTAAGCCCAGTTCAGACCAAGGATTTACGACAAGATGAAACTGTTGCAGAGAAAAGCTAAAGCGGTGTGAACTGGCCATTTGAGCTCGAGTCAAGCTGGCTGATGGCGTCACCTGCAACTCAGCTCAGCTAGTTTTAGAACGTAAAGCATGTCGACTGTTTCTACAGCCAGTCAGCTTGTAGTGAAGTCTGTTGGTCAAGTTATAATGACCACAGACAGCGTGTTTGCTTGCTGCAGCAGGTGATCTGTCCCCACTGAGCCCTCTGTTTCCGTCCTTGTGTTTCCTCCCCACGTGTCGGACGATGGGTCGCTGCTGCTGCTCACTGTATGTGCTTATGCAACCCTCACACACACACACACACACACATTCTATTTGACTGAGTAATTGGTGCTGCTTACTTATATTATTGTGACATTTTCATTATGAATACAGTCCATCTGATGCTTGTTTTGTTTCTGTTTTCTGCTGTTTCATTACCACTACAAATGCGGCTGTAGCCAGTATCTCACTATCACTATCCTCGTTCATATTATGAGAAGCTACAAATTATATTCAGCCACAAAATAAACCTGAAAAGCTGGAAATCAGAACAGAAGTACAGAGAGTTGTTGCATAAAGATGATACACCATCTAATCTAGTTGCATTTAGGCAGGTTTTTAAAACGTTGCAGAGCGGTGCGTTGCAAGTAGCTGCCTGTTTCAACTTGTCTTGTCGTGAATCTTTGGTCTGAACTGGGCTTAAGATTTCCACAGTGTCTTATTCACTTTTAACTTTTTAAATTCAGCAGGTGTCTTAATGTAACTTGGTTCGGTTTGTGCAGACAAACAGAGATAAAACAGAGCCAGGGGAGGTGACACAAATCTTATCAGAGAGGGACAAGTTAAATAAAAACAGCAAATGACACCGTTTTCTGCAGCATTTCTGCTCACACTGTGAGCAATAAGGGAAACATAGGATTTTACTTCACTAATCGGAGCAGAGAAATTGTTTTCTTGAGTAGTTAGGAAATTTAGGAATATGAAGTTAAGTGTTCTTAATCCTACATAGTGAGGGGGAATTTGAATATTGGTATTCCTACTTGAGTGTGCCCTGCTGGATAAAGTCAGCTGAAGTCTGAACTCTGTGACATGGATTGTGGGTAACTTGGTATGTCAAGTAAAATCAAATCTCAATCAGGACTGCACAGTCATTTTTTAACTGTTATTGTGAAAGACTGTGATGTTGCACTCTAGGATTTTTTGAGTTAGTTGAAAGGGAATATCAGTAAACAACTGCACTTAAAAATGTCACTAACATTTTTTGATAGAGCCTTTTGTGTTCAGTTCAACATTTAATTTGTTCGGTAAAAGAATGCGGGAAATAATTTCCTTTGATTTTTTTATATAAGCTATTTGTTCAATTTCAGCAGCACAGTGAAAGCAGCAGAGAGGCTGAATATCTGTTTAATTATTGCAATATTCATTAACATTATCACATGTCGTATATTCTACTACTATCATGCAGCGCTAATCCCAGTTTAGAATTTATTAAAAATCATCGGGGGTTTTGAGATCACACAGTTTGCCGACAGTTTAGTTTCCTTCAGATACTGAGGAGCCATATTTTACTGATTACACCTTTAAGCAGAACAGACACTTGACTCAATGGAGGTCAGCGGGCGTTGTGGAAGGAGGCGGCAGTGAGCCATGCAGCAACAGCCAGGAGGTTTACCATCATGTTCCACAGACTGGGACCCACAGTGGCTGTGAGCAGCTGTAATCCTGCTAGACAGAGCTGCGCCTCTGTTACATCCAATCTACACACAGAATATATACACGTTTACTCCAGCCAGACTGCACATGGCTTCTAATGAAATCACTAACACTGAAGTATAACATGTTGGTCCCCTTTTAAATTGAGAAAGAGAATACAATGTGTTTTTAGATTTGATAAATGCACCTGAACACCACTAAAGCCTGTTCATGTCCACCGGATGTGCTGCAGACTTTATGCTGCAGGTCTGTGTGTGGAAGTAATAAACAGGAAGTTCATTCAAGGTTTCAGTGTCTGTCTCGTCTGTAACAGGTGTCACTGACATTGGAAATGTATTTGTTTTTCTTGTGGAATGTTTAGTGAGTGAATCAGTGTATATAATAATACTGATTTAGATAGGAGGATGAACTCTCATCAATACTTTGCACTTTCCTGCACAAACCTGTACAGCTCTTTCATTATAAAACAGACACACTACACTTTTAAAGTATTCTTACTATTTTTATCATTTTTGTTAAGTGTATGAACTACAATCTATTCTATATTTATGTTTTTTGACTTTTGCTGTACTTGTTTTTTCTTGTTTTTATTCTCTCTTACTTACAGTTTATGTTTATTTTGACAGTTCTGTAGTGAAACCTGGTCGGCCATAAACATGATTCTGATGAATTGTTGGTGGAAATAAAGTTGACTGCGCTGACTGTAAACCATCAAACACGACTCCTGCCCGAAAAGTTGTAAGGTCTGAAAGGTCTTAGTCATGTTTACTTATTTTTACATCCAATACTTCGTGATTTAAGCAACATATTCTCCCCATGTCAGCGTGGGTTTTCTCCTGGTACTCCAGCTTCCTCCCACAGTCCAAAAAGCTGCAGGTTAACTGGTGACTCTAAATTGTCCGTAGGTGTGAATGTGAGTGTGAATGGTTGTCTGTCTCTATGTGTCAGCCCTGTGATAGTCTGGTGACCTGTCCAGGGTGTACCCTGCCTCTTGTGACCCGTAACAGGATAAGCAGTAACAGAAAATGAGTGAATGAATGACGCCCTGATGATATGATAATAATAATAATAATACTAATAATAATAATAATAAAAAGAAGAAGAAGAAGACGAAGAAGCAGAACTAGACCAAGAAGAAGAAGCTGAAGAAGAGGAAGAAGAAGGAAAAGAAGACGAAGAACAAGCAGAAGAAGAAGAAGGAGGAAAAGAAGAAGCAGAAGAAGACAAAGAAGAAGAAGACGATGAGGAAGACGAAGAAGAAGATGAAGACGAAAAACAAGAAGAACAAGAATCACATGTTTCCTCATGTGGAAATTTGCCTTCACCTTCTCAGGTTGGTTAAAACATATCATATTAAAATCATAATACACACAATAAACACCACATGCACCGTAAGACAACAGTAATGGAGATGGTTCCAGTGTGAATGGTGGTTATGAATTTAGAAAAGTTACTGAATTTAGTATGAAAGACTTTTTGCAAATGTTCCTAGTTGCTGCAGAGCTATGTGGAGTCTTCCCGAGGGGCCATTTTATGAATTCTTTAAAAAGGGATTAACAGGATTGGACACAATTTCCCAGAAATTTTGTTTCATCTGTGCTTCATATAAACATTCCAGTTGTTACTGCTCATTCCAAAAGATTTTACAGTCCATGTTTGTAACTACGGACAGTGTATTCTTGTTTTTAGTTGACAGATGCCAATACTATGTCAAGATATGTCTAAGTATCGTATTGTAATATGGCATAATAAACTGTACCTTCAGCCTACATCTGTTTAGGACTAAAAAATTGTTTTGTGACTGTCGTGTTATTATTTTTTCCAATTTTGGTATTTGAGTAATTGCCCCTCTTTTTATATATAATTTCTTGCTTTACTTGCTTAACTGATATCAGACTGAAACAAATTTCAGTTTCAAGATAACATGAACACTGATTTTATACGTATTTTGATTATTTTGTTAAATTTAAAAAGGCTTTTGTAGGAAAACATGCTTTGGAGTCAGTGAATGCAGGTGTTGGTGGCAGCACTGACACTCTGTAAGAACTGATCTGTAACTGCTGAAATCAGCGAACTTCATCAATAAATGGACGGAAATTATATTTTTTTTCTTTGATTATAAACAAGCAAACACAAACCCCCAAACCAAGCAGCTTTGGATGACTCACATGCCGAAGCGCAGCGTTCCTGACACGTATGTTTGCCAGTGGGCGCAGTAGAACATAAACATCCCAGCGAAGCAGCAGAAGAACATCCAGTCTGGGTTGGTGCCCATCTGCACTGCTATACTGGTTCCCAACACCACAAACACTGCAGAGACACATGAACACAGGCAGTGTTAAAAAACAGTCTTCAGATTCACTGAAACAAAATGAAACGAAGTCTAACGGGAGAACTGACCAGTGGAGAGGGAGTCACAGCCGTGGTCAAACAGCTCGCCCAGCGGAGAGCTGCTATTGGTGCGCCTGGCCTGCTTCCCATCGATGGCGTCCAATGACTGGTAGACAAACAGCCCCACAGCACACAGCAGGTACGCCCAGAGAGGAGCCTGAAACACACACACACACACATATCGATATGAAGCAGGGGTCAGTCTGCCTCAAAGCCCACAAACACAACAGCTTAACCATCAGATCATGTGACCCAGGCAGGCCTTCAGCTGTACAGATCCATACATGAAGTCACAGTTCATAAACAGTGTCTGTGAGACAACCTATGACAAATAGAATAGAATAGAAATCAGGGGTCCCTTGTTGTTGCTGTGTCCGAGATCTGTTTACCAGAACGGCTCCATTAACATAAGACGTCCCTGTAATCAGATACGTCCTCCTGATACTGCTGAGCAGTACAGCCTGAAGCTCTGGTCCCACAGCAGCCGGGGAAAACAGCTTATGATAAAAACACTGTAATAACTCACAGCGCTGTGATGCTCACACTCTGTGAGTGCACAAACACCTTCATGTGCATCTGCACCTGCAGGGGGTCACACTCAGACCTCCCGAAAACACTGTGTATTTTGTATTTCATACGTTCATTTACTGACCTGGTGTTACACACATGTGAGCTGTACCAAGAGATTTAATCTGAAGTGAAGCACTAGCAGCCAACTTCTTCTTACTAGAGGGAAATCTCCCATTTTGTATTTGTTAGTTAAGTTTTGAACCAGGCCATTATTTTATTTTCTCAATATTACTGTAATAAGAAACCTCCCTGTTTTAGGATCTGCTTCTGTTTTAAGCTGCTGTAAATGCAAAGCCATATTCTCACTGCTCTGCTGCTGTGCCTTTTGAACAGAAAACTGTTTTTATTATTGAATTAATTCTATATCTTCTACTTTGGAGTGTAAAAAAAAACTCACAAAAACTCCCTGCAGGCAACAAAGTATGTAGAAGTAGTAGAAGTAATCCCTCATGTGTATTTTCAACTGTTCTGAACTCCATTCATTTCCAACAGTTTTTTCTACTCTGGCTGCAGTATGATGTCATGGTGTGCCAGATTTGCCAGCGTTTATATGACATAGTCTACAGTGCTACATGAAGCTACATGTAATCTTGGTTGCAGTTGTTGTTAATTTCTCCCCAATTTCAGATCATAATCCTGCTGGAACACGTCTAGTTGTGAGTTTACAAGTTGAGAAGCTTCTGTTGGTGAGTTCTCACAATAGAAAGTGCCGCTATTCTCTGGTTACAGTCAACTTGCAGCTGCAATGAAGGTGCAGAAATACCGATTGGGACTGGGAAACCCTGACCAATCAGAGCAGACTGGGCTTTTTCAGCAGGGGGGGCTTTAAGAGACAGGAGCTAAAATGAAGAATCTCAGACAGAGGGTGAATACAGGTGTTCCAGCACAGACAGTATGAGGAAAATAAGTGTTTTACGAACATTAAAGCATGAAAACATGTTCCAGTAGAAACCATAAATACAAATATAAACCTGAAAATAAGCCTATTAGAGCTCCTTTTAATAAACATATTAAGATCAGTAAAGTAAAAGCAACTGAGTTAATAAGTAAATGAAAACATGTATTATAGCATTTTATATGTTTTCACATGAAAACTGTCCAGTATGACATCATTTCAGAGCGATGACTAACCTGCTCAGTGGCAGTCGGACAGTAGTAGATGAGCACGAGGGTGGTGAAGACGTTGGTGGCCAGGCCGATGATGGTGATAAGGTTGGGGGCAATCCAGGAAGGAACTCGTCCCACCAACCATTCCCAGTAACGCTGCATCAGAGGCTCCAGCAGGGAGCGTCCCGCACTGCTGTACCTGCAGGGACAGACAACAGACAGATGATGACCTGATGGCAGAGACTGACCTCACCCCAGAAATTATGATGATGATGTCAGAATACTAGAGTCATGGCGAGGTCTGGATGATAATTATCATGACTGCTGTTGACTTTTATTGAGACTGATCAATTACTTACTTTTATACTGAAATTACCACGTAAAAGCATTTTAAAATCGTAGTGGCTACAACTGTAATTATAACTTCCATAATTAAACCTGTCTTCAGAGGCTGCAAGTGACAGCTCAAGCTGACAACCATTTCATCAGCTACAATATAAACTCAGCTCAGCTTTAGATACTCAAGGTTAATTCTGTTTCTGTTTGCTTAAGAACAAACAGTCGGCCAAAGACAGTTTCATAAAAGAGGAATAATTAAGAATAACAAAATAATAATCAGAATAATTTTACTGTTGGAATAAACAAGGAGCGGGCTTTGTCTTTTTGCTGTTCAAAGAGTCAAAGGTAACCACCTCTCTTCAGTTTCTGACAGGCAGTAACTCTGCAGACAGCCTGGACCCTATTTTCTCATGTTTTTGTGTCTTAATGACTAATAATTTTTTAAACTGGCCAAGTATTGCAAGAAAGGGCTGCAGCCAAAAACATAACTACTTGGGGCATTTATGCACCGCCAATGCCCGTCATTAAAAGTGTTTTTTTTGCTACTGACAGGCTGACAAGTGTCTGATAACTTATGAAAAACTCTATAGAGATAGACCTTTTTGAATATGATCCTTTTTGTTTACCCAGAAATGGCCCTGAAATTGCTCTTGCCAACCTTCATTTAAATAAAGAGTAATTTGGTTCTGGTCAAACAAAAGGGTCTTTCTCTTTACTCAATGTTGTCAGACACTTAAAATAACAATCTGAGCCTGTCAGTGGCAAAAGCACTTTTAGTGGACATAAACTGATGTTGCAAACATGCCCTGAGTGGTTTCATTGCAGACAGTTTTGGTGCTGTGGCTTGCAGTCCCGCTCAGTACTGGAACAAATTTAAAAATTCTTGTCTCCATTAGAAACAAAAAACATGGAAAAATAGCTTCCAGGCTATAAAACACAGAAGTTACGCTTTAAAAGCTCTGAACTGGGACCTCCAGGCTTCAGAACTGTAAGGCTGATGTTAGCTTGAGCAGCTGCAGAGCGAAGCCATCAGGAGTTAGTCAACTACAAAATAGTTAACAGATGTGACATACCAGCAATGACTCCATTTTGACCACAGTTGGACAACTGTGCCGTTGTTATCAACACATAATGACACTTTAGAATGTTGTATTTAAATATTATCAAGTAAAGTTATGTATACTTCCTTAATGCAATATTAAATAAGATTCTCTGACTAACTCTGGAAGAAAAGAAACAAGAAATGACTGCATTATTTTACTTGATGTTATTCAAGTTGAACAAATTGTTAAATTCTCAACACTATCATATCTTGTTTCAAACTGTGTAGGTACTTTCCACAAATCATTTACCCTCAACAGCAACTAAGTTTGAAGTGTCTAATCTGACAAACACCCCTTTCATACAAGAGATCCACACATGACGCTAACCACTCACCACACACTGAACCATCCATATCAGGTGGCTTAACCTCTGGGCATCGCTCTTCCATACATATCATTGCTAAACCACAGAGCGAGATGAACTCACTGCACATAACGTGAAATAACTCAATTTAAGGTTTAACTTCAGTTTGTCTCACTCAGCAGAGCAGGACTCAGTGTTACCTGTGCTCCTCCAGTCTCTTGAGCTGGTGCCGGGACAGGGGGGGCGAGGGCAGTTCGATCAGCCTGCGCAGCACTCCGGGGGCCAGCCAGCAGGCCGCCTCCATGCCCATGCCCTGCCCAGGGTCCTTGTCCCGGCCAAGGCCTCGGCGAGAACGCAGGCCCCCCCCTTGCTGCTGCTGCCCCGTCGCGCTCATGGAGCCCTGCTGCCTGCTGGTCTGGTCCCCGATGCCTCTGGCTCTGCCTCTGCCACTGTCCTGCCGGAGGGGCTAAAGATCCACAGTGGGGCTGGATGAGGCTGGACAATACCTAAGAAGACAAAAACAATGTCACAGTACTGTCCAGGGAAAATATCACAAGATACTGTATAAATACAGATTAACAAAGTCCATAAAGCATTTTACTAAAACTGCAACTAAAGATTGTTTTCATCATTTATCAAGCTAATGATCATTTTCTCAGTTTATTTGTTAACTACCTGGTATATAATATGTCTACAAATGTCGTGTTTTGTACAACTAAAAAAAAAAAAAAAAAAAAATGCACTAAACAATAATATAAAACAGACAAGCAGCAAACCCTCACATGGGAGAACATTTAACTTGACTGACATTTCATGATTAATTGATCAAAAATGCTACTAATTCATCCTGTTACATTCACATACTTCAAAGGGGATCATCATTTACTTGTGGTTCTTCTAGTGATTCATCTTGTTCTTTAGATATTCTGAGTTGGGCATGATTCAATAAAGAGAGAATATCTTTGAGGTTTGTATTATTGTCATTGGTCACTGGTATAAATTATAGTAAAAAGTTAAACACATCATTTATATCAGAGGAGAAAAGAAGTACTTCATCTTTTACTTAAGTAAAAATAGCAATACCACAGTGCAGAGATACAGTAACAAGTAAGGGTGCATTCACACCAGGATAGTCTGGGGGACTCAGTTCGATTGGGCGGGGAATGCTGAAAAATTTCACACCGTGGTTCGGTTCATTTTCACACTGCACTTTTTAAAGCGGACCAAACCATCTAGACAACGTCACGCAGTTACAACAGCTGCTCGTTTGGGGGCGGTATTGCCCAAAACCACCGCTGACCAGGAAGAAAAAAAGAATGAGGAATAAGAAAACCCGGCTCGTCAATTGGCCAGGACCAAAAACAGCAATCCATCCCCTTCAGTCGGTTTGGTCACCATGAAAACAACAACAAGCAACGCCAAATGTATGCAGTCTTGGGGTTTCTGTTTTTACTTTGGTGTCCAAACCTAACTGTTTCTACACAAGGAGCTGCCCAGTATGAGCAACAGGTGAGGCAGCAAGCTACATCACTTCCTCTCTTTGGTTCGCTGGGTAGTCCGTTTGCATTTCCCACTGTAAGCGAACCGCACCACTTGCAAGTGAACCAAGACCCAAAGTTTTCAGGCGGTCCAGGGTTCGCTCGTTTGGTCTGCACCAGAGTTCGAGTGAGCGTTCACACCACTCCAAATGAACCAAACTATCCTGTGGAGGCCGACCAGGGTTCGTTTAAAGCGGACCAAAAAGCGCCAGTGTGAATGCGTCCTAAAAGTCCTGAGTTCAAAATTGTACTTAACTAGAGTACTAGCATTAAAATACAGAATACATAAAGTACAAAAAGTAAAATGAACAATATGCAGAATGGCCCATCGCAGAATGATGTATATTCATTGTAATTATTGATTGAACATGGTGGAGTAAAAACTCCAATATTTGAATCTGAAATATAGTAAAGTATCAGTATTAGGAAGCAGACAGTGAAAATACTCAAGTACAGTACATCTACGTCAAAACTGTACTTAAGTACAGTACTCCAGTAACGTACTTAGCTACTTTTCACCATTGTCAGTCACCGCCAAAATGGTCAGAAACTCCTCTGAACTGTCACAGGTGTGTTATTGTTAGTGCCACTAATCCGGAGTGTACATCTACCACCAACTTACTACAAAAACGACTTTGTATTCACTCTTGATCTCTTCTATTAACTACCTTAGATTTGACACTGTACACATTTATCAACACACAACCCTTCCATATATGTTAAACATACTGGTAAGCTGATGTTTGTGTTGTATGTATTGTATATATTTGGATGGCACCTTTGTTTTATCCATCTTTTTGTACAGGCCTAGTTGCATGTTGCTGTTATCTGTTTTACATAAATATATTTGCACCTCACTGTTGTTTCAGTCTTTTGTATATTTGCATTCTCTGTATTCCAACTGCTGCACAGCACTTCCCCTCTGAATAAATACACTTTAGTGTCATCTACTTGACATCTAAGACATACACATCAAAGTCACCATTATCTGCAGACATTAACAGGGTTTAATCAGTTAACTGTTGCTAACTGTACACATCAAAGACACCGTGAAGGACCCACTTGATGGCCCGTGTTGGTCTGTGTTGCTAAACTATTTCTTGTGACTGTCAGCAACACATGAGCTACTGACGATAGCAAAACAACCTGCTTCAGCAGTTCGCTAATGCTGCCTAGCATACCTGCTGCTAGCTAACTCAACATCAGTACTGCTGGTGTTGAAGGTTAGCATTAGCTGGGCTGGTAGCTACGGAAGACGTGTGTCAGTTTGGAAATTTTAAGTTACTCGCTTGCCGTTGGCTTGGTATCACTTCTTCATATTTACACCGCTGAAATATAGTTGCCCATTAAAGATATTAATCAAATAAGAGTCTACTATTGGCACCTCCCGTGATGACTGCGGCTAGCATAAGTTAGCTCGCCTAGCTAACCCTGAAGACAGCTAGCATGCTGCTGAACTGACGGATGTAACACCGACTGACCTGGCCGATTAAAGGACGAGAGCCGGGGACACTCCGAGGGGCTGTGAGGGCGCTTCAAGCCGGCCGACAGGTCTCCTCTGTGGGTGGTTAGTTTTAGAGTGTCTCTCTATTACTTAGACCACCGGAGGGGCGTTTAGCAGCTGGAGGTGGATCACCACGACCGGTGTCACTGTGGTGGTTGTCACAGCAAGCTAGTTCACGTTAGTTCACGTTAGCCATCACGGAAATCTCGCGAGACTCTCTAATTGTCTCCAGTTTAGCCCTGAGTCAGGTCTCCCAGGCAGAGATGCTAAACCAGTTTCTGCTCACCACAGGAAAAAGACTGTAATACTTAAATCCAGTGGATTTAGAGGATTATTCTATCATTATTAGTATATTAAAAAGTACTCAGATAATTAACTGTACTGAGTGTACAGTGTAGAAGTACTCTGTTGTGAAAAAAAGTCCAACATTTGAAATTTACTTGGGTGAAATTATAAAAGTATTAGCATCAAAATATACTTAAAGTAGCCTACCAAATCTAAAACAACTGCTTGATTAGTAATGTTTACATCAATATTGATCCATCAATGTGTTTTTCAAAAATGTGTTGCCGCTGGTAAAGGTGGAGATCATTTTAATAACTTTATCTTCCATCGTCTTATAACTTGATGTTGTATACTGTGATTTCTGTGTGCTTATATTGTTTTCTATGTACTGTTATCAGGGTGTGTCTGTTTGAATAAAGGTTATATTAATATAAGCTGCCAGGCTGGCTGCAACACATTCTCATAATCGCTGTGTCCATGACCTTCCACGTCTACATATGACGCGTTACGTACCCTCCTGCGTCTGTTGATGATGTTCCAGGCAAGGTGTTACATGCACTGTCTTTTTAAACAGGGAACGTACAGTTTCTGCTCTTCAGAATCATAATCTTTTTTTTATCAAATAAACTTAAATCATCGGTAAAACCTCTTGTTTTTACGTTTATTACCTTGTGCAACAAAAACACCTGGTTATGTTAAGAAAAGAACATCATGGGTTGGCTCAACATTTACACAGGAAGCGAACAGTGGGCTCCCGCCGGGTGAAAGTCCAGGGTTTGTTGGACACATTCACTGCCCCACCCGCCTGCCCTATAGGTTAAGGCTAGTATGACAAACAGACGCCGCCCAGCAGCGAATCATACTGCTGTGAAAGGTGCCTTTTTGCATTGGTGGCTGACTCCAAAATCACTGACAAAATGGCGGGCTGAGGCTTTGGATGGCTTAACCTATAATAATAAATCATATATTATTTGTTGATTGTATTTTATATTAATATGTGAATCTGTAAAGTAACTGAAGTTATCTAATAACTTTAGTGAAGTAAAAAGTACAAGATATCGCTTTGAAATGAAGTAGAAAGAAACATAAAATGGAAATAGCACAGAAATAGAATCTCAACCTGGCTGAGCGCGGTCAAGTTTTCATCTCGACTGTGGGGCCACTGGCACTTTGTGGGTGCAGTTTATTGAATTCTGTCCATTTTTATGAATTTGTATAATGACGCATTGGGTATTTCCTGTCTTTTTTTAAAAGATATTTTTATATATTGTACCTATTATATCGTATTTTTGTAAATAGATGATTGTTTTTGTGTGTGTGGTATGGACCTCTCTCTGTGTCCTTAATGAAGTCATTATTATTATTATCGTTCTATTTCTCAGGGAAATACTCAAGTAGAGTACAACAAGCTCATAACTGTATTTATATAAATGTACTTGGTTACTTTCCACCGTTGCTTTAAGCAGCATTCATTTTCTCATATATGGACCTGTAGCATGATGGTATGAATAGTCTGTGCTGTACAACTTGTCATTGCAGTAGGCACAAGTCTTTGGTCATTAGATTAGATTCAACCTTTATTGTCATTGCACAAAGTACAGGCACTGAGACACAAGATGCAGTTTACACAGGGCTCGTCCAGGATGCGAATCCCAGACCTCTCATTCCCTAAATCAGAATCATGCACCCAGACCAACGAGCCACAGTCTCAAAGTTTTTTTTTTTGCACATATTGGCCAAAAAAGAGGTTTCAGTTGTTTCTTAGTCTTGTTTTTCTTACAGGGATAAAAATGATTAACATCATGAATCATCCCTATGCTTGAAAACATTTTTATTTTTTGGTTGTATCGTCCAGCCCATGATGTGAGTTTAATGAAGTTTACCTTCAGGCAGCTCAGACTCAAAGAATGCATCATCACAGGACCTTATCTGTGTTTCCAGGGTCTTATGTTCCCTAATTCATTATTCTGTTAGCCTATTATGTTTGGGTAAAATTGGACCCATTTCAAGTTAAAATAATTAATTTTCAGGCCTCATTTTGTGCGTACATAATTTTTTATAAATGAGACCCCTGGTAAAAACACTGAACTGAGCAGTGTTTTTCTGATGCTGTTTAGCTTGTCATGGAGGGGCTGCTAACTACAGTGGCTGACATGAAAACATGAAAAGCTCGATATAGAGCGAGTGTTTAGTTTGTCCGCTCTAGGCTACTGTAGAAACATGGTGACGCAACATGGTGGACTCTGTTGATGAGGACCCGCGCCCTGTGTGGTTATGAGCGATTCAAACACAATTTGGATTTTCAGGTGATTATACATTAAAGAAAACATGTTTATATTATATTCCATTACTGCCAATATATCCCCCAAAATCCTACACTGGACATTTAGGTGAACACAGAGCTGCGGAACATCTTTTTCAGGTTCATATTATGTGCCATATAAATGTGGGGAATAAAGGACCCTGAGAACAGGAATGACCCTCTGCACAACTGAAAATTTAATCTTTAATTTTTAAACTCTTGAAGACGTCTGGACATGTCTGCAGCTGAGTAAGTGTCTTAGCACCAAAGACAAACAATACAAATAATAATTATTATTTCTTATATACATGTACACTTTGTGTTTGTTCATTTAAGTGATGTTATGCCTCTCTGTCTGGCTTCTGAGTTAGGTAGGGATTAAAGAAGTCTCTCAGGAGGCTCTGCACCCGGGTGGGCTGGGGGCTCCCAGCAGCAGGGACCAGCGCTGGATTCAGAGCCAGGTTCAGGACCTTTGTGGGGCTGTACGCGGCAGACCGAGTCTGGGCAGTGTGGAGACCCTCGATGGCGCTGGACAGCCAGATGAGTCTCTTGAGACTCTGGATGTTTCGGCTGCGGTCGTGCATCAGCTGGTGTTCGGTCACAGCTCGGCGACTGTGGGGAGAGACAAACCAGTACGTCCTCAGTTAGGGTCAGAAATCAGACATTTTATCCAAACACAGAGTCAGATTCAAAGTCCATTTTCACTGTGCTTATTGTGCTTAAACTATGGAAGGTTATTGCTGCCACCCCAGAGAAACAGATCAGTATCTTGTTATAATGTGAAAAGTTGATATGATATATAATCATAGTGGAGGTAAGTGTGTTTTTTAAACCATCTAAATTAATGTGGTTTGAAATTTCAAGTTGTTTTCAAAAACATTAATCAACTCACTTTACACTTCACTGAAGAACTAAATCAGGAGTACAGGTTGCAGTGATGTTTTTGTCCTGTTTGGAAGTATTTTTCTGTGATTCTGGATCTCCACATATTTGTAAGTACTCCTCTGCTACAGCTGATGCACACCAAACATTTTCCTACCGCTAAATTCCTGAAGTTACTCCACTTTTGTGTCAAAGCAGTTAAAAAACATTCACAGTCAGCATCTAAACACACTGAAATTAGTTGGGAGCAGGCATCTCACCTCTCGTTCTGTTCACACTGGGCGGTTGTAAAGTTGACAAGAAGCATGACAGCGAGCCACTGCACAGGCCTGTGGGAAATCTGCATCTTCTGAAACAAAACAACAACAAACACTTTGTATGAAAGAAAAAAGAACAGGGAGCATCAAAAACATCTTGTTGTTGGATCAGCTCTCTCAGCCTTTTTGGCTCGTGACCCCAGGAGAAATATCTACTTTAACCACACGTCGCTGGTTGGATCCAGTGGGGTGGTGGAAGTTGATGAGGTAGTTGTACTTCTCAGTAATAGGTTACTTAGGAGAAAATGGGTACACTTTCCAATACATTCCAGTGGCTTTTTGGCTGATCGATGGGTATACTGTAAACAGCAGAAAAAGGGGTGGTCACACCCCGTATACCTGCGTATACCCTCTGCCACACCACTGGTTGGATCTCCCAGTCATATCCAGTTCAGAGAAAGACTGGTTTTAGTTGCTGTTGTAACATTCTGAGTTGTGAAGAGGTGATATGTAAAAAGGCAAGAAAATAAATGGTGTATTTCTGGGATACATAAAATACAGTGTGCCTACACTACAGGTGAATAGGGTAGAATTTTTACAATGTTAAGTAACATTAACAACTCTCTCCCAAATCCAGAAACTAGAGTGCTAAAACTCAAATTTGTGATGCAATAGGATATAAAGTCTGGAGCTGCTCCACAGATATTGAATTGGAGGAGATGTTCTGGTTGACACTGACAGCACCCTGAGCAATATTCTGAGTACATAGGTACATTTTCTGTTTCACAGCTGAGAACACTACAACAGAATAAAGCTCCTTTTGGGTATAAAAATGAAAACAAACATTCTTTGAATCCACAAAATCAGTCTCCCATTCATCGCCTATGGAGCAGCTCCAGACTTTAAACACTATGACATCACAAGTTTGAGACTTCCCCTTTAAATATGTGCAAATTTACATACATTTCCAGAACAGAAATCTGAGCATTCGATAAAGCCACGCTCAAAATTCTTGTGTCATTTTGCTGACATAAAAGAGACTGAGAGGATTTTGGATATCTCTTTTTATCGCTACGTAAATCAAAAAATAATCTTAACTGCCATAAAAAATCAATTGTCATCATGTTTGTAGGATTAAATGTTACATACATCAGGCTTTGAATGACATCTGAATACCTTCAGAACATAGAGAGAAATAAATCCTGTTTGTTTTCCTGCTTTTTGTGCCAATCAAATGCCTGATTTACATCTTTGCCCTCAATCATCTGACACAATCAGCCAGTGTTTAGATACTCTTCATATATTCCTTCTTGAATTTAACATACACATGACCTAAATGTAAGATGAGCTGCGCACACAGCTGCATTGATGCTGTGTTGTTTCCCCAGATAAACCAAAGTGACCACAGCTGAAAGCAGAGATGCTTTTTGTCACATTGCCAAGTGTTTGGTCTCCAAAGACGCATTTTGATTCATCACTGAGAGTCAAGACCAAATTAAGTTTTTGGACCCTTACGGTTTTTAATTTTCTGCTTCTGAACTGGATTTAAAAAACTGGAAAATTCATGTTAAATAGTAAAAAGGTCGCAATTCTTCTCAAGCAGATGTGATGATGGGTGAGATGAGCAGCCAATCAGAGGCTCAGGTTCCTCCCCTCTCTGACTTGGCTTATGTTTCTCTCTGTGGGTTTATGCAGAGAAGGGTGTCATGGGTAACTGTCAGCTCATGGACTTTAATCACATGTTGCTCCGAGCAGGGAACGCAAAAAATGCAGCTTTGTTTGAATTGTTTTTACCCTCAATTAAAAAAAAAGACAAGATAAAGTGGCATGATGTCCTATCAAATGTTCAGCTATAAATTATAGATCATGACCAGTAATATTTTTCTCTAAGACATGTTTGAAACCATCTTGGATCTACTCTGAACCTACTCCCAAGACTTACTTATCGGACGCAGGCACCTAACGTCACTGCTCAAGTGTTAGATTTCAATGTCTTTGGAGTGAAACAGGGTTGTAACTGTAGGTTTGAAGGACTGAGCATCAAGCTGATTGATTGATCCAACAGCTCAGGCACCAGAGGAAAATGTTGGCATTGTACATGTCTGTAAACAACAGATAAGTTTCATATAAATCATATCAACATTTCTAAAGCAACATATTTCTGATTTCATGTATATGAGCTAACTTTGTCATGGAGAAGGAGGAGGTTATGGTGGATAATGAAACACCAAAGCAAGATGCCTGCCAAGCTGCAGACAACTATGTGTGACAAACAATACAGGTTGTGTTAAAGCAACCTGTCACTGATTTTCCACTGTGGACACCACCAGGAAAAGTGTTTGTTTTTTACCAGGACATTGCTGCATTTCCAGCCGGGATAGTGCCACGACAAGCAAGTATTTGAATCCAAAACATAATCTTCTCTTAACCATAAGAAAGTGTTTTTGTGCCTTAACCTAACTACAAGTTCACTGCAGTGTTGTCAAAATCTAAAGTTTCATCGTCAAGCTTCAACATATCTGCCACATAATAATGTACAAATGTAATCCGACTCCAGTTTGGACGCTGATTCGCAGCAGAAAAGAAAAACACACAAGCATTAAAACAAAGACAAACGTCTCAGAGGAGACTGTACTATTCCACTGAGGCAAAGTGCTTTTAGTCAGGCAGCCTGGTCTGTAAGAGGTTCAAGAGAGTGGAATGTAAATCCAACTCATATCAGAGAACTGAACACTTATAGATCTTTCAGTGAGCGACTGAAACAATGGACGATTAATACACACACATGTAGGCACTAAACTCTTCTCTGCTGCTGCTGATACATCCTGCTAGTGTTGTTATGTTGTTCTGTATGGAAATATGTCACTACTGCCTGTAGTGCTTTTAAAATTTGTATGTCCTTTTATATTGCATCAACTTGACTAAACAATCTTGGCCAGGGGGCTTCAGATGAAAAATACCATTTTGGCAAATTCTGGCATTTTTATGCTGTGTGTATTCACTGTCCCTCCTTAAATAAACGTAACTAAACTAAACTAAACTAAACTTAACATACGTAAACTAAACTCAAAATGACCTCTGTGTGCATTTTATCCAGCTTTAAGTTAATTAATGAAATACACAAACAGAAGTAGAACAACTCTGATCTTCTACTTCTCAAATGTTCATGTTAATCTGACAAAAACAATTTCAGAAAGTTAAGTTTAATGTCACAGTTATCTGTTACTGACTTTTTAAAAACATCACAAAGACATGTAATGTCATGCTTTTTAAACTTTAACAGGAAAATTTGTTGCCTGAAAGAATCACAAAGCAGTTTGTCCCAAAACAGACAAACAAGTTGAACATAAATCACCATATTTACAGAAGTAACTTTTAACGGAAGAGAAGAAAACACAGAAGTGTCACTAAAAACAAAGCTAGAATAAGTCGCACACACACACACACACACACACAGAATCACACTCTGAGCTTTGTTAAGCGATGACACTCCCTTAAAGGTACTTACATTGATTGTCCCTGTTGGTGACAGCAGCTCCTTTAATGATCAAATACTAAACTGACTTCAGGGTCGACCTCCAGACCTTTTTATAAAAGCCCCCTGACACACACACACACACACACACACACACACACACACACACACACACACACACACACACACACACACACACAGTTTAAGACCTCCCACATGCTTTAGATCACAACAAATTCAAAGTGGGGCTTTTGATTTGTTAATGAAACAAACGTCAGCAGCCGTCATCTCTCCGACATGTCATTTTTGTGTGTAGAGTGACAAATATCAAACATTTTCTGGGTTATTTGTGTGAATACAATCCCAAACAGCCTCCTGCACCTCAGTGTGACAGAGGAGGAGGTTTACACACGCGCAGATACTCTTTACATAATCAGGTGTTTTGAAAAGAAGGATGAAATTCAATTGAGGGATTATCATTTTTCTATTTTCTGGTCTAATCCGCCCCGCTTCTCTTGGAGAGATTCAGGCGTCTGACAAAGAGGAATTTATAAAAATGGGGCCAAATGGTGTTATTGATGTTTGAGGGTGCAGACACACAGGGATGAGTCAGTGTGGATAAACAACTGAACGTCAGCAAACCGTCTGTCAGCTCAGGTTTAAATTTTTCTAAACACACTCTGTCTGTAGTTAAGATGCTTGTCGCCTGGAGCTCCTCTGCAGCTCCTTGACATTACAACCACCACCTCCAGCACTAATGAACCCCAAATAAACTGGAGTCTCTGGTTGCCGCGGTGTCAACACAGTCACAGTTAAAGACGCAGTCGTCTTGACAACACCTTCCAGTACGAGTTTCCCTCAGTGAGAAATGTAGGCTGAAGTCAGAGGCTCGTGGGCGGAGAGACGGAGAGAGGAGAGTGATTTAGTCCATTAGAGAGTAAATGATGGCGGTGTGAAGAAAGTCAAAGACAAATAGAGACGGACGGAGAAGAAAGAGAGATGTGGTGAGCCTGAGAAGAAGAGGAGAAGAAACTAATCAGCACAGGGAAGAAACGTTTCTCACAGCAGGAAGCACAGGAGCTGATCAGGGCTGGTATTTGAACAACTTTAAATCCTACTGGCAAAATTTAGGAAGGACAGATAACCATCAAAAATACGGCTTAAAAATACTAAAACACAAGAGCTCCAGAGGTCTCGGGAGTAGGTTCAGAGCAGATCCAAGACGGTTTCTAACACGTCTTAGAGAAAAATATCACTTTTCATGATCACTAATTTGCTGGCTGAACATCTGATCGGACGTTTCGGCACTTTTTCTTGTCTTTCTTTAAATTAAGGATATTAACAACATGAATAAAGCTGCATTTGTTGCACGTTCTGCTCAAAGCAACATGTGATTAACCCAACGCATACCCAAAGACTGGTTCTTATGATATCTTACGAGTTTGTGCCCCATGAATGATGTTAGTTCCTTAATGTACAGTTACGTAATTAACGTAAGGTTATAGAGGTATGAAAAAACTGGTGAAGAAATGGTGTATGAAATAAGTCAACTGTGTTGCTTGTCTTTGCTTGTTCAAATAACGTACAACAGCTCAAAACTGTATAAACAGAGGCCGAGGGGGACAGAGCCATGACCTGTTTGGGGACCAGTAACAAGGAAAACTAACACCCATATTTAGATTAAAAAAAAACATCACTGCAGTCAAACATCAGGGATGTGATGGGTGTGTGATGAAATGAAAGTTAAGGCACAGAACTCCGAGTAGCAACATGTCCTGTAAGACTATAAAGCCAAACCCTGATGTGTGATTTGCAGTGCCCGCCCCACTGACTCCAGTAGAACTGATGCCAAAGTCTGGCTCCTCGAACGCTGTCACTGTCACCGTGACTGTTCCTTCTTTTATATTTTCCTTGGTATTAAAGCCATTTAAGTGGTCCACAATGCAGTTTATTGCAAAATGAGGATGGGAGGCTGAAAGCTCCAGTGGACTGATGGATGAGATGGGCTAGGAATGGCAAAGCAGAGCAGGCAGAGGGGCTGAAGACAGCAGTCAAAATTCAGAGGCAGAAGATGAGAACGAGACTGGGCGTGGCTGGTTAGAGTTGAGGCTGGCGCGGTGAACCTGAAACACAGAACTGGGTGTGAAATGAGGTACAAAAAGACAAAGCGTCAAAAAACTTGCCGCCTGTACCACAGAGGTGACTGAAGGATCTGGCAGAGTCTGGATGTCTGAGCTGAGGTGTTATACTGCTAACAAACTTATTTCAGTGTGTTGAAACTTAAAACTCGTATAAATGTATAACTCAATGACAGAGGCACTCTGTCAGGAATCAGTTCAGGACGGAACCAGATGCAGAACAGCAGGCAGATTTGAGGTTAAACAAAAAGAGAGCTTTAATAAAGCTGATAGAAAAACATCCTGAACAGGCAGGTAACAGAAAGTCCAGATGACAGAAGAGCCTAAACTAAACTAAAAAACAATTGGGATAATATGATGAACTGGGAAAAAATCCAAACAAAACTCAAGATACCAGGCAGGGAACAACACCGAGAACACAGGGGTGAGCACAGACAAAATGACAAGGAACAAAGGGAAACACACAGGTGTATAAATACACAGAAAATAATCACAAGAAGGAGACACAGCTGGAGTAGTAGTAGCAAAATGAGAGAAATGGGGACTGGCTGACAGTTAGGGTGTGGAGGGGGACACTAGGGTGGAGCAAACCAGACAAATACAGAACAGGTGTGATGGAAAAACTCTGGGAACAGGGAAGGACTGACGAGACTGAAGGAAGACAGGTGTGATGGAAAACAGGCCGCAAAACACCCAAAGACAGGAAGTAAAACCAGACACGAGAGGAGAGAATCTACAAAATAAAACAGGAAACAGATGGAACATGAATGAAAATGTGAAAAAAGTAAGAACACAAACAGAAACCCCAAAAAGAAGTTCACAAGATAACATAAAGAAACACAGGATCATGACACACTCACAGTGATTCTGACTGTTGGGGGATAAACTTCAGCATTACCTTTCAGATGAGACCATGCATGTACATGTACAAAAGATGAAACAAGAACAGCTTATAATTTACTATGGGTATGGCCTTAGAAGGTGTTTTAGGTGACTCTTTAATAAATCTAAAACAAGACAGGTCGGAGGCAGACGAGTGATCCTCAACAGACTCCACTTTATGAGATTACTGAGCTCAGTGTGTATAAAGTCAATATTTACTGTCATCTGCTTCGTTTATTTTAAGATTTAAATGTTATCACGATGCCACATCATGCATACACAGCTTTGATTTGTTGGTGTTCTGCAGCAGCAGCAGGTCTCTATGGTGTAATGCAGCCTGGTCTCCACATGGTGGCAGTGTTGCACTGAGCAGGTGAAGGCTTTGGAGGGAGAGGAAGAGTTTCATCACAACTGCAGCTGCAGATTTCGACAGGGGGCTTTTCTCATTTGCCTATTTTGAGCCTCCTTGTCTCCTCTCTCCTCCTGCCTCCGACCCAGGAAGGAATCTCAGCGCGCCATTTTGAAGGATGTCTCAGTTCCTAAAATGCATCTTGAGGAGAGAGTTGAGAGGAGAGAGGAGGCACAGGTGCACCCTTTGCAGAGGTCTGTTGGCACCCATGACGTATGAAAGACGCGTGACACTCAACTAGAATATACAAATCGTGGCACCTGTGCTACACGTCATACTTAATTCACGTTGTTTTATAATGACCGCTCTAAAGTACGAAAGTGTCCTTTTGTTCTTTGCCTGTTGCCTGGACTCCTCTCTCCTTGTGTCTCTTCCTTGCTTCCTTTGCTCATATCCCAGGTGGGAGGGACTGAGACGTGAGGAGAGGAGGCAAGGAAGGGAATTGAGGATGAACGAACTGTGAAATGAGAAGGAGACTAAACACTTTAAACACTTTGTCTGATATGTGACAAGTGTTGGACAGCGCCCCCTAGAGGTGGGAGTGTTCATTACAGTCACAGTTTTCTTTGGGCTTTTGTGCGAGTTCAGACAAACCATCGCTGTGAGAGTAAGTCCAAAAGAATCCCAGAAAGACTGATAAATCAGTACATGTGTTAATTAAATAAAAAGTGTAAGAGTTTAAATTTGGTATTGAGACTATAAGGTGTCAAGTTTTTAACCAAAAGTTAGTGGACTAAGTTACCACCTCTTCTTTGGAGAGAAACCTTTTCAGTGCCTGTGTATTGAAAGGGGAATTCCTACTAGTTTTATCTGTGTATGATTTACCAGACGGACAAGTTATGAGATAAATCACAGCTTTTGTGTTACAACTTCAAACATCATGAACAGGAAGATATATACCAGTTTGGAGGCGTCGAAAAGACGAGCATCAGTAAGTGTAGCTGCATCGACAGTTTGCAGTGTAGTTTTAGGAGGTGACAGTTCACCCCAAATCAAAAATACATATTTTCCCTCTTACCTGTAGTGCTGCTAGACTGTTATGGGGTGAACTGCCGAGTGTTTGAGATATCGTTTGTAGAGATGTCTGGCTTCTCTCAAATACAATGGAACTAGACAACACTCGCCTCGTGGTGTTCAAAGGGCCAAAAAATACATTTTAGAAACTCAACAGTGAGAAACAGATGCCATGGCCTGGTTCCTCAAGATAATCCTCAGACCTTGTTGTGAGCAGTTTCATGTTGGAACTATTTTCTGTCTACCAAAGTACACCCCCAACTGTATCACTGCACAGAAGGAAGCGTGCATCTACTGCTCGCTCACCTAGCACCACTGAGCTAGGTAACGTTAGAGCTCAGCTGAGGAGGACACCATTTATGTTTACATTTCACCTTGTCACGAGTAGATGCACTCTTCCTTCTATGCAGTGTTTAGATATAGAAGCTCCCTCTCACCCCCACTTGGTGGTAATGGTGTGTGTCTTCGTCAAGCTCGGGTCCTCTACCAGAGGCCTGGGAGTTTGAGGGTTCTGTGTAGTATCTTAGCTGTTCATAGGGCTGCACTCTTCTGGACAGAGACGTCACATGTTGCACCTGGAATCTGCTGGAGCCACTCTCCCAGTTTGGGGGTCAATGGCCCCAGTGCTGCTTGGACTTGGACGTGGCCTTCCACATGTATTTCAGTTGTTCCTTCAGCCCCTGGTACTGCTCTGCTTTTTTTCCTGATGTTACTCTCAACTGGGGTTTCCGCATTCACCACAACTGCCTTCTTCTGCTCCGTGTCAGCCAACACTATGTCTGGTTAGTTAGTCGGCATCTGCTTGTCAGTCAGGATGTCAGCCCTGTTGTTCTCAACCACTTTCAGGTGTGTGTCCCATCGGGACTTAGGGAGTTCTTGCTGTTCTTCATACTCGGCACAGATCTTTCTGTACACTATCCCAGCCACTTGTTCGTGCCTCTCAGTGTACCCTGTCCCAGCTTTGTCTCACATGCTGCTACTATGTGCTGGACTGTCTCAGGGGCCTCTTTGCACAGCCTGCAGCGAGGGTCCTGTCTGGTGTGGCAGACTCCTGCCTCTATGGATCTGCTGCTCAGGGTCTGTTGTTGTGCTGCCATCATCAAGGCCTCTGTGCTGTCCTTCAGGTCGGCCTTTCCTTGCCACTGCTGGGATTTCTTGATGTCCGCCACTTCCTTTATCTGGGGATGGTACACCCCATGGAGGGGCTGTATTGTGTGTGTGCATTACACGGCTTTGTTAGGCTTATTTCTGACAGACAGACCATTGCTGTGGACACGGCTCTGATCATAGACACTTAGTGAAAGTCAATAAAATAAATTAATATACATTTTTAAGTACATTTTTTTTGGGGGGGGGGGGGTCAAATCACTGATTTTCTTTAGAAAGTAGCTCAGTATTAAACAGGACAATGTACAGAGAGCAGGTCATTAAATGAGCCAAGACAGGGTGATGATATATACATATACTATATATATATAAAATCTTCAAAAAATAAAATAAAAAAAAGCACAAATTGACACTGATTTATTTCAAATTCCAATGGCTTTATTTTATGTATATAGATTTGTATATATTTATATATATTTATATATTATATATATATACTTATGTAACAACTTTTACTAAGTTGCTTGATTATCATCTTTTGTTCAGCTTAAGTTCAAACGACATGACACTAAGACCAAGGCATTCCACATGATCATATCTTACAAAAGAGTAAAGAAAACAACATGAGTGTGTGTGCACCTGTCGCGCACACACACACACACACACACACACACACACACACACACACACACACACGCACACACACGCACACACATACACACACATACATACATCAATGTACAGGTGTCGTGGTTCTGTTTGTAGAAAGAACTGAAAAATAAAAAGCAGATTAAGAGACGAGAGACGAGCAGACAGAGTGAGAGTGTGAGGGAGAGAAAGTGAGAAACCAGATGAATTACTTGGAGTCGAACTGGAGGATTCTGTTGCATAGATTGAAGCAAACAGGAGGAGGATGTTTGATAGAAACAGACAGGATGAGAGCGACACACACACACGTAGACACACTGAGGAAACGCACCTTCATCGACAGCCAACAGCCCACCTGACACACACACACACACACACATACATACGCACACACACACACACACACACACACAGGGAAGCACAGGAAGTTTTATTTTGGCTCACAAACAAATCACTGCTGAGGCTCAGAATCTGTCAGACAGGACAGCTGAAGACACTGAGGTCGTGTCCTCTCGAGTCTACAGTCATGTACCAGGGGTCTGAGCTAAACGCTAACGCCAGTATGTTAACATCACGACAATGCTAAAATGCTGATGTTTAGCATGTATTAATATTCATCATGTCCACCATCTTAGTTACATAACGTCTGCTAATTAGCACTAAACACAAAGAACAGCTGAGGCTGATGGTGTGCAGTCAGTTTTGCAGGTATCTGTTCATAACAGACACAAATCAGACCCAGTGACAGCCACCACCGATCACTAAACTGGTTATGATTAATTATTATTGGGAAATTAATGTTTGTGGCAAATGTCATGACAGTCCATCCAACAGATGTCGAGACATTTCACTCAAAACTACAAATGTGAACCTGATGATGGAGAAAGATGAAAAGTCGGAGGATCACTTGAGTCGTAAAGATTTATCCTGCGGGGAATGTTTGTACAAAATTTAACGGCAATCCAATAAATAGCTGGTAAAACATTTACAATCTGGACCACAGAAATAATGTGACTACTTCTACGCCAAATGGAAAGCTTTAAAGCAATATTGGGGGAATAAACTATGCATAAAATATCAAGAGTAAATGAATAGGTGATTAAATCAAATAGCAAAAATCCAAATAAACCACAAGAATTTAATTTTGGTTGCTTTGAGAGCGACTCGGATTCACGACCTCAGTATTTCTTGAATCCTGGCTGCCAGATTTGCCAAACTACTGTCTCAACATCTCAACGTGACCACAGAGTCCAACATTCACTCCAACATCGATACAAAACTTAAACTGCCATCAACACTGTCGCCACAATGACCACTTCCACAGCCTGATAAAAACCAAACACAACGACAGGTAAAGATGATAAAAGTCAGTCTGAGCAGATGTATAAAATATAAACTCTGGTGGATTTCCACTCACTTTTCTTTCACTCTGCTGCTGTTTGTTAATACATTTTATGAAATACTTTTGTCCTCGCTCTTTGCCAGAGTCAGATTTTCAGATTAGATTCATCTCTGTGTACAGAGCAGTGACAGGACGAGGTCGTGTTTTAGCCTAGCTTAGCTTAGTTTAGCACAAAGACTGGAAGCAAAGGGAAACTGCTAGCCTACCTCCATCTAAATAGGGAAAAAAATCCACTAAAGCTGTCTCGGTTGTTTGGGTGTTTAAATAAAAATCTAAAGAGGAATATGTTGTAACTTTAGTAGTTTTGTTGGTGTCTTGTGGTTTTCATGGTGTTTTAGACTTTAACACACCAACAAGATTAAAATGCATTCTGTTTTTACGGCAGTAAGTGATCAGATTAAAATACAAATCTGAGTAACTATTTTAGGATTGAAAGATGAATAATTTTTTCTTAAATTATACATCTGTCATCTCATCACAACAGCGCTGCTCTCAACCACCAGACTACCAGTGATCAGGGAGTTAGAGCCTGATCAATACTGATGAAGTATCACATGTTGTTTTTTTTTTTTGCATGAACTCAACGATAAACATTTTTGACGAAGATCTCTTAAATTTGATTGTTAAATTGTGACGAGCAAGACATTTTACTGGAGCTTAAATAATTAGACAAAAAAAGTATTTTCTGCCAATCAATTAATATTTTGATAACCAATTAATATCTCAGATTTCAGGCTCTCAGATGTGATGATTTGCTGCTTTTTGTCACCACATATGAAGGTGAACTGAATGGGCTTGGGTCTGGGACACATGAAGGAAGTTTCCACTATTATCTGACACTACTGATCAATCAAAATAAAAAAATAAAAAACAGCAGCTGATCGATACTGAAAATAATCTTTAGTTGCAGCCGTACATAAAATCGTCAGTATGCTTCGGTGGATACATTTCTAAATGACTACTTCTGCCCTGGTAAATAAAATCAGCTGCTCTATCGGTCAGACTCTAACATGAACACAGACATTTTTACAGGTGAGCAACAAACTCCATTATCCTCACTTTTTCCTCTCCAGCGCGGAGCGGCAGAGAGAAGCAGGAGGATAATGGATCACAGAGATCAATGGATGTGATTGGTGAGATGATGACGCCTGCAGAGCAGAAGCCTACCTGAAAGTTTCAGGCCTGTTAACTGTCACCGTCTCCCTCCTCCTCTCACTGCACAGATGAGTGGGTGATGGGTTCAGGAGAATCTGTGAGTCTCAAAATGTGTGTGTGTGTGTGTGTGTGTGTGTGTGTGTGTGTGTGTGCGCGTGTGTGTGTGTGTTGGGACGGGAGGATGAAACAGTGGAGAGGTGGGTGGTCGGACAGATCTGTTAAAAGTTATTTTGTTTCTGGATAAAAATGAGAAGATGGGAACAAAAAAAAGAAAAGAAGAATCTTCATCTTTCATCAATCCATCCATCAGAAGTCACACAGTTTTAATTTCCTCAGTGTGTTTCACCTCACAGTGCAAATACATGAGCGTGTGTGTGTGTGTGTGTCTGCTGTGTGTAATGCTGCATGTGTTTGGGGCGTGTATTTGAGATTCATTTGGTAAAAACAAGTCAACATTTTGGGATGTTTCATTCCATACTAAAACATGCAGAACACAGAACATTGAACACATATACTGAACAGTTAGTTTTATCCAAATGCAGTTTCTCTTTTTGTTTTTTTGTTGTTTTTTTTTTATCTCTTTTCGCACAGAGTGGCTTTAGGCTACACAGAACACGACAGAACCAATCGCACCAGGTTGGACATATTGCTTTAAACCACCAAATTTTGTATATATGTCATGCATGCCACATAGATGATATTATGTTTATACAAAAATAACACCAACGCCTATTACTGTGTATCATAGTAATTACAGAAAACAAATCTTTTTCAGTCTTTTTTGCAATAAAGTTCAACTGAGAAACCATATACATATATATATTTCTACGTACTTATATCTAATATATATACACACATATATGTACTAGATATAAATATATAGAGATAATATATAAATATATAGATATATATGTTGAGTGGTTATGACTTTTCCAACTGTGATATTCCAGTTCGTTTGAACCATTTTTTTGTTTGTGAATGTTGAAGTGGACGTGAAGGTTCTCCAAAGAATTCCTTAAGATCCGACAACAGGAAGCTGTTCTGAGAAAAGGCAGTGCTCTGAAGAGGAAGCAGTCAAAATGCAACAATGACTGGATTAAGAAGCGAGTTCCTTTTCCATACAGAAGTCCTATTGGAAAACTGAGATCTTCTGAACTCCCAAAAACAAAAAAAAGAACCTTCAGAGAACTAAAATCAGGTGAATATTTTCAGTCTGCTGCTGAGTCTCGAAAAACCAGAAGCACAAACAGGTCTGGAGCGTCTCTGATGGCGGGGCTGCACTGTGCACCTGGCATGAGATGTGAGGGCAACCAGTCCAACCAGTCCAACAGACGACCGCCACAGCCACAGAGAGGCCGTGGCAAAAGCAGAGGGACAATCTTATCCAGGCAGCAGGGAGGGACGGGGCGGGGGGAGGAGGGAGGGAGGGGGGGTCATGTGACTGCAAACTTTCTAAAAACAAACTTGTGCAGAAGAAGAAAAGAAACAGAGAAAACGACTTTGGCAGAGCATCCTTAAAGCTTTGCTGGGTGATGATTGGCTGATTGCCCCCTCTCCCATTTCCTGTCACCGACACAGACAGCAGGTATGCTTCATTCACTTATATGACAATATTTACATTGTACAGGTGTTCTGTCAGATTCAGCAGTTGAACAAAAACAAAGAGGAAAACATGTCATCGTTTGGAAAGGTGCGTCTCAATCACAGCAAACGGACGCACGGCAGGAAGAGGAAGTGATGACACGAGCGCTTTAACAGTCCTGCTCTCTTCCCGGGAAATGTTTCTGAAGTTTGTCAGTTGTATAAAATGGCGATGACACCTACAGGTGCAGCTGTGTCCCGTCACAGGCTATGCCTCCTTAAATGTTTGGATTTCACAACCAAATAAAAAAATGTGGCGTCTTCTCCTTCTTTGGCCTGAATTTAGACGACAAGACACGTGGTCCAGGGCCGGCCCGAGCCTTTTTTGAGGCCTTAGTCATTATTAAACGGCCCCCTCACTCCCCAGTATGCAAACGTTTACAGCAACTACAATTTATGACAATTAAATCAGTAAAAGAAAAATTTAAAAAGTGCAAAAAATGTTTGCAAATATCAAAGTTAAAAACATGGAAACCCGAAAACTTTAAAAACGTGGTTCTTAAACGTCTTCTGTCAAGACCCACCAAACATGACTGTTACTAAGCGACTAATAAAAAAGGATCCCATGTTGAATTTTAGTGAAATTAAGGTCACCATTTTGGCATCTGCAACCTCTTGTTTAAATCATATTAATCCAACGTTGTTCCACGCCATAGTTCACCCCTGGTCATCCATGCCTCATCGGCAGTGGCTCAATGCCCCCCCAAGTGGGGATCACCCCACAGTTTGATAACCACTGCTTTAAAGTAACGCTATTAAAGCAACTGGTCACAATAATTAAATGTCACTTTAAATACTGAAATGACAGATTTGTTTGGGAACCTAATGTTGGTGGTGGTTTTAATCGGTCCAACATCTAGCTGGTTCAAATTATATTTGGTCTAATCGGGTCCTGTAGGGTCTTCATGTATTGCCACAGGTCTCGGATCACGTTTTGGAGTGGGTCCAATCATCTTTGGGCTGAGTCTAACTGATCTTGAGTCTCCTTTTGGATCAGAGGCCATAGACTTACAATGGCACTAAGATTTTTCAAGCTATAAGATGCTTCAAGGAAAACAATTGAGGAAAAAAAAAAGTGCACATTGGGTTTCGATGGGTTTTTTTTGTGGGTCCACTTTGAGGACCTCGAGGCGGGGGCCTCCAAGCAACTCATTGGTTTGTTCTATGATTCGGGCCGGCTCTGCTTTGGTCCTTAGGATACGTTCTCAAGTTTTGGTCCGTATAAGGGGATCGCAGCTAGTTTTGGATGACACATGCCGTCATAGGCCACGCCCCCTTCAAAGGAGGCGAAACCTGAAGCGGGACACAGCTGTGATCCTCTTTAAAGTCGTCAGCTCCGACACCAGTCAGTTGGAAAACAGCATCAGTCCACTCATTCAAAGAAATCAGTCATAGTAGCTTCAAAGTACAGAAACAAAGAAACCCAGAGGTTGGATAAATAATTATACACTCCCATTTAATGTTTGATACAGTTAGCTGTATTCACGTTGCATTGGCTGAACTCTAATGGAGTTGGATAACTGCGAAATCACATAGCGTGTAGTGTGTCACAACATCTTAGATAAAGTGAATATACTCATGTAAAAGGGGGGCTGATGAGACTCGACTGTTGAGATTCCAATTGAACGGCCGACAGGAAGTAAACAAGTCACTGCAGGTTTCTGAGCCCTAACATCAGGTGACCAAGACGACACACGTGGCATAAATATTTAGAGAGCTGTAAAAAGACAGAGTCCACGTTAGATTCATCTCATTCATGTACTGTACTGTCACCAAACTCTTCAGCCTATACATATATATTCATATATCTCCAAAATATTAAAAAGTACTTAATATAAAAATACAGAAGAATTGTAAAAAATGAGCAAAACATTGAGTTTTATATGAAAACCATGCAAGAAAGATTCCCCATTTAGTTAAATAGTAACTCTAAGATTCAGGAAAGCAAGGGAATGAAAGGGAAGTGGTCGGATGAGAGAAGCGCAGGCGAACTGCCACCCACTTGCTTTTCATGTAAACATTGTAGAGGTCCTTTAAACTTGGTTCGGCAGTGACGACTGAAGATTTTCTCCTTGCTTTTTGGTCGTGTTTGGAGTAAAGGGCCAGGGGAGGAGGGGGGAGGATGGGGGTCGGGGTTGGGGGGGGTCAAGGGGTGAGAAAGTCCAAAGGAAACCTCGATAACAATGAGATAAAAAACAATACAGACAACCTATAAAATATGGCTCTGAGTTACATAGAAAAAGCTCATCAGTGGGGAGAGGAAGAACCTAGTCATGACAAAAAGTTGGAAATATGGCAGTAGTAGCACATTACTTCAATAACGTGTCCTAGTTCGTAGATAGGTTGATGGCTGCTAGTCAGACTAAGAGGGGATTACACGCATCGCTGCTTCTGATTGGAAGATGATTCCTTCTTCTTTTAAGACAGTAATCTGCGGACAACGGCGGGCAGGAAGTACTGAGCGGCAGCGGGGACACACAGTGGATTTAAGTCTACAGGCTGACTGGTGACATCATCAGTCTCCAGTGAACCTCAGCGTGGCCGCCACACTGACGCCTGTCAATCGAAACACAGCAGAGCAGAGGGAGGTGATGACGATTAAACACCTCCTCTGCTGCCGGCCGTATGATGTCAATGACGGCTGATTTAGTTTCAAACGAGGGAATGAAAACATCAGAAGCGGTACTAAGATTTGTCTTAAACACAGACAGACGGTCCAGACCCTGTTCGGAGATCCATCAACTTCCTGTCTGCTGGAACTGAACTTCCTGCACTGAAACCCAAAGCAGACTCAACGTTACTAGAGTCATTCCGTGAACCGAGACAAAGGCTTTCAATCTGCATTCAAACTCTTGTCTATGGGCATGAGCTCTGGCTTAAAAGACGTCAGCTGATATGGTTTACCATCCGAGACCCAGAACACACTGCAGGCATTATACATCCAATCGGCCCTGGGGACACCTGGGCATTCACCAGGAAGAGGTTAAGGATGTGTCTGGGGAGAAGACAAGATAAGCTGGGGCGACCTTTCTTAAGCCCTTTTTACACAGATATTTCGCAATGGGACCGCAACAAAGACCCCTCATTACAACAGCTTTAATTTTTTAAAAATCAGAACTAAACGAGGCCGGTATAATGTCACCCCAGTGTGTGATTTAAGATAGTATGTTGGCATTCCAGAAGCAAATAAGACGTAATGGGCACGACATGTAACACAACAGCATCGGCGTAACATATACCCATTGGGCAGCGCTAGATAAACAATAACACAGGCATTAATAATCATTTGCCGATTATTTGCTGATCTTATCCTCTACTTGGAGAGTAAGGAGCTCCAAGACCTCAATGTCTCCCCAGTGTGCGAGTATTTTTGGTTGCTGTTCTTCTTTGAGTTAGCTGCTAACTGCTGCAAGCTGCTTTAATCTCCCGGCAGTGGGTTGCACACATAACATGTTGTTAAAATGTCGCACCTGTCCTGTCCTGCTGGCTCTCCATCGATTCTGCGCTTTTACAACCTCTGCTGCCCCCCCCTCCCATTCTGCTATTGTGCGTATTATGCAGATCGGGGAGACGTATAATGTCATGACATTCGCCTTGATCAGGCAGTGTAAAAGGACTTTAGTCAGGCGCCACTGCAACCCAGATCTGAATTTTAAAAAATGGACAAAGAGATGAATACTTGTCATCTTGTGGCAGTAGAGTCCAGTTTGGAGAGTCCAAACCTGAAAGATGTGAGCTCAATATTTAATCAGCTCTGACCCAAATTATACTTTCAGGGTAGCTGCGACAGTCCGCCTGACATACATTTGGTCATCTGCGAGGACGGCACAGTGGGGCAGTGTTTAGCGGGGGTCGCCTCACAGTGTCACGGTCACAGGCTTTCATTTCTGATTGGTCGCAATACATCAAGAGGGGGGGTCTTATCTAATATGAGGCTGTCAAGGGGGAGGAGGAAGAAGATAAGAACGCAAGAAAAGTTGACGTTTGATAGCATGACGGACAATGAATGATAGCCATCTCTGAAGTATTGTCGTTTTTTCTGTTTATTGTTCACATACTTGAGCCGAAACCAACGCCAAGCTCTGCTGTTAAAATGTGAAGGGAGCCGGAGTGGACTGGTCCTGACCACATTGTGATTTAGCAACGCCGTGGAGGACGAGTGCAGGGGCAGCACAAAGATTTCATGTGTCAGGCATGGCTGCGTCCTTTGTTGTTGTTGGCAATCAAGCCCTTCGGTGTATGCTGTGGCTAATTTTACCAGTGCTACCTCTGCTGAGTAAACAGCAAGAGAGGCACCACTGGCCAACTGGGGAGTGCCTGCCTTTTGCCCAGTGTGAGCTGGGATGGAATTCCAGCCCTTTGCAACTGTACAAGTGTGTACGGGTAAATCATATTTGCTAAGAACAGGACCACATGGCCTGTTCGCAGATTATCAAGACACCCACTGTAGTTTAAAGAGTATCTCAGGGCTTCAACTGCACTGATGCTGTTTCCTCTACATGATTACTGATGAGTCTGTTGTGATAACAGGATGTTCAGTCCTACAGACAGGAAGTTAGTGGAACCGTGAACAGATGCTGCTGCAGACTAACACATATGTGGTTGTCTAAACAGAATCCCAAATATTCATTCCTAAATTATCATGCGACAACACGAATGAAACATAACATGCATCCTACTGGAGGGGGAAACATGAACCACACTCCTGTTTCCTATTGACAATGTGGACGTACTGGGGGAGGGGCAGAGAGAACCAGAACCCTGACTGGATGAGATGAGGTCGGACCCCCACTGAGCAGAGAGCGAGCCCTCTCTGGACGCCGCCATGTTAGATTATTTGTTGGAGAGTAAACATTCTGTCCTTCCACATGCAACACAGCTGCTAAAGAAAAACCAACGCATACAGACACGATAAAGGGAAGAACATTTTTTAACAGTTGAACCTTGACGACTGTCGTGTCGCAGTCACAAGACATTCTCAGGAGTTTGATTCAGCCTTCAATTAACATTCTTTAGAGGTTTTAAAAACAAACAAACAAACAAACAAACAAACAAAATAAAAGGTTACATTTTTGCATTTGCCTAAAAATCTTCTGATCACCAAACCCGGCTGTTAGCTGTGTAGAGGAGCGGGAAGCGTATGTACATGAGAATCACTGCACTCTTTGAAAAGTTCTGTGCCGTTTTTGAGAGAGCGTTACGCAGGAATGAAGCGAGTACAGAACACGACATGCTGCTGCGAGTCCCGCAAAGATTGAACCCAACAAAGTTTAAAAGCTTTTCAAAAAAAGGAGCATCAAGTAAAAAATATACATGAATGGACAAAGACAGGCCTTCCACAGTGGAGACTCTGGACTCCACCCTCTACTGATACACGTGTGTGGTGGTGGTGGTGGTGGAGGGACAAACTTACAGGCAGAACGACGCCACAGTCAGTATGAAAAACACAACGTGGCAGGAATGACTGAGGGGGGTGACGACGATGTGAAGCATGTGTGTGTGCAGGATGAGGGGATGCAGAGTGACTTCCCTCCTCAGTGCGACAGTTCAGTTGGTGGGATGACAGATGATGCTGATATAGAGGAGGGAGGAGGAGGAGGAGGAGGAGGAGGAGGAGGAGGTGGAGGAGGAGGAGGGAGGAGGAGCTCAGATGGATGACTCGCAGCTCTTGGGGAAGGCGCTGGGTGGCTCTCCTCCTCCCCCCGCCCCAGAGGAGGCGCTGGGGAGGGGGTCGATCTCGTCTCCGGTCTCCTCGATGGTGGGGATGCGAGCCTCCTCCTCGGACTGGGGGACGAACTCAGGATGGGCCATGAAGCTGTGGATGGAGCTACGGGACTCTGGGCTCTCCAGCCCCGCGTACAGGGAGCTACGGAACGCGTTCACCACCTTAATCTGAAACAGAGAAAGGAAAGAAACGTCAGCCCATATCAACAGCGACAAACTGTCATGAGGTATGACGTCACACAGGCAGCGATGGGACACATGGTGGTCGTGTGTCTGAATCTGGGCAGGGAGATGCAAAACCACAAAACACAACGTTAACGAATGAAACACAGGTCGGCTGGGTGAGGAGAACTAAAAACTAAATTCTACAAAACATCAACACAAAAGGCAAAAACAAAACAGCTGAGTGCAGAAAGACAAACCACAACGAAAAAATCAACAGGCGGCTGAATATGGAGGAGCATCAAATCACAACGGCTGCAACACAAACACACACACACACACACACACACACACCCATGCACACTTTTGTGAGGACTCTCATTGATATAATGCACTCCCTAGCCCCTAAATGCGAAACCCCAACCTTAAACCCCCACATTACTTTTCATAACTGGCCATCATAAGCTCCTTCTACCCATAACAATTTTCTATTAACCTTTTATGTTTTACCAAACCCATTTTATTTTTATTTTTTAGGATCTTTTAAATTTATTCAACACACTGTCTAACCCTTTAGGGTGGTTACTGATTCCATCAGTAAAAAGACCTATGAGAAACTTGTTTCCTAATTCAAACCTGAACCTTAAAACCAAAGCCCTTTTTACCTGCCTGTTCAAGGCAGGTATATAGCACTATTATGCCACCGCGTCGTTCTGTATAAAAAGATATGATTGCCTAATGGCAGACAAAGTTTTATCGCCTCTGAGCTGGGAACGAAGTTGGTAACAGAGCCAGAACAATGTCTGCATAAATGGGACAGCCGGCAGGATGGGATCATGGACGGCACGTGTGTGATGTTATGATGACGTGTTATGCATGGGCTGCACCGCGGGAGATTTAAAAACTAGCTAGTAGCAGCTAGTGGCTAACTCAAAGAAGAACAGCAGCCGAAAATGTCCACTTGTCTACTTATGCTCCGAGCAGAGGACGAGATCAGCCCCCATATAACGGGGACAGTACATGATTTTTTGTTCCCATATTCTGTCATTGTTTATAAAGCCCTGCCAATGCATACGTTACATGTCACACTAAAGAGCGATGCTGTTGTGTTACATGTCACACCCATCACGTCTCTTTTGATTCCGTAATGCTGACATGGCATCTAAAATCACATACGGGAACAGCATGACACCGCCGCCATTTGGTTCTGTGAAATAAATGCAAAAGCAGCAAAAGAGGAGACTTTGTAGCGTCCCTATAGTGCGATCCCTGCGTGAAATAAGGGCTCAAGTCTTAACTCTCAAACAGACCTTTGAAGAAGTGAGGACCGGCCAAAATGTCCTCGCTTTCTCAAAATGTCCTCACTCTACTGGTTAAAGACGTGTTTTGGTCCTCATTATGTAGCAAGTAACAGTGCATACACATACACGCACACCAACAGGAGTCGGATACACTGACTGACTTTGATATCCCCAAATATTTAACTTTAAAATCGCTAAAGTAAGAATCTCAGATGTTATTCCAAAACCATGATCTGATAATCTGAGGCTGTAACAGTCTCTGTTCTTCTGGTTTGAGGATTTAAACAAGATTTTGAACCTGGCTGCAGGAATTTTCTTTTATTCAGCCACACAAGCATTACTGAGGTTCAGCACTGACTCTGAGTGATCAGTTCTGGCTCATAGTCGGCATTCCAGTTCATCCTAAAGGTGTTGGATGCCGTTAAGGTCAGAACTCTGTACAGACCAAACTGGGAACACCTTTTCTTTACAGAGCTGGTTTAGTGCACAGTATTCATCCTGATGTTGCAACAGGAAAGGACTTTCCACAAACTGTTGACACAAAGTTGGACACTGGTTGTGTATAGGAGCTGCAGAGTGCTGAGATTTATCTTCATCAGACACAAGGGACCCAAACCAGGAAATACCCACCCTGACTAAAGGATGTGGACATCCTGTCCATCCTGTTTTTAGAGGGTGGACAGTTCGGACACTTTCTCTCAGCCTCCCCCTACCACTTAGTGATTCCCGACATTCACCCAGAATACCTATTGACACATTCTTGTGCAAACATGTATGACCTTACATTTGTCTTTCCTGAACCTGTTTCAATAAAAGTTCAGTATGTGTGGACAAACTCTTCTGTCCTCACAGGGGACATGAGTCCTCACAATGTGACTATAGAACCAGGTCCTCCTAATATGGACAAACACAAAGGCTAGACCCTGACGCGCAGCACTTTTTTAGTACAGGTTAAAACTGATAAGACAGTTTTTGATTTAAAGGGACAGTTCAGCCCCCAAATCAAACACACATATTCTTCCTGTCACCTGTAGTGCTATTTATCAGTCTAGATTGTTTTGGTGTGAGTCACAGAGTGTAGAGATGTCCGCCTTCTCCCCAAATGAATGGAACTAAATGGCACTCGGCTTGTGGTGCTCAAAGTGCCACAAAATTACATTTGCTGCATAATAAAAAAAATGCAATTACATTGACAGATAGTGTGATTGCAATATCATTTGTGACTTTATTGGAATGGTAATTTGCATTTAATTTCCACTAAAAAAATCTAAAAAGATGTGATTTTTGCTGGGGTCTGTGCCAAACAAACATGTTTCCTTATGTCTGGAATATGATTCATGGGCTGGGGCAACCACAATGCTTCATTTATAATCCTTATATGTTTACATTTGACCTTCTTAAAAAAAATTGCGGCCCCTGTGATTTTCTGGCCATATTGTGATTTTGATAATATTTTCATTAATTGTGCAGCGCTAGTGTTCAGTGTGATGACGTTTTATGTTCCCAACAACCTCTGTAGTCTCATTTAGCCACTTGTTAGCAACCACCTTCTTCAAGACACATAAAGGCTTCAAAATTCACAAGTGGGGGATTTACTGATGTGTTTTATGTTGTAGAGCTAAATGTGAAAGTCTCCTAAGCTTGTGTTAACCACAGACCTCTGACTTTGAGACGGGGGAACCAGAAGTGCCAACATGCTAACTCTTTTCTGAGTTTTAAGACTCATTCCTGCAGCACTCCATTCAGGGGAAATATTTTGGAAGTGTATTCCCAGGAATCCAGTTTACTGGGATGAAACCCTACTTCAGACAAAGTTCTTGTACAGCTGGGCCACAAGTTTGAATACTATTGTACTACATCGAAACTTCAGTGTGCAGCTGCAGTGCAAATTCGCCAAAACACATTTGCAATTAATCAAATTTTGATGCATAAATAAATATGTATAAATACCAAAAACCAATTGACATGCAGGAAAACTGTGACTCTGCAGCCCCTGGAGGTCTGAGGCCCACTTTGGCAACCAGTAATTCAGCCCTGATGGTGTCAGCACTAGAACAGAAAAATTTCAAACGATACCCGGGCCCCAGTAAACAACACACACACACTTGGGAAAAACAACAAACACATGCACACTGTTAAGTATTTATAATCACATTCAGAGCCAGAATCATTTTGTCCTCCAGCTGCTCTCTTCTCTCTGCCTTAAGTCGTTTCCTCTGTCATGAATCCACAGAGGCTGCAGCTGATCACACTGATTTATACGCACCAGCAGACACTCTTCATCATAATTAATAACCCTGCAGTTCAAAGCTCTCTATTACTGAACCACGGGAGAGCTGCAGGCTGAGCACTGCAGCTTAGAGCATACATGCAACCATCACACACACACCATCACAGCATCACACACACTCATACACACACACAAAGCTCACAAGTTAAAAAGCTCTTGGCTGTTAAACCATGAGAGACTTGCTGAGCCTGACAGATTTAACCCTACTCAGGATTAACCCATAAAATTATCTTGGTGCCCAGGCTGTCGCCTCAGAGAAGAAGAAGAAAAACAACAAAGAAAATAGAGCAGGATTTTTTTCCCCTCTCTGTCACGAATCAGAGCGATTCACAGCTTCTTTCCCTTCTCGTCGGACAACAGTTGTGATCTGTCATCGACTCGTCAGGCAGCAAGTCACGTCAGGGTTAATAGAAGCATGTTCAAGAGTTTAAATCTCCATAACATGCAGGAGGAGGAGCGGCAGCAGGCTGAGAGGGAAATGATGAAAGGTATTTAAAAAGAAGGAGAAGGAGATTAGGATGGAAGAAAAGCTTCAGCAGAGGGAGGTGAAACAGGAAGCACAGTGTGGAGATGGAAACACAGATCAGGTGTTGAGGTTGTCTGCAGGTTAACTTTTAAAGCTTATATATCGTTTACAGACCAAAGACGAAAACCAATGTGCTAGTCCGTCTCTCAGTACCTCCCTTCTCTGTCTGTGGCTCTCGGCTGAAGCTCAGTGGCTCTTACTGAAGATGTGAATCTCTAAAAATGGCTCGCAAATACATAGTTTCATTCATTGATATCCATCATTTCATCTGATGTACAGAAAATGGTTTTCCTGAAATGTGGAACTATTCCTTTAAATATTTTGCTCTTTTCAGCTCTAAGTACTTCTGGCTGAATCTCTTTGGGTCTTACTGCTCAGTTATTGCTTTCTGCAGCTGTTTCAGAGATTTATTTTCTGTTTAAATTACTGCAGATGCAAACTGAGCATTTTCACGCTGTTGCTGCTTCACATTAAAAGCTGTCCATGGGAAAAACTTTGAGACTTTTATTGTAGACAATACAATTTAGTGGACACTGAGATAAGTGGAGCTTCGTTAAGGTGAACCATCCACTATTAAATTAAAAATTAGTGATATAGTTGTTGCTATTTTGTCAGCGGATAAGTTTTAAATATTATCAGCATTGCATGAATGGTCTTGGCTCACTGTGAGTGTCCTCCCATTACCGAAAAATACTACTAAATGTCTTTTGACCTGCGAATTACTACATTAGAAGAATAACAAAACATGGTTTGAATAGGGATGCACAATATTGGATTTCTTGCCAATATCTGATAACAACTTATTTGCCGATAACCAATATCGATATCCACTTTTTTCCACCTAATTTTAGTGATTATAAAGTGTCTTCTGTAGTGGAAATAACATCATATTATGCATCCATACTCTTATCGTGATGGCCCACCAGCAGATGGAGACATGAAATACAATGCTTTTCCTTTTAAAGCCAATACTGGGTGCCGATATGATCGTGCAGCCCTAGTTTTGAAGCTACCATGTGAATGATTTAGAGGGATATAATGAACAAAAAAATTGGATTGTATAATTCATAACTATGTTTTCATTTGTTTATAATCACTTTAAAACAAGAATTGTTGTGTTTCGCCGCTTTAGAATGAGCTGTTTATATCTACACATGGAGCAGGTCCTCTTAAATGGAGTCTGCCGTGTTTTTCTAGCCTGAAATGGACAAACCAAATGCTGGCTCTAATAGTGCCATTCTCATTTAAGTCGGCTACTGTAGTTCTTCTACTCGCTTACCACGTGGGTTCAGTTGGTTGAAATCTGCAACCTCACCACTAGATGGCACTAAATCCACAAGACCTTTAAAAAGAAGCTATGGTGTGATGAAATACTAATCCTGATTCGATATCTTTACTGCTCAGTGGTCGTTTCATCATTCCCCAAAGTCAAACTGTAGTTGACAGTTACCACAGAATAACAAGCTCAATTTTTTTAGTTATTCTGTTCAGCTACAGCGGCTATCACATGCTAACTACACTTCCTATTAAAATACTTACTCTAAACAACTTGAACACATCATGTTTACCAGTCAGTTATTTATGGAATTAATAGTTTAGGTATTTCAGATTACTTTGGGATGTGTAGACACCTGACAGACTGACAGAAACAGCGTTTTAGTGTTGGTGAGTCATGCAGCGTTCATGCAGTTCAAACAGAGAAAAATCAGAGAGTCCAGCAGGGTGAAGCGTGGTGTTAGCTGGCCTCCGGTCACAGACTCACTGCCTGCAGTGGAGGAGGAAGCAGCAGCAGCAGGGGGCGGAGCCCCGGCTGAGTTGGTGAGAGAGGAGGAGGCGCTAAGCCCTACATGGGTGGGGCTAGAGAGAGTTTTGGCGGCAGTGGCGTCATTGTGCTGGCTGACGACGGACGGCTGGCGGCGCAGGGCACCGGGCACCGCCGCCTGGCCCGTCTGGAAGGTATAGACCACATCCATCTGAAGGAAGGACAGCCACAACACAGTGTTAGATAGCAAAGAGACAGAGCAAGGAGACAGGAAGAGAGGAAACAAGTGGGGAGGAAAGACTTGTGGAGAGGTTACAGAGGGGTTTAAGGGTTAGTCTGACAGTTTGGGGTTTTGGAAGTCAGTTATCATATTTCCTGTCTACAGTGCAGCACAAACTGGACAGACGGAAGAGGCAGTAACCGATCTTCCCATGGGATAACCTACGTTACACACATCTGTTCTGCAGCAGAGAGATATTCTCATTAAGTGGGCACAGAGACACAGAGGGAAACGAGACAAAGACAAGAAGAAGTGGACGAGGGGGAGATCAGGAGTGAGAAGAGGAGGAAACATTGAGAAAGGCACAGAAAAAGAGCTGTCATTTAGTTAGTGAAAGACAAAATGTGAAATCCAGAAGAAGCTCAGTTCGAACGAGGGGATGAAGGAAGAAATGCAACAATGAATAAAGAGCTTTTGAATCAGGCTGAAAGCACTTTGAGAGGAGAAAAAGAGGAGAAAATGTGTCACTCTGAATGACTGATAAAGTTTCGGCAGCGAGGTGCTGCTTGTACCAATTATTCCCCCACTGTGTTTGACTGTCGAGGCGTTGAGCGGCACAACGCTGCCCACCAGGATTAGAGAGGAGGAGGACAGGAAGAGGAGCGTGGAGAGATAAGAACCTAATTAGCTTGCAGCCTTTCGTTGCCTCCCCCTCCATCCCCTCATTCTCCCATCCTCCCATCCCAGGAGGATGACAGACTGATATTACAGATACACAGACATGTAGAGAGCTTCCTCTTTTCTTTACAGTGTGTCTGATGGTGGAGGGACACAGGATCTTTATTTCTGTTCCTCCTCATATCACCTCCTTCTGTCACGACGCCCTGCGGCTCCACGAAGGCCAGGTGAAGGTTATTTTCTGACACTGCACGTCAGAATCAGTGTTTCCACTTGCAAATATGCACCTGTCCGTCCATTTAGTAGCTTCTGATCATATCACCTGATATTCATCAGCAGGTGGAGTTGCCAAGTCGTCACTGAACTGTGGATGTTTAAATTTCCATTTCCAATTTTCATGTTTTTCTGAGCCCTTTCCGGACAGCCACTTTGTTTTCTCAACTTATGTTTCCAGGCCAAGAATGAACTTTAAACCTTTTTTTTCAGCCCATTGCGGGCAACGGAAACAAGTCACCTTTTAAGTTGATATTATAAAGTTGTTAGCGAACAGTTGCTTATTTTACACATCCAGCAGTTACAGAACAACATGATCATTTATTTGGAGTCCTGTTTGTGTCCACCTAATGAATGTTAGTCTAGTATTTACTCACTTTTATCTCTGTATGTGGGCTCTATATCTGTCTAATTAGCTGCTAAATGCTCCACTCTGTTCATCAACTAGTCTCTGACTGTGTCTGTCTGCTGATATGTAGTGAACAGATAGTGTTTAGTAGGTTTTTAGAGCTTTTCCACTAAAAATAACACTATGAGAGCAACCTGGTTTCAGAGAAATATGTAAAATGGCCGCGTCCTCTTAACATCACAGTATGTGGTGGCACATACTGTGGTGAAATTGCATACCAGCACCACAGAAATAGTACTAATGGAAAGTCAATTCGGATCCTTTGTCATGGTGGGCCCACAAATCCCCTGGTTCAACGGCATAATGCATTAGGCATTGGTTAATGTTACAACCCCATAGCTGGTATATAGCTGCGTTGGGAGGGATTGAGGTGATAAAGGTTTGACAAATAGCGGACTTTCACCCCAGAGACCGCTGTTTGTGTCCCCTGTGAAAACCTAAAGTCAACATGAACTCCTCTCAACTTATCATCCTTTACGTACTTGCATCATGTTACATGACGTACTTATGCCACTTTATATGTCAAAGTGGCATAAGTGACATACTTTGGTCCCGTATGGAACAAGCGTAGTTATTTTAGCTGATAACACAACCTTTTTCTGAACCTAAACAAGTAGTTTTGGTGTCTAAACCTAACCGTGCAGCCACAATGTAATTTCAACACAATATGTGCCACCACCATGTAATGTGGTGTTCAGAGGTTGTGGTAAATCACAAATTTCATTAAGATCAAGTTCGTGAGAGTGAACCAAACTAAATTTATGGGCTGGACAGGTGAACAATGAGCTAAAACTCACTATAAAGCTCTGTAAAGTCGAGGGGAGCTGCAGATTTAGGTGATAACTCTCTGTAGGTTCACCCCTATGAGCGACCTCTTTCTTGCTGTCATTTGATACGTTTGTGTTAGAGAAAAAAAATTGATTAAATCTACTTTAAGAAATATGAGTATGATTGCAGCCAGATATTTGTACTGTTAAGATACTGGAGAGGAGACATTTGGAACAACATGAAGACAACAGAAAAAAGTCTGTTAGTTTGAGTCTTTGAGACTTTTGCAGAGGTCAAACAGAAAAACTCAAGAGGACAAAGCAGAAAAAGATATCAGTTATTATTTCAGATGTGTTTATCCTGCGGCGACAATAACTACAAGTTAGAAAACACCTGACCCCACTGACTGACTGACTCTGTGTGTGTGTGTGTGTGTGTGTGTGGGAGCAGAGCGTTGGCTGCTGCTACTGTGGGTGGGTGTTAGCATCGAGGCTAATGAACCCCATAGGGACTGAATAGGACCGCCTGTGGACATGCTAACACTCAGTGAGTGTAGATGTATCCTGTAGGAGGAGGATTTAACACACACACACACACACACTCACACAGCAGAGTCCCAGACTGTGAGATGAGTCACAGGGGAAGACGGCGCTGTGAAGGTGCTGCTGTTTACCTCCAACACCGACTGACTGAGAATAAAAATATCCAATAAGCTTTTTGTCCCACGCTGGATGCCGTCTTTAATTTCTGTACTGAAGCTCTGCAGCAGAGTGTGAAATTAACTGGACAACAAGTGCAGTGTGTGAGTGTGTGTGTGTGAAATATCTCCAGTTTAACCTCCACACACTGCTCTGTGCTTTAATATAACACAAACACTTGGCTGAACATGTTATATGTGGAGGAGAGAGGAGATGCAAACCGCTCGTCTGAACTGGATGTGAAATATGATGAAAGAGTTTATCAGCTCCATTTCAGAGTCTGAGCAACAAATATACTGGTGAACATGTAGAGTTTCCTTCAGAGCTCAACAAAATGAATCCACACTAAAGTATTAACCTCTAATATAAAATACATTTAAGATGCATCAAGTTTTCATTCTCCCCCAGCCCCTGGTTTTCAGTTACATAAACTCTGAGTGGAGACATTTTATCAGCTGCTCTGGGTGGTTTATGTATAGAGATTTATGCATGTTTTTTTTTTCCTCTGGAGGACAGGAAAACTGTTGTGCAATCAACCTTCATGTCTCTGCTTGACTATGGAAATATCCTGTACTGTCATGCTGCTCTTTACACCTTACGCAACATTATGCAACTTTTTATAAACCTTTAAATAGCAGCTTTGACATTATTTAGATGGTATACTGACTTGTGATATGGAAAATGGTGGCTCATTCATTTGCACTCTGCGCCCTGAACACCTGTTCTTGCGCTATGCAACTTTGGCAGGCGGGTCAGATCTCCTGAGAGTAATGCTCAGGCTGATCTATAGGTGTGCGTAGGTTCTACGTAGAGCCTGCGCCATAAACTACGCAAGTGGCCTTGACGGCTATGAGCATTTATACTAAAGCAGTAGTGTGCATGTGTTGCTACAGTATATGTTTACACTACTAAAATGCTAGTTGGTGGTGTGTTTTCTCTTCTCTGAGAAGTGCTGTAAAGTTTGATTCAAAACACATAAAAAATGGCTTAACAGGAACATTATTAAAGACGATTACATAATTCTGGTCCGCTGTAACTTGCAAGGTTCAAAGACAAAACTATTGTCTTTTGCAAGCCGCATTTGACCCACACATACAAGATGCTAACATTATTAGCCTAACCCTAAGGCATTTTACATTGCATAAATTAGCTTTGTGGCTAACAAACTTTCTCTACTAATATTAAGTCAGGATAAATCACAAACAGGACTTAAAATGCCATTTTGTGGGGGCCTGATTGTCTTCACGATGTTTCTAATATTTGAAACGTAGTACAAAGTATGAAGTACATAAAGATTAGTTTCCACTGAGGGAAATTGTTTTCAGTATATAAAATCAAACAGGGGGTCTACGACACCCGCTACCAGCTAGCAATAAGGAGCTAGCTTGGTTTATCATTTTATTAGAACCTTTAGTCCTCCTGGTGTGTTTGTAATTGTAGACTCAAGTTAAACACATAAAGTGTTGTAAACTTGGTGATGTGACCGAAGAGGACATTGACACTGTTGCTGTAAAATTGCAACTCTCATATACTGTTAGCAAAGCATGAATTACACTCTGTAATTGCTCAAACTACCGCAGGTTGCAAACTGTTTATTCTGTCCTGATGTGAGCTGTAGTGACCTGTCTTACAGCTGATGGGAAAACAGCAGTCCAACAGCAGAGTGTACGTCCCTGCTGATGTTATTTATGAAAGATTGCATGTCTTCCCTGTTTCACAGAGTTGTGCAGGTGTTCTGGATGCCAAAACTTACATTAAAACTCTTAGCAAACTCTGTATATGAGCTGAAAATGCTAGCAGTGTTTCAGCAAAGCCTTTTCATATAGTTTTTTTGGTGACATTAGTTTTCATCTCCCGCCTGTCACAATGAAAAAAACATGCAGAGTCATATTTGTGTAAAATCCTGTCATATTACTCCACCCTGTCAGTCGACATGGTTCTTTGGCTTCTGACATCATTTTTACTGCTTTCAAATCCTTTAGCTTGTCAACAAATGCACATGTGAAGTTTTTCATAAATAAGCAAGTGGCAACCTCCAGGGCTGAAAATGAAGCCAAGACTGAAGGGCCAAAAACTGCAGGTCCTCTAATGTCCACTTGATGCAGGATCATTGCTTTCCTCTTACGCCAAGGACAGAATAAATAGTTATCAAGGCAGCGATGTACCACGCTGAACTGTCAGGGCACCAAATTGCAAAAATACCAATTCTTGCACATCAATTCTTTAAAACTAACTTCATTAATGGAGATAAATATCTTACCTACCACTGTGTGCTATATGAGAAAGCCTGCAGGTCCTCAGTAGCAGCGACAGGAGAACTACACATCATCTTTTTTGTATATAAATGTGTCCTCATGCTGCCTCAGTTCATCTCCATCTCTTCACAAATTAAAAACCACCAGATCACAGGACTGTTTAACTCAGTAGTTACCCCATGAGAAAATAATGAACTTTATTTTAGTAATTTGCACCTTATAAATGCAAACCCTGAATTATATCTGAAGATTACAGATTAGGTGTAACTTTAACCTCTTGAGTTTTTCTGGAACATTAGCGTTAGCAGTAACTGAAAATTGCAGAAACCATTATATCTGATATTTTTTCAGTTTGCAGTAACAAGAAAAAAACATTTTTTGTGCCGCTTCAGTATAATTTTACTAAGATACCGTGTTTATCTTTTTCTGCCTTGATTCAAGCTAATTATCTAAACTAGCTTCTTACTGCTGAGAAGTAGATTTCAATGTGCAGCTCTTAAACACTGTCAGAAATGTTTGAAGTGAATGAAGTCGCTCCTCACTGTCTTGATGAAAGACTTTATTCTGCCTCCCTTTGGTTCAGCGAATGTTCGTTTGATTTTGGGAGGATGAAGGCGAGGACGAGGAGGGTGCAGCTGAATTTGATTTAAAGTTTGCTTTGCAGTTGACAGCGATCAGAAATTTACCTGAACAGCTTCTCAGGTTCAAACAACAATTCACCAGTGAGACAACTGACAACAAACAAACAAAAAATCATATGAAAAAAAGTCCAAGAAGTCATATTTTTTCTTCCAGAGCCTCCTCCATCACCATGGAAACTGGTGTTTTCTGTGGCTCTCAGGACAGAACAGATATCTGAGTCACCACCTTGAAAACCTGATATCAGAAAAACCTTAAAATGCAAAGTGAGGTTAGAGATAAAGTCAGACGTGGCGTTGTGGTGGGTGTCATGGCCCAGATGCGGCGGTCGTACCTGAGTCTGGATGCGGTTCAGACCTCTGAACCAGAGGATCTGGCCTCTCCTCAGCTCCATCTCGGCGTGGTCGATCTCGTCAGCGCCCTCCGTCAGCTCCTCCTCGTGGATCTCCTCCTTTGTGATGCCGTGACCAGCCTCCTTCAGGAACTTCAGGTGGTGGGTTGGGATGGCCGAGATCAGCTGAGATTGACAGAAAAAATACAAATATTATTTTATTAAAGGGTCATTCTGCTGATTTTACACATAAAGGTCAGTTTACTGGTCACAGTTAACCCTACTCAGCCTGTGAAAAAAGCTGTGAAGGCATAATATGCTTTGTTAACATCTTATTTTAAAAAATGTGTACGTAATCACTCGTGTATGCTTCTGCTAACTTCGCCAACTGTGTCACTGTGTCCTGCTCAGCTCTGTCTGCACCATTTAAATGCATTTACCCTGAGTGTCAGTATGTGCACTGCAGTTTTGACCTCGGCTGACCACGAACCATGAAGATGCGAGTGATGGCTCTCTTAACCCCAGTTATTTTTAGGATATGCCCTGCAGACAACTCATCGGCTCCCTGCGGGTGACCAGGCACCATGTTGGCTACCCCTAACAGCACATAATATTTGATAGCCATCCGAGCCATAAAAATGATTTAAAACAGTGGTTCCCAACTGGTCCAGCCACGGGGTCCAGATTTCTTCTCAGTTATCAGTTCAAGGTCCACACAGTTTAACACATTCAGCGACATACTTCATATCATGCTGTTTATAACAAAGAGCTGTCCATTAGTTATTCACTTTATAGCAGGAAACAGCACTTCAAAATAAAAGCTCTGTGCCGGAAATTCACTATACGTTAAAATAAAGTGTTTTTTTACAAACTTAACATGTTGCCAAGTCACTTGCAGTCCATTCAGAATGGACTCACGACCCACTTTTGGGCCACGACCCACCAGTTAGGAGCTACTGATTTAAAATACTCAGTGTGAATAGAGTGTGCTTTGTGCTAATATATAGAGCAGGGGTATCAAACTTAGTGTCCACTTTCAGGAGCAAGTTTAACACTGAGTGGCCTACTTCATGTTAACTGCTGCTTCAGAGGCTGTTCCACCCTGACCACAATACAGTGCTCTGAAAAAACACTTGTGTTGTCATATTTAAAGATTTCTTTTGTAAGATTAGTTTGTAGGGCTTTTTGTCTTCATTTCAGAACGGCTAAAGAGAGACAGGAAAGAGAGGCGAGAGAATGGGGAAGACACACCTAATCTGAGCCGCTGCTAAGGCAGGCTACTGTAAAACTTCAATTAAAAGCCTAGTCTCAGTTAAACACCTAGTCCCTTTTACTAGATCTGAGTGGCTTCACATTTTGACAAATAAAGGCCTGTCTCAATTAGAGGCCTGGTCTGGTTGCCAAGCAGTTAATTTTTTTAATAGAAGTTCTTCGGATATATAAAACCAGGTTGTTGGCTACCTCAAATTATGTGTTCATTCCTTGATTACCGTGAAAGTTATTATATTCCTTTAGTCCTTAAGTGTCCTCAGATCAAAGGAATTAAAAGGATTTTTCATAAAAATTAAGCCAAGTTATAAATATTGTTTTAACAGGATAAAGTGGTGTCGTGTTGGTGTGCTGTTGGGCCGTAATTCTAGAGTGCTGAAACTCTCACTCTCTGATTCGCTGTCTGTTGGAGCCAGACCGGATGAATGATTCATAATTGATACGTTATCTGAAGCCTGATCTTTCAACAAGTTACATTCATACTGGTTTATATAAACAATTTGAACCTAATTGTAATGTATTTCAATTTTATTGTATTGTATCTATTCATTGTATTTGCTGAGCAACAGTTTTGTGTGAAAGGAACTGTGTGAAATAGGCCTGTTGATTTCAGTGGTTTAAGAAAATAATTGCCCTGGGCTGTGTGTGGTCCCTAAACTGAAATGAGTTGACCCCTCCTGAAGTCGTGTGAATATAGTCTGCTCCTGCGGATAGAGTCTGCTGCTTCTAATTTAGTTCTTAGTTTAAACAAAACAAATTCCTGGGCTGCTTTTTGCTGCCAGTCTGCCCCTGGTTTACTTTGTCGTAGTTTGACATAAAGATGCATTATGGGAAATGTAGGATCCAGTGTTTTCTGAGCTTGACCCATTCAGGAACTAAATGCAGGATATCTCTTCCTCTCTGCTCCTAGTGTTTCTTTAAAGAAGTCCAACAATAAATCACTGGGGTGCCCCGTATGATCAACATCACGACGGGAGCTTTCATGGAATTTCAGGGAAAGTTTGACAACTTAGTTTTGATAAAAATGTGTTTTTTTTCCTCCCAGAAATCCAAACCAACTATTTTTTTTTTTACATACTTCCTGCTAAATTCTTCAAAAAACAATTCAGGCTTAAAGTGAAGCAAACAATATGATTATTTTTTGTATTTACTTTGTTTTGTTCGTTTATATCCATTACTATCACTATGTTTACATATCTTAATCAAACAGACATCTTACGTAATGTTGTATTGACTTTACTGTACATCATGTTGTATTACCTGTACTGTTTCTTTGTACTGATGTTTGTTCATTGTTGAGTTTAAAAGGAGCAGAGAGACACACCCAGCCTCCCGCTGTAGCTGTACTTCAGCTTTTTATATTTCTGTCACCTTCTCTCTCTGTTCGAAACAAAAGACCTCAGATCAGCCTGTTTCTGTCAGCATCTTTCTGTGTCTCTGTTCTCAGTCTCTGCCCTCCCACTGAACCCACCAGGCTTCTTCTGCCTGAACTTTTTTCTCTATATAATCTATGCCTTCTGAGCCTGTGTGTGCGTGTACATGTTAACAGGATCATGCATGTGATGGTGTGTTTGTGTGTATCCACAAAGGGACTGACACGCTGGGTTTGTTTTCCCTCGCTGCTCGTAAACAGGAGTTGCGCTGCTTTCATGTGCGGAGCTCATTACCATGGCGATGGTTGTGATGGCAACGCTGCAGCAGCGCAAGTGTGACAGGCAACAGTTTGCTGCCACAGACCTCATGTATCCACCTCTTCATCTCCTCCTCAGTACATGTTGTTTATTCTCAGAGCTCCAGCTCTTTTTAATATTTGGCTCTGATGCAGAACTAAACACCTGTGGTTCTGGTTCTGGTCTCACCTGACCCCACAGCAGCTCTCCCACTCCGATGAACACACACCACAGCCACTGGTCGATGGTCAGAGCCGTGCAGGAGAATGGCTTCCCTCCGAACTGAACGATGATGATCTGAGGAAGGCAAAAAAGGTACGGGACATGTTAGCTGACAGGTCCCATGTGTCGACGTAGACCAACAATGACTTGATCTTCTCAGTATTATCTGTGTATTCAAAGCCTGATACATCTTCAGTGAGCCACACAGTTGCACTGGGTGACAAGTTCCTTCATTACTACGTACTTTATATTGACTCAGTGCCACGCACACGGTCCTGCTGCCCCAAATACTCATTAGGGAACCTAATGTGTATGAATACGCCTCTAAAAATAGTCCCCAACAAATGCACTATTTCCTCCTGTTTGAGTAATTTTTGCTGAATATACAGTGACCAGCTGTTTTAGGGACTTCGTGAGCTCTTAAAAAACAAAACTAAATATTTGTGAGTTGTTTTTTTAAAGATTTATGTTTGAAAAGCTTGTGAAGAAGTCTGTGAAAAACTGACTGCACCAAATGTAGAGGTACAAAGACTCGAGGCATTTTCGAATCAAAGGAACTTTGTCATTCTTCTAAGAATCTCCCTTTATTTTGTGTTCACACCACAAGAGCTAAAAAAGATCGTAATTCTTAGAACACCGCTTTGAGGGACTTTTTCAGCTCATATTTCTTAGAAGCTACTCTCCCAGCACAAGAGGAATATGGAGCTTGATTTGTTTCAGTATTGTTTGTGTGAGCAGATCGACAATTTGTGCGTTAATATGTAACCTATAGATATGAAACACCTTCCACAAATACATAAAAAAGATCTGTAAACTCACAAAAAAAGCATAGCAGCAAGCATAGAATAAAAACAAATGTTACAAAAATATTCACAAATGTGCTTTATATCTGTATTCACAGATCTTTTTTGGGGAATTTGTTTGTATATCTGCAGATCTGTTTTATATTTGCAAAAAAAGGTATTTGATTTTACAATCGTCCAGATCAGCGGTTCGATCCTCGGCTCCTCCAGTCCATATGTCGAAGTATCCTTGAGCAAGATACTGAACCCCAAATTGCTCCTGATGATGCTTCCATCAGTGTGTGAGTGTGTTAAAAACTGAGTAGCAGGTGGCACCATGTATGGTAGCCTCGGCCAATAGTGTATGAATGTGTGTGTGAATGGGTGAATGTGACTCGTAGTGTAAAAAAAAAGCGCTTTGAGTGGTCAGAAGACTAGGCGCTATACAAATGCAGGTCCATTACCATTAACACATGGATTATTGATGTGTTCACACAAATAATATTGATACAAATCGATCTCTTAAGAGGAACCTTGAGTGCCATGAGTGAACGTCAATGCAGCACCATCAACTGCCATTTTTAAAAGACCTCTTTGCTGTGTAAACAGCAGACAAAACAATAAACACAAACGTTCGCTCGTAGCAGAATAATGTAAGAAAAATTTAACAAATTGACCGACAGTGAAGTCGAGGTTTTACTTTTGTCATTTCAGTGTCACCATTGGCAGCACAAACAGAAAAAAGCTGTAAAGGTATGATGTTCTGAGAGGAGCTCCCCAGTGGGCATGAGGCTCCACGCTGATTATCAAACTAACTTCAGGCCGAAAATTATGAATATGAATATATATATACAATTCGTAAAACAGATCATGACACATCTCTCCTGATTAATTTGATTTAATTTGATTTGCAAAATTCTGAAATTTGTCGTGTCCGAGGCCGTACAATAAACGCTATAAATCACATCAGTGGATGCAGAGCAACATGTTAGCTAATTAGCTATAATTTAGCTAATAGATTAGCATTACCTCATTAAATGCGTGGCATTTGCTGTGTGGCATTTGTTGTTTCTCTTTGAATGTTAATGTTTGCTAAAAAATTAACTTCTTCTGACAGTAGTTGGGCAGTCTTTATTCCAGGCAGGGCTTTACTTTGATGAGCTGCATGAAGCCCTGATGTCGAAGTTTTTTGGAGTTCATTGTGAACAGTGACTGTGAACAGTGAACAGCCCCTGACTTCCTGTGCAGACGGGCCTTTACGGTCGAGGCTGGTTGATTTTTTTTGTCAGCATACAGCGCAGAATACAAGTCACCTCCTTCCTCCCTTTGTATTAGAAATCTAATTTTTATCATTTTTTAATTAAAATTTTAATTTATGTGTCTATAAAACAAGAGTATGAGAGAAAGGGTTTTGGAAAAACTGCATTAGGTGATGATGACAATGATGTATGTGACGATGATGGTGGTGGAGTTACCTGCAGGGCGAAGGTGCCCAGTACGACGCTGCAGAAGATGGGGTTCCTGTAGACGCCCTCGAACACATTCCTCTCTCCGTGGATCTTCCTGGCGTTGATTTCATTGAAGAGCTGCATCATGACGAACACGTTGAACACAATGGTGTAGTGCTCCGATGGCGGCGAGTGCAGGGGGGCGTTGCGTCCGCTATCAATGTCGAAAAACGTCTCGCCTGAGAAACAAACAAATAATAGATATCTTATCAATGACTTTCGCCTAAAATGGATTTTTTTTTTTCACTGAGGAACCCGTCTGATTTCTCCAGTTGGATTTTTTTCCCTTTAAAATGTTGTTAGTTTGACTCACCAGCGAAGAGCAGGGTGAAGATGATGACGAGCTGGTACACGGCGTGGCCCAGGATGTTCTTCATCATGGTCCTGGAGATGAGAGGCTTGTCACGGCCGTATGGTTTACGTAGCAGCAGAGACTCAGTGGGTGGCTCGGTGGCCAGAGCGAGAGAAGCCAGAGTGTCCATGATGAGGTTGACCCAGAGCATCTGCACGGCCTTCAGAGGAGAGTCCTGCAGGAGGAAGAGGGGGAGGAAGAGGAGGAGGAGGAGAGGTCAGGAACTTAGAGGTAATTAGACAATAGGAAAAGCAACGACCAATAGCGCGTCTCCATCTTGGCTAAGTGCAAATTTTTCTTGTAAAAATAAACAATTTCAAACTTGAACAAACACTCCTTCACCTCAGTTCTCCACCAGCTGTTTGACTTTACATGCAAACCTCTAAAATCCACTTCACACTGAATCTGAACACACTGAGTTTGTCACCTCGTGATGACGTGTCTGCAGCCACTGGTGGAGTCCGCCTTTGGACCCGAGCCAGTCCGACACAGAGATTCAAAAACATGTTTGTACATGTGAGCTGAGTGAAACACAATGTTACTGCATATTCTGGCAGCTGGGTCCATCCAATATTTCCACTGGGACATGTATTGGTGGATGTTATTGAGGCCATATGCAGACGCTAGTCAGGACTGAAAAAAAGAACAACGTTCTCTGCTTGTTTTCCAGAAGAAAAAAAACAAGAAGTCATATTTCTGTTCTCCTTAAAGATGCTGAATTGAACATCAGCTGAGGATATGATGGTAAAGAACAGAGGTAAAAATGCAAATACAACATTATCTATCTACAGTATCAGGTCTCTGTCAGGGAAACTAAACATAAGTTGAAAAGACTGCTGCACTGATTTAACACTGCATTAACACATGTTTTAATAATTTTCTGCTGCCCATTATTCACCTTTACTGTACGGCTGAAAGTGTAGAGGCAACCTGGACGTGATAGAGGGAAAGAGATTATGACAGGCAACAAAGGTCCCACAGCTGGAAGCATTGCGGTCACACGGCATGTGTTCTAACGACTCTGCTGCCAAGGAGCTCCGTGATAGACAGTTTAACAAAAAAAAGAAAAGATTGAAATCGGTGCAGCAGAACCAGAGAGTTTGTCTTTTTTTATTCCAAACATTCTTTGTCCTTGTCAAAACCTTGCACATTGATTGCAGACAGTTTGGTCAGGGATCCTGCTGTGTTATGCTAGCAGCTTCTACAGCTAAAGATGGGCTTACTTGCTTCTAATGCCTCATCTCCATTTTTTTAAATCCATTTTTTAAAGGTGGAGTCTTCAGCCCCAACTACCGCTGACTCAAATGACATCACTTGGGGCATGTTGTCAGACTTTTAACAGCTTCCTCTGGAGACATATAAAGCTTTAAACAGCTTCTTTCACATATGCACATGTAAACATACTTTGCTGTGTGAAATCTGTGGAGTTTTCCTTTAAAGAAATACTTCACCTTTAAATGATCATCACTGGCCCCAAATCCCTCACCAAAACCACTCTCAACTTCTGCCTAACCACTGATAACTCCACTCTTTATTCCTCCACACACATCCAAAACCTCAGTGTTATTTTCGACAGCAACCTCTTCATCGAACACCATGTCAATCAAATCACCAGAGCTGCCTTTTTCCACCTAAAAAACAACAGTTCGTCTCCGCCCATCACTGCCTCCCTGCTGCAACAACTCTGATCCATGCATCAACACATCCAGACAACAGTCTTTATGGTACATCATCCAAAGTCCTAAATAAACTCCGGTACATTCAGAGCTGTGCTGCTCGTCTGCTCACCCATTCCCGCTCCTGCGATCACATCACCTCTGTCCTCCAGACCCTCCACTGGCTCCTGAATTCAAAGTCCTCTTCCTCACTCACAAACCCCTCCATAACCAGGCCCCCTCCTACCTCACTGACCTGCTCCACCGCCACTCTCCTTTCCTCAGCCTCTGCTCTTCTGATGCCAACCTCCTGTCTCCACCACTCAGGACCAAGCACTGGACCTGGGGCGACAGAGCCTTCTCCAGAGCCGCCCCCTCCCTCTGGAATTCTCTCCCAAAACACATTCATGACTGCACCGACCTCTCCCAGTTTAAATCACTAATAAAAACTCACCCTTTCAAAACAGCTTGTAACCCTTTGAAACCTGGCGTGACATCACTTTTCTTGTGCTGCTTTCAGACGCCTTTTGTTGCCTTGTGCTGCCTTCTGTATTTAAACCTTTGAAACCTGAGCGAGTTGATGCAATTTATTTCAAAAACAATGGGAAAAAGGCAATAAGCAACATGATAAGAAATGTCCCACAACTTGCAAAAAATGGAATAGATTTTGAAAATTAAATTAAAAAACCAGGGAAAAAAAATAAAGCGTGTGAAAACTATATTTATTGTTATTATAATTATTTTAAAATTATGTTACAGAATTATTGTCATTTTTCAGCACTTTTTCCTTGTTTGCTTGTTTTTTAACATTTTTTTAAACAAATGTTTTTGTTTTTTCTCTTTTTAGTAATATCTTGCTATTTTTTCGGGTCAGAAGATGTGTCAGTTTGGGAACGACTGGGCTGTGTGAGTTTGTAAAAGAATGTTACTTTACTTCAATTCATCAAGACTTTTCTGTTTTTGGATTCTTTGTTCAGCATGGAGGCATGTGAGAAAAATGTTTTCCTCACAAATTCAACATACTACGGGGTGAGTAAGTGATACACAAATGATCATTTGGGGGGTGAAGTATTCCTTTAAGTAAAGTTTTTTTCATTGTACAGCACCATCATAATAACCAATTATATCCCAGTGTGTTGTCTGCCAGACTGATTCAAATGCACATAAATGCAGGAAACAGCATTTACACACACGCACATTTCATTGGACCCCCTCCACTTCTGAAACCAAACCTCCGCCCCTGAAACATTCCTCTGTACATACAATAAAGACATGAATCACTTTACCATCTTCTAATGATCTGTGCCAACATGTCAGTGGCCTAACGGAGACCAAGCGCCGGATGATCAGTGAGTATAAACACAGAGACCACAGACCTGCTGAGGCCCTGTTATATTTCAGGATTATGATGGTGACGTGTTGCCATGGTTTCAGGCTGTATCTTAGCCTACTTTGAGCTCTCTACTCTGCAGCCGAGTTAGTTATCTGTCCTGCCAGCTGTGAGCCTTTCAATTAATACACAGCCGCAAGTTACTTTTTCTTATTGTGTCAGGAGTTCAGTTTCCTGATTAGAGACACATTATGAAACAAAAAAATGTGACACGGCCGCCTCGCCTCCTCACAGCGCTCCGACGGTCACATCAAAAAATGACTCTCATTTTCTTGTATCTGTGGAGATTTGATCAGAACGAAAATCACAGAAGAGCAAATGCATCAACACAACAGCAAGCCTCAAAATTTAATATAACCATCAAGACACGAGCTGCCGTTCATGTTCAATCATCAAAATCCACAGAGAAGGTAGAAACACTGATTTACTAACAGCTGAGTCCAGCCAACATGTAACATGACTCAGTGTTTGTCTCTTCATTTGTTCTCAAGTTCCCATCAAAACGTGCGCACCCTGAGTCAGGTTCAGTCAGCTGACTGATGTATGGGACATGGGACGTTTAATATGCGTGACATTAAAGCTTAAACAGTAACTTCTGATTTTTCAACCTGGACCCTATTTTCCCTGTTTTTGTGTCTAAGTGTCTAAGCCTCGTTCTGTGGACGATAAACGAGGTGCAGACTTTCATCTGTGTCACCAGTGACAACAACCACGCCCACATTAAGAGTACTGTCTGTGGTAGAAACACTAGGGTCCAGGTACCATGTCTGAAGAGCTACTGTTGGTTCCAAAGGTACCATACTGAAAGTGTTTGGTGTAAACAGGGCATAAGATCCATTTTATTTGACCAAAAACAGTCCTGAAATCACCATCGCCAACCTCACCAGACTTGTTAACAGAGTCAACAGAAACAAAGTTAAACTCACAAAAACCACCCTGGCTCATCCTTCCAGTGTTCCAACAAACATCAACTCTGGTTTGGTTGAAATAAACTTTGAATTCACCCAGTGAGATGTGAAGATATCCTGGTTCTATACACGCTGAAATTACTGTGTATTTAAATGGAGTCTGGTGAGGTTGGCGTCCTGGTGTTTAAGCAGCTGTGATGACACCACAGGCAGTGATCTCACATTAACATGCAGCCTTCAGGCCTTCAGCCTACCTGTGTGATGCAGGCGCCAGTAAAAGCCACGATCACGGCCACCACGTTGACGGTCAGCTGGAACTGCAGGAACTTTGAGATGCTGTCGTAGACGTTTCTTCCCCACATGACGGCCTTGACGATGCTGGTGAAGTTGTCGTCAGTCAGGATGATGTCAGACGCCTCCTTTGCCACATCTGTGCCGGCGATTCCCTGACGAGAAGGAGCAGATCCTGGGTTAGGATTTTAATGGGTCACGAGCTAAAAAGGCACATTTTAATGAGTTTATGATTATTTTTCTTGGAGCTTTAACGTGACTGTTTCCTGTGTCATCTGCAGGACACGACTGCTGGTCTCAGCAGAATTGTTCTTCTGTATCTGCAAAGCTGTTTTACAGGAATAATGGAGAGGAGAGGGGAAAACCAGCTGCTCAGTTTCAGAGTGGATACAGTTAAAATTTACTGTTAAAAAAATGCTGGAGGTTCTTTTTTGGAGAGAACAATAAGACCAACCCGGCCAGTGGCCTCTGGTTCAAAGGACAATGCAGCTTAAATGTACAAAGCTTTGAGTGACAATATTTTAAACCCAATTATCTAGCACAGTGGTAAAATTAAAACAGGAGAACGAGTGTCGTGTTAGCAGAAGCTGTGATGCGAGTCGCTGTGTCTCTCTGCAGAGGCAGACTCTCCCAGACAGACGGAGGTGGATCGCTCTCTGTTTTCCAGCTGAACAGGTGATAATTGAACTGGGACACATGGGTGCAAACTGAAAATATTCCAAATGGGACACATTAGGACTGAAAGGTCACTGGTTTAAATCCCCAGACTGCCCCTGTGATGTGTTCAGGAACAGTAACTGTTGTCAGATTGTTGTTTGACAGCAGAGCAGCTGCTCAGCAGCCTGCAGGAGACTCTGGTGTTCAGATGACTTTCCTCAGTAAACAAAGGTCACAACAACACACAGAGGAGGCAGCTGATGTAACTCGGCTCATCCACAGGCCCTGCGCTGTGCTTTTAGTTTATCAGTGTCGGCTATAATATCAGCTGATCGGCTGAGTTCAGTGTAACTCTTTGTGCTCTGGTGTCGGCTGGGAGAAACGACACACTGTGAATGTTTTCTGATCAGCAGCAGGTAAAACACTCATTCATCATAAACACTCTGACGGGGAGCAGAGCCGCTTCAATCAGTGCCTTTGTCTGTATTTCAGAAGTGTTTCTCAGGGGAACCAAGTGCTGCTGCTGCTAGTTCACAACTGCATTTAACCCTTTGATTCACCAGAGCTCACAAACTCCCCAGTTACAGGCTTAATCACAGGCACTACATGTCTGGGACAGGCATGTCATATTATTTTTCCAGACAATACTGGGCTCTTATTAAAGGCAGAATTTGGCTGTTAAGTGCTTTAAAGAGCTGTACTAAATATTTCAAAGCTTTAAGGCTTCATTCATAATGTTGACATTTGAATTCCACATCAACACTCGAGAGCTGCACTGTGTTTTTTTTTTTTTTGCAAGTCTAGTTATTCTGTTTAAGCCCAGTTTTTCTGCTCAGTTGCAGACAAAGATTAGGCTACACTTATATTATTCATATTATACTACTTGTAGGATTAAATTCCAGTGGTGGCTGTGTAGGATTGTTTCCAATTCATGTGATCCAAACATTTCCAATAACTTGTTGAGTCCAAATGTCAGAATTCATTGAAAAAAAATAGATGTAATAATTTCCAAAACTCACAGCATATTTTTATCTGACAAAATATTCTGCTTCAATCCATATGTGTTAGCCTTAAGCCTTTCAAAAATATAGTTTCCACTCTGGTAAAAAAAAAAAAGCTGTTCTCTCTCCTGCTTGCTGCACACACAGAGAGACATGCACCTGTATTAACACGACGCTCTAGCACAGGGGTGTCAAACATACGGCCCGTGGGCCAGATCCGGCCCACTAAAGGGTCCAATCTGGCCCACTAGATGACTGGACTAAGAGGTGCCAGGTTTCAGGAGCAAGTTAAACAATGCATCACCTACGTCATTTAAAATTCTGCGTCCAAAGTTTTTCCACCCTGACCAGGATACAGTTCTCTGATTTATCTGTGCATACTTACTGTGACCATGTTTTAAGATACTGAACATTGTGCAAAATATTGTCAGTCAGCAGCCTCAGTTCAAAATCAGGAAATGTGTGGATAAGTGCACGTGTAACGACAGTGAGAAGTAGACTGACTGAATGTGGAAAAACTGAGACATACGGTTGAAAGACTTTTTCTTCTCAAGACATCTCAGGCTGTTCATCTGCTTTGTAAAAGGATGAACTTCTACAGAATGTACTTGTGATTGCTTACACAGAGAAAAAGGGAAAATATCGGAGCTGATGGTGTAACAGTTTCATTGGGCCGGCCCATCTGAGATCAAATTGGACTGTATGTGGCCCATGAACTAAAATGAGTTTGACACCTCTGATCTAGCAGCGCTCTAACTGCACCAAACATCACATTTACTCATTAAAAGAGTTGATTTAATAACAAATTTTAAAAAAAATATTTAAATTTAAATCTGATCAACAAATATAATGACAGACATTCATTCTGAAATCTCAACAGAGGCTTAGACTGTAAAAAAAAGTCGGCGCTTGGTCCGGCCCTGCTGCTTTACATGTTCTAGGGCAGATCTATTGTGCAGAAATGAATAGAAACTAGCAGATGCTTGAAAGTGGAAGAAAAAATACATCTAAAAGTCTTTAACATAAGAGCATGGCCTGCAAAATTGTTAGTGGTGATGTTAAGTGGATGAAAATTAGATTAAATATGATAAAACTCATTGTTGAGAACTTAATAAGAGCCCAAGCGAACATGCTTCTTTGTCACCTGGCAACCAGTTTTAACTTTTGTAGCAAATATGGAAGCTGAAAAATTGTAATGAAACACACATACATCCCTACTTCTGTCATGCAAGTCAATGAGTTTATCATCATTTTCCTTATTTTATAGAAACTCAAAATTTTTATATGCATATTTTTGTTTTGTTTTTATCCATCTATTCCCTCTTTTTTGTCTGTTAGATTCCCTTTGACTGATCTGCTTTCTCTTTTTGTTCCTGGGTGGATGTGGTTGTCATTTTGTCCCTCCTGGGTCTGTGTTTGTTTGTTAATACTCTGTACATCTTTATTGAATTACTGATAAAAATACCTTGTTTAAAAACAAAACTAACTCACTGTTGCAGTCCTTTAAAGGACTGAGATCAGGGATCAGGTTTGTTTGCTAATTTATGATTAACTTTCTGTGACCAGGATGTCATACTGATATTATTGACTGTAGGTAGACATAAAATAAAAATATAAAGAGAGAACCAGTCTCCCTGGTGTCCCTCTGTGTGTGTTGGTGTTTGGAGAATAAAATCAGTAACATGGCAGCAGAGTGGGACCCCACTGATGAGCATCCAGACTCAACATTTATTGATTTATTTTTCCATTTCACAGCTATCTTAATGAATCCATGGCATTAAGCTCTGGAGGTATTGTGGATGATGTTCAGAGAAAATTCCCTTTTTTTTATTGACTGCATCAAAAATGTAATTAACTGTTTTTTTGGTAATGATGTAGAGCAGACTGGAGCAGCAGGTGAGTGAAGCACTGAAGAGTTGTGACTAAAAAAGGTGAAAATATGAAGAAGTGGTTACCATGGCAAAGCCAACATCAGCTTTCTTGAGGGCGGGGCCGTCGTTGGTACCGTCTCCTGTCACTGCCACCACCTGTCGGGTCTCACCCACCGTGCTGTCAATGATTCCTGATCAACAACAGAAACAATTCTTCATTTCAGTGAGAGTGTGAACGTTACAGAAAAGGAACAAATTAATTTTAAAACACAAACAGGTCACGACTATTTACTGTAGTTCAGTTAGAGTTTAACCAGTAAGAGATTTGGCTTAAAGGGCCCGTTCACCCCAAAATCAGAAATACATAGTCTTCCTCTCACCTCTTTCCTACTTATGAGTCTACATTGTTTTAGTACTAGTGACCGAGTGTCGGCGATATCGGCTGTAGAGATGTCTGCCTTGTTTCCAATATAATAAAACTAGATGGCACTCAGCTTGTGGTGCTCAAAGTGCCACAAAAATACATTGAAAAAACTCAACATCAATGTCTCTTTCCAGAAATCATGACCTGGTTACTGAAGATTATACACAGACCTTGTTGTGAGCAGTTTCATGTAGGAACTATTTTCTGTCTACTGAACTAAACCTGCCAACAGTATCACCACGCAGAAGGAAGTGTGTATCTACTGCTAGCTCACCACTGAGCCAGTTAACATTACAGCTCAGCTGAGGAGGAGATTAACGTTCACATTTCGCACTGTCACAAGCACAAGCCTTTCAATCTGGAGCCATATATTTAGAATAATATATATTTTTTTTGATTTTGTGTTGAACTGCCCCTTTAAAACCACAGTATCTCACCTTGTACACAAGGACAAATAAACATGTAAACAGCACTGAAACATGTTGAACAGTCCACATCATATTAAAGTGAACAAACCTTTGACCAGAGTGTGTTTGTCTGTCGGAGAGGAACGAGCCAGAACGCGCAGTTTGGGCCAAACTTTGTCCAGACGCTCTTGTTCCACCTAGAAACGTAAAACAAGTAAAATAGTTGCATTAGTGGTTAAAAAAAGGAAACATCATACACAAGAAACACGATACAAACAAATGTTCTCTTCTTTTTGTGTGTTTCCATGATTTGTTCTTATCTTGTTAGTACCCACTGATTTCTGGGAGTCACCAGTGTTTGCTCCTCTCTTAGGTGTGAGATAACTTTACGAGTGGTCAAGACCTCTTGCCAAGATAAGAGGAAAACATTTTGTTTTCACTGTCCACAAACTGTTGCCCAGTGCAAGGAAAACTAAGTTTTAGATTTGAGGAGCATTTAAAAAATAAATGAATATCATATAATAGAATTTAGATGATTATGTTTTAGAGTAATGGTAATGATTGGAGTGTTCAATTTCAGAGCTAAAGAAATACCACTATACCACGTCCATTGATCCCAATTACTGTAGTTTCTGTTAATATGCGTCTCTCTGCAGAGCAGAGCTGGAATGTGATAAAGTATAGTTACTCGATTACTGTGCTCAAGTACAAATTTGAAGTACTTTTACTTTACTTGAGTATTTTAATCTCATTCCACTTCCGCTTCAATTAATTGATTACTAACTAGTTACTTTACAAACAAACATTTTTAAGCATGAACCAAATGAAATATAAAAGCGAGGCCTTAACAACATGTTCCCAGCTTTTCATAAGACGACTTGCTACTTTACTGTAACTATTTAGTTTTATTAAAGTTATTAAAACTACTCTGCATGAGTACTTTTATTTTTAATACGTTAATACATTTCCATGATTTTACTTACATTCTTTTACTTAAGTCACATTTTTAATGCAGGTCTTTTACTAGAAACAAAGTATTTTTACAGTTTGTTGTTAGTACTTTTACTTAAGTAAAGGATCTGAAAACGTCCTCCATCACCGCTGCTGACACGGCAAATGCTTTGTCACTGTTGCTTTTTGGGGCTTTTCTTGTAACACCAGTACTGACACTGAAAAATGACATTTACTTTAAGTCTATTGAACAGTATGTCGATTTTACTTCTGCTGAAGTTCTTTATCTTACAGCCTTTTCTTTGGTGACATCTCTCCAATTCTTGGGCGTGTGCCAGAGTCTTTGCACAGAGCCCAACACCTGTCCTTATAAGATTTAGAGGGTGTTACCGATGCCAATAGATGACTTATAGTCAAGTGGGTTTCATTCAGCAAACCTGGGATAGAACAGATTTGAACATTTGGTGCATCTGGAGTTGACTTCACTCATATAAAATTAAGAAAAAATATCAAAAAAATTTAAGAGAAAGTTGCTGCATGAGGCCCATCATGTTCCAAATTACAATCCCTGCCTGTGTAATTAAAGTATGAGAGAATAAAAACCTCCTGTCATCCACCTCTAAGTATTAATTTCCAGTATAATGGAGAAACTTTTATTTTTTGGCACAAAACAATAATTAATTTACAGTGGAGGAAAAGTCGTCTGGGCTTTATTTCACACACTGATGACTCTCAGCAACCAGCCACTGGTCAAACCAGGATTAAAACACCATAAAATACTGGACTCATGTTGGACAGGAAGTGAAAAAAAGAACTAGAGCTAGACCGAGTATATATTGCACGGTGAGTAACAAAAGCTGCAGTAAACATCAGTAAAACATTTCTGCCCTGGTCTCACCTCTCCCTGGTCGTTTCTGATCTGCTGGTTGAACTCTTTGCCCTCCAGACACAGGAAGTCCTCCCCGGGCAGCAGGATGCCACACTTGGTTGCGATGGCGCGGGCGGTGTTGATGTTGTCTCCGGTGACCATGCGTACAGTGATGCCTGCACGCTGGCACTTGGAAATAGCCTCAGGTACCTGGAAGAGTGTCAGGAAAATAGAAACATCATGAAACCTGAAAGATGAGCACAGATGTTCAGGAGAAACTCGCCAGCTTCTCGTCATGATTTATCCTTTGGTGTAAAGATAATTTAAAAGAAGCTCAATCAGCGTCAAACCAAGTGAGACTGTCTGATGTTGAGTCTTTGAGATGGATTAACTTTACTGAGGTGATGCATGATAAAACAGATTCAGAATCACATCTCCAGACGCCAACATGTGGGACTCATCCTGCAACAGCTGCAGCAGATTTTACCTGAGATCCCACTCACGCTGCCTTTATCCCCTCCTGACTGAGACCTCATTCATCTCAGATAATAGAGTGGGCAAAAAGAGATACAGACAGACATCTGCGAGGACTCCATGGTGACATAATGGTCAGTGGACAATCAGAAAGCTGTTGGCTGCTTCGTCTGCTCAACGGGTGGCTCGACTGGCATTTGACCAAGAGACCAACAGGAGTTCTGTGTTGCTGACAAATACAAACACACATCACATCTTTGATTCACACAGAGGGGAGCCTGGACCGAGTGAAGGAGCGAAGAGGGTTGGACTGTCAGTATGATAAATGTTTTCCTGTGAGTGAGATGGCTGGAGAAGCTAAGAACACACTTAAGCTCAGTCGAGGACCCACTGTTTCAAACATTATCATGAAATTTGATGGTAACTCATGGTTATCACTGTAGATTAAACATTTGCTGTACAGGAAAGAAGCTGCCAGGCGTAGCAACGGTAACTACGGGGGGTGCGGCTTCAGAACGGGTCATTTGACCCACATGAGACACACCAGGTGCACCATACTGACAGAGGGAGCAGTCGAGGCTGATTTGGGCTGCTGTACTGTGTGTCATTGCTGGACATTGTTCAGCAGTGTATCCCGGCGTGATGGTGATCAGGGGTGGTGTAGTGAGACTGATTACCCAAAAAAAAAGCCTGGAATGAAAAGTTTGGTTTTATTCCCAATAATTAGTGTCATGACAAAATTAAAATTGGCTGAATCATCCAGGTGAAAGACTGAACTTTGTATAAGAAAATAATGATGGAAGCTCTCTGAGGCTCTTCTCTCCCCTTTAAAGGCACAAAATGGTTTAGTCTGCCCCTGCACTAGGATCCATCTCCAAACACACATAGAGCCAAGTGAGTGAGTGTTTCAGCTGCTGGAGCAACAACTACACTGTTACATTTTTTCCCATGAAAGGGAAATCAGGGTTCTTGAAAGCCCCGTTTCCACTGAGTAGTACGGTTCAGTTCAGTTCAGTACCCATTTTTTCTGTTTCCACTGTGAAAAGTTGTGGATGGTACCAATTGAACCGTTCTGTACCGTCCCCATTTTTGGTCCCCCCTCTGTTGGGGTACCTAGCACACAGATCTGGTACTAAAAGGTGGAGCTGTGAACACTGCAGTCTGTTGATTGGTCAATGGAGGACCGTCACTCTGCTCAGGGCTGAGTTGTGGCTGGTTTTGAGGCTCATGTAACCACTGTTCATACTGTGGAGAGTTTATTAGTAAACTATAAAATGAAAGGATGTTTTGCTGCCTCTCACAGCAGCTGGAGTTGGAGAAAAAATAACTTAATTCACTGGGTCAACTGCCGGTGACTTTTAAGGTGGAACATTAACTTGTAATGTTACTCAATGAATGAGTTGATGACCTGAATCAATAAACACACCTTAAATTTCACCGTGACAACTTTGACCATTACTTTAGTTCTGATATAATATACACTTTTAGTAATGATTGGATCTTGTTGTTCCTGTTGGCTACGTCAACACTAAACCCCTGAGCTTGCCTGAGAAGGACTAAATGTACAAACCTGCTATTTTTAAATATCCCATGGAGAGAGACTCTCACTGCAGCCTGTTTTATTTTGTTCTGAAAATGTCGGCGTGCAACCCTGTAAACAAGGTGCAGACTGATGAAGGTGGAAATACGGTGAGTGCTGGACGGAGCAGTGAGTGACAACAACCCCGCCCACATAAAGGAGCACTGTTTGCATTGGAAATGCTATGCAGACCTAGGGTCTAGGTACCATGACTGAAGGGTTACTTTTGGTTTCAAAGGCACCGTACCAAAATTGTTTGGTGGAGACGTGGCTTTAGAATAACAATCTGAGCCCGTTAGTGACAGAAACAAGCACTAGTGGTCGTACGTTGTGCACAAATGCCCCAAGTGGTTACACTGCAGCCTGTTTTGCTGCTCAAAGCTGGACCAATTTCAAAAACTGGTGTTCCCATTTCTTATTTGGGAAACGTGGGAAAATAAAATCCAGGTTGAAAAATACTAAAGTTACCCTTTAATTGCTAAACAAGGACTCTGCTCTTTGATAATGGAAGACGTCCCTTAAACAGTTAAAGTATTTGTGCAGTTAGAGTGCAGACTGAAGCCGTCAGGTCACAGCTACGTACATGCTTCATGTTTTAGAATATGAATATGAATTATAAGCCTAAAAGCTAAAACACTGTGAGGAGATTTTGTGTCCATCACATCACAGGTCATGTAGAGATAAACTGAATCCTGCTGCTCTCCAGTTATTTCCATCCTGTCTGTGATCTTTGTGCTCTGACATTAAAGCAGCAGGCAGCAACACTGACGCCGTCTGAGCTTCATTACAGGCTTCATTTAACACTTCAGAGCACCTGCACACCTGACCACGACTCACTTCAGAGCTCCTGTTTGGGAAATTATGTTCGTTTATCTCAGCTCTGTCATGGACTATTGAATGTTTTCATCCTAACATTTTCCCTCATAACACAAACACTTTAACATAATTATGAGCAGCCTGTCAGAGCGGTTCAGTTACACTCTTCAGCTCCATGTTCTCTCTGTTCTCTTATGTTCTTTCAGGAATAAAATGAGCGTCAGTGACTCTGCTTCATGCCTACAGAGCATGCAGGACATCCCAAATTCATTTATGTGTCAGTGCAAACAGCTGCAGACTACAAGCACTGATCATCTGCACAGGCCTTAAATATACTGCAGATGGCAGATGACTCAGGGTTTGAAATACACTGTGGCTTTCAGAGGAGCCTTGTGTTTCAGGCTTGGGGGGGTGTGAGAGTACCATACACATGCACCCTCATACATGAATACACATAAAAAATATGCTATCAATACATTATAATTCATAAAGAGAATATTTAGCCTGAGAAAACAAACACAAAGCTATTCACTGTTCCTGCTTTTTTTAATGGCTCTCCTTTGAAAAACAATAAAAACGCCACTGCACAGAGGACAGGTGATAGTTTGCTTTACTCTAACAGACCAGACTGATTTCTCTAAGCTCCCTTGCCTTTCTCCTTGTCCCACATCGGACCCAATTCATAGTCCTCCTCCTGACAAAGCTCTGCATGTCCAGACCCCCTCCTACCTCACCGACTGACCTCTACTGTCACTCTCCTTCGTGCAGGCTCTGCTCCCCTGATGCCAACCTCCTGTCTCCATCACTCGGGACCAAGCACGAGACTTGGGGGGACAGAGCCTTCTCCATCCCTGCCCCCTCCCTCTGAAACTCTCCCCAGTAACATTCAGGACTGCACCGACCTCTCCCAGTTTAAATCACTCCTCAAAACTCACCTTTTCACCCTCATGCTGAGGACACTCAAGTATCAATGAGTCGTAGCCTACCGAATGACAGATCAGTTTTGATACTCAGGCGTACCAATAAAAGGCACCAGCTCTGACGTCCAGTTTGACTCAAATTAAGTCTGGCCGCTTAGACTTCTGCAAGTTCAAACCAACTTACTCCTACAATAACACCCTACTTTCCAGACTAAAACATAACAGGAAGAGTTTTCCGTACCTCAGGTCTGACGGGGTCCTCAATGCCGACCACAACGATGCAGGTGAGGTCGTTCAGGATTTCGTTCTCGCTGTCCCAGTTTGGCTCTCCAGCTTCAGCGGGGAAGTCCCTGTAAGCCACACAGATGGTCCTCAGCCCGTCGCACGCCATTGGCTCAATCACCTTGCGCACCATCTCGTCACGGTCCTTTGGCTTGAAGATGCGAGGCTGACCCTGGGCGTCCAAGATACGAGAGCATCTGGGAGAGGACGGAGAGACAGAGGGAGATCATTAGAAATTATATCTATTCACCGTTCTCAGACATATTCAGTTTTATGTGATCTTGTCTTACTTCCTCAGGACGATCTCCGACGCTCCTTTGCTGTACATGCGGAAACCTCCATCAGCATTCTTCAGCACCGTGCTCATGGACTTGCGGGAGGAGTTGAAGGTGTAAACCTTGTAGAGCTTCTCTTCGGGGATCTCCTCTCTGATTGGCTGGTAGTCCCTCTTCAGGTCCAGCACCAGGCCCAGCAGAGCGCACTCGGTCTTGTTGCCCACATGGCGGGGCAGGCCGCCCTCTTTCTCTGGAGGCTGATGAGGGACAAAAGGTTTGGGTGTGATGTGATGTCAAGAGTTTAAAATGAGTTTTGTGTCATTACAGGCGAGAAGGAGCACGAGGACCTCCTCTGCATGTGTTTGATTTTAATGAATGTCGGTTCCCTTCACACAATAAGTAATGAATCAGAAGAGAACAGAAGCTAACCTGCAGTTAGACTGTGGCAGCTGGTGCTTCAATTATCTACAATATCCAAATTCACAGAGCTCAGAGGCCAACCAGTCTCCGTTCTTTGGGTTCTTTTTTAGACTGTTGCTTTTACTGATGAATAAATTGTGCAGAGAACAGATTATATCAGCTGTAGCTATTTCACATTAATGGGCTGTTCACTGAAACTCTCTCTTGAACAGCAATTGTAGCCGAGGAACTAATCAGCTGACAAGTTGCTGATTTAAGTGCAGCTAAAGTGCAAAATAAATGGTGACTGTAAAATAAAGGACTGGGGGAAATCTAAAAGGGATCAATTTAAAAAATGTGTTTGCATGCTGAGTTATGAAAAAAAAAAATCCTTTTGTAATTGTCTTATGAGCTGCATCTGTCACCACCTCTGAGAGAAGAGGCTGGGAATAATTCACCCCCAAAATAACCACTTGAATATCAATTGACCCTTCGCTACGTCTCACCCCTGGATGCAGACTGACCTACCATAACATAGCATCAGGGTCCGACAACAACACAGCTGTGCTCCATTGACTCTAATGCAGTGGTTTCAGATTTCCTTCATTTTCAGGCTGGTTTTGTGGATTTGGAGCTAAATGTTGTGCCTGGGGCACGTCGTGTATTAATGATACTCGTTACCTGGAGAGGTTAAAAAAAGATATATGTTTCTTCCCTGTTCCAAAACCAAAATCAAACCCTGAAAAGTGTAGGGTTAGCTAGCTAGCTACTGAAGATATAGCCTACTGAATGTATACACATGCTGCTTTTGCTTTGTAATGATTATAACAGTGAAACAAAGACGACCCTGCTGTACAGGAACCAGTGAAGGGAAGCAGGGAAACTCTGCTGATATTGAACCAGCTGTGTGTCATCGCATTGCAGGGGTCTGGGTTTTGGTAGCAGCATGGGGGCGAAGCCAAACACCGTTCATCTGCACACACTGCGATGCCACACAGCTGGTTCAATATCAGCACAGTTTCCCTTTATATTCATTGTCTTCTGTGTGGATCAGCAGTGATGTGGTGGTTCACTTTTACACTGTGATCTGTAGCCTATAGTTGGGCTTTAGCTTCTAACTATCTTTGTCTTTTTAACCTGTTGTTGCTGCTGAGTCAGTTTGACATCCTGGATATATCCTTCAAACACAGACTGTAGACCCCTCTGTCTGCTTCTCTCTGGAATCACTGTTTCATTTTTCCAAAAATAAGATCATGTTTCTTCAGGGAGTGCAGTTAGTTACAGTGTGGGCTCCATGCTTACTCTGACAGCTTGACGGACCATCACAAAGGGCGGGGCTTAGCAAAAGGTCAATTACTTACCCTGTGAGACCTTACATTTATAAAAAATCTTTGTTTTTCCTTGCATGCCTCCACGCTGAACGAAGAATCCAAAAAACAGAGCCAAGTCTTGATGAATTGAAGTTAAAGGATGTCCCCATTTAACACTAGCAATATAATCAAAGTCTCATTTATCCAGTCGTATGATTGGTACATCCAAAACATGCATTTTCACTGAAACCTTACCTTACCACGTGAACAGTCTCATGCATTAAGGAGTAGCACAATTGGGCAAGCGTGTAGCTTTGAGCTCTTGCATTTAAGTCCCGCCTCCAAGCTCCTTGATTGGGCAGGAAGTGATAGACAAGAGCAGAATTCCTGTTTACTGAGCATATGACTGAATAAATGAGACCTGGATTTTATTACAAGACTTGTGTGAATGTTTGTAAATGGGTGCTTTGATATAGTTTTGCTGTTGTTAAATGTGGTCCCCATTAACTTAAACTGATCAAGGATTTTCCCCATTTTTGGTTTCTTCATTCACTGTAGAGGCATGCAAGAAAAGTAAAGTTTTCTTCACAATTTTAACATAACACATCCTTAATATTTGACATACAGATGATCATTTTGTGGGTGAAGTATTCCTTTAAAACATCCAGGAATTATTCCAGTGTCTTAACAAGTGAGGACTGGCTTTGACATTTTAAACAGAGGACATTTTGCTCGGACCTCACTTCGTCCATTAAACTGTTTTAGACTGGGTTTTATGATCAAGTTTAAGATGAAGTTTAGGCTGATTTTAGTGTTGTAGTTTGACGTGGCTGTGACAGTGAAGGTCTCACCAGGATCTTGGTTGTGTACGCTGAGTTGATGGAGATGCTGTTGACCATAACTTCCAGAGTCTCTGGTTTGATGACATCAGGTTCGGGGACTGTTTTGTAGTGTGTGTCGCCGATGTACGCCTGCACCACCGTCATGCGGTTCATAGTCAGCGTGCCTGTCTTGTCTGAGCAGATGGCCGTGGCGTTGCCCATGGTCTCACAGGCGTCCAGGTGACGCACCAGGTTGTTGTCCTTCATCATTTTCTAAAATATGGAGAGTGAGATTGGAGGCTTAGGTCTGTGTTTAAACATAGTTTGGAAAACTACACGACTTCCTCTACACTCAACACTCAATTACATGCTTCCCGCCCCACTTACCTTGACAGAATAGGCCAGAGAGATGGTGACAGCAAGCGGCAGCCCCTCAGGAACAGCCACCACCAGCACCGTCACACCAATAATGAAGAACTTGACAAAGTACTGGATGTAGATAGGGGTGCACTCGGCCACCCAGGCCCGGCCCTGGATCCCGAAGGTGTCGATCACGAAGTAGAGGATGAGGATGATGACAGTCACAGCCGACATGATCAGACCTGGTTGGAACAGCAGAGTAGAGGTTAAACACAAGCACAGGATGCATTCATGTCAAGTCAGTTTTAAATGTAGAGGCCACTGGTTTCCACAGTGTGAAAAATGATTTACATACTGTAGGTGACCCATCACAGTGATTAATTTGTGTTTTTTTGTGGTAGTTTTTGTTGCATTTACACCTTTAAAATGTCTCGGGGTGCATTCAGGGACAATTTGATGTCTAAAAACACTTAGTAAATTCAGCAGAGATGTGATTTTGTTTGTTTTGGGCATTAAGAAAGTTTGCGGATCAGCGTCCCTGTAGCAAAGCGTTCTAAGAGCCTGTTTACACCTGGTATTAAAATACATCTTAGGTGATCTGATCACAAGTGGACAGCATAAATGCAGATCAAATCCTCCCGGATGTTGCCGACAAGGACGACGTCATCAGTGCAGAACATGGTGGTTGTTTTGGTGACAGTGTGCTAACGCTCTATACTCTGCCCATTATTTGACAAGTTAGTCGAAGTGTTGCGTGACAGTCCAACGTTTTGCCCTATGACAGGAGACGTGCTGAATTTTGCTGACAGCACTATTTCCAGCTGTACTGACACAACAGCTAACGTGACTAGCGAGCATGCTAGTGAACAGCCACTAAGACTGTGGACGTAATAACTGTACGTGGTGCCCTTAGATCCTCTAGCTTAAGGGATGTAGGGAGTAAAAAAATCTAAACACAAGTAGTCAGCTGGAGATGCATGATAGACAAAGGTGTGAACGGTGATGTTTTTCTGCTGTCCACTTGTGTTTGAATTGCTGCAACACACATTAATATCAGGTATAAACAGGCTCTAAAACACATGCCATGTAATCACAGTGTCTTTGGTTTGATTTCAGACTTTGTTGCATTTTATTTCCTTTGCTCGCTCTCTCCATCTTTTCTTTTAGTCTCAACTACCAATGATCAAATAAGAGGAAAAAAAAGAACAAAAAAGTTGCAAAAAGTTGCAGACTTTCATGTTCATGAATGCATTGATTCTTAATGTTTGTATTGACTGATGAATGAACGCAACATTCAAATATATCAGGCTTTTAAATCACACAAAAATCACAGAGGAATTCTGGTTAAACCAAAGCCAAAAAAAGTATTATTGGCTTATATTTTAGCTAGGCGGTGAGGTCTGGATGCAAAACAAAGATAAAAAATATTAACAGGAAACCTTGGCACTTAACAAGACAATACAAAAATTTGCCTGTAATATTTGGCCAATAAATATTTGCCTGTAAGTCAGATAACACGCTGAGTGTAACATCATAAACAGGTGAAACAGAGAAGTCTGCTGCTTGTGTTTTTCGGTTCACCTCTCCTGTCAGTCACCTCCTGTCAAAGTGTTTTGGCCCAAATTCTATTTCTGTAGTATATAACTGAAGCTGGTCGTGACTGCTGCCCCACCCCTCCACCCTCCACCCTCCACCCTGTCCCGAAAGCCCCTCAGTGTATTAAGGTCAATTGAAATGACACAGAGAGTACCTTCAATTCTGGGATGAATCATGTTCCTAATAAAACATCCATCCAATAAAACTGAGTGCATTCTGACCCTCAGCCTCTCAGCCTTTTCACTGCCTGATCGCCCTGTGCGCTATTAAAGGAACAGTCCCACATTTTGGGAAATCCTCTTGTTCTTCATCTTCTCCAGAGTCAGATGAGAAGATGGTTATCAGATCCAGGACATGTTAGCCTAGCCTAACAAAAAAGACTGGAAGCAGGGAAACTGATATCTAGCTCCATCAAAAGACTCTAAAGGTGTTTGATTGACATGTTGTCACATTAACTAACAAGCTAACACAGTTAACAGTTTGCAAGCACATTTAGAAGTAGAAATATTTTCTTAAACAAATAATCAGGCTAAATGTTACACCTAAAGGATGAAGCGAACAGAAGCTCAGTATAAAAGCAGATTAATTAAAGTGTGACGTGACTCTGCAGGATCAGGTTTCCCCCAACAACACCAAACACACTTTCCAGTAATCATTCATCTTTTTTACGAGGCTTTGTTATTGTAAATCTTTAAGAACTGTGTCTCTGAATTGTGGTCGGAAACTCCCTGGTATTCAGCAAATTTAGCCTTGTGGCTGTAACGAACTGTACGTACAGCCAGCACAGAGACTCCATCAGACATGGTCAAATGTTTAATTCTCCTCTGTGGCAACAAACAAAACACATCAACCTGAGATAAATGTGCTGCATTCAGGGTCATTGTCCCATGTGTCCCCTAATCCTCCACATACTTGCACAATACGTAGCTAAGAGATCACAACCACATGAACAGGCTGGTTCAGTCATTTATATCCTCCTCAGGATGAATCGTAATGACTTTGGTGACCTATTAACTTTTCATTTAGCACAGTGGTTCCCATTTGATGGGTCGCGGTCAAAAGGTGTTTTGCGAGTCCATTCTGAACGGACGAATGTGTCAGGTTTGTAAAAAAAAAAAAACACACTTTATTTTTAAGTACAGTGAACTTCCAGCACAGAACTTTTATTTTAAAGTGCTGTTTCCTGCTCTAGAGTGAGTGATTAACAGACAGCTAATTAACAGAGACAGCAAACTAGCTTGACGACATGGCCAAACACAAGTATGACGCTGAATATATTAAACTCTGTGGACCTTGAACTAATGACTAAGGAGAAGTCTGGCACCCATGGCTTTTTCCTCTAAATGGTGAAGGCATGACCCGCCCAACTCTCCTTCTGATTGGCTAGTCTCGTTGCCTTCATTGGTTGGGTTGGTTAGGTTTAGGCAAGAGGAGTGAGATTGGTTTGGGTTAGGCAGAGTGAAGCAGAGTAGGGCAGGTCGTGCCTTCACCATCCTAGGAAAAAATCCACGTCCTGGACACACAGATATGAAACTAATATGATATGTGTATGTGTGTGTGTGTGTGTGTGTGTGTGTGTGTGTGTGTGTGTGTGTGTATGTGTGTGTGTGTTCCTCACCAGCCTTCCCGATCTGTACAGCCAGTCTGGTCAGTTTGCCCTGCAGCACCGACTTCTCCTTTTTGGTCACGTTGACTTTCTTCACTGGTTTGGCCTCCTCTTTCTCCTCCTTCTCCTCCGACTCGGCGGCCTCCTCGCTCTTCAGCGGCTGGATCTCCAGGGCGATGCCGTCCTGGGTTTTGGCTGGGAGGGGGGAGGAGGGGGGGATAAGGTGGTGGTTGAGGGGTAAAAGGAAGAGGAGGAGGGAAGGTGGGACCGGGGTGGAGAGTAAAGAGAGATGAGGAGGAGGAGGTTTAGGAGAGGTCAGGAGAGGATTTGTGATGAAGAAGAGGTGAAGATGAATGAGGGGGAGGTAGAGGAGGGGGAGAGGGAGGTATGGGACAGAGTGATGAAAGATTGTGAAAGAGGCAGAGGGTTGTATTTTTTAGAGAATGAAGGTGGAGGAGAGGAAAGTTTTCAGCAGCAGAGGATGAGGGTAGACAGGACGGGTTGACAAAAGGTGAATGAATTAAATCAATAAATAATAACAAATCACAAAACAAAAACAAAAGAAGGAGGGAGCAGGGTTCAGGAGTGGTTTGGGGATGAAGGGTAGAGAGGCAGAGAAAACGTTACAGATTCAGTCGGAGGGGAAAGATGAAAACGACCGGACGAGTTTTTCTCAGAGATCAGAAAAGACCTCTGACTCTTTATCAACTTTAACATCTTTATTAACATGGTGACCCTTTGGCTGAATGCAGAGAGTAGCATTTCATCAATTTATGATCACAGAACATTCATGAAAAAGGTCCAGGTAGCTTTCAGAGAGACGAGTCGGGAGCAGCAGTTCATAATGAAGAGCAGCAGACAGAACAGAGAACAGCAGATACAACAGAGAGGATTTAACCGGGGGCCGTCAATCACACACACACTGTGTTTGTTTCACATCAGAGCTCTGAGTTTGGAACGAGGCTGAGTTATGAAGTCTGGTATGGCGTCTGGTTTCACGTCCTGCTCGCCGGCTTTGCTCCTCATTTGCATAAACAAACTGTGTATTTGCATTTCCCTTCGTCAGCTGGATCCTGTTTGGACTGTAGTACTGTAACGTGGAGCTTTTTGATCTGTTTGATCTCTGCTGAAGAGCTTACACTGAATCCAGCTGCACTCCCTCCATCCACTGCTGTTTGTCATATTTCCATACCAAAGAAATGTGAGCTGGTGATGAATGTAAACAGAACAGATCTACGCTGATCTGACACGCTGAGGTTTGATGTGCTGTTTGTCCTCCTGAACAACTGAGCTGACAACACTGACTGAGACTGGGAGGATTTATTAACAATAAATCCTGGACATGTTATGATCCATCAGCTAACTGTATTGTCTTATAATAAAGAGAGTCGCTGCTGGTAACAATGTCAACATCACTTCTGGAACCAACAATACCAACAGATCATGGACATAAAGCAGGTTTAGATTCCTGGATGACCAGTAAGAAGTTTCTAAATAACAAGAAGAAACTTCAGATGTTCACTGCAAAACTCTGCACAGGTTATCTCAAACATAACCAGGGAATTTTAATGAAATTCAAATAAAATTCAAAAGTGACGAGGCAGATTTCTGCTCCTATTATCCTGTTTTTATTAACTACTGAGGTGTTAAGTAATGAAGCCTGTTGGATCATCGACTGCTGAGATCAGATCTGTTCCTTTTTTTGTTTTCTGCTCGAAAAACTTTCACTGGAAGCAGCCAAAAGCAAAATAAGTCAATAATATTAATATCAAGGATTAAAATCTGGACTGCGTGGGAGTGGAAACCAACACAGTCCTCTTTTGTGCCGTTTCTTCAGTGAGTTTTCAGCAGGAAATTAAAATGTATTAATACTAATTGATTGATTGAACCTCATGCAAGAACAAGAGAAACACAAGAGAACTCGCTGCATTCAAGGATTTAGCCTGCCGTATGATTTGTGTATTGACGGGCTGCTTTTCTCCACAGGGGAGAAACACACAATAGTATACAGCCATAATAAAACATAATGCGAGGCACTGCTGGCGGGAGTATTACAGGGGTTTAGGTGCACTTAGGCCAGGGTGGCACAAAAAACAGTGCATGATAAATTAGTTGGGGGAGAAGGATTATTAAAATAAATGTGAAAAAAGCTTTTTGTACTGTAGATGTACTTTCTGAGTTAGTCAGTATATTTTTATTCCTTTCTTAATATGGTAAAGGTATACCATGCAGGACTTTCCTTAAAAAAACAATAGACCTGTAAAAAGTAATTCCTCCACTTCATCATTTATGACCCACTAGAAGTGTGGTGCAGTGTCTTTATCTGCAGACAGCCTGCCCTCTGCCTGTTTTATCTTATTTAGCTGCATTTAGGTCATTTTTGGGCATTAAACCTTGGCCAGTATGAGCACGCATATGAGGTTGAGGGTTTATAAAAAGGTACCGACCAGGTAGCAGCACACATCTAAGAGGAAGTTACACAATCACAGACACAGCACTTAATAAATGCAAATATAGCGAGGCATGAGGGCAGGCAGACAAAGCTCGCTTCAAAATGAGAATGAATCTGAGGCTGGCTTTCACTTTCACTAGTGAGCACTGAAGGAGAGGATGGACAGCGACGCAGAGTCGGCCTGTTTCCTGTTGGACAGGTAGATGCTGACGGTTAACTTAGTTAGCTTACAACAAATGTTACCTTCCCACAACAGGAGCCTGCAGTGTGCACAGGATAGATATATTAAGAGACCTGGATACAGCGTTTGAGGTGGGACCCAATTAATTCCTATAAAAGTTGCTCAGTGGTGCATAAAGCCAAAAAATCTCTTTTTCTGCAGTGTGAATTACAGAGAAGGCCATTAGAGACTTCCTGAGGCCAAGCCGGCTACTTCCAGTTTAGCAATAAGCTAACTTGAATGGGGATAAAATGATTTCATCTTGCAGCTTTTCCAGACTTTCCAAATGTTATTGGACTGAATGGATTAAAACCCGATAGTGGAACGAGTCTTTTAGCGGGGGTTGTGACGCTCAAAAAAATTTAGCCACCAATTTACAGACGTCTCTTTCCCAATGTAAGTCTATGGGAAATAGTCTTTTTGAGCCCAATGGCATCATGTGACGGACTCTGCACTATGGAAATTTACTTTAAAGCCCAGCTCACTTCCTGGGGTCTGGTATGTACAATTAGTTTAGGGAGGAGGGGCCAACTTTTAATGTTGTGATTACAAACAGAACCCAACAGTTCCTGCATAGTACACCTTTAGGGGGGAGTAGCCAAGATACTAATGTAGACTTGAAAAACTTCACTCAGTGGCCACTTATTTTACTTTGTTTTAAACTTTTGAATTCCTATTTATTTGTGTTGTATTATATTGGTTTATGTTTATTTTATATCTTGTCTCAATTCTTTTTATTCATTTTTGTCATATGTAAAGCTCTCTGAAACACCTTGTTGTAGAAAGATGCAGTACAAATAGATTTGCCTTGGTTTACCTACACAATCTAATGCAATCCAATACTGTTTAGATAATAAAACAGAACAATAGAATAATAAAGGTAGTGCTGTATTGGAGTGGATCATATTGAGAGGTGTTTTGTATTTTTTTGACTGTTCCATTCACATGACACTAACAGAATATTAGAAACACCTCTCAATACAACCATTACAACACCAACACCAACTATCACCTCAGTGCTAAAACACACAATTTAATTAACATCTCTGTGACACAAAGAATAGATTGGCATCATAAAAGTAGACTTAATGGAAGAGCAGTTGTGTTAGATTGCATTAGACTGTAAAGGTGTTGTGGCCGATGAGTGTGTGTCATTGTTTATAATGATGTAAAGCTTGATGTAATCTTAGAAAATTCATTATAAACTGATTTGCCTTTTAACGCATTACTCCCAGTTAGGAGAAGCAATCATTCTAGTGATTTCTGATTTTAAATAGACTGCACAATGGGTCGTAAAGTAATTTGGCCCAGACGCTGAATTTGTATTTTGTCTGCTCTTTTCTGACAGCAGTGAAATGTTTTTCTTTATACTCTTGGGTGATATTTTTGTAAATAAAACTTTTCTACAATTGCAACAGAGCAGGTTGTTTTAAAAAGAAATCTGGTTGCATCAATTAAGCCATTGACCAAATCTCACAAACGTACATGTCCTTATGTTCGGGTCACATTTATCAAGTTAAAATGAAGGATTTACAACAAGAGATGTTGGTACACTCATATGAACACTTGTACAAGCAAACCTGATGGCAGTATGTAGGACAGGCTGAGGATATGAATATGTTCTTGCACGGGGCTCAATGTCTCTAATGCTGAGCTCACATGGAATCAGACGACGTTAGACAGCAAGCCAGATATCATTTTAGTTGATGAGAGCAGGACGGTAAAATAACATTTTTACCATCCTGCCATTCCGCCGGACTGTTTGTTTGGTTCTCGTGCCGTCAAGAAAGTGTTGTCCGCCTGATTCCATGTAAAGCAGCATAAAAAATACGTCTGCTAAGATGACCAACATTTCCTCTCAGCTCAATGTTCATATTTTGTAGAAAACATCCACAGTGAGCTTTAGGAACTTCAAAGATTTGGGGATGCTGGATTAAAACCGTGTAGTTGTATGTTTTTGGACACTTTAATCCCAAAACGCCTTCACTGTCATCGTCACTGCCTCGCTCTGAGTTTCATCAGAAGTTCCCACACAGAATTTTGCTAAAAGGGAAGCCATTTCACGACAGCATGACCTCAACATGACACTTAGACACTCTGAACGTGGGAATGAGTCGGAGTCAAACCAGGAAGCTGTGGAGCTTTATGCACATGGTCCACTCTGAAGACAAGCCACAACATAGAACTAACTGACACAGCTTCACATGAACAGGACTGAGACCCACTGACCAACCACAGAACTGTAAACAGGCGCAGCACTGAACCATGGGAGAGCGCACGGCGGGCAGAGGGGGGAGGAGGGTGTCTGACAATCAAAAAGAAAGCAAGTCAACAAACAGAAGACGAACTCAAAGGATCACCCCAGAAAACGAAAAACGACAGCGATGCAGAACCACGACAGAGATAGACAGGAGGAGGTAGAGGAGGCTGCAGAGCTGTGGAGGCTGCAGGAGACTTCAGCAAGACAGAAAAATAACAGAGAAGAGGGAGAGAGTCAAACAGTGATTACAAGACAACATGAAGTCCTGAGCAACACCCTGCAAGGAGGCAACAGTGAGAGAAATGAGAGGAATCAAAGGCGAAAAGAAAAGAAACTGAGGATACACAAACAGAACAGACGACAGCCCACAGCCCACTAATACTGCAAGGGTGCAACTCCCACACACACTGACAGCCTCGCTTCAGCCAAAAATTATCACGGCACTGTGTGAATCAGTTGGTTTTCCTCAACAGTGTCAACAGAGAGTCACATTTATCAGAATATAATAAACGTGTGAAAATGTGTGGTGGGAAAACCGAACATTTTAAATCCTTCTCTAAGTTTTTGTTGTTGCTGTCGGCGAAACTCAACACCTCCTGCACAGATGTTTCACATTGAAAGCCTTCCAGCAGCTCAAAGGACGAATTCCCCCCTTTCCTGGTGGGCTTTTAATTTGAAACATCTGCAGGAAGTTTCATTTGTGCTAATTTAACAGTAATCGAAAAAACAACGAGGCAAAGCAGAGGTGACTGAGTGAATGAAAACAACACTGGTGTTAAAAAGAGAACCCGTCGTCTTGATACATTCAGTATAATGTACATTTCCACAGCAGGAATTCCATCAGCACAACACCAGACTCATTTCACCACTCTGCTGCTCCCACTTTCTCTTTTTAACACTAACACTATTTTTGTTCCCTCATTATTTCCAGTTGCTTCAGTTTGCTGTTTTTTTTAATCACCGTGGAGTTACTTCCTGCACAGATAAGAGCGAAACAACAGCTCAGAGAGCATAGTTTCCCCTCGAGCTGTGGCACCTCCAGGAATTTTTCATAGTGGTGGCAAGATTGGGCCACTGAAAATCGAGGTGGCACACCAGAACCAATATAAAGGCTAGTTTTAACTATGTCAATATATAGAGTTAAGGAATTGTACAATGATATATTTTGGTTTCTTATTTTACAATTAATATACACCGTGGTCTGGGTGAATACTCGATTCTGATTGGCTTCAGGGTCTCCATTAAAAACTGACAGTGGACACCTACTAAGTAGTTCTGTCTGTTCACTGTTCTAAATTAATGGGCTAGCTCCATCTTTCAATGCCTCATCCTCAGAACACCACAGGATGGAGACTGTTACACACCCTGCAATTACTACACTGCCCCTCTGAACTGGAGCAATCATCTCACATCCCACTTGCTATCAACTCGCCAGTTCAGGCTGCTGATGACTGAAGCATTACACACGATGAATCATTTGTTTGTGAAAATCTTGATATTGATTTGGGGGCAATGATACGGCTGGATAGCTAATCAGTCTTGTTGTAAGACATGCTGTCAAATTATGTTTACGGTTTGTCAACTGTATACCGTGTCATTAATTTGGAATCTTGCTAGCGTAACGTTAGCTTTCTGGCTAATAGCTGGGCCAAGGGGTTTTATGAGCTGGGCAGACTAGAAAAATCTTCCATTGCTAAGTTGTATCTAAAGTTTGGTCTATTTACTGGAGTAGTGAATAACATTTCCATCGCAAAAGAACCTTGTGGGGCGACAATGATTGTTCCAGGTATTAGGTGAAAAACTTTAGATTTTGACTGCAAAAAGCATAAAAATATAAATTAATATTCTTATGTCTTGTTTCTTTGGTAAGTGACCATAGTATAAGCAGTATAATGCCCTTCGAGGCATCCATTATAACTTTTTAATGGCCTTCGGACGGTTCACGCTTCTACGTTTGCCGCTAAAGAGTGACAATGCACACCTCGTCGGGCATTATCCCTTAATTATCTGATATGCCTCACTGGTCATAGCATAGCTGGCACAGTTAATACTTTACCTGGGTTACCTGGGCAATTGTATGAGGGGGCCAGAGCTCCACTGCCCTGGAGCTTAAATGCTTAGCCAATTCATTAACTAGCCCACCTACAGAGAATTAACTGGCAACTATTTTGATAACTGATTGTTTAAAGGCCCAGACACACCAAACCAACATCAAAAACTAGCAGCGACGAAAGCTTAATGTTGTGTCGCCTCATGTTGTCTGTGTCTTGGCCAAAAAGTTGCACATGAATACATCAAAAAGACTACAGCCGATGGCCAACCAGGAATAACTCTCCTTACCGGCAGTAGGGCGGTATTTTATCATTGTCATTCAAAAAGGAAAACTGGCAGACCATGTTAAGGCTAGTAAGCCAGTTAGCACATTAACAGTACAATCAAACGCTGAAAGAACAGAGCATATTTACTGTGCGCCAGCAAACAGTAACACAAACCATCAGGAAATGTTTCTGCTTAAGAGCTCAATGCCTAAAGAAAAAATAATCTTACCTTATGTCACAAGTTTGTTTTGGTCTCACTCCCTCTTGAGTTTAGCTCTTTGTTTACTTTCCTCACTTCTGCTTCTTTTCTCATGTGCTGAGCTGAACTGCCAATCAGAAGGATTTTATTTACCAATGGGCTCCGTCGTCTCTGATGCAGAATCAACATGCTGAATCGGCTGCAAAATGGCTGACAAGGGCCAACGGTGTGGGACACACCAAAGAGACTAGGGCAACAGACGCTCACCAACAGTCCAACATCGACCAACGGCTGACTGTCGGCTTGGTGCATCAGGGCCTTAACACATATTTCAAGCTAAAATGCCAAACTTTGCCCAGTTCAAGCAACTCATTTATGATGATGTGTTGCTTCTTCTTATGTAATAGTAAACAGAATATCCTTGACTTTTAGATTGTTGGCCTGGAATGAAAAGGCAACTTTGATATGTTGATATAATTGGGCTTTAGGAAAGTGTGTAAAAATAATCCTTAGCTGTAGCCCTTTTTCTCCCCTTTATTAAGACTTTTACGGTGAAAAATCTGCAGGAAATGATAGAAGCTTTACAGTGATCAAAAAACAGCAAAGAAAACGTCTTTGAACCAACAGGGTTTTTTGTCCACAAGCAGGCAGCAAAACTCCACCATACGCTGACAGACAATTCCGACACAAACAACCTCCTACTTCTACATCCTGTGCACACAAAGAAGCATCATCATCCCATTAGTGTTGTATAAAAACAGCTGCTTGTGAAAACGTGTCAGTGAGTGCTCAGACTAAAACTGTACTGTAAATGTGCTGTGAAACCAAAACTAGGAGCTAAAAGAGGCTAATGAGCTCAATAGAGCTGCAGAGTTGATGAGAATTCTCCGTCAGAACTCTGAAGCTACCAGTGGTGGAATAGTGGAAACGTGCTCAGGGTGGGGGAAAAACCAATACAGCATTGTATCGCAATATTTTTGTGTGGCAATATCGTATCGTCACACAGTGCCAGGTATTGATTATTTATTATGTAAATTACTAACAGTACAAATACAAAGTAAACTCTTTTTCCTTACTTTTCACTTGATTTGGTCTGGTCCTGCAACAACATAATTTGTGTGACTTCGAAACAAGGCTTTTACATGAGCGAGACTTTGTTCGGCACAATAACAAACTGACCGGATAGAGTGGATGGTAAAGAAAAACATTTTAGTGTTTGTCAGACACTTCTAATGACAATCAGAGTCTAAGTGGCAAAACAAGCATTTTTAACTGTGCTACAGTCCCAAGTGGTTACATCGCAGCCCGTTTTGCAGCTTCCAGCTGCAGTCCTCTCGCTCAATACTGGACCAGTTTCAAAAATTGTTGTGTGTTTCCATTAGTCACTTCGACACAAAAACACAGGAAAATAGAGTCCAGGTAAAAAACAAACAAAACGAAGTTACCCTTAAAGTAAAGGATCTGGATACTTCTTCCACCACTGACAGCTATAAAGTCGACCATGTGACTAAAGGTGTTTCTGCGGATTTTGTTCTCTATGTGTTTTTAGTGGAGGTCATCCGTGACTGCAGCTCTGTGAATTATTTCTGTGTGCAAAAGTGTGATGAGCGTCCAAGAGCAAGTGTGTGTGTGTTTCTGTGTACATCAAGAAGCATTCTGTCCACAGCAGATGCTCAAACCATGGGAGGTCGGGAGGAGGGGAGCTCTGTGTGTGTGTGTGTGTGTGTATATACATGTGTGTGTACGTGTGTGTGTGAGTGTGTGTGTGTGTGTGTGTGTGTGTTCAGACAGCTTGCAGGGGGAAGTTGGACATGTGTTGGATCACACGGGACAGTGAAGACGGTTGGCTGGTCGAGTTTGGAGGTTGCAGCGATGACGTCATCAGCACAAGCACACAGCCATAAAATCCCTCGAATATTAAAAATTCAGGGAAGCACCGAGGGAGCGCTTGATTTCAACACAGCGTCACCCATGAAGGACACCTTAGAGGTCAGACAGATGAGTATGTTAGAGTGGAGTTATATTTGTGTCTCACTTCTCAGAGCATGATGGGGACATTTGAGTTTTTGCAAAAAACATAAATTATAGTTTCTAGGCAAATCATTACAACTCAAAGAAAAGTTTAATTTGAATGAGTAAGATTTTATTTTTTACTCAATAAATATACTTTGTGTAAGTAACTAATTAAGCTTTTTGACTAACTTGAAAATTACACAGCCAAAGAATTATGATGATTTAAATAGCTACCTTTAAGGGAGACTAAACCCCCAAATCCAAACTACGTATTTTTTCAAGCAGAAGGAAGTGTACACATACTCATGGACAAGAAGCTCATGCTTGTTACACTGCGAGATGTTAATATTAATGGCGTCTTCCTCGGCTGAGTTGTAACGTTAGCTGCTCATTGGTGTTTGATGAGCTAGCAGCAGATGCACACTTCCTTCTGTGTGGTGATGCGGTTGAGGAAAATATTTCTTAAATGAAAATAGTTCATGATTTCTGGAAAGAGATATTGCTGCTGAGTTTTTAAAATGTTTTTTTTTTGGCGGTGTGATTTAGGGCTGAACTGTCCCTTCAAACAAGTGAAATTAAAGGCTGCCTCTAGTCTATTAACCCCATAGCAAAGGCAATGTAAAAAAAAAAATAAGTGTGAAGCCCTGAATTGAGCGTAATGTTTATACAGCTAGCTGACTTACAAGGGCTGCAGCTGATGGTTATTTTCAATATAATTTATCTGCAATTATTTCCTAGGTTATTTATTTGATAAAATGTCAGAAAATTAAGACACATGCTGGTCATGATTTCCCAAAACTTAACTTCTAATATCAAGAAAGGTTATCAGTTTCCAGCATAGAAGACCGAAAAAGACCTTAAATATTCACATTTGAGAGGCTGAAACTGTTTGTTTTAGCATATTAGCTTGACAAAATGACTCACAGTATACAGTTAAATTATGATAAACATATATGTGTTAAAACCTTAATCAATTTGGCCTCACTCTCACATTACTGTACAGATGTTGGTCCCAACAGTTTAAACAGAACTAGGCAAAGAAGTGAACAGAGCTGATCACTACGGGGGAATTACAGTCACATTTAAAGGATCAAAAAAATAGCACTCTTGTGATTTCTCTTAAAATTTGCAGTGGAATTGTTCTTAACATTGCACCTGTTTATGTTTTATAACAGTTTTTTTTCTTACATTTTAACTGGATGTACTCATTTGTGGTGTGACGATTGTATTTGTCTGTGTTTATTGTTGTACCGATATCAATGTTGGCCTCTTGGCCAGGTCGGCCTTGAAAAGAGATTTTTAATCATAATGAGACTTTTACCTGTTTCAATAAATACTGCAATCAATAAAATAAGTTTTATATTAATTTTCAATAAACTGACTAATCAACTGATTGAATGTAGCACAGTACAATTATTTCTTAGATGTAGATTTATTTTAAATTCAGAAGCTCAGTTAAAGTTCGTGTTTTTACACACAACTACATTAATGATTATAATGCTTTGACTATGTAGCTAACAATGAAAAGACTTAAACTTCTAGAGTGGGGTTATTTTTATGTGCTAATGTGCATAATATTTAACACACACCTTTATTGAGCACAACATACATTTTTGTTTTCTTAAATGCAATCATTCTTTGAGTGATAATTTCTCTACAAAATATAATTTTAATAGTTGCAAAACTTTTCTCTTGTGCTCAAAATGTCCGGACACGCTCTCAGAATTTAAGGCACAAATATAATCACCACCATGACAGTTACCATGACAACAGTGAAAGCTGTGATTGGCTGTCAAGGACTTAAAGGTTGAGAGTTGCACCCTTTTACAGGTAAAGCAAGGCGAGAGAACGTCCCCCTTTATACAGCAGAGAGAGGAAGAGAGAGGGAGAGAGAGATGGACTGGACACTCCCCTCCTGCCGCTGGGTGGAGGGTGAGGAGGGGGTGAGTAACAGGGAAGGATGGAGGGACAGAGAGGGACAGATGGATGAATGGAGGGGTTACCTTTGTTGCGATTTTCGGGGGGTCCTTGTTTTTTACCTGTTCGGACAGAGAGAGAGGGCGGAATGCTGATAAGATGGCTCAAAAGAAAAATAAGATCAAATCAAACTGAGGGAGAACACAAAGTTCAAACTGATAGAAACCCACAGGTGTGTGTGTGTCGTGTGTGTGTTGTGGGCAGGAATGGACCAATCAGAGGAGAGAGACACGCTACTTCCTGCTGCGGAGAACCAACTGGGTTTGACAGCAGAGTTTATCAATATTTCAAAATGAATCAAAATGTAGAGTTTGATTCAGAAATTCAATTGAATGTCAAACAATAATGAATCGAACAAATACTAACAATCCTCTGTGTTTATGTAGATCAGTTCTATCAATTCCAGCTCATTGTTTATACGGTACAATGGCTGTGTTCATGTTGTACATATAGCTGCATCATCAGCGTACATACTCTATGTAGTGTGTTCATGCTCATCATTCATCACCATAATTCATCTCTATGTACTTTACTACTGTGTGTACACTCTGGTTGGACGCTAAACTGTATTTACTGTACTGATGCTTCACCTGCGCAACAACAAAAAAATTTAGTCCAACATTATCTTAGATTTAATTTATAAATCAACCCATTTTAACATACTAACATATTTCTAAATGAGGTTTGTTGTGACTGTTGCAGCCCAAAATGATTTTGCAGTTTTCTGAAAAACCTGTATCTTGCTACACTGGTGCCGTGGCTCAAGGGATGGAAATGTTTTTGGGGGCTTTTTGACGTTATTTGATAGGATAACTATAGCATGAAAGGGGGAGAAATAAGGGGAATGACATGCAGCAAAGGGCTGTGGGTAGGAATTGATGCTGCTGCAACAAGAACACAGCCTTTGTACATGGGGCACCTGCTCTACCAGGTGAGCTAGAGGGTGCCCCTTGGTGAAATTTTCAACAGGCATTTATGGCTGGATGTTGCAGCAGTTACAACCCATACAGTCTGTGGTGAAGTTGAGCATGTCATGTGTTCATGGAGTTAGCAGTTCAAAGTGTTAAGATGCCACCAAAACGTTGGAAAGTATGGCTATATGACAGGCCTGTGTTTCACTGGATGCTTCCACTTACATGATGGGTATAGAATAAAGTGGAAAAAAAGGTATCAAATGAAGTACTTTATTGGTATCATTAATATTTCAAGGGTACTGGTATCGTCAGTTTTAAATGATATCCAGCCCCAGTGCTCAGAGGATGAACTGTAATAACTTTTGCACTGTTTTAATGTGTCCAGTACCTTGGTACTGGAGCAATTCCTGCAGCAATAATTACATTCCAGACAGCCATTAGTTGGAGGTTTGGGCAGATAGTCGGCCTGAGGGGTTATCAGTCTTAGTTTATAACTCACCCTAGCGGCCCAAGGTAAAGGAATAGTTCACCCAGAAACAATACAAATTGTATATAGTTCTCACCTCCGAAGGCTCTCTTTAGTACCAGACAAAGTTTTCGCAGCCCTGGGATCACATTACACCTTCCCTTCAGCAACTTCGCTGGCTCCCTGATAAACAGCACATTTGTTTTAAAATACTCCTCCTTGTCTTTAAATCTCTTCATGGCATGGCACCGCCCCATCTTTCCAATCTCCTACACACATTCTTGTTCACTGCGTTCCTCTGATGCTTATTCTCAACTCCCCCGTCCAGGCTCCATACCATGAGGGACCAGGCTGGGCCTGATCTGTGGAATCCCCTCTCTCAGTGCAGTATGTGCACCTTGGTTTCTTCTTTGAAGTGTCAACTGAAAACTCATCTTTGAAGAACAGCCTTTTGTTTCATAATATGTTTAATGAATATGTCCTTTTATTTGTATATGCATTACATTGCTGTTGTTGCTTATTGTTAACTTTTGTTATGTACTGACTGTCTTTTCTAGTTTTGTAAAGTGTCATTGGGTGTCTTGAAAGGCGCTGATGAATAAATGTATCATTAGTATTATCATTATAATTTTCTATCTATTGGCGTTTAGGAGGGTGGAGCAGCCAAAACATGAGACACATCGCTGCAAACTAACTTTGACAGAGGCCAAACATAAGACAGCAAAAAACATTTAAGAAAAATCCTGTGCAGCACCTCCAAGTAACTCGTATGCAATTGTAGACTCATGAAGAGCCAAACACAACTATTTTTACTGAAGAATTTATTTGTTGGCCTTTGTCAAAGTCATTTTGCAGCAATCTCTGAACCCATTAGCTATCAGCCTGATGCACTGTCTCCCAGAAGTCTCTGAGAGCAAAGGCAGGTATTTCGGGAGATCTGATGTAGCAAGTGGCTGTCCAGGCCAAGACGCTGGTACTCTGCCTTCCTAAACACCACTGCATAGAAACCTTTTTCTGGGACCATGGAGAACTTAGGGAAGTGAGTACTGTGTACAATTTATCTTGTGTTTGGGTGAACTATTCCTTTATGGTGCTGACAATAAATCATAACGTCCCTGGTTTCAGTCTGGCAGGATGGCAGGAATAGCTGCCATGTCATTTCCCATCTCTCTCTCATTTCATTTCCTGTTGTCTCTTTTCTGTGAACTTTCTAATAACCGCAGCAAATGTAATTGATTTGTTGGGGTTTGAAAGGTTCTGGACTGAATTGTCTTATGTGGGGAAAAAGGGTGCTGACTGGTCAACAATTACTCTTCCAACTGAGGCAGTTAGTGCGAAGATACTCGTCAAAACTACAAGTTCTCTTTAAGAGTGTGTGAACTGGTTCGGGTTGTGCTGGAGTGACTCCTCCCTTCACTGCAGATGTCTGAACTTTGATCGTCATGGCTGTTTGCATATGTACATGTGGGTCTTAACATCTGTTATTGATCCCTGCCAGCTGTCGTGTATTGATCAAATATGTGACAGGATGTGACAGGTGCAGGTCTGGTGTTATTTTCCTCCTCAGGGATATTCACTTCCTGTTGCCCTAATATGGAGCTCTCTCCTTTTATTGTGAAAGGAGGTTTGGCAAGGTCAAAGCCAACATGAACACACAAACACACGCACACATACTCACACACACGCAGCTCTTTGTTATTCAGCTGGTGGTTTGTGATTGATGACAAAGACTGAACTGCTTTGTGTCTCTGTGCGTGTGTGCGTGTGTCTGTGTGTGTGTGTGTGTCTGTGTTTGCACATAGGAGAGGCTCTTACTGCTGTAAGATAACCAGTGGGTGTGACTTTACATGAATGCATGAATGTGTGTGTGTGCTTTAAAGTGTATTGTGTGTGTTCAGTGGGTTGATGCAGCCATGTGTGACAGTAAAGTCTGCTGTTACCAAAACTCAAGAGACACACAACAGTGTGTGTGTGTGTGTGTGTGTGTGTGTGCCTTTTGTGCTTCTATCTTTGTGGGGACCGATTAAAGTTTCAGACTCAGCGGGCGGGTACAATTTTAAAAGTGAGTACATTTTTGGAAAATGAGGTCAATTTTGGAAAGTGAGGGCATTCAGTTCAGTCCTCACTTCTTCAAAGGGCTTTTTGAGGGTTCAGGTCTGGTTTTAGGATTATGGTTTGAATTAGATTATAGATTAAGGTTAACGTTAGGGGCTTGGGAATGTATTATGACAATAAGGGCCCTCACAAGCGTAGAAGTACAGACATGTGTGTGAGATGCTTTTATAAAGGCTTTCTTTTTCTACTCATTTCCAGTTATATTTCAATTAAATCTGAAAACTTGTCTTGTGGTTCTCCTCATTAGGAATTAATTACTGGTTTGATTTTAAAATCAGTGACTGGAGGCCGAAATGTAATCCTGAGCGTCTCTCTCCGCTGAGCTGGTTCATTCAGCCAGTTCACAATGAATGCCTGACAAACTCAAACTTTAGCCAATAAAACAAATGATCAGACAAAACCAAACTAAAGAAAAAGACATGAGTAAAAGGGGGTTAGCATGATCACAAGCAAATCAAAAGCAATAGAGACCGACTGCAGAAGCCTGTTGGTTTACATCAAACTGCTCTGTGATAGTACGAGGATCGTCTGGACTTTTTGAAGGGTTCCACTTCAAAAAGCAACTGTATGTAAACAGAGGAAGGTACGTTTCGCATTTTTAACCAACATTACATCACTGTCAAATCAATACCTCAGTATATGGCCAGAAACTACCCTGAATAAATGAGACCACAGCAGTGTTTTTTTTTTTTTCAGGTGACCAACCACAAGTTCACATTTTGATGTATTATTTTGTCTTTTTAAAGGTCTGCGTGGTAACACATTTGAATTCGAATGAGCGAAATGTTCACAATGAATTTGTTTGCAAGTGAACAACAAAACTGAAATCATTACTGCTGCTCCGCCTGTCAAGCTTCCCATCTTTCAATTATTCTGTTTACAATAACAATAGCAGATAATCATTAAATTATTGGGAGTATCATTAAATGCTTCATATCGTTATGTTGGTCAATAAACCATAATAATTGATACGACTATTGAAATTGTGTCATTAAAAAAATAAAAAATAAATCAGGCAGAATAAACTCACAAAACGTATTGATCCGAAAGATTTCTAAATGTAATACCATCAACAAAATACTTCTGAACACCCTATATGTTATTTAAACTATGTACATTATTCAGTTTTTTAGATTTCCTCATTTTGATGAGCAGAATGCAAAGGCACTTTGATAGTTTCATCACTGATTCCTCTGGGGTGACCATGTGTTTTCGCAAGGTTTTGCACTCTACATAATGACATGATCATGGGCGTACAACATGATGGCACCATAGACAGAGGCCTTTGTTTTCTGCTGCAAAACGAATGACTGTTTATATCCATTTTTAATTTTAGAGCAATACATACAGGATTATGCAAACAACTATCTCCTGTGGCCATGATGGGGAAGTACTGGCACCACCATGCATCATCACTATGTTTGCAATGCACATAATGACGTGATGATCCTGATGACAAAAGCCTGAGCTTTCTGCTGCAAACAGAATGAATGTTCTTGCTATTGTGATTTTTTTTATTTTAGATTGATTTAAACAGGATCACACAAACAATGATTTCCCGCAGCCTTCCGCTGGATGCCTGTTTTTATAGGGTTAAGACAGATGTAAACAAGAGCAGCTTCTCATTTTCATAACAGTGAAATACAAAATCACTGGAAGATTTTATCAGCTCTAGCTATGTAGCTAACTTGAAAATATTCATTGCCTCTAGTTTATCATTATTATATCACTAGCATCCTAACTAGTTGATCATCCATGTAGAACACATGGAAATTAAGGAGCAACAGTTTCCCTCATGTTAAAGGGAAGTGCTATTAATCTCTAGTGTTATATTACAGTTTAACAATAAAAACACATGATCAGGTATATTTTTCTTTCAGGCACAGCCTTGATTACAACTGTACATAGTTAACTAGTTAGCCAGACATGCTAACATAAGCAGCTTACATTGTCTATGTATGGCGCCACCCTACAATCTCTTTAGATGCAGAGTATATCACTTACTACCACCCCATGTGCTGTACACTGCTTCAACATGTGGAGAAATTCAAACTCTGACAGACCTGCTGTGCCTTATTATGGCCGCTAAGGTGTGATTGGACAATCACTGTTTAGGGGAGGGGTTAAGTGAACAGTTAATAAGAAGTAAACTTGCAGTTGTACACATCCCTCTTGGTCAGATACTTAAATCTCATGTCAGATGTGTTTCATTGTTGTTGAGCAGATGTGAAGTAAACTCATCCGTGGTCTCATTTATTCACTGATGATGCTTTTGTGATGAGATTGAAGCTCTCTAATGTTAAAATATTATAGTTAGACCCTTCAAACAGCTCTGCTGTTATCAGCTCAGACTGAATGAACTCTACCTGCTGACAGAGTCGGCTAGTACGACAGCAGAAACTTCAAATCAACACCAGCTGATAAAAACGTGCAAATATTTCCAATCTGCACTGTTCAAACAGTAGAGTAGAAATATTCAGAAGCTGACACGATGATTGTTGTCTTTCTTTCCTCCCAACACTTCACACACTTTGTGTCCTCGTATCACCTTCAACACTTCAACATGAGTTGTGTTTTTTGAGACGTGTGCGACAGGCTCTGTCTCATGTCTTACTTTTCTTGACCTTCTTCTCTTCGTCGTTCTCGCCGGCGCCCAGCAGAGTAAAGATGATGCCAGTCTGAGAGTTTAGGCCGACGGCTGACACCACCATCCTGCCCGATCCCTCCATTACATGGGTCCCTGAGGAAAGGTTCAAAAGACAGGAGTCACAAGTGGAAGTTGCTTTTTATTTCTTTATCATTTTATCTGTCAAAACTTTTCTTCAGCTGCATAACTGAATACAAAGACCTCTGTTAGCATTTTTGTTGCACTTTGGTTTTCAGTTTGCTAATGTTGTCAATTTATGGAGTTCCCCAAGGGTCAATCTTAGGGCTACTTCTTTTTAATCTTACAGTTTGTCGTGAGTTGTCAACTTTCATGCTTTTTGGCATGAGACACCCATTTTCAGATTCAGCCTCAGGCTATCCAAAGAAATTACAAAACAACTAATTGGTAGCCACTCCTTGATTAAAGATAAAGCTGTGTTGACATTTCAAAGTGATTAAATATGTTCTTTATCCCCATAAAAGGGATGTCAACGGTTAATTGGTAATCAGTTAACTGGCAAGTTACACGTGTCAGTCTTTAGGTTAATTTTGCTACTCCTTAGTTTACTGCACTGTGCACCACCTGGTCTGGTGGAAGCTAGCTAGCGATGCCGCTCATTCAGTGAAGACCAGTAGTAATGCTGTCCCAACTGAACAGCACTGCTGCAGAAACATTGTGCCCACCCTCCAGTCTCCCACCAGGTTGGACAGCACTTAAAAATGTGGCACTAAAGCTCACTGAGTCAGTGGAGCATCAGACTAAAAGGAAAGGCCTCTTGTATTTCGCATCATTATGTGTTGTTTGTTTTTGTCCTTAAAATTACAGGTAAGTTACCGATTAATGGGTGTCGATCTATCAAAAGCAAAATTAACTGAAACTGACATCTCTATCACATATGTATTAGTCTTCAATGGTATCTTTTTTATTCATATTGTCTTATTATTAGCTTGTCAGTAGAGCACGCTGAGTTGCACTACCTTGAATGAAACAAACAAACCAAATAATTCTCATCCTGACAGTTGGTCTGTTCTGATATAGACTGATGAAGAGATCTGATTCCACAACCTGCTTCAGAGCACTCATCGCACAGACAACAAACAAACACAAAGAGTGAATGTGTTTGTTTAAAGACTGTAAATATCAGCAGAATCACTTCAAAGAAGAATCATCAGTGTTGATCCGTGTCAGAAAAATGAGCTGTGTGATCCGCACTCACCGGACAGCAGCATGGGGTCCTTCTCCAAAGACTTTCGGACCTGATCAGACTCTCCGGTCAGAGAGCTCTCATCAATCTTCAGGTCATTGCCTTGGATCAAGATCCCGTCAGCAGGCAGCAGGTCTCCTGCAGGCGCAGAGGTCAGAGCGTGCATGTTGTTTTTTCTCAGAGCAGCTTCAGTGTAAACAGATTTTTGCTCTTTGCAGCGGTCCTCTCATACTAAAGGCTGAGCACCAAAACATTACATTAACCATTTCAACCAAAATGTACAAACTGTTTAGCTTTTCTATTCACATTCAGAACATTAAAAAGAAATGTTGCAAAACAGATGAAAGAACTGGAGTTTTGATTCAATCTGGCCACTCAGCTTGCTGATGTACATCCAGTCAGTGATGCTTCAGACCAATGTTTAACAATGATAAAGGAGGCAGCATGTTGCCTTTTAGCCTTCTTTAAACTTTCTTTCATCCTTTCTTTAACTTGTAATAATGATGCATCACTTTCTATGTGTTCACCATCAGCCACACACTGTGCACTCTCTTGTCCACATACTTTAGTGTACTTTTGGTCTTCTTAGTTCCAGTGACGGGAAATCTTAATGTTATTTTAAACAATGGTGTGCTTCCAGCTTTGTGCCAACAGTTTGGGGAAGGACCTTTCCTGTTTCCATATGACAGAGTCTCCTTTCACAAAGCAAGGTTCACTAAGAAACAGCATGTGAATTTTATGTGCAGAGTGAATTACAGGTTTGTAGAAAACTATTAAGATTCAAAGGAGCTGAATACAACATTCAGCACATTAATAGAGCAGCTCTGTTAGCACCGTCGCTGTTGTCAGCACTGTCAGCAAGTCCACATTGAGAGCCATGTGCAGTTAATCCTGGCTCAGACTCTAAATAGATATGCTCTGGATATCATATACAGCTGCTTTTATAATATCTGTTATAAAAGTACATCAGTGTGAAAACAGTCAGTATGAACAGACAGAAAATAACCACGTCATGTCTTTAAACTTGTCTTATTGACGTCACAGGTTTGATATTTCAGTCTGGTATCCATGGTGTCGTACCGTATTTGATCTGAGCAATGTCTCCCACCACGATCTCGGCCACAGGGATCTGGATGACCTGGCCTTTGCGGATGACGGTGAACTTTTGCTCCTGCTCGATGCGACTCTGCAGCCCGCGGAACTGCTTCTCCTTGGACCAATCGTTGAAGGCCGTCACCAGGACCACGATGATGACCGAGAAAAGGATGGCAGCGCCCTCGATCCAGCCAGCCTGAGCCTCGCCCTCGTCCTCCACACCACTTGCACTCTCGCCACATGCTGCGGGACGACAGGGACATCTTACATTTGAATCAGTTTTACAAATAAATATGTCAGGTCCAAACAGGTAGAACAGCTCTGGCAAACTGAAACTGTACAATATACAGCTTCAGAAAGTTTTAGTTTTAACTCTGGTTTCAGCAACAATGTTTTCAAGACAACTGTTTCAATGTGGACTTTACTTTTTCTTTTTTCTTGACTTCTATACAGTCAATCTTAAGCTAATTGTTACCGTTTGTAAAGTAAAAAACATATTTAATTTTTCATTTTCTTTCTGAACATCTTTGTTGCTACAGCCAGGAATTTATAAATACTGACATGAAATTATATTTACAGAGTCTAAAAACTGGGATCAGCTTAAAATAAATACCCCTCGTGTTTTTATAGTTTTAATGTTAACTCCCCCGAGGTTCCTAAAACCTCCAAATCTACACACACAAAATAGAACAAATATTAAAATGAAATAAAAAAGGGAGGACATGAAATCAGTGTCCTCGGTGTTATCTACGGCCCTGTCTTTCACTTCAGATTCTGACTGAACTGACCTTCAGTGTCGCCCCCTGGTGGATGGTAGAAGGAAAGGCCCAGCGAGATGATGGCAGCGATTTCCAGGATAATGAGCGTAACGTCCTGCAGAGCCTCCCACACCAGCTGCAAGAACGTCTTGGGCTTCTTGGGGGGAATGAAGTTCTTGCCGAACGCCGTGTGACGTTTCTCCAAATCGACGGGGTTACCAGACAGACCTGCAGAAACAAACACAAGACATTAATATTCACATCAATATAGAGAACTTTTCTTTACAAAAAAGGAAATAACCTGAGTGCGTCTTTGCTTTACAAGCACACATTCACACTTAATGCTCTTTAGAGTCATGAAAGAAAAATCCAAGGCCCTCTGAGTAACATAAATAATTCTGCACAGCTGACACCACCCTGATTTGGCTAGAAACTCTCCTCAGGGTGCTGAAGTCAAACACAAAACAAAACACGACACAAATGAGTTTCAGGTGTGTGGATATAGGCCAAAAGGAAAACTCAGTGTGTTTATGTGCAGTGTATAGATCATGTCATAACTACTCAAAAAGATGAGTAGATAAATTCAAAATGAATTTTAAATTAAAGGGAAAATGGCTCCAACGGCTCCAACCTACTGATGTACAGATTAAAGTACAATCATTGGATTCATGAGGCTCTGTCTGTGTTTCTTCTTATGAACATCTCTGAAGTGTAATCACCATCATTATATTTTCAGTTCGATACTGTTCTCCCAGTTTCACGACTGCTTCCAGTAAAACCTCTCAAACCTTTACTGGAAGCGTGATTCTTTTGCTGCATACTGTGGCTGTGCACCTACACACAGTGAGGTCTGAAGATGCACTATAGTTATGAAAGATTTTACAGAATTCTATAAACAGGAGTTTTGCAACATGACCTACTTTTGTTGCCATGAAAGACTGCAGTATTTCCATATACAGTATTTATTTGGGCGAATCACCAGCACAGATTTGTTCCACCCACAGAAATTATGTATTTTTGTATTCATTATTTCCTCCTTTCTGTCTGGAGATTCAGTTTAAAAAAAACTGACTAAAAGGTCAGACAAATGGTGCGTTCAGGTGCAGACACACAGATGGGAAAAATCATTTCTGTGAGCAGTTTTTTTCCAGGTTTCACTGATCCCTTTGTGTCGCACCCAGCAGTGGTTTCCTCTTAAAACAACCCATCTGCACTGGTTTTATTTTTAAGAGAAAAGATTTCTGTTTTATTTTGATACACTTCAGAGGCTTAACAAGCTAAAAACACACAATAAGTCACAAGAAAAAGTAGAGAAACATCTGAAAATATAAATATATCGTCTTTCTATTGCTGTCAATCATCCTGCAACCCTTTACGTTTATCCAGTGGCCCGTTGTGTGGGTCCCAACCCCCAGGCTGGGAACCACTGGTGTGTGTTGTCTGTGGTAGTGATGCCTTCATGGCTGCCTGAGCTGACCCGAACCACCTTCCCCTCCTGCTGTACACACAATCTGCTGCTCCACCAGAGCCAAAATACTCCACGTCAACACAACACCACCTGATCAGGCCGACCCCGTCTGGATCAGCTGACTCATTGGAAGATACTGCAGACCATTAAACTTTCATTTGGAAATCAGGATTAAAAATAAATAAATGAATGAAATCAACAATCAAACAACAATAAAGGTAGAATGAGATGGTTTTAATAAATAAAATGGACTTGGCACTATCCTCACCTCTTTAAAGGTAGAGTGTGTTGTGTGCAAAAGCTGAAATATGACCCAAATCAGGGTCACTGGTGGTGCAGTAATGAAGGCCCAAAAATTCAATTTTGGAAAGGCCACACCCCTCACACTGTAAGTCAGACTGACTTGAAACCAAACGGCAACCTCTGGGGCTGAAAAATAAAGCTAAAGCAAAGTGCCAAAAACTGCAGTTCCTCAAATGGCCACTAGAGGCTGGCTCCAGAAGCCGGTCAATCCCCATTGATGTTAACATGCTCGACTTCACAGCAGAAATAAACAAGTTTACAGCCTGGTGCAAAAAAAGGTTTCAGTCTCTATAGATAATTTCAACATTCATGACAACTGTACAAAGGGGGAATTTTCATATAACCATATATAATTAAAAATATGCCATTTTTAATTCATTCTATTAAGGCTTTAAGTTACTCATTAAGACTGTTGCCGCCAGCTCTCTATTAGTCTAGTTTTAGTCTGTGGCAATCTTCCCAGCAGGTGCACCCAAACTCATGCATTTTACATTAACCAGACAGAGCTAAAGGGGGGGGGGATTAATTAATTAATTTATTTTTTATTAAGATTTTTTTTTCATTGTTGTTGTCATTTTCTGTTTGGCACTACCTTTCCTTGTGTTTTCTCTCCATGCTTCATCTGTGTGTATGTGATTCTGATGTTTTCTTCTGATGCTTTAGACTTTCTTTCAACGTCAGTACTGACGGGCTTTCCATCATAATCTATTATTACCAGTCATTTTAATTTTATTTCGTAGTAAGACATATTTAAAAGCATTTAATTTTCATTCATGGATGGTTAAGTTGTAGCTCATTTCAAAGCTTATGTAACTACTGTTCCTACAGTGGCAGGTTTACATTAGTCAACTATAACTATAAAATGAAAGGATGTTTTGCTGCCTTTTCATCCTCACTGGTTCATAGTTAACTTGCTTTAGACTGGGGAAAACATACTTTAATTCATTGTTCTTCTCAAAGGCTACCTCAGCTATCTGCAACTTCTAAGGTGAAATAATTTCCCGATTGTCGTGGCGGTTCGTTGTTCTGTCGTGCTCTGGCAACACTACATGCCATGGGGAGACAAGATGAACAGAGACACCGACCGTGCAAAGAAACTTTGGACAGTCAGCTGCTGTGACATTTTGCAACAGTACGCAGCGAGAGATATAGCCTTCCAATGCGATGACTAAAGCCAGCTAAACAACAAGGTCGTGCACGAGACATCAAAAACAAGACTAGACAGTAGGTAATTAATAGGCACACTCTACAGTCGTCTCAATTCAGGGGCGGCAGCTTTTGAAGGACGTGGCCTTTGCGGTCTACGTCGGCTACATCCTTTGAAGATCGCATCAGCCAAACCGAAAGGTTTTCGAAATGGGAAGGTCTAGTCTGCCGAGCATTTCCTGGTTGCATCACCAGTTGTTCTCACCCCGACCCATTGCGTACCTGTTACCTAGCAACCAGCTGCACTTGACGAAACAAGGAGTGTTAGTTAGCCCTAAATTATGGACCCACAGATTATTATATTATTACATAATATTATATTTATATTCATGTATTTATTTATTTTTTAATTTACTACTAGAGGAGATGATTCACTGTTGGAGACACCGCCGTTTGACATATTTCAGGCTAATAGAGGATCCATTTTCAGGTAAACGTTTTAAATTAAGATTGTTTAAACTGTGTGCTTTTAGCTAATAGTAATCGTTAGCTAGTTAACAACTGTTAGTTAACTTAACTTAATATATAATTGTCATCGGTGCACAATGCAGCTTGGGATAGGCTGCATTTCTTGGACACATTTGAAGGAGCCTTCGAAATGGGACAGCCTGACACAGCTCCTACTAACTGAACAGGAGTGTGAATTACGTTAAGTTTCAGTAGATCGTCCTCAATAATCTGTCAAAATAATGGATGACCTTTAGATTTCTCCGTCATTTAAAAAGTAAATATTTGGTTAATGTGACCTCTGGTTGACAATTTGAAATAAAGATTAAAAAAAAAAAAGGAGGATGGAAAAACAACAGCAATGAAAGCCTAAGAAATCCTAAAAAACACCCAAGAAAAGCTTCTTGATTGGATTCTAAAGGCAAAAAAGAAACTCGGTGTTTAAAGGTAGTATTAAAGTGAAAAAAAAGACTTAAAGAGAGCGCTCCTGGGAGCGGTGGAGATGCAGCACACTGAGTTTGTGCAATGACTCTCATTGCCAGACGGGGGAGACAAAAGATGTACACTTCAGCTTTAAATATCACAAACTAATTGATTAGTCCAGGTAATTTATAAATCTGGCTGATATTTCTCTTCCTGTCCCTCTGCAGAATGATGTTATAACCCTCTGCTCTTTGAAGACCAAACAATATCTGTGAGTTATTGATTCCAGACCTGTGACTGTCATTTTCCAGCGGTGACTCATATCTAACTGCTCATTCATTCTCCATATAAAGACAATAAAAACACAAAGATCTCTCAGTCGACCCGGATGCTGACAGAGGGAGCAGAGCAGGAGGTCTTCAGAGCGTCTGAGTTTTTTATTAAAGCTGAGTGAAAATCAAATCTTTAAAACAACATTATCATCAATTAATGAATAATGAGCAGCTCGTGTTTATCCTCACTCTCTATTAAGGGAGGATTTTCCGGGCTCAGCTCGTCACCACAGGACCTCGTTAACTTTAAATTCAGTAAACAGTGTTTATTTGCAGCAACTTCTGGGTGCACAGGGACGAGTCTGCTGCATGAGAACGAGTTGAACTGATGTGCTCTCTGGTTTTTTTGTTGTTTTTTTTTAAATAAATCTGGGTGTTTTTCAATAAAACCTAAAAATCTATGACTTCCTCTGCACGGCTGTGTGGGCAGCAACATGGCTGCTGTGGATTCTTGTTGGAAATCGGGAGATGTGCAGTGGAACGTGATCTGAATGTCAACAGATCGCACTGCCAGGATTTCTCATGAAGGAGGACTCTGCAAGTCAGCATGAACATGTTCCTGCCTTCATGTGTTTAAGTAATGGCCTCTCATCCCTTCTTTGATGATTCGCTCCAGAGCGACTGAATGAAAACTTCCCCTCCTCCTCCTCCTCTTCCTCATCATCTGTCCCTCTTTTCTTTGGACGCAGTAATCAGGTACCAGATACTAGTTTCTGCTGTTTTGAGGTTTTATGTACTTCAATAACGCCATCTACCAAAAGATTTCCCCAAAATAAAGATGCTGTTTTCATGTTTCAGTTGTCAAAACTCAGTCTGCAAAGCCTTACACAGAAGTAGCCAAATAATTCAATCATTGCATGGTGTGTTTATTCAGCAAACACACGTTCTCAACATCATTAAGCCATCGCAGCCTGAACTCAAATACTACACCTTTCTCCAGGTGCAAACACTGAGCCTCAGAATTGTTAACACATCAATCAGAATTGCACAAGTCAATAAACGCTGCCTCTGGGCATGACTATGTGCTTTGTAACAATGGATCCTCACAATGCTGGATTTGCAAGATATGAGAGAAGAAGAGGAAGACGATGACGACAACAACAAAGACAAGTAATCTCAGATTAACTTGGTTACCACTTTGGTTTATCGTGTGCTCGTACATGAGAGAAACTGTGAGAGAAAACAGAAAGCCAGCACAACCTAACCTAAGCTGCTGCACTGTTGCATCCATTATCCGTACTTACAGAAGGGTCATTTGCTTGTTGTTATTGTGATACATGTGATGTAGTTCATTTAGACTGAATCTTCACTGTGTGGTTTTTACCACAGTGATGGATGACCAAACATCAGTAACTGGGCGGCCTTCAACTGGAGGCAAGCAGAGACTTCCCACAGCTGACCAGAACACTCCATGGTGATTGCCAGTAATGACATCCATTTGAGGAAAATTCAAATCAGGATAGTCAGGCAACAGAATAAAACAGTCAGATGGGTCGACTGTGCAAGTGCCTTATTACGACCTATACTTACGACCTATCTTTATTGTAAGCCGTGCCTTCTAGTGAACATAGCAGTTATTACAGGAGCAGAGGAAGAAGTGAAGAGACCATAGATGTATCAAAATATTTAGATACTGGATCTCAAGATGGCGCCTATTTATTCCAATGGAGTCGCTCTCCTGGCACATCGGCCTAAAAAAAGTTTCTAGTTTACAGGTTTACCTCTGTGGCCCACTGATTATGCACAGTAGTGTTTCTCCTGCTGGCTCCGCCTGTGAGTGCCTACCCAGCTTACATACCTTACATTGTGATGACATCACAGATTTTTAAACCGCTTTTTTCCAGCTCCAGCTAAGTTTCACATATATAAAAGCTCAAATTCGTGATGAAAAGAGTCATAATTGATCTTGTTTGCAGTTGGAGGTGCACTGTAAACAGTTTTACAGACGTCTCTTTTATAATGGTAGCCTATGAGTAAAGTGCTTTTGGGACGGCAGGGGATTTTTTTCGCTGCAATACCTCGAGTGGCCACTGGGAAAAATTGGAAGCAAGGCTAAGCAGCATTCCTGGGGCCCTGGAGGTGACGTATAAAAAGCGTCAGAGTGGGTGTAATGACATAAAAAGATGGAGGAAGTCCCTATAGGGTGGGCGAGAATGGTGGTGCATGGGTCAAACAAGCACAGGACTTTCACCAAGAAGGCTCGTGTTCATGACCCAAAGTCAGCTCTGACTTCTTTTATTAAAACAACATAGCGTAGTGTGCTAGTATGTGTTGTGTGTACAGTGTTAGTGATGTATGTGATATATGTAACATATGTCAAGTGACATCCGTGGTGTTATTTTTGTAGCAAAAGTAGCATGAAGTTCTTTTCTAAACCTAAACACCTAGTTTTGTTGCCTAAAGCTAACCACAAAGTTTTATAGTGTAACAGCGTCTGTTTTTATATCATTAAGGACGTGTTTAAAACTGCCAATATTTAGACAGTCTTATATGTAATTTTGGAAGTCAGTGGAAACCGGCTTATATTGTCATTTAGGTATCAGAGAGTGTTGGGATAGTGGAAGACCAGATAGTCTTCCAATGAGCTGAGAGCATCACCATTTCCAGCAATGGTGGACCCTGTGGAGATGTGTCTGTGGAGCCTATCCAGGTTATGACAAGGCACACAAGGGAATTTTCCCCACACTGCCTGGCAAGAGCAAACATAATGTGTGCTGTTGATGAGACATTATGGCCAGACACAGACCTGAGACGAGATGATGGGAACATTGATGATGAGTTATCTGTTCATTTGCAGAATTTGGAGATAAAGCTTCTGGAAATTTACTGTGCGTTGACTCTTTCTTACATGTTTTATCAGTGTGACATTGCAAAGGTCAGCAGCATATGCAGCGGTATTTATCCACTGCGAGAGGTATACAGTACAGAGCTGTTTTGAATTTCTCTTGTTACAGCCATGTCGCCAGAAGCAAATGTTGGCATTATATGTCTCTGTATACCTGGATACATTACATTTGCACATTATGTACATATCAAGCTTCTACAATTACATATTATACGAGCTGACTTTGCCGTCAGGAGGTGGAGGGACTGTGGAATGTGTGTCACCTTGGCAAGACGCTTGCGGAGCTGCAGACCACCGCAGACTACGGTTTGTGACCAAAAAACAACATAACCTGTTGTGTTTTAGCGAGCCATTGCTGTATTTCCAGTGTCTTTTTAGGCTCCAGTCATGGGTGTTTTGTAGCGACCTGTCGGCGGGAATAGTGCCACTTAAAGCTACTGCTTTTTACAAAGACATTGCTGCTTCTCCAGCAAAGATTATGCGCCCCAACAGAGTATTTTAATCCAAAACATGATCTTTTCCTAACCACAACCAAGTGGGGTTTTTTTTGGCAAAACCTAACTACACATTATCCAAAGCACTGTGGAAAGTTTCAGTGTATCCACTACATAATAAAGTGGTAATGTAACCTATCAGTGGTTTGCACAAATGTTAAACACCAACAATTTTTATAGTGATAGGGTGGCTTGCCAAGGTGTTCCTGAAGGGCTTATCTGGACAGTCATTGCTGTTATTTTACAAAGTACCAAATTATTTCTCTGAAAATTCTTCTACTACTAAACATTTTGGCTGCAGTGTGTTTGGACGTGATCCCTCAAGTGTGTTACAAACAGTCATGCGGTCTGTGATTTTGATGGCTTGTGTGTGTGTTTGAAATTGGACCCAGAAGTGAAATGTTTGTACCATTAGGTGTGAGTTTTTAAAATTGTGTGTGAAGATTTGAGAAAATGGTGAGTTGTTCCAGGAATTGTGTCAAAGCCATCGAGAAAAAAAACTGAAAATTAGGTGCGACGAGTTAAAATGAGTTGATGTGAGACGAGATGAGATCACCTGGGATGAAATGAGTGAAGATGATGAGGGAAAAAAAAGTGAGGTGAGATGAGACGAACTGCCATGAGTTAATGTGAGTTGTGAGGCAACAAGAAGAGATGAGGTGAGATCACTTGAAGTGATTTTACATATGAGGAGGCGAGGTGATATGATATGATATGAGGTGTGGTGTTATGAAATGAGGTGTGATAAAAGGAGATTAGATGAGATGAGGTTGGAGGAGGCAAGATGAGCTAAATTAAAAGAGGTGAAGCGATCGGTGGTGAGATGACATTAGATGAGATAATAAGCTTTAATAAAAAGCCTTTCAAAATAAAGTGCTACAGTGTTAACACAGTGCTCTACTACAGACCAGTGTCATGAATATAACTCTGTGTAAAAGCAGCGGTCTATCTGAGCAACAGTACGGATTCCAAACATGTCTGACGGAGCATCTCTGTGGTTTAGAGCTGGTGCACAAACACAGATTTTAAAAATACACCGCTTGTCAAAGTCATCATCAGCAATCTTTCATCACACTGTGGTTTTGTTCAAAGTTTGGTTTGATCATTTTGAAGCCAGTGATTGATGCTGAAAGCGCCTGTCGCACTAAAATAAAGAAAAACAGGACCACAGAGCACCTTAACCTGCTGTTTGAACGATTGGAGTCTGTTTTTTCTGGTTTAATGTTGTGATTGTGGCGGTGGGTTTCATCTGCCGTCGGCTCGTTGTTTTGGTGAACGTCCCCGTGGAGATGCAGATTAAAGCTCTGAAATAATGTTCCAGCAACAGCAGAGCAGTCGGCTGCACACTCGGCTGTCACAGATGTTTATGAATTTCAGCTTCTAGCATAAATGGACTTCATTGGTCCAAATCGAGGTCTCTTCCAATTCACAGCTTTATCAGCCAACATGCAGCTTCATCTTTTACCACATGCAGTTTTCACTTCCATTCATTCTCCCTCTGACAGATGAATCTACAGCAGCAGGGATTAATGTCTAGTCTCATTGTTTTGAATGTTTGATGTCCACTACAAAGACAGAGGACAATTTTCTCCTTCTCCCTCCTCCATGTTATCAGGACTGCTTCCTATTTCCTCTATCAGCTCTGCGGTTCATTCACCAGTTCTTTCTTCGCCTCCATCTTTTCTATCATCATCCTGCAGTGCTTTATTTTTTCTCTGCTGTCCCACAGGTGGACCAACAGTCAGCGACACATACAGGAACAAGTGATGCTAATGTCACACTTCATCTCCAGCTGAATCAGACGAATTTCAAGTACCAAAACCAGAGTATCTACTGGTGATGTGTGCACAAAGCCAATTTCAGAGGCAATACAACTGCTTCTAAAATCGATGAAAGCATGTAAGTGGATGTTAACGGTTTGACGTTTGCCAAGGGTCACATGTGTTAAAGCAATACTTCTGATCTTTTGAAGTGAGGTTGTATAAGGTGCTTATCCATGGTCAGTGTATTACATACAGTAGATTTCAGTTAGCACACTCCCAGTTTGGAGAAGCAGGCTAGAGTACCGACACTAAAGCTAAGCAATGTACTGCTGTGAATTGGGGGCAGCAGCAAAACCTATCTTTAGCTACCTAAAAAAGTCAACATCGGTTTAATTGTAACCTATATTCACAGCATTGTTAATTGTTTACCCTGCCATCATAAAGCAATTTCTTACTAAGAACTGAAGCTTTTATTATCTCTCTTGAGATACTGATATTGATTGTTTTAGGTGGGATTTTTTTTTTTTTTTTAAATGGCTAAAATATGTTTTGCTGCCCCCGCCAAAAACAGTACATTGCTTTGATTTTGTGGTGGTCTTCCTGCCTGTTTCTCCAAATCGAGGGCACATCAACCGCCACCTACTGTTTGTAATAAACTGACTTTGGATAAGTGCCTCATACAACCCTGCTCAAAGGATCTGAACTATCCCTTAAAGGTGAAGGTGCAGCCTTTTCATTGAAAAAACCTGCACTTACTGTGAGGGTTTATGGTTCAACGTCATGAACAAAAAGATTTCTGAGATCAAAGTCACAACTTCTAAAAAGAAAAAAAAAGAATACAAATATAATTTAAAATTTGATGTGCAAATTGGATTTGTGAGGTTCAAAATCAGACTTATCAAATTAAATTTAATCTGCAGCTATCATCCTAAAATTTGGTTACAGTAGGTGAATTTACAATTCTAACTATTGTTTTCTGCTTGATTTAAAATTCAAGACTTTATTGCTAATTGACATGATTTGTTTTGACTTTCATTCTGTCATTTGTTTCATTTTTGGCTTATACAAAAATTTTGTTGAAACTAACTCTTGAGCAGAGGTTTAAAGATCAGCTCATAAAGACAGCGGGTGACAAAGCTTAAATTCTGCACTGAAACTGAAATGACAGACAGGACAAACCATTTTCATCTAATGTTAAAATACAAACACATCCAGTATATGTTTCAGTTCACTGTTGATATTAAACCAATATTATACTTCTCTCACTACCTTACTTTGAGAAATATAAATGATTCCTACAAAACCATATTTTTCAGTGAACAAAAGAAGTCAAAGTTCTCAAGTGTTGCATGTTGCTAATGGCAAGCAGCCATTCAACAATGTTTTCTGGATGAAATGCAGTCATTAACCAGTAAAATAATGATTTAAATCGCAAACTAGTATAATTAAATAACCACTCCATTGGTCGACCCCCTTTGAGAACACACAGTAATTATAATGATATAATAATAACCAAAGTGACCATCTTTACTGTATCTGTCTATAATCTGCAACAAACATCTGACCCGACAGAATTATTCTACGAACTGTTCCTTTAAAAGATGTTCTGTATGTTAATGTCACATCCTTTCCTCTGATGTGTCCCTCGGACTTTCTGGAATCAAAAGCCCTTTTCTCTCTGCTTAAAAATGCATGAAGATATGCGGCGCGATAGCATGCAATGGTATGTGGTGACACACAGGTCACGCACATGTATGTACGCACACATACATACACACACATATATACACACACACTCACACAAGCATTCACACACAGAGATATCTTTGTGCGACACAGCTATTCATGGCATTCTTTGAAAAGCCCAGATGGTCATTTAACAAAGCTAAGAGCTGTACCAAAGATATTTCCAGAATCCATAAAGACTCTTTTAACCATCTGGATTAAAAAATGTTCTGTTCTCTGCACCATGACAAAGTTTTGTTTTATTTTCTAACCAGTTTCATAAGTTGTGACTATATTTTCTCTCCATGCAAGATATATGCAAGTCATTTTTGTAAATCACAAGACAAATATACCTCATTATTTTGTCTGACAGTATGAAACATTGAAAAGAAGCATCACTATAAAGGCTACTAATGAACATTACTGATGGTAACATTCTAATTTAGGTTTTTAATGTACAAATTGAGCTAGGAGATACAGTACGTCATTTCCAGCAGCTGTCTTTGTTTGGATTAAGAAAAAGTATCTTGGGAAACTGGTTAAAATATTTAACGTGCAGGAGACAAAATATTTTTTCATCCAGATGGTTAGAAGAGATTTTAAGGATTCTGGAAATACCTTCAGAGCGGCGATAAGTGTTGTTATGGTCCAAGCTTAGCGTCCGTCTGTGACTCAAATATAACATTAATACAAGACAGGCACAAACTGGGGCTAACACACACCAACAGCCAAAAGGAAATAGATGGATACACACATGTTCCAGATTATAAACTTATAATGTGAGCTTATTTAGAGTACAGCAGTCATCCTCTGGGTGAGTCCTGAAGTCCATCAAAGATCTCGAGGCATTTTTAAGGAAATCACCAAACCCCATTTCCTGTGGATTATCAAAATGAATTCTGTGTCGGCGGCAGGATTATTACAGCCAGTGCTCAGTGTCTGTAGCCTCATCTGCAGTCAGGCTGTTTCTCACAGTATCAGCTGTGCAGTAATGGAATGAATGTACCCAGACAATATACACAGTCACAGACACTATGATGGAAACATGTTTTGTTGTGCTCCAAATAACTGCACACATCGCCTGCACTGCACCAATGTGTTTTCTAAAATATACACACTGACTGGAATCTCCTAAAATGTCAAGTCAACGTCATCTGCCCTTGAAAGCAAACTGACATGACTGGCTAATGTTGAAGAGTGCCTCAAATCCACCTGCTGCTGTTGTTGAAATATTTGTGATAATCTTAAATTACTTACAGGAATACTTGAGTCGCAAATGATCATTTGCGTATCAGATGGCATGTCTCCATGGTGAAGGGAGAATCAAAAAAGGCGAACATTAAACTGGGACCACATTTAACAAAATTCATTCATTTTCCATAACCGCTTATCCTGTCAGGGGTCACGGAGGGGCTGGAGCCTATCCCAGCTGACACTGGGTGAGAGGCAGGGTACACCCTGGACAGGTCACCAGACTATCACAGGGCTGACACATAGAGACAGACAACCATTCACACTCACATTCACACCCACGGACAATTTAGAGTCACTAATTAACCTGCATGTCTTTGGACTGTGGGAGGAAGCCGGAGTACCCAGAGAAAACCCATGCTGGCATGAGTGGAACATGCAGGCTCTACAAGGAAGGGCTCCCAAACCCTAGGGTTCAAACCCTCCACCCTGAATTCAAACCAGGAACCCTCTTGCTGTGAGGCGACAATGCTAACCACTGCACCACCGTACCGAACATCTGCTTACAAACTCTCACACAACTTGTGCAGTATAATCCATGTCTCATTTATCCAGTCATATGTCAATGGTACTACCCAACCATGCATTTTAGCTAAAACTTTACTATTTAAAACACGTCAGTACCAACGTCTCATGCACAGCCGAGTAGAATGCCTGGGTACGTATGGGCATTTGAACTCTGCTGAAGTGGAGCTCATACACACGCGCTTGTTCAGGCCTAAGAGTTTTCAAATCATAACGTTTAAGTGAAAATGCATGTGCTTAGAAAGTAATGAGCATACAACTGGATTAATGAGGGTGCTTTCACACCTGCCCTGTTTGGTTCAGTTCAAGTCTAACTCAAGTTTGTTTGTATCCTAAGTGTGGTTCGTTTGGGCAGGTGTGAACACAGCAATCGCACTCAGGTGCAAAGCAACCGCACTGAGCCCTTTTTGAAGAGGTGGTCTCCGTCTGGTTACAAACAAACTGGTGCAGCTCATTTCAAACTGTATGGTTTGCCTAAAATGAACAATGACAGCAATATAGTCCACGATGAGCAGCGCTAAAATCAACCTGCGTAGTTGTCCCTCCATTGTGACATTAGAAAGTGTCACATTTATCTTGCAAGTGTACTCTTCTTCAATGCTTTGTTTACTTCCTGGATTTTTCCCACATGGAAATTCTGACCAATCAAGAACAGCTTTCTCGCACAAGGCATTTTATCTGGTCCATTTGTAAATGCTGCTGTGAGAACATGAACCAACTCTAGGCAATTATGCAGCTTCGTAACAAAATTTATCCCTGATCAGACCAAAGCAAGACAACTCTAGGTCTGAAAGCACCCCGAGACTCAGATTATACTGTGTGAGCTGTTTGGTAGTTTGTGAACAGATGTTTTTATATAGTCTCATAAAGAATGTTTGCCTTTTTAGGATTCTCTGTCCACCATGGAGGCGTGTGAGAAAAACGAGTTATCTTCACATACTCACAGTAACACAGGGTGAGTTACTGATACACAAATGATCATTTTGCGGTTAAAGTATTCCTCTAATATACATAAAATACAGTTTGATGGTTTTCTTTTTCGATGAGACATAAGCGTCTTAGCTGATAAAGGAGCATCACATTTGACGGAACACATTAATTTACAGGCTACACAGCGGGCGGAAAGTGATGATGGTTTTTCTATCTTCAGTATCCACAGAGTGTCTACAGGAGATAAACCTGCCTTTAATACAAACACGCACATCCTCTGCTGCAGAATGATGCAACGACTGATCTCCATAAATCCTCAGGCAAACAAAACAGAAACCATTTACACAACTAATTTACATATATTTTAGATTGGTATTTCTCGAGTCGTGTGATTGACTGGTGTTCTCGCTTCTCGCTCCAATGTCAGCCAGGATCGCCCCCCACCACTCCTTTACCACCGCCCCCCCCCCCATCCCTCGACTCTCTAGAATAAGCAGATATGGCTAATGAATGGATGGATTTTTATTTCTCAGCTATTTTCAGCTTTTTGAAAAGTCTGGAGCGTTTCACAGAGTGAGCTCCACGACTGATAGCAGTTTATATTAGTTTACTTTAAGAGATATGACAGAGGAAAAAAAAAAAAGGACGACATGAAAAGCGTTGCATGTCTTGGTGTCTTTCTCCCTCTTGCTGATCGCTTAGAGGAGCTTTCTACTTCAACTGGCAGAGAGACATGGATGACCTGAGGCTGTGTGTGTGTGTGTGTGTGTGTGTGTGTGTGTGTGTGTATGTTACAGTGAATGAGACTCGGCTCACGCAGCTCAAGCTGAATCTCAGATTGGTTGCTGACTTCTCACACCACGGAGCTCGAAAAGATCCGACACGCCAGCAGGCCGAGAAACCTCTGAACCTACTTACACTACTATTATGCGTGCATGTGTGTGTGTGTGTGTGTGTGTGTGTGTGTGTGTGTGTGTGTGTGTGTGTGTGTGTGTGTGTGTGTGTGTGTGTGTGTGTATGTGTGTATCTGTGTCTGCACGAGCGAACTGGTTTATAGCTCAGATTTTACCCTGACTGATGATTATTCATGCTCACTACATATCTTGCTCACTATGCTTAAAGAACAACATTTAAGGGATCTTTAACTTGTAAAAAAAATTAATATTGTTTAGAATTCTTGGAGTTTTGAGCTCCCATATACCAATGTCGGTACTGACCTCATAGATCCAGTAATGATCAAGATGAGTACAATTTCCTCATATAGTCAGTTGCTTGTAAAACTGTTAATTAACCGAGCAGACATGATGACTAAACTCACTGCAGCCTCAACTGACCAATCATAATTCTTGTGGTCTCTGTGCAGTTACAGTTTGTGATGAAACAACAAGTTAATTAATCCACGAATAATCTAAAAAAAAAAAAAACCCTAAATAGACTCTCTCCTGTTTATAATGAAGGAAGAACACAGCAGGAGTGTGCAGGAGCTGCTGATGACTCAGCAAGTGTTGATATCAAATGAACACAAGGTAACCAGTGCTTATTGTAAATGGATCAGAAGTTGCTAACGGTACAAAACCAGCACTATGTGGGCTTGTTGATGTCTTGAATGTCATGTATCAATGTCACCACAGATGTTGACTGTGCGTCTCTTAGCAACGCTGACTCTCAAATGTCAGTCAGTAGCTGCCATAGAAACAATCAACAGGCGTGAAGCTTACATAATTTTTCCACAGTCATGTCCAAGAATAAAGGGTACCAGCACAACAGTGTTTGAACCAATATCAGTACCAAATGGTACCTCTCTACAATATCAAAAATGTAATTTTCGAACAAGCTGCAGGGGCGACGTATTAGACTTAAATGCAGTTCTGATCCTCCGCTCTTTTCTACACACACTTAGAGTTATGATTCTGTCTCTATATCTGTCCGATTGTGTGTGTGTGTGTGAGTGTGTGTGATACTACGCTAATACTAAAATAATATAGTAAAGAAAATGGACCACACACTGAAACTATCACAGCAGATCAGCACTGCATTGATAGTTTACATTCCCTGGAAAGCTGACAGAGCGGCAATGGAGCTCTGTGGCTGGCTTACCAGTGTTGTTACCCAAGCCCTTAGCCTTAACCCTAAACATCGAGGGGCATGTTATACTTGAACAGGTGGGAAACACTACTTGACCGGGGAACACGTTTCCATAAAACACCGGCTTTGGGGGATTTACGCCTCCTTTCTTTGAAGATGTTGGTTGCACAGAGTTCTGTTGCCGGGCTCAGAGCTCTATGATTGGCTTTCAGGCTTCTGGGTGCACTCTCGGGTACATAAATTTGGCATTGATGGATTTAACGGTAAGTGGTGCTCTGTAGTACTGATAAATTCGGTCAGTGCCCATGAAAGTAGAAAGCTCTGTGTCCAACCTTACTGCGCAATAGCAGCAGTATTATTATAGACTGTATCAAACTTGACAACATAAATATTCTAAACAGGTCTAACTATATCTCCTGTTGGGATGTTTGTTAATGCAGTAGCTGACAAGGAAACTAAAAATGGAGGGAAGGACATAACATCAGTGACAGCGTTCGAGGAGCCGGACTTTGGTGTCAGTTCTACTGGAGTCATATTGGTTGGCATGGAAAATCACACTATAACCCATCATATCTTTGGTGTTTCACCTTACATGATGTTGACTGACGTTTTTTATCTGAATGTGCATGTTCCTTTTTCTTGTTATTGGTCTGCAAACAGATCGTGGCTCTGTCTCGAGCCCCTGTTGGGTCCAAGCTACATCGTGATACATGATCAAACAGATAAGGTTCGACCTGTTATCACTGACCAGACTGCATTTATAACCAGATCAATCCTTAATGGCTCTGATTATTCTGGCTGGACTGAATAAGTCTAATGTAAAAATATCTGTGGCCCACATGAGAGTAACACGCTTAATGTCTGCAACGTCCACACTGTCTGAGCTTTAAATCAGCATAAAACTGAACATCTGATCATCAGCTGATGTCAGTGACTGTTTAAAATCCATTTTTATCTGCCAGTTTCCTGGATCTAAAGACACAAACTCCTTTACATGAAGAAATAAAAGTGACAAAAGTGACAAAAAGAAATCATCTCCTGTCTTCTCACCTGAGCAGTGACAGAACACGCCACAGCTCATTAGCATTTTCCTAAAATAGTCTCTTATTTTTAGGTCCGTATGTGTCTCTTTGTGACGCTCTTTGTAACTCGAGCCCTGTTTAAATAAAGTTTACATCTGGCCGTGTGTCTCCTGCTCAGAGGCTGCGTGTCCTCTCAACATGAAATGCACAGATTTTGTAAAATGATGAGAAGGACGATCAATGACCTCCAAAGAGGCAGCAGACTGATTCATCAATACACATTAAACAGCAGGATGCACGGCTGCAGCTGAGCCTTGTGTTTGTGTTTTAGGGTGTGTGTGTGTGTGTGTGTGTGTGTGTGTGTGTGTGTGTGTGTGTGTGTGTGTGTGTGTGTGTGTGTGTGTGTGTGTGTGTGTGGTCAGGTTGAACAATCACAGTCAGCTCAGTTTCCAATCAGCAGCTGATTTTACAGACCGAAAGTAAAAGCAGCTGAAGAAGAAACTTCTCATTATCACAGTGAGAACAATGAGCCAATACGAAAACACAGTTAAATATAACCGTGTGAAGTCGCTAACAGCTAACATAATGCTTCTGTTACTGAGCTAATCAGGTTTACTAACAGTCAACTGGCTATCAGACAAAGTTATCTGAGGATGTGAGAAACATGATTCATCTCAGCATCACTTCAGGATGAACACTGACTGTGATGACATGACCACAAGAAAACAGATCAATGTGCGGAATCAGGTGAGAAACAGATAACCGCTGTGTGAAACTCAGGTTTCATGCCGGTTTCACTTCTGTCACATAGACACAGTGCTGACTACACACTGGCTCTTTATCATGCAAAAACAATGCTGATGATCCTGAAGATTTTTATTTGGCATTCAGTCCTCCATTTTTTAACTTAAATTGGTCAACAGCCATTTAATGTATCTACATTTTGTAATTACCTCTCCATGTACAAGCTTTGTTTGTTTGTGGCGGAGTCCACCTCTTCTGCATCAGAGTCAAATCACCTTTACCAGAGATCCACAGGATACACAGCAGTTTGAAATTAACGGTGTGTAAGATTTAGGAGGATTTAGCAGCATCTAGTGATGAGGATTCCAAATTTCAACCAGCTGAAACTTCCCCCAATTAGAAATCCTTTTGTGTTCATCGTTCCTGAGGTCTTGGAGCCGAATTATCTGCAGAGGTATCTTCCTCTCCAAAACAAACGGACCAGGTGATTAACACAGGTAAAAACATGTTACAAATCAGTGTTTCCCCAAAGCTGTTTGGCACATCGCAGAGGAGCCGCTTGCCCAGCGCCTGCTCTGTGTGCTCACCTTTTTTCTCTGACTCAAAGTGTGCTCATCTTATTTAGGATCCAAATATTCAGGAGGTTTTTATCGTAAGCCGAATTAGAGGTCTCCTCCTCTCCAAAGCAAATGGACCCGGTCATTTACATCGGCAAAAACACTGAATAAAGCAATTTCATGTTCAAAAAATTGTGTTTTTACAACACTGCTCATCGCAGAGCAGCTCCTAATTAATGTGGTCGACGCCAAAACTTGAATGGACCTATCTAGAGCCAATGTATGGTTTGTCTGTTCTGGGGAATTGTAGAAACATGGCAGTCTCCGTAGACGAGGACCTGCTCCGTAAGTAGATATAAATGGCTCATTCTAAGGTAACAATTTTTATACGCTAAAGAAAACTGATTATATTTTACTCCATATCTGCCAATATATCACCCTAAATCCAACCTCACAGACCTTTAGGCGCTGCAAATAACCTACCAGATCTTGCTGATGTTGCTTCACACTCAAAGTCTTGAACTGTGAAACCATGGGGTGGCTTTTATTGTGAAGCAGCCAAAGGAAATGCAAAACATTCGTCGCCAAGATTTTTGCTGACTGCCCCTGATCACCAAATAAATCGTCAACACACTAAGACAACACTCATGTTCTGCAATTTGTGTCAGTGGATCATCTTTAATGATCTGCTGAGAGCGAGCTGGTTGATGACGAGCACACCTCCGACACATCATCAGGATAAACAGCCCCTTCTATCGCGCTGTGCACCGTGTGAGATCAGGCCAATTAAAGCCAAAAGCCAATTAATGACTTTCTTTTTTAAAATTAAAACATGAGGCTATATGTTTGGCTGCGCTGTAAACAGATGCACCTGCTCTTCTTCCTCTGCTGCATTTCTGACAGTAGCTGCCCGCGGTGTGTTTGCTGCCCCCCAGTGGTTGATACATGTTTGATTTCTAACAGAACTCTGGGGCCTTGTATGACGACACACTTTTTTCTAGAGCTTTCAACTGAATCACAGTCTTCGTTAGTTGTCATGGAGATGGACTGGTTGTGATACTCAGTAACTGCAACTTTTGACTAAACACAGACAGGAAGTCTAAATGGCGCTATGTATGAAATCATAATGATTTCAGAGAGCCATCTCCATGACAACTGAGAAACTTCATCCACTGATGGAGACCGTCACATACCATGCACTACATACCCAGTTATCGTTTAACATACATTGTGCACATAAAAAGGGGAATAATCTTTTCAGATGCCACCGTTGCAGGTTAGAAACGCATAACCATGGTAACACATACCAACCTCAGCTCTACTGGCATCAGCATGATGAACCTCTTATGTTTTTTATCACATCTGTAGGAGCATTGTTACTTCAACTGTTACAAAACGTAAACTGCAGGAGAACTCATTGTGTGACGTTATGTCCCAGGCATATTTGTCACCAGATAATGCTTAAAATAGCTAAATGCTAACATCAGCATGCTAACAAGCTGATGGCCGTCCAAATACTTTTTTAGATATTTCAATCTGGATCAAAGTAGTGGACGTCTCATCCAGCATCTCTGGAGCCACGCCACTAGAATGGTTACCAAAAACCCAAACCATGTCGTACTCATAACAAAGTAATGTCATCAGTAATGGTATCCCTGCCACAATACTTCATATTCAGTTTCCTGCATTGCACATCAGGCAGCAGATTCATGACCGAAGTTATTTACCACTAGAGGTAATTATTACTTACTGACGTTACAGAGCTGCCGAGGTTGCTGAAATATGTTGTCACTAGGAATTGCATTGTAGAATATTTATTCTGGCATAGTGTCCAGTGTTTGCATACTGTGATATTTCACCACAATCAGGATGTAGTTCACGTACTATTGGTTTCATACTAAGGTTCTGGATGTAATAAAAATTCTCACATACTGTTTTAGCTCAGAAAAAAAGTGTTTCATATGATTAAAAAGCTCTAAAAAAAAATCATGGGATACTTCCATCGGATCAGAGCTACAATATCAGCCAATGTATATGCCAGAAGTGATGAGTGTGAAAAGATAAAACTCTCTGATAATATTGGCCTCAAGCCTACAAATCTGGCTGTAATACAGTGGTATATAATACCTCAATGTACTGTTATTGTACATACACAGTAATTGATACAACACACTCCTCCTGCAAACCTTCAGCTTGATGCTCTGTGTGACATAGTGAATCCAACAATTACTTAGGGGCTCTTCATTAAAGAGGACACAGTGTGATAATCTGCGACACATCCAGCCAGTGTAGCAGTGGTGCCATTAACGTCATTAGCATAAATCCAACACTAAACTATAAATTAATTTCAGTTCAGCGTGACACACCATAATAAATACAGATTTAAAGGGCCACTCCTCTGATATTTGACATGCCCAAGTCAGCGTATGGTCAGCCCTGTGAAAAAAATCTCTTGTATGATGTCTGCCGTGGCTCTGGAGGAAAAAAAAAACCCCAGATGATGTCATAGTGGTGTCAACAGAGTCGTCTCAGCTTGGGCTTTGAGGCTACATATTTCAAACAGAAAGCCTGCATTACAAACTGGAGGTGTGGAGTGTGAAAGAGCTAGAAGGGTGTAATGAAAGGCAGTGTCCAGCTGCACTGTGGGAAATGTAGGATCCAATGGTTTTGGAGCTTTAATCCGTCCCTAACAGGTCCAACAACAAAGTGAAACACTGAATCACTTAATAAAATGGTGATGAGGGACTGAGAGGAAAATACCTGGACTGAAGCACTTATCAAGTATCGCTTTGGTTGACTGTAACAGTCGATCAGTGTGTGTGTTTACCCTCAACATTTAGGTGTCCCCCTGGTTTTTCTCGCCTGCCCTCCCCCCTCTCTGCAGTGAAAATATAATTACAGTTTCTTCATTAAAGTGAGTAATTTCTTGCGTGGAGGACGCGACTACAGCTGTCCTCTGATTACTAAATGGAACAGAGCAATGATCTATGGAGCCATTAGGGGAACGGGCTGGAACTAATTTCAATCCTGGAATGGACCGATGGCTGCACACACACACACACACACACACACACACACACACACACAGAGGGATCAAAAGATGAGAGTGGGGGAGCGAAATAACAAACAGCAGTAGTCGGCCATTTTCTGGCCTCACAAGAAGCTCTGACTGAAATCCAAACTGATCATCTATCACCACAAAACAAGCAGCGTGTTCATCTGTAGTGTGTTTGTATTATTGTTAGTGTTTAATGGCGCACACACTGTCACCTTCTGATATGTGTGAGTGTGTCGCTGAAATAAGCAGCATTATTAGTGATGCATTTTCAGTGGTGTAATGTAACTAAATCCATTAACTTCAGTACTGTACTGGCATACAGCTATGAGGTATTTATAATTTACTGGAGTATTTCCATTTTATACTACTTTAAACTTCTACTTAAAGGGAAGTAGTGCAGCCTTTACTTCCTTTCATGATTCAGATTAATAATTTAAAATATACTCAACAAATCAATTATAATATATTATCACAAGATAAGATAAGATTTTATTGATCCCTGAAAGAAACTCACAAGCTACACGACGCCAGTAATTATAATTCAATTATATAATATTAGGGCTGGGACTTTGACGCATTCAATAGCACCTTTCTCAGTTCCCTAATTTCTGGCACACCGGCAACACTGATGCACACACTCCAGCCCAGCAGGTGGCTGTAATTGCACCTAAAGTGCATTGGATAAGAGAATGGTTGTGTGCAAATTGTGCAACAAAGAGTTTTCTTATCACTGCAGCACTTCAAGCCTACGATATCACCTCAATGCAAAACATGTTGCTGCGAGCACGGACACCAGAGCTCACATTAGCTACGACAGTCCTGGTACCGGCAGAGTGCAGCTCAGGCCACATTTTCCTGACCGAACCCGACAGCCTTTCAGATTTTTAAGTCCGAACCTGACCCGAACCTGACACAGTTTGTTACCTGACATAGTTGTTGTTGTCATGGTTACAGCTTGTCTGTTTACCGTGATCACACATGGACGGTGTCTAAATGACCACCAAAGGCTGCTGTTACTCTCAGTCAAATACGCCACTTGTACAGCAGCGTAGCACAGCACTGTACACACACTCAATTGGAGTGAAGCCTGTGTTGCGTTCAGGTAACAAATTACAGCACTTGAATAGGCCATAGCACAACACAGCATCATGACAAGTGGGCCAAACCCGAACCGAACCCGAGCAAAATTTCTGATTTGTTATCCAAACCCGGCCCAACCCATCAGGTTCCGATGGGTCCCGTAGGGCTCGGGTCAAGTATCTACACTCTGGCCCACAATAGACCAGATGACGGAGTTCAGAGCCAAAATAATTAAGTCTATGTCTGACAAATTATCAAACTCTCTGGCGAAATGTTTGTTGTTTAAACTCACGTATATGTCTATTCATTGATTCAATCGTCGCCCAAAATTTATCTGAATTAAAAAACTTATTGCTTATTGTGTCAAATATATATTAATTGTGATAATTAATTACAAAGCCTCCAATTAGATTAATTAGATTAGATTCATTGCTTTAATCGTGTCCCACCACTTTATAATAAACATTATTCACCCAGCAGTTAGAAAACACTTGCTTTGTAGTTGAAGTATGTATCTACAGTGTTATGGGGCCCCGGGGCAAGACATTGTTGTCGGGCCCTTGTTAAGGAGTTAAACTGGATTGTTCTCAGAGGTAAGACACGGTTACAAACTTACAGTGCAGAACCTGCATTTGTTGACAGTCGACTTGTTGAGTGCAAATTGTCAAACAAATTTACATTTAATGACCCAGCTGACACAGACTGAACTTCTGGCTTTTGGGATCCCAGCGGGGCGGCTGCCATCTTTGCCTGGTTGGTAAATCAACCTTGACCGACCAACCCTGATCTGACTGAATGAGATTCAACTTGGCGCCTCCCAAACAGACGACTCAAACCATTGACTTTAATATTGATTAATTTCTTGATTAAATGAAGTATGAAATAAGACAGCGATTCCCAAACTCTGGGACGTGGACCCGTACCAGCCCACGGATCATTTGCTACAGACACAAGAACAATGTGATGAGTTATAAGGCTATTATGGGCTCTGTTTGAGGTGATAACCTTGAATTGTCTGTGCTTTTCCTCACTGCTCCCTGACACACTCACAGCAGCAACATACTGCTCTTGAAGTGAAGTAGGTGAAATCATCAGTGAGTCATCACTTACTTTATAGAAAGTATTCAGAGTTTGACAGAGCTTTGATCGTAGGTAAAAGGCCTAATGTTCCCAAATATCCAAATGTTTGACTTTTTAGTGTTTTTGGAGAAAACTAAATCTTTTTTAAAATCAGGAAATTAACATGTTGCTGCCTGGTTTGGTGTGTTGAACGTGTCTCACCTTCTATAGGAGATGTTTTCAGGCGGCGGCAGATGCCCTGCACATCTCCGTACGTGTCCTGTATCTTGTTGACGGCCTCGGAGCTCCGCAGCTCCATCAGGGTCCTCAGATCCGTCATGGTTATCCCAAAGTCCCCGTCATGGTTGCCCTCTGCAACCGAATTCCCCGGAGGGTGGTCCGCCGTGTTGTTGGCCATGTTGGTCCTCTTCACAGCAGTGTAGTCGTTGTGTTGTTGTAGTTTTTGTTCCTCTGAGTGTCTTTTCTCAAACTGTTCTACACGTCACGCTGGGTCGTCAGTTCACAGGAAACGTGGGTAGTGTAGTTCTCACAGGAGGCAGGCGGAGGAGATGAATGCTGAGGTTAACTCCTGACCCGGACGTGCATGCTCCTCTCGAGTTACCATGGAAACAGGGGAGTAAACATGTTCTTGTCGCTGCAGGGGAAACAGAAACAGGAAAGCGTGTTTTTTTATAAACAGGATCCAGACAGGAAACAGTCGGAGCATCATCATCAGCGGGCAGAGCAGTTCGAGACTCTGTTTGATTTTTACTAATTAATAGCACAGAGACTAATTGGACCAATTAGAGGAGAGTTTCTCATCTCGGATTATTAAAGGAGTACGCTGAACCACCAAGGTCGTTAGGATATAAACTGATTATCGGTTTGCGCAGCTCCTCAGAGACCTATGATTGGTTGGTAAATATCTGCTCTCCCTGAACTGTCTGCTCCGAGGTTAAGACTCTGACGTAGAGAGGATTTCTTTGATTGTCACTGAAACATAAACATGCAGAATTTCATGTACTCTAAAACTAAACCTCAGACAGTTATCGTCTTTTCTACAACTGAGTACAACTATCGATCCTCTTTTTTTTTGCTGCTGTACAGTGAACTAAATAAAGGCTGAAGGCAGGAGCGGGGCTTTGAATCGATTACTGGAAGCAACTGTGAAAAAAGTCAATTATAATGATAAGACACCAGAAAAAGACAAGAAGACACCGTTATCAAGAGCTACGGTGCTGTAAAATATAAATGAGTAGCACACTGCAGCTCCAAGAGCCAATCAGCATCAAGCAGAGGACAATTCACCAATGAAAGGCTGAATTCCACTGGGTCAGTGTGTGAGCGTGAGCGTGTGTGTGTGTGCGTGTGTCTGTGTGTGTGTGTGTGTGTGTGTGTGTGTGGCCAAAGTGTGGCATTCCAACCCATCACCACAGATTATGTAAGTGCACATCAAAGGCTGTCCTCCATTTTTCACTGTTTAGTGTTCGTCACGGACACACACACACACACACACACAGACACACGCACACACGCACACACACAGCATCACAGCCTGTTAGAAAACACTGCAGTCGGTGCTGGGTTCTTGTGAGTGGTGGTTTGTGGTACTGGTGACAAAGGCAATTGCACTGGGTCAGTGGTTCTCAAACTGGTGGTGGTGGTGTGGGGAGAGGGGGTGGGAGCACACAGAGCCATCCACAGCACATAAAGTGGAAACACTGAATACGTAACATGGCTGGTTTCTCTATAAGCGGTTAAAGTAATGGCTTTTTGTTATTCAGACGTGACAGGATATTTCCGGAAGCCAAAAGCTGTTTGTGTAATATTTGTCACTTGGACGTCCACAGAGGGAGCGACATCACTGCAACATCACTGAGATGAAAAGTTTAATGATGTGAAGTAGGATGATGGAATTTTAAGCTTAAACTCAGTGGCCCCTTCATAAGGTACACCTGTGAAGCCTGGTGCAGTCCAATACAACAGCTCTGCTATAACTGTTCACATCTATGAAGCTCATAATGTTCAGTTTCAGCTGATTTTTTCCCACAACAGACTGAAATACCACGATACTTATGAGCCAAAATGCACCTTGGGAGTTGATGTTGACTTCTCTCCTTTTGTTTTTACATCCACATGCATCATTATCTGTTGTACTGATGTTTCAACCAGGACAGTTTATTGTCCGTCCAAGCCTTGAGGAGCTCCTGCTGTCAGTCACCTAACGCTGGATTCACACTTCTGGTGACAAAGCAACAGCGTGGCAGGAATACCAAGGTATTTAGAAATCCTGAGGGCATGACTTTTAGTACCGTTAAAAATACAGATGCTCATCTTTCTATCAAACTCATACTGGAGAGGCTGTGATGAGGATGTGCTGTATGTAGTGCACATCTCACGCCACCAGAGCTGAGTCTATTGGAACAGACAGCTAAGCCGACAAATATGGCCACTGACTGTGAGTGGTAGGGATAATGTTACAGGACTGAAAACAGCCAGTCTGCAACAGCAGCCAGGGACAACAAGGGAAAACAGCATATTTTTACATCTAAGTGGGTGAATTTGGTTTTTTTTTTTGGTATGAAAAAATATATACTGCCCAAAAGCCTAGTCGCTGGCTACATTTTTGCCAGGTCACCACTGTGTTGCTCAAGCACTCGTAGATGTACTATAGTTATTTTGCCATCATTGTCTGAGCTACATTTTCACATTAAATTTTGCTGCCCCATTTCATCTCTGTGTGCAATAACACAGGTTAATAACACAGTAACACAGCTAGAAACAAAAACATATTATGGTCGATGCTCTCCAGCTTTAGTGGAGAGCTGCAAAAAGTTGAGGCCAGCTTAACTTCAATTTGTAGCACGTCAAACCTGTCACGTAGCGACAAGTGTTGGGCATCAGTTTGTAGCTTGATGTAATCAGCTTCCATTGAAAGTGACTTGTAGCCTGTTGCTGTGTTTGTAGTATGAACCACGCCCCCAGGAAGCATGCCAGGCTTTCAGGCCAATTTTTGTATTGGCCAAACAGTGGTACTGCAATTTTCCATGTCCATCACATGCTGCCAGTGCGCCCAAATTTCCATAGATTTGCACTGGGAAAGAGACATCTATAAATCAGTGGATGCATTTTTTGAGCTTCAAAACCCCCACAAAATGATTTGATCCACTGTAAGGATTTAATCCATTCAGTCCTATTAGTTGTTGAAAGTCTCAAAGAGCTGCAAGATTAAATTATCTCCTCTCCATTGAAGTAGCAGAGCACAAAACCAGAAGTCAGCTGCTCAGCTGGCGGAAATTGGCCACACTTGGCCACACTCGGCCGTGCTTGTTGGCCATGCGTCTGTAGTTTGCCTGCTCTATGGGCCCAATGATGCTGAAGCAGCGGCAATCATCTGGGTAATTTCATATCATGGTAATAGAGCGTTTTTGGCTTCATGCCCCACTGAGCAACTTTCATAAGCATGAACGGGGCCGCACCGCCAGTGCTGTATCCAGGTCTCTTAATACATCTATGGTGTGAACACAGCACACAGAACTCCTTACTTGTACACATGCTGAATATGTGTTACTCTGTACTTCCTGTAGTTTCAAAGCTAAGGGGATTATTATCTTAAACATAAATAAGAAAAAGGAAAATAATTAGAGTAGCAAAATCCATTTTTATTAGCTCTCTCTTTGTTCGGTTTTACATTATCAGTACATTTTTGACAGAACTTCGGCTTTCCGATCAACATGGTTCTTATTTCTCTGTAACACTGACACTTCATTCATTATTCATTCATATAAAGTTATTATGTGCTGACACCTTAAAACTTTTAACTAATTTTCCCCAAACCTGTCCAAGAAGATGTAAATGCACATTTACTGCATGTCTGAGTAGCCTAATTTATTCAGCGGGGGCACGGAGTAAGACTTCGCCAAGGGCGTCAAAACATCCGGGACCGTCACTGTGAACGCTACAGGGTTCTGTTGGTTTGTTTCACTGTATCCGTTTGAACCTCAGAGCCTCTGTGGTGTCTGTGAGCGGGATCTCTATCGGTCCCTCAGGAACTAAACCCCGGAACTAAATCAGGAACTGGAGTCAGGACTCATTAACTCTTCATTAAACAGACACAATAAACAAGACATAAACTCAGGGGCTGAACGTCACATTTAGCACATCCATGTTTGTGTTTCCAGTTAAAATCTGCTATATTAGACCGATGGAGGATTAATAGTGTCAGTTTTGATTTAGACAGCGTTAAGAGGCCACAAGACGACAACAGAGTTATCGTGTTGTTCTTTATTTACTGTTGTTTCCTGTCGAAGTTATTAAAATGCCATAAGGGGCCCCATTTTTAATTTGTCTCTCAGCCTGTTAACCTCTAACCTCCTCTGTTATTTTCTTTTTTAAACTGTCTCTTTTTTAATGTTCCCCATATCAGGTTTCACACAGTACTCTATCAGTGTGTGTGTGTGTGTGTGTGTGTGTGTGTGCCCTCTCCCTGTGTTCACTAATGATCCGTCTGTTCATCTACCAGAAGCCGAGTCATTATTACAATGAGACAACAGAGAAATAAAATGAAATAAGCTGCCCACAGACCTCACCACATTAATGTTTGTTGTACATTATTACACAAATAGCTGGTGATGTCATTGTGATGGAACGTGTTAATTATAGATAATGAGATTGCCTAATTATACAGGCACTAAGAAGAGGGAGTGTACAAGTATTTCATTAAAACAGACCAAATAGGTACATAATTCTACATGAATGATACCGATTCACATTAAAGTGGCAGAATCAGTTTGCTTATCATTTATAAAAATAATCAGAGTATTGTGTAAATAATAATAATTAAACATGAAGCTAAACAGCCGTTTCATCTCTTGTCAAATGAGTTAAAAAAAAAACAAAAAAACAGTTTTCTGGCTGCTTTTCGAACTGTTATTTGTTTTCCCTTTTTTGGACGAAAACTCTTTCGCTCTTTATTTTTTCTTTTCTCACTTTATAAAACACAAAGTCACAAGCTGAGAAAAACCCACTGTTCCAAATGTCACCATAAAAACAAAACTATCACATTGTTGACTACATAAAGAAGTGACCCAACAAGTGCTTGTAAAGAAAACATTGACAGTGGTGTGATACATCTATATATTTTTACTCAGTCACTGTACTTATGTACCATTGAGTATACTTGAGTATTTCCATTTTGTCCCACTTCATACTTCCACTGCAATACATTTTAGAGGCAAATATACTTTTTACTGCACTAGTTTCATTTGAAGGCTTTATGTAACGGTCACTTTGCAGATTTAGATTATTAATGCAAAACACAAATCAACTAATAAATACACAGTGGTGCAGTGGTTAGCATTGTTGCCTCACAGCAAGAGGGTTCCTGGTTCAAACTCTAGTGTAGGGGAGCCCTTCTGTGCAGAGTTTGCATGTTCTCCCTGTGGGTTTCCTCCGGGTACTCCAGCTTCCTCCCACAGTCCAAAGACATGCAGGTTAATTGGTGACTCTAAATTGTCCGTAGGTGTGAATGTGAGTGTGAATGGTTGTCTGTATGACACAACTGTACCCTGATTCTCGCCCAACGTCAGCTGGGATAAGCTCCAGCCCCCCTGCATTCTGCCTAATGAGTACTTTTACTTTTGGTACTTTAAGTATTTTTTATGGTAATATTTTAGCACATTTGCTTATGTAAGATTTTGAATGCAGGACTTTGTAACCATATTTTTTCGCTACTTTTACAAGAGTACAAGATCTGAATACTTCTATCACTACTGGCTTAGTGTGATTTGAGCACAGAATTTTTTAAATTCTTTTTTAGTGGTAGGACAGACACAAACAAAGGAAAACACAGCGGTCACTGCAGGACGAGGGAACCAGACTCCTGAAGGGTGAACTACGAAGTGAGACCACAGACTGTATAAATAATGGACGTAGCTTCTGTGACATCACCCATTGGTATGTGGACTACTGTTTTGAAGCCTCAAGTTCAGCATTTCAGCCATTGCCATTTTGGATTTTTGGAGCCAGAAGTGACCATGTTTGGATGAGAGGTTGGAGTTATGAAGGAGCAAGGGGTGGATCTGACTCATAGAGTCACTCAAGCTGCCAAGCTCTTTAATATGCATAACTCTGGGCCTTAATAAAATGTAAACAAGTGAGTAATTTAAAAAAATGTATCCCCAATACAGCTGTAATGATCAATGAAATTAGCTATAGAGACCAAAACTGTTGTTGTACTAGGCTGTAAACATGTTTATTCTGCTGTAAAGTTGGCCATTTGAACATGACGTGGCACTTCCTCAACGGCTTCACTTTTCAGCCTCGGAAGTTGCCCCTTAGGCGAAATTAGTGTATTAGCGAGGTATTTTGAGCCTAAAGCCACGGTTTTCTCAGTCACAAAGTTGGCTCCTTTTAATCTAACTAGATCGCCACTGTAATTTATGCATCACGGCAGACCTGGTCTGGGTTTACGTTCAGAGTTTCAGATTAAGATCTGCAAAAAGCGCCTTTCATAATCGGCTACTTTGGAAATAGTGTCACCATTCTTGCAAAATCTCAGGGACTGAGGTGACAGAGCTTCCATTAATTTAAGACCTTTTCAAGATCATTTTAACCCAATTTAAGATTGAATTGTCCTTTTTCTTATTTAAGCACTGCAGGTAGATATAAAGACAATCACTTATCATTTAAGACAGTAGTATACGATTACATAAATTGAACTACAAATAAAAAAAAAAACAGAAACATGGTTACAGTGCAGTTATAGTGCAGTAATAAGTTGAAGGAGCTAGTCGACCTACTGAAGCGCAGCTAGTTTATGGGGACAGAGTTGTAACTTTAATAGAGAGAGGACATGCATTTTACATGACTGACAGTGACATGACATGACGTTATATCACTCCTCAGGGGTCAGCATTAGTCGCAGGCTGTGGTACTTGTTAGTAGTAATGCAGAGATGGTGTGGAGACGAGTAAGTGGTGCTGGTGGCTTGTAAGAGCTCAGTGTTACTGTGCTGCGGTCCATTGATGTTATATTTTAATGTTGGGCCTTTTAAGTTATTAATAACCGGCAGGAAACACTTACTACAATGTTCTTACAGACAAACAGTCTAATAGATGAGTGGATCAGATCATAAACTCTGACCGTGACAGAAGCAATAAATCCTGCACACTGAAATTCAATTCATGAACTTTATCTGATGAGGACAAGTGTGCAGGATTTTCTGGTTGTTTAACAGCAATTAACACTCAAAAGAAGAACAGACAGAATCAATTAGACTTAAAGAGAATCAGATTTTAAACTGCATTTAAAGTCGTTACTGTCTTAAAGAGGACCTATTACGCTCATTGTTTGGTTTACACTTTTATTTTGGGTTTCTACAAGAACATGTTTACATGCTTTAATGTTCAAAAACACTTTATTTTCCTCTTACTGTCTGTACTGAAACACCTGTGTTTACCCTCTGTCTGATAAGGCTCTGTTTTAGCGACAGTCTCACTCCCCTTCCGATAAAGTCCAGTCTGCTCTGATTGGTCAGCGTTTCCGTGTCTTCCATATCTCAGTGTCTCTTTACTGTCATTTTATAGCCAGAATGACTGTAATGGAAAAAAGCAGCACTTTCCACTGTAAAAAATCAACAATAAAAGATTCTGAACACAACCAGACATGTTCCAGCAGGTTTACGATCTGAAATCAGGGCTGAACAGTTAACTGAGGTATCATCAAAACTGTAATTTGGCCAATGCGACATCAAAATTACTGGAGCTGCAGTTTTTTTTAGATCAATATAACATGTCAAAATATACCATTATAAATGAAACGTGGTGCTGCAGAGTACCCTGACCTACAAATCATATCCAGACATAAGGATACATGCTTATTTGGTACTAACTCTAACGACAATCACATGGTCATCTTTTTTTTTTTTTTATTTCTTTTTTTTTTAACTAAATACAAAAACTACCATTTCAATAAAAATGCAACTGATTATCTGACAAAATAATCGTGATTTTTTTTTCTTATTGTGCAGCTATGTCTCAAATTGGGTGAAATTAACATCACCAGCAACCAAGATTACATGTTCCCCTGATGTTAGCATGTAGCTACATGTAGCAATGCGTGCTACTTTGTTAAAAAAAAAAAAAAAAGAAACGTTGTTAACAGTATTCTGAATGGTCTGAAGACTGAGGTTTTTGTTCACAGGGATTACTGTTACATATGTTTATTTCTTTGGCCAAGTTTAACATGAACATCCCATATCGTAATGATATATGTAACAAAAAAAGGAAAAGCACAATAGGTCCCCTTTGAATAACCACTCTGCTTGAGTAGCTATACAGTGCATTTGTTAGTTAGGTCATAAGTCAGTGCCTCTGCACTGTCATTTTATTGCCAGAATGAGTGTAATGGAAAAAAGCAACACTTTCCACTGTGAAAAATCACCTGAGATATGACGACAGCCAACAAAGTTTCAAAGCACAGCTCACTATATTGTAGCGACGCCCACATTTCCCATCATGCTGGACTGAGCAGTTTGTAGTTCGCTGTTAAGTTTGCTGTTTTATGTTCCATAACACAAATGTCACTTGGTGTGTTTGTTGAGAACATGGTGGCTTATGCTAGTTATTATCATTGGCTAATACACTTCATGACCCCAGCTGTGTTCTCCCACTGAATTTTTGAGCCTCTGCTGCATGTCAATAAAGACTGACAGTGTTCAGGACCACGTCTTATCTTCTGTGAAGCAGAAGTTGTCACAATATTTTAGTGGTATTCCATCATGATAACAACATTTATCGTGATATTTTTGGCCACAGCAATCGTAGCATGACATTATGATCTTTACTACGAGCTGTGAGGAGAGCAGAAGGAGCAGTTGGAAAAAATTATGAAAGAAAGACTGACGCATTTAGCAGATTTTGGGTGGAGTTACACAAGCGTAAGACACACAAACACCTTTATAGTTTGTTAACTACACCACCACACCCACCTGAGTCCAAAGGTGAGCATTCCTATCTTTAGACCTTAATGACACACCTGCTGACACACACACAGATAATTCACACACACACTCACCTTTTCCTTGCATGTCATGTGGCTCAGTCAGTGTAAGGGGCTGTTATGTTTAAACGAGCAAGTGTTTGATTAACGCAGACTAATACGTACACACACACACACACACACACACACACACACACACACACACAGCCATTTTCCACCAGCTCTGCCACACTGTCAATTAGCACTCTGCTTGACACGTACCATTAGATATAAGATATACAGTGTGCTCAGAGGGAGAGAAGGGAAATGATTTGTAAAGGCACGACACAATACGGACAGAGACACAACTTATCTTCATCTCAGACTGAAGACGCTGCTTCCTGTTTT